>JASBWT010000002.1:0-1200000 GCA_030039255.1 Naganishia friedmannii | reverse complement strand
ATTGGACGCTTCCAATCTACTGGTTCCTCCTTCAGTACTCGCTACTACGCCCGCGGCAACCATTCTCTCAACACTTCGCGAGCGACTTACTCGGTTCCGCAACATCGCACCCGCCTCGACCTTTCTCGTCGAACTCGAAGCGGATGAAGGACGGCTCTACGAGTACCTAGAAGGAGTTTTACTGCGTGGTTCGGGCATCCCTGGTAGAAGAACGGGTTCCTTGTCGAGGACACCGTTGCCGAGTGCAATCACGGTGTACGATTTGACGGTAGAACAGGAGTGGGAGACGATTGACGTGCATACAGGCGCGGATACTGGATCACTCGACGCCAGCGAGTGGGTAGACGATGATGGGGAAGATGATACGATCGATGATGCAACCACAAGTCCGACCTACAAGCGCCGTCGAATTGCCTCTGCCCATGCCGTGTCCCATCCGGATGATGAATCAGACGAAGAAATTGTCATTGCAGACGGCGACGATGTTGAATCTTACACCAAACACAAGTGGTTTCCCGACACGGACGAGTTTCCGGTTCGTTCCACCAAAGGACGGAGTTCGCGCGACGATGTCAGTATCAAGGATATCGCAATGGACCCAGGGAATGACTTGTTCTTGGTGGCCCGCACCGAGTGAGCAGTCTTGAATGTTTCGGATACTTGCTGGCCGATTCTAATCCTCAGAGTATCTGTCAGACGTATTCTGTCTCCTCTCGGACCCACCAATGAAGCCGGCGAGTCGACCCGCTCAGCTCCTTGCGAAAAACTGCACATACATTGTCTTTCGCTAGCCACATTCGCCTCGCATCCTTGGGCGTGTAACGTAGTCTCCGGGATACAGGGAAGCGGAACAACAACGCTGGAGGATGTGTTGGGAACGGTGGACAGTGTAGGGTCCTTGGTGATACAGGTATGTTCAATGAATCGATGGTGTAGTCATGAATGCTACATGCACACCGGGAAGAGCAAGAAAGTCGGCAAGCTTGTACACGACGAAAGGCAATCTGCACCTCAACTGTCGACGTTGCGATTGTGCAGATCCTTGACCTCTCGCGTCCGATACTGCCCACGCTTGGGGGTGAGCCTCAAAGGCGTTCTTATCGAGACTCGTCGTGAAGGAGGGCCTTACGGGACACACCTGCGCTCATGGTCGAATGCTGCTTTTGCCCTTGACTTGTGGCTTGACTGGGTTACTAACTCTCTGCTAGCAACTTGACAATAGATATGCGATGAAAGGATATTCCTGTACGCCAGTGGCGCGTCAGAGAACAGTTTCGGCAATGCACGAATCGTGTGTTGGAATTGGCATACTGGACAGAAGATTTTCGTATGTCTCAATTTCTCCTTTTCGATGACATATGACGATTGACGTCTCCTGCCGACAGGAACAGACCGGTAAATTCTTCGGCCAGTCTTTACAAACAATCGAAGATTTTCTCCTGCTTTCCTCCAACATATTCGCCACGTCCGTTTTCAGCGCCGACCGTGTCCCCGATGAAGAAGGGGAGCCTTTTGACCATGCGACGTATTTGGTCATCTATGGTCTCGTCCACAGTGATCGGCAGCAAGTGGGAGATAAGCGGCAGTCAAGTCATGACGCCGTGGAGGTAAGCTGTTGACACGTACTCGAATTGGTGTTTTTGATATTTATGACAGAACATGAACAGCTCATGCGGTTCGAACTGCCGTCATTCAACGTCATTCCCGGAATTAGTGAGTCCGAACCATTACTTACTTCGCTACGGTGTCGCTAACCCTGCGTTCTAGCTATGCGCGCCGACCCACCACCACGCCCGACTTTCCCCAAGGTCAAGCCGCTGATGATGTATCCCAAACCAGAAACCGGATTGATCTTGCTCACGTTCGACTGCGGCTTCCTGCGTGATTTCCGTCCGGCGTACTACACGCTGTTCATCTTGAAGGAAACCCTTTTGGGCTTTATTCCTGCTCAAGCTTACGAAATGCTCGCCAGTCCGAGCTCAGATTCTACACTTAGAGACCGCTACCGCCCGCCTGCAACTATTTCGTTTGAGGAGCTGTCGCCCTATTGCCGATTGAAGAACGATATCGAACCGCAAAACTGGGTCACGTTCATTTACCACTACCGATTCGTCAGTCACGTCACACGAGACGATGGGGTTAATCGAAATCCCTTTATCCGGGTCGCGCTCGGAACTGGAAACAAGTATATCCGGTTGAACGATTTCGACCCTGTTGCTGCGAGGAAGGTAATGATGACGCGCAAGTGGGACTTGGCGGTGGACAAGGGAACCGAGATAGACGAGGTTCGTGATGGTGATGTTGAGGGCGAGGACGAGGATGGTGTAGATTTGGTCGTGAGCGAGGATGTGATCGAGGAAGACGTCGATGATCATGTCTCGCGGACGTATAGAACGGGGTCAAAGGTGGGTTCAAAGTGTGTCGTTGCGGATATGCAGAACCTTGTTGCTCGATACTGATATCCTCGGCAACCAGTTCCCCTATGTTGTTACGAGGACACAAAAGGCAGAACCCTACTCGGGTGTGATGATTGACGACTCGAGAATTGTAACGATTACAGTAAGTCACTTTTGTAGTTTGCCCGGGAACGATTCAAGTCCAATTTTTTCTTCTTACGAATCCAGGAGCGGGAAGGCCATACGTCGTTCTTGGAAGTTCTTTCCATGTAGGCGATCATGTAGTTGAACACGGTATTCGCGCTAGCAGGTGCAAGTTCACCTATAAGCATTTACTTCTACGACTTGTATTATGCAGTATCGCGATACCAAAATGAAACCCATACAACATGACCTCTCGTTCGTCCACATTACAACCCATGTCGCGCTGCATGCCAATTCCATTCCAACCGTCTGTCGTATCAATCGCATTCCGTCAAAGGTGTTTCGTGTTGATTGTTGTCCGTTCCAAACGTGTTCTTGTCCAGCCGTTCATGTTTTACCGTTTGATGTACTGTAGAGTGGTACTCATCAGTCCACGTCTCACTGCAATGCACAAACATAAGAGGAAAAGGGCGTACATTGATATTCCTGGACGTAACGTCGACCATAGTCTCTGCGGTAGCGATAGCAACTTCGGCGCCTCATCCGTCTGCGCCTTAGTTGGCGTCTTATCCCAGTCCGTTTCTGCCCCCTCCCCCTCCTGCTCATCCTCCTCCAACTCCCCATCCTGCTCCTCCTCATCCCCTTCTCCCGCCAGTGGTTCCCGACTGACAGCAGAGCTCGCCAGCTCATCCACCTCCGACATGTCTGCGTCTGACGCATCTGGTTCGATGTCATCATCGGCCTCGTCTTGCGCAGGAGAACTGCGGTGATTGTGTCGACGTAGAGGTGGCGGCGGAGCTGGAGTAGCGAATGACCAAGACGGACGCGGGACATCGTCGTTCTCTTCTGCGTCGAGGTGTGGTACGGCCGGCGAAGGAGGATGAAGAGGTCTTCCGGGCGTGAACATCGGATGCTCTAGCGGTGGCGGTGGTAGGATGGAAGATGGGTGTGCTTGATACGTCGCACGTGGTGTGTCTCCGCCGAGTGAAGGTGATGTAGAGTGTCTACGTTCCGGTAACTGCGCTGCAGCGGTACGTCGACGTGCCTGCTCGTCAAGCTGATCCAAAATCTCATCTTCTAACGACAGCCCTCGTTCCTCTGACTGGATATGCGAGCCCGCCTTGGTTTGACCATGGAAGTGCATGTCCTTCCTCGATTTCTGTTTGGCCGGAACCCCGGAGGTGAGTGCCGGTGCAGAGACAGGAGCACGTAGTCTCCGGCGTTTGGCGTAGTATCGAGGAGAGGAAGCGACGACAGCCCAATGCGTAAGCACGTCGGCATCTGAGATGTAGCTCATGTTCGTAGAAGCTTGACAGGTAAGGCGGGAAGGCGGACTGAGAAAGCGGTAAGTCGAGACGACTTGAATGTTGAGCGACCTTCCATCCTCCGGTTCTTCTTCTTCTTCTTCCTTTCTGGCCTTTCCTCCTCCTCCGCGAAACCGTCTGGAAAGAGGCCGTATGTCGGGGCCAACTATATTCACAAATCCCGAAAAGAAATTCTGCGGAAACAAAGTATGATGCCTGTTTCACCGCACCGACGAGCTATCCTCATTCATTCAACCTTGGTAACGACGTCAAAACCAACTCAACTTGGACATTCGTACTTGACAAAGCGGCAACGGGATGCCAAATTATTGCACTCCTTGAAGATGCAGCATCCGTCGAATGGTTACGCCACGCCGCCTGGTCCGGGGTCGTCGTCCGCATACGACTCTGGCATATCGAACAGCGCGTCAGATCCCGGTGTAAGAGAGGTGTTAGGCGTGTATCCGTTCATGCAGTATACGCCGTCGTCCAGAGGTATGTTTGTTCCTTGGCCTGTCATCCGTAGTCGTCTAACATCCCGTTCGATACAGTGGCAAAACATCTCTCATCCTTGACTATCACGCATCCTACCATTCCCGTACTCGAACAGCAGCATGCGGATCATGCACAAGATTTTGCACGGCTCGATAACCCGGTTTCCGAGCAAGATTGGGCATATTGGGAAGCGAATAGGAGAGAAGCGGAGCGACTGATGGCGCAGTATGGAATTGGGATCGGAGGAGGAGCCGCGAGAGGCAGTGGATTCGGCGGGAGTCTCGCTGGTCCTGGAGAGAGAGCGAGGTGAGTTTAGAGCGGATCTGTCACGTTTTCCTACAGTATATGCTTGAAGGCGATGATCAAGATTGTCCTAATTCGTGGCTCCAAAGGTATCCGTGACCGCGGTCACCATTCTATTGGAATGACGAGAACAGCGGCAATGTGACGTGAGTGCTGAAGCCGAGTAGCTAGTAGCTACTCGCTTACCACCAGTGACATGTAAGGGAAAAATTGGATTGGCGTACCTACCGCAACGCGTTCAGACATCTCTAATCAGGTGTATGAATCACACCCTGGCGTTCCAGAATGCGAGGGCTGGAGTTGATACACACCTCCTATCGACCTTGACATGGCAAAGACCCTTCAAACTGACCGTGCGGTATCACAAACAGAGCACAACACCGTCATCCCGACTTTACTTACACCAACTACCCAGCACCTCCTGTGCGCGCTTCACCATGGACGTCTTCAAACCCACCGCTACCACAGCCAAATATGGCAGAATCCTTGATCGGACGCGTCGTTCCGCCTATCGGCACTCCGTTTGGTCATCCTATCCCTATCGAGCACTACTACGTCCAACCTCAAGCGTCGACCTCGAGTACACAGTCAAATGGAGCCGCTACCCGACCGAGCGCGATGACGTTTCTGAACCGTTATGTAGAGGATATCACAGATCAACGGATAGCACAAGCTCGATCTGAGCAGCAGCAGCAACAGCAGCAACAGCAGCAACAGCACGACCATCAACAGCAACATAATCAGCAACAACAACAACAACAACAACAGCAGCAACATCGTCAAAGGACACCTTCTCGTGTAGCCGTCAATTCACAGGGACTTCCGGTTCGTTCCTTGCCCAAGTCAACGCGTGTCGGAGCCACTGCCAGAAACCAAGCGGCATCTCGATCACATTCCATTCCACCACCACTGCCAGCCAACTCTGCTCAACAAATCCTTGATGGTCTTCAACAAATGAGTCAACCACATGCATCATCGACGCACAATCGGTCGCTTCCTCCGCCTGCCTTGACTTCGACTCCCCGTCGGCGCCCAATCGAGACTCCTTCATACACCGGGTTTGCCGATCATGACACTGTCGATAGCTCACCAAGTAAAGGTCGCTCTCGGGTACCGATATCTGCACGAATCTCTGGTGTAGTTACCGAATACGTCACGCCAGCTACGAGCTCGAGTACTCTGCCTCCTTTCCCTGTACCAGTTCACCAGCCCCAACCGCAGGCGATCGAGGTAGACGAGTTTCGCTCACCAGAGGTATCTGACGGCGAGGAAGATGAGAGAACAGACGAGGATGCGGAAGGTGAAGATGAAGGCGATGTTTATACACCTGGGGGAATTGCGAGAGGAAATGGCGTAGTGCTAGATAGTGGAAGACCGGAGAAACCCAGTGTGAGAATAGTGACCGTTGGTGCGATCAGGAGCAATGTGCGGCCGGCGAGTGCGAAGATTGGTGAGTTTCGTTGCGCCTGGTTTTCTACTTTGAAACACGCTGACAATCCTTCATGCACAGATCACGCTCGCAAGTTCAAGGAACTTGTAGATCAGATCTTCCAAGCAGAAAACGCAACCCCAACAGTTGTGCGAGAACCGGACGTACTCCGTGGAAGCGGATATTTTGCCCGAACAAGAAAGACTGAAGATGGGACACCTCGATTGATCCTGTCCTCGGAAACACTTTCGAAACTTGCCAATCTGGCAACGAAGGCATTACCACGCTTATCGAGGCGTAAAGCTGGAGGACTAGAGGCCGCTTCATCGAGAATTGGCATGAGTGGGACGAGAGAGACTCCAATGACTTCAGCTGTGAAGGTTGACGGGAGATCGCAGGATGGTTCAGACCTCCGAGACTGGGAGAACGACGACATCGCGCGCCTCTTCAGAATGTTGGAGCGTAGCATGTTAGACGCCGAAAACATCAGCATTTTTCCTGACGACCACTACGATCGTCAGAAAGCCGGACTGTCTTCCGCGGTCACGACACCATCTCCGACAAAAGGTGGAAAGCCGACGAAGAAGAAGGCGAAGCAGTCTCCTACGAAGGCAAAAGGTGTGAAGGTTGAGCTCGATGCCGCAAAAGCGGACCGTCTGCATCAGGACCTGCAAAGATTTGGAGAAGGAGTCTCGGCAGCGGCAACGTGTCTATGCATACTTTCCACAGGCGAACTAGCAAAGCAGGTAAGTGTTGTCCCATACGATATCTGCGTTTGAAAGCTTTCATCTGATAGTCGGTTGATATTGTTAGTTATATTCCGAGGACTTGTTGATAACGTGTATGAATACGGTCAAGAGAGGAGTCGAACATGCGATCTTACCTTTCGTTGAAGCTTTGACGAACCCTCAAGGTAAGATTCGGAGCCAACTTCAAGTCATTTACGCGGACTTACTGATTTCCATTCGCTGTCACAATCAGCAATATCGTCTCACGCGTTGGCATACATCATTGCAAGCTTGAACTCCGACGATACTATGCGATTGGAATTACAGCTCGCGAATCTAATAGTCAACATTACTTCATGCTTGACACACTTGACCAATTTGGTTCTCAACGTCGCTTTCTCCTTGCCAGACAGTATGGTTTTCAAAATGTCGTCTCTCTCGATTGAGATAGTTTTTAGTACGGAACTTCCAGAGGGAAAGGACGCTACTGCTGTAGTTACGACGGGTGTAAATGTACTAGGAGGACGAGCCGGTTCGAAGAGCTTCAAAGCGGGTGCTATGGGTGTCCTGAAAGCGGTAAGGCGTGACCCTGTATTCTCGTTTGCCGGACAGCCCTTATCATGCTATTCCCATTCCTAGTTATTCCCGCGTCAATCCTCGGAACAGCGAGATTACATTATCGAAGAGATCCTTGGCTCGGTGTTCAAATTAGCGGAACTGAAGAAAGCACAAACGCATATCAGGTATAGAAGAACAGTTTTCTTTTCTCGCCTCGATAGCTGATCACTCTCGCTGAATAGATTAAGGAATGGCCAATCTATTCACTTTATCTCAGCTTTACTTCTGGAGCTGCTACAGAGCTGTGCGTATGGCGTTAAGGATGACATCGATGCTATCCGGAGGAAGGCTTCTCTTCAGACTTTGACAACAGACGACGACGAACCGGTCTTGCCTTCCACCGAAGCGGAAGAAGCCAGAGTATTCAGAAATGCCATCGAGCTCATCGAGAAATCATCTTTTGCCGTAGCAAATTACATGTTGAGAAAGTACGTTGTCTCTTACATAGTGCTTGTGTCCTGGAATCCGGTTAACAAGGCATCATATCTCTAGATCAACGGTAGTCTCGACCGGACGAGGCCGGAGTGCTTCTGACAACGATTATCGATCCCTGTTCGAGACATATCTACAAAATCAACTCACAGTGCTGTACATGCCAGAATGGCCAGTGGCAGCTCTAAGTTTGGCTGTGACGGCGAAGCTCATGGTAGGTGATTCAAAGATGCTCTCCAGGCGAAGCCTGTCACATTGTAACATAATTCTGCACGAAAGATGCGCGCGTTGGAAGAAACCCGATCATCTCCCGAAATCACCATTGGTCGTGCGATTGCAATAGAGCACCTCGGCGCGCTGGCGACAAGGTTACGCAGCTTCACGATGGAGCAGAAAGACGGCATGGGAACCGTTTTCAAACCGATTCAAAAGGTGAATGCTGTTCAGAAAGTCTCCGAATTGAATCCTCTGACTTCCGGCCTTCCATAGATTGTTGCCAGCCTGGACGTCGAAGCATGGAGCAAGCTGGATGCTGACGAGCGAGCTGTCAACGGATGGCTAGCGAAACGATCTCATGCGGATGTTTTATGTCAGGTACGACGATTTTGATGTTTCCACTGTTTGCACAACTGATTCTGGGGCGTAAAATCAGCATGCAATACAGCTCAACATTGCGCAGCGAGGCTTGGAGATACACCAAGCAATGCAACGCATATCCGCTGACGATGAAGAAGAAATGGAAGTGGACAAATCACAACGTGCAGAAGAAATGCTCAAGCAGCTAAAGATCGAGTACTTGCAGATCAGTCGAGAAGCAGACGACGACAGCCTCTTTGATCCAGAGTGAGTGTGCGTCATCCGTTCAACATTCGAATTCAATCTGACTTGACACTTGCAGATCGCTGGAGGAAGCCAAGACTGCCGATGCTGCGTCGTGTCGTTTACAGTCTGCGCGAAGCTTGCAATCAGCTTACCCCGTGATTCTAAATTCTATACTGGCGACCATGCACGCTTCGGTTGTTGCCCAGAGAACGAAAGCTGTCCGAGCTCTAGGGTCGCTCATCACTGTGGATCCCGACGTCTTGCTAGATGTACGTTACATCTACGTTTCGCTAGTACACAAATGCCTTTGCTCACTGTAATTGCATAACAGACGGAAATCAAGCTATCCCTACAAGACAGGTTTGCGGACAATTCTCCAGCCGTGCGCGATGCCGTTGTCGATCTTGTCGGTAAATATATATTGTTGAAACCCGATGTCGCAAATGAATACTACCCTCTGATAGCCGCCCGCGTGACCGTACGTTGTGATTCATCCACATGTCAGCGTCAAGTTCGCTAATGACCCTCAATGTGACCAGGATGCTGGCCTCGGTGTGCGTAAAAGGGTCATTAAATTGCTCAAAGGCGTCTATGCGATCATCGACAAGCCTGCATACCGAGTCGATACATGTTGTCGTCTTGTAGGAATGGTGACGGATCAAGACGAGGGAGTGAAGGTAATCGCAGGATGTTGAAGACAGAAGAGACTTTGCCTGACAATAATAAAATCCAATAGGATTTAGCCGTCGCTGCCCTTGCGGACATCTGGTTTGGTAACCTGAAAGTCTCGACGAAGACTGCAGACACGCCACGAAGGTCAAGCAGTGACACGGATTCAGATTTAAAGGATGCGGCGCAAATCATTGTCGCGACGTTGAAACGGTTCGGCGATTCTCCAGGCCCGATTGCAGAAGTCATCGAGCAGGTGAGTAGGGCACACCCTCTTCTTTCGACCATTGTTGACGATATTCAATGACGACGTCTTTGACAGATCGCGAAAAATAAGACGATGTTGGAGAAGTACGCAGAGCTGGTAGACGTCATGCTGGAGAGCTTGTTGGAAAACAGTGGGCGCTCGGTTACAGTAAGCTCAAAACGGCTCGCTCCAGAGACAGAGACTCACGCCGTAGTATGTTGAGTCTCTGTCAGGATACGCTACATTTGGTCCAAGCTATTCATTTGCTCAGCAAAGCTATCCCGCAAATCATCACCGTCGCGAAAGCCACAGCTTTACTGCCGTATCTCCGACCAGCTTCTTCGGTGCGTAGACGTTGGCAACATGCAGCATTCGACTGTAAACTGAATTCGTAATTTATATTTAGCCCGATCAAGTTGCCTTAACGGAAACTCTCCTTCGCATGCTCTGTATCAGCATCCCCCATATGCCCAGGACATCGCTCACATTCGCCCAAGATTTGTCGAAGTTGCTTCTACCGATGATTGGCAGACCAGGTGGCAAACTTAGTGTGAGTCTTGAGTCTGATATGCCAATCAGACAAAAGACTGACCAACACGACATTCGAGCAGACGCTAGAAGAAACTGTCGCCTGTTATTGCGTTGTCGTTCGACACATCACGGAAGAATACGTCCGCGTCGCATCGATCTTGACTTCATGCATAACGAAGCTTCAAAGTTATCAGGACGCAAGATATGCAGGGCAAGACGCAACACCTCAAGATCAAAAGTCTATTCCGTTCTTCATCATCATCTCTTCTCTCATGGTATCGTCCTGCGACTTGGACAAAGTGAAAACCGAGAAAGACGGTGAGTGGTGCAACATAATCTGATTTGGATAACAACACTCACTGCCTTTTCTCGTTCCAGAGGTGTTCACAATTTTGGCAAAATGGTGTCAGGTTGGTCTATCTATCACAGCCTTGGATTAGATCCCTCTCTAACCTCTGGAGTATGACCTGTTTAGGGATCTATCAAGCAATACGTCTACGAACTTCTGCTGAACCTTTGGGAGCAAACTATTGATTCTGGGATTCGACATGCGATCATACAAGGTTTAAGTAAGTCCAAAATATTTCGCTACTATGCAGTGATACTAAAACACACGTCTTATCGTGTCTCGAAGGCGTCATATTCCGAGCTTATCCCACAATGATGATCGAGGACGCATCCACTACTCTTATGGATCAATGCTTTTCGACGGACGCTACCGATCCCGAGACGGTTTTGAGAATGTTGACCCTTCTACACGAATGCCTGTCTGCCGACAAGGAAGAAGTAGGACCTAATGACAAAGCGAACCGAGATGAAAAACAACTAGGTAAGCAAGCTTCATGCAGGCGGTCTGAATACAATATTTAGCGCAATGCTTTGTAGGCGATGGAAACATAGACATCACCAGACTGATCGGTAACACTTCTAATTTCGCGGAATCTGGGTAAGCCGTTGCTCAAGAAACTACAAGCCGTCTTACACTAGCTAAGTCCCGCAACCCCCTCAGTGTGAATTCTGCCATTGTCCAAAGATATCTGCAAAAGATTCTCGAGTCCGCGCTATCAGTTTTTGCAGATATTCAAAAGGTCGCAATGGATATTCTGGCTTTAACCATCGATCAAGGGCTGGCCCATCCTATGCAGGTAATTGGTATACATCTTGTCAGATTGATATGCTACCGTCTAACTGCGTCATCTCTCTTAGTCTGTACCGGTATTGATTAGCCTCGAAACCAGCGAGAGCGAAGCTATCTCGGAAAAGGCGTTCGGTCTTCACAGCATACTCCAGAACAAGCATGCGTCGATCATTAACTCCCGTTACCTGGAGAGCGTGAAAATGGCTTTTCAATACCGACAGACGCTAAATCTTCCAGTATCCGGTAAGGGTTTTTGCCAGGGAAGTAAAATATCAATGACCGACCGCGGGCATTTTTGATTTTCAGGCTATCGAGGAGGAAGTCCAGCAATTGCTATGCTAGACCGTTGGTATAGCTTGATGAAGGAGAAACGCGTCTGGAAACAGGATTTTCTCAAGCAGATGTGCCGAGCTTTCGATTTTGATGGTTCTCAGCCCGACGTATCACCTGTTCGTCTTTTCCCGTTTGTTTGCGTTCGTCCCTCTTGCTGACACAAGCCTATTCAGGCTACTGTTGAGTTACAGGTCTTCATTGCAGATAATCTGGCCTTGCTTGACTATAAGAACATGGAGGAGGTTTTCCAGGTTCTGCAGCAAATGAAACAAATACTATCTGTTTCTGGTCAGCAAGTGCTCTATAATCTTCCCAAAATTGATGCAGAAGACGAGACCGTGGCGATTGAGGATGGGGTTGTCGCTGAAGAAGACACCTCTCTTTACCAGGTACGTCCCTCTTGGTGTTCAACTCGAGTATCACACGCTGATCGCCCTGTCTCGGTAGGGTGATGGGACAATGCCGAGCGAGGATCTGCGCCGAGCTGGTTTGTCCATTGGCATCGCACTGCTGCTAAGAGCAAGATTGAAGAAAACCTACGGGTTAACCGAAGAGTGAGTTGAAACATTGGATGATATCTAGTTTAATAATGGCTCCTGACGCGAAATACCACTTCAGCAAATGCATCAAGGTATCGGTGGGCATCAAGAAGACAGCAGCAGCGGACAAGCCCGCACATAAAAGGGTCGATCCTGTCGGGAACATTATCGAATGGGACACCCTTCCAGCCATTCTACAGGATATGAACACGGTCGCGGAGTATAATAGTTTCAGAGAAACAGTAAGTCTGCGGGAAATCTACACGAGCCAAGGTGCACCTGAGACTGATTACGCGAATCACAGCTCATTCAACTCGCTGAGCAAGATGGTAGCATAGAAGTCAACGATGACGAGGATATGGAAGAGGACGATCCTAAAGACGAAGATTACTAGGTATTTAATCAGCATTATCATCCGGCGGCACCGCCATTATGATCCATCAGCCAAAGGGTATTAATCCGCCAACAGTAGAACAGGAGCATTTGACAAACAAGTTGTATCACACGTCAGCATGGAAAATGCATCATCATGCACCGCCCGCGGGAAGCGGGTTTATCTTATTTTCTACACCGATAAACCCTGCAAATGCCTCGGTCTGCATGTTCGTAAACCATTGATTCGGTTGGGCTGCTTCTGGCGAATTGTGTGGTGGTGCGGTAAAGCAGAAAGTCTGCACCTGTTCGATATCCATTGGCTGTAAAACGACACCGTTTTCGAGTGTTTGAACATCGAACGGCTGAGCCATAATGTTTGCATCAATCCATGTTCGTGCTTTAGCTATTGCGCTGTCGATTTGCGACGTTGTTGGCAGGTGAGCGAAAGAGGAGTTGAGAGGTAGGTACTGGTGGAAAGCACGCGAGATGGCTAGCCATTCTGGGTCAAAGTGTAATCTGGGTGGTCCAGTTGATGGACCGCCGGTTGGTATATCCATGAACTGTACGAATAGCCACGGGATTATCAGTAAGATCAATCTTTACACGTTCCCAAGCAATCGCATACCTGTATGAAATCTCTGCCAAATCCACATTTGTCTAAAGCCAAAAACCTAGTCTCGAGACCTGGTTTCTCCGTCTCTCCTACTCGAGTCCCGCTCTCTTCTTCGCAAAGAATCGCGTCCTTTGCTTCTACGACTTCATGCATGGATGTTCCTGCTAATTCGTGTAACTTTTCGCGAACTGCCTCGGGGTTTGACTCTTTTTCGACCTGGTCGACACTCTCAAATGGGATGTTCGCCGGTTCCTCCTGATTTGCTGCGTTTTCTGCTTCAGCGCCGTTTTTCGCACCGGTACATGGGACGTCGTGGGCCGGCTCCTCGTCATCCGAGTCATCCATGTCAAGATCAATCTTGTCCGGATTCACAGCTTCCATCTCCTCGACATCATCCAGCGCAATCTCATCTGGGTTTGCGGCATGTAAGGTACTGGTCGGTGCAGGTGGTAGCGCTCGGACGTCCTGAGTGAGCTTGTCGTGTGATACTAGAGCGGAGAATTTGACGTGCAAGTGAGCGGAGAACCAGTATGCCGGTGCGAGGTGATGTAGAAGTTCTAGTGCCGGAACAGAACCCAAGGTCCCGGATTTAGCCTTCGAAGGAGATAACAATGTACGTGAGCTTCGGACATTACGTGTGGAAATAATAAGACATACCTCATCCCGGAAGTATGGTTTCCGCTGCAACAGTTTCCGTTCATCTCCATACCGAGTAATAGTCACCGGCCAATCATGCGACATGAACACGTCTACCACATCCTTCGTTTTTCTTCTGCTCAACTGTTTATTGACGCGAAATCAGCCCGGTGTTACATGGAGCGGTTTCTTTTTACATCTGGTGTACGTACCTGCTTCAGCTTAAGAACATCATACTCCCGAACGTGATAGGCACTCTTCACTGACTTTTCGTTGAACGGCACCGTCTCGAAATGTCCTCGCTTGTAATCGAATGATTTGTAGATCCCTGACATGCCGGAAAGACGTATTGGTTTGGCTGCTGTCGGATCTGCGATTGTTGGGTTAACGTAAATGGAGCCGGCTGCGCCCAGGAAGTAGATATTCGGAGCGAGCCATCCTCCGTGATACCTGGCAAACAACGCAATTTACTGGTCAGCACTCTACGCTTTCGAAACGAACTGATCGACGACGACTCACAGCTCCCACATATACGCCATGCATTCGTGGTTTCCACCAACAACGACCGTCAACACCGGCGCGACCCTGATTCCCGCATAATATTCCCAAAAATCTCCCAGTTGACGGTACTTTGCTGGAACGGCCATTGAAGGGAAATCGTGCAAGTTTCTGATCGCTTGGAAATCCCCGCATAGCAGTAGGAGGTCGGTTTGCGTGCTCTGACGTGCGTCAGCGACCAAGATGGTGCTGTATATCGAGTGAAGAGATCCATGGCTGCAGCCTTCGATTGCGACCTTTTGGGAGAAGATGTAAGTCCGAATTCGATGACTGCTGTCTTGAGGGGACGAGGACACTAACCCGCATTCTGAGTAACTGGTTTACAACCTGTGTTTCACAGCTGATTCGAAGTCTACCGTATCAAGGAAATAGAGCTCGTCAAGGTGGAGAGCAATACATACCACTCGAGAAGGTTGTTGTTGAAGGTGAGGGTAAGTGAACCGGATAAGCTGCCGGATGCAAAATATGTTGGGTTTCAGTTCGATCACCCTCCCTCCTCACTGTCGAGGTCACTAGAGCAAGTTTGAGCGGATACAAATTGTACCGCCAATCGAGCTAGCTAAGCGTAAGGGATTCTCTTTGCCTATACGTTCGTGTGAAACGCAACTGTCGACAGACTATCACCTTAGAAGGTAGCTAAGCCTCTCACCGTTATGGCGAAGGTGTTGCTCAGGTTTAAATGTGAAATGAAGCGTGATATAGAAGCATAAACAAACAAAGAGAAGTACAAGCGGAAGCTGCGTATATATAATGTTTTATCTACTAAGCTGAGATCCTCTAAGTTAGATCCTCTAATACGGCCAGTGGTGATATGGTGGTGTAGCGGTATAGTGGAATGGTGCTGTGGTGGTAGGGTGGTGGTTTGGCGAAATGGTAAAGGGAATTGTAGCGGGAGCAAAATTTAGGATCCGTCCCTTCACATCACTCCCTCCCTCTGGGAAGCTCGGTCCCTCGAGCGGGTTCCCTCTGCTGCTCTCTTCCCCAAGTGCGCAACAAACCTCGTCGGTCCAATCTCGCCAACCTCATTTGCTCGAGCGGAGGGAGCTGAGGCCATAAAAATCGTTGGTAATATCCTCCCGGTCCATCTCCGGCCATGAGATATTCTCGCACGTTATCGAAGTTCCGGAAACGGTGGGTGCGCCAAAACTTTTCGAGTGCGTTGTCGAATCCGTCGTATGAGCCTGCAAGAGCCTAGGCACTCTTCTGTCGTTCCACGGACTATTGCCGTTCCTAATTGCCTAGAGCATCACGCCGTCGATGATATCTGCCCGTCGGATGTCGGAAGCGAATAGGGGTTGCTCAGATTCGTCTGAGTGATCGGAGTGAACGCTAGCCAGTTCGCAGAGCTCCGGAGAGGCAACATCGATGTTGTTGATGGGAATCTCGGGCGCCGGGAGATCACAATGGTCCATCTCGTGATATCGGTCCGGGCCTCCGGGTTACCAGCCCGGAAGGGCGGAGAATCGGGCGTGAAACGGCGCCGAATATCGGACATCGTATCGGAAGGTGCCGGTACAGGGGAGACTGCCCCAGGAAGTTGAAGATCCGGTCATCCGGCACGTTCTCCCAGCCGAACTCGGCCAGAGGAGCATCCAGACGTAGTGAGGCGGGAGGCACCAGCATTTGGTCAAACCCGGACACGCCCGCGTCCGTTAAATTTGCGAGCCATCATAAAACATTATGAACGTTTTCCGCCTTGATTGGTTGAGCTGGTGGAGTTGGAGCTGGGCCCTGTTCACGCGGGACTACACGAAACAGGTTTTCGTCCCAAATAAAAGGGTACTGTGGAAAAGCCATGTTGTTGCTGACGTTGGGACTGCTGGTGACAAGCTGACCTCAGACTGGAGTCTGGACTGTCAAAAGCTCAGACGATTCACCTTATATGCTGTTCCTTTTCGTTACTGGAGCTAGTTCACAATCGCTCATGACGTCATTTTCCCCAATTTGAAGCGAGGTGGCTCCGGCAGCCTCTTGACACCCCAAAAATCCTTTGGTCTGTTGGAACTTGGAAGAACCCATTTACCAAACCCGAAAGCGTGAGTCTGAGTCGAAACAGTAATCTCGGCTGTGTAGCCCGGGTAAATGAGGGCTGTTCTGTCCGGCTTCTGCCGGTGGTTATACCGAGTTGTGGTGGTTCGTTGTAATAGACGCCGTAGTAATTCACCGATAGGCGTCAGCAGAGTTCCGAATGAATATGGATATATCATATACTGAATAAACGCGATTATTTAATCAGATTTGGAGACGAATACGAATATGCATAGCAGCATTCTCAGATTGGCGCATAAGAATGGAATAAATAGCGGCGGAGTATTTGCTTTATCGAGCGAAAAATGGATACGTTATTCTTATCTGAATAAATATGAATAAAAGTCTATTTTTGTGAATATGAATATGAATATGGATATGGCCATTGGCATGACGATGAATAATTTTATTCAGATTGAATTATTCATCGGAACTCTGAAAATTACTCTCCCGAACCTGCCAGAGCTACCCGAAATATCTCGGTTACGTCTCCTGGCACCCGTCATATGGTTACACGCCGAATTGCTAAAAAAAAGCGGTTAACGAACACGACGAACTCGGTCCCCCAATGGATTACGACGACGAAGACGTCGCAAACGTAGCCACGTTTCTCGGACTCAACGACAACGTCAAAGGTCCTGAATGGGCAACTGCCTACGCTTTCCCAAGCTCTCCTCCCTTCGTTGTGGAACCACTCGAACACTATCACATTGAATAGGATATGATCATGAATAACATACAAGTGGCATTCCAACCTTTACAACCCGAATACTACCAACAACCAATCCAGCCTGCACACTCAGTCCAACCGCTGCACCCCGCTCAACCTATGATCCTCCCTCTTGCCGCCAATGGTGCCATCACAGACATTGTCGCTCCAGAGACGCGGGCGGAGAAAAAGGAGATGGTACGGAGATCCCGGGACGAGGTGTGGCGAGAAGAGATGGAAGGAATGATGGGGGAACACAACATGGAGAACATCGATATGGTTCTCACGATCACGCTATGATCATCTTCGTCTACACGCTACGCCATGTCAATGCAACTGGCACGCTGCCGGTGATGCTGGTCAGAGACATTGTCCGCCACGACTGGACGAAGGACGGGGATTGCGTCTACACCCTGCGCGTTGCCAGCAAGAAGCTCGCTCCGCCTCGAGGCAGCGGCGAAAACTTGGACACGCGCTACGCCGGTGTTAAGCGCGCTGTGTGGCAATACCGGGCGCACAGACCAAAGGTTCACGTACACCACACCGGATCTTACCAGTGCTCTTTTAGACATTTTGGCTTTTTCCCAGCGAGTATGTGGCACCACGCCTGAAAACCAATGGCTCTCTTTATTGAAAATTTGACGAGTCTCGAGCCGAGACTAATTAGAGCGGGCGGTACTGTAGAGAAACGACTTTTACTCTACCTTACAATAGCTGCTCCTAATACTATTCCACCTATACACGTCATATCCGATTACAAAAGCTTATTTCTAACAACGCAACAAGAATCCCAACTACTGTTGATGCGCAACAGGCAAGCCTATACACTAGCGCCTCAGTTGCTGATGGACATCAGCCGGTGCGGACCATCAATGATCATCACCCACTGATCATCACTCAGTGATCATCACCCACTGATCATCGCCTGCTGATCACCACCCGCTGCGAGTCATCTCCTGAGCTTTGTCAGTAGCTGGTCAATTATATAAAGGAAGCTTCGAAGCTACTACTTGTAACGTAGATAGTGTATGACTTGCGCAATATTGGATCAAGTAATTGATGCTATACTTTCAGTATCGAGGATCCAGAACCCGCGACCCTTACGTCATCAGATACAAGTATCATCGACTAGCTATAGTCGCTAAGACAGGTGACTAGGTGAGTATCACATACCAACTTTGTAGCTCCGAGCCATTAGACCGTTGAAGTAGACAAGTATATTTCTTAACAATCACTTAACACTTCGTGAAGCAGCGTTGCAGCGGCTACCTCGCGAATCGACGAATTCGACGAACGACCTGAATTTCTCAAAACTCCTGGAAAGCAGCGGCAGGGGCCGATTTTGCCCAAAGGCGCGCCCGAATTCTTCTCATACGTGTGATCGGGCTCGCTCTCGCTCGGGGGTCCCGCTGCGAGTAGACTAGTGAAAGACGGTGCCTATTATCCATTTATCGATACTTCATTTCATGTCCTACATCTGATAATCGCTCGACCCGACTCAACGACACTACCTTGTCCTCTCCAATATGCAGCAAACAACAGCGCTGCCGACGCACCATGCGGACCTGGTGACGGACGTTGCGTACGATTACTACGGAGAACGACGTGAGTTTTGGCACGGCCTTGTTATACCTTTCAGTTGCGCAGTCATTCTAAACAACGCTCTTACAGTGGCAACCGCCTCGGCCGATCAGAAGATTAAAGTGTGGAAGAAGGATCCTGTCAAGGGAACGTGGGATTTGGAAGATGAGTGGAAGGTGCGTTCAGTCTTTTTTGGAGCTGTTGTTTCTTCTGTTTGGTAGTCACTCATCACAGCCTGATCTCGCTCACGTATCAACAGGCACACGACGCACCCGTTCTCCAATTAGCGTGGTCACACCCAGAACACTCGAACCTCCTCGCGTCGTGCTCATACGACCGCTCTGTCAGAATATGGGAAGAGGTCTCCGTACCGGCCGCATCTAGAAATGGGAGTGGTGGAACTTTGACAGCGGGAGGTGGGGGAGGATCTCATTCGTCAACGCTAGGGAAGCGATGGGTCGAGTGTGGTCTATTGATGGATGCGCGTGGAAGTGTCCGCAACATTGAGTTTGCGCCGAATGCGTTTGGACTGAAGCTGGTCAGTCTTCTTGACTCTACAACGTTTCTCCGCTCGCTAGTTGCAGAAGACTGATTTCGGCTGACCCTATTCGCGCAGGCAACAATCTCAACCGACTCCTACGTCCGGATATACACGTGCTTGTCGCCGACACTATCCGACTGGCAACTCACTACCACCGTATCTCTACCATCATTGCAGTTCTCACAAGCTGCAAAGAGCAACCCCAACACCGTCTCTACAGGAGGCGGAAACGACGACACCTCTCAATCCCATCAAGCGTCCACATCCGGAGGTGCAGGTGGGTTGACCCTTACGAACGCACTCAGCCCATCGAATTCTGTGTCGAGTATCAGCAATAACAGCGCCAACGCTCCGAACCCGGGCAAGGGGAATGAAGCTCTCGGCGGGTGGTGCTTGAGTTGGTGTAAAGAACGGTGGTGGGGACAGGTGATGGCTGCTACGAGCGGACACAGCGGAATCATCAAAGTCAGTCCGCTCGCGCCTGCCTGCCTGACTTTTCCCTTGCTGACCGACCATCTCCCTCGCTAGATAATCAGCCTCTCCACACCAACTCCTACAGCAATACTCGTACTTCATCCGCCGTCCGCAACAGCAACCAACTCAATCTCCTCCAACGGCACTCCGAACAGCTCTACAGCATCGCAAGGGCTCGGTGCACAAGCAATCACCTCCCTGGCTTGGTCACCCGCCTGCGGACGGTCGTACCATCTTATCGCAAGCGGACACCGCGATGGAAGTGTCAGGATTTGGAAAGTGTGGCCTCCTGCGATCGGAGGTGATGGTGCGGGAAGCGGCAGCGGTGGTGATGAACAGAATGGTGGTGGCTGGAGGGCAGAGATTGCGGCCGAGTGGGGCAAGGGAGATGTCATGGTCGGTAAAGTCGAGGTGAGTAAAACGCGGGGTCGGGGTTGCGTTATATGGGAAAGAGACCCGAGGAGCTGACTTTCCACTCTATCTCTTCCTTTTCTTCACTTCGCGGTGCGCCGTAGTGGAATCTCACTGGCTCGATATTGAGTGTGGCGAGCGAAGACGGCAAAGTCAGGCTGTTCAAGGGTAAGTCGTGCATCCCTCTCGGCAATCCACCTGGCTTCTTACCGTTTGTGCGCGAAACTGATCACGTTACTCTACCCTATTTGCTTTGCTTCATCCGAACAGCAACTTATGCCGGTGTATGGCAACTGTACGGAACATTCAGCGCCGAGGCACCTGCCGATGATGACAGTGCAGAGGGGGATGATGATGGTCGGATGCAGGAATAAGAGCCGCCCATGATGCCGGACCCCGTGCCATCATCGAGTTTGTATACAAGTCTCGGGTTCATGATGTACATGACAAATAACAATACAACGTGACCGTCACCGCGCGAAACCTCTTCATCTCCGGTCTCTCAAATGAGCTTCCTCTCGGCAAGCAACTCTCGCGCATCCTTCATGTCGTTTTCGATATTGTAGTCCCAGATCCAGTCGGTCCGCGTCAACATCTCCTTGGCGATCGCATCGGTATCATTCCCCCACTGTTCCGTTGCGTATTCAAACATCTGCGAGGCACCCGAACCGATAAGTATCCGTCCGTCTCTCGAATTCACGTAGCACACCACGGCGGCCACTCACCTCTCCCGTCTCACAAGCATGCAACTGCTGCCTCAACCCCCTCGGCCGCCTCACATCCTCGTAAACCTGCAAAAACTGCTCCACGTTCCCCCTGTTGCACTGCGGCATCGCCAACAACCCACTCAACACGTACGCATCCTCAATCGCCATGGACGCGCCTGATCCGTTGTGCGGGAGGGAAGCGTGCGCTGCGTCCCCTAACAAGGTGATTCGGCCGGACCGCCATGTAGTCGGGGAAAGCACTTCGTGCAAGGCCCATTGGATTTGGTCCTTTTCCGAGATCAGCTGCACGCACACGCAACGCGCACGATTGCGAGGTCAGTCGGGCAAGCCGAGTAACAAAAGGATAAGGGGGAACGGGGACTTACACCGAGGAGCTTTTTCGGGTATTCATCCCATCCTGCGAAATCGGCCTGTATCGTCTCTCTGTCGACTTTTTTCAACCAGGGGCCCTCCCACATGCGCTCATCTTTCGGCGCCGACCTATCCGACACAAACGCCACGATATTCAGGACCTGCGGGACACGCAACAAGCACAATCAGCACGGCACAACACCATGCGCCCTTTTCAAACGGGGCGACCCACCGTGCCCTTTTCAATCGGGAAAACCGTCAAATGCCTGCCCGGACCAAACACCATCTTGGGCTTCCTCGCCTCGACCCCACGCTCGGGATCATCCAACGCCTCGGCCTTGACCATCGGCACCAACGCGCGATAACAATACGTGCCCGTGTACCTGTGCGTTGCTGGTTTGCCCGCTGATGTTGGGCCGGCTTCCGCGGGTGAGGCGGGCTGCAGGGTGCTGCGGAGGACGGATTTGATGCCGTCTGCGCCGATGATGACGTCTGCGTCAAAGTGGGCTTCCTGTAGCTCCGCCGCCGCCGCCGCGGGGGCGGGGGTATCAAGTGCTGCGCCGCCGTTCAGCTGCGGGGCGGGGACAGGTGGTCTACTGATCGTGTACAGGATCCGCGCCTTTCCCTCCTTTTCCAGGTTCAGCACGGAATGCACACGGACGCCGAGGTGCACGGTGACGCTGCCCGGCAGGGATTTGTGCAAGACTTCGAGGAGTCGTGCGCGATGGACTGCTGAGCGGGGGTACTTTGTGTATGTCTGGGGGGGAAAGGAAAGCAAAGCAAAGAGACGTTTCCGATGCGTTCAGCGATGAAGAGGTGGGCTTAGCGTGGAGAGAGCGGACGGACAGCCGAGGACTCACCTCGCCGGATTTACGGGTCTTGATTCCATCCCACCATTGGAAAAACAAGCCAGAATCATCCGTCTCTGCGACCGAGTTGTATTCCTCGCCTAAACCCATCTGTTCGAGCGTCCTGACGGTGTTTGGACCGAGGCTGCGAGGGAATGACAAGGTCAGGTCACCATCAGCGTCACGCGGTAGGGGTTAAGAGGTGCAGGAAAGCACAGCACGTACTTTATACCCGCTCCGACTTCCTGCACACCCAAACCCCAAACCGGCAACAAGTCAGCCAAACCGCCACGCGCCACAGCCAACACCCACACAAAGGAAAACGCCTACCTCAAATTTCGGCGCCTGCTCGAACAAGTCGACCTTGACACCCGCTCTCCCCAATGCGACGGCCGCGGCCAACCCGCCCATTCCACCGCCTACGATCGCCACGGAGAGTTCCTTGGGCACGGTGGTTGGTTCAGGCATGTTTGGGTGGTGGTGGTGCACGTTGTGTATGTAGATGTGGGTGTGGGTGAGGGTAGTCCAGGTGGATTCGCGAAAGCGTGGCTTGGCTTGATATCCAGTGATTGATTGCCTTGCTTGACGACGAACGAACGACGAACAAAGGACGAAGGGTATCTACTATGTAGAAGAGGGACGAAGCATGGCATATATACTGGATCCTGTCCTGTCCAAGCAAGCAAGCAAGCAGGGAAGGAAGGACCGGCGGGACCCACCAGGCGCAAGGCGCAAGGAGCGTGAGATGGTATCGTAAACGCTATTCAACGTGAAGAGGGAGGGGAGGGGAGCGGGAGGTAAAGCGGGGTTCGGCAGAGACATATGCGGGGCGGGGCATTCAGTCGGGGTGAGGGGGGGATTGTGCTTTGCCTGGTATGGTATGGTATGGTATGTATGAGAGATAGTGATAGTGATAGCCAGGGGATGGACTGTCCGGCTGCCCAGGTTGTGAGAGAGAAGAAGTTCAAGGGACGGGAAGGGGAGGGAAGGAAAGGTAAGGAAGGGAAGGGAAGAGGGAAATGATTATTCAGTTTATTATGATGGCTCGATCGCTCCTTCCCTGTTTCACGTCGTTTGTCCCTCTTTGTTGAACAATTCATCATCATGCCTATACCACTTTTGCCTATCGAATTCCACATCTTGCGTACACCGTTGCTTGGACCGCGATATCACAGGCCCTACCCTCAACCATGTCGCATCCACCATCCTCCGCCCTCGGCTGCCTGAAAACCATTCGCGGGACCGTGAAACCACTCACACGAAACATCTCTTCATCCACCCGCACGTTCCATCCCGCAGCAACAGCACCACGCACAAACGGTGGATTCAGTTTCGCTTCTTCTGCGGGCTTCCAAGACGCAGCGAGTATGCCCGTAGTAAGGGACTCGTTGGTCCCGATCGTCATCGAGCAAACGGTGAGTTCGTTCATTAGTGGCTGACTTTTCCCCCGTGCTGATGGTTTCCCCTGGTGGCGCAGGGACGCGGAGAGAGGAGTTACGATATCTACTCGCGCCTACTGAGAGAACGAGTCATCTTTATGGGACCCGTAAGCACCTCTCTCCACCACCACCACCACCCGGCACATCTCCACCTGCTAACATCCACGCTATTGACTCCTCTCACTCGGCTGTGTGTGCGCGCGGGGTGACCCACCAGGTCGCAGACCAAATGTCCACCCTCCTCACCGCCCAACTCCTCTTTCTCGAGGCAGAGGACGCTGCGAAACCGATAAAGCTGTATATCAATTCGCCGGGCGGGAGCGTGACGGCCGGTTTAGGGATTTACGATACGGTGAGCGCGCGCGCGGCGTGCGGCCGAGCGAAGCGACCGAGCGGAGCGAGAATCAGTCCGAGCGACAGCGAGAATTAGTGTCTCCCGAGCGGAGCGACCGAGCGGAGCGAGAATCAGTGTCTTCCCGAGCGGAGCGAGAATCAGTGTCTACCCGGGCGGAGCGAGAAAAGTCTCTACCCGAGCGGAGCGAGAATTAGTGTCTACCCGAGCGGAGCGAGAATCAGCCTGTACCCGAGCGGAGCGAGAATCAGTGTCTCCCGAGCGGAGCGACCGAGCGCAGCGAGAATCAGTGTCTCCTCCGAGCGACAGCGAGAATCAGTGTCTTTCCGAGCGAAGCGAGAATCAGTGTCTCCCGAGCGGAGCGAGCATCAGTCTTTTCCGAAGCCGCCGTAGGGCGGCTGAGAATCAGTGACTTCCGAGTCCAGCGAGAATCAGTGTCTCCTCGAAGCCGCCGTAGGGCGGCTGAGAATATTGCTTTTGGCTTTGCTCGAGTCGTGCATTCTTCTTCTCCTTCATTCCTCTGTTGTTTTGTTTTGTTTCACCGTCTGGTTTTATTTCCGGGGCATTGGCTGACTCCTTTTTTTTTTTCTTTCGTTTTTTGCGTTTGCCCGCGGGGTTTTTTGTTTTGCTGCGGTTTGTAGATGCAAGTAAGTGCACCACGACGGTTCCTGCTTCCTACTCCTCTCCGCGCCAAGCACAAGCTGACGCCGAACCTGTTTCTTCTCGCTCGGGAAACCTCGCAGTACGTCTCGCCGCCAATACATACATTCTGCATGGGCCAAGCAGCATCCATGGGTTCACTCCTTCTCGCAGCCGGTAAGTCCCGCGCCGCTCCATGCCCTTCGCATATCGATTGGGTCTTCACAATGGTTTTTGATGCATATGATGTCGGATTTAACCTTGGTATCGTGTGATCCCAGGCGCGAAAGGCCATCGGTATTGTTTACCAAACGCGAGCGTCATGATCCACCGTACGTCCGCGCGCGACTCCTCACGCAAAACGCCACGACCCACCCAGGCGCACCAATCATAACCTCCTGCCTGCCCCTTTCTCCCTACGCACGCACGCACGCACGCACGCACGCCATACGAACGCCAACCGTAGAACCCTCCGGCGGCGCATCGGGCCAAGCGACAGACATCTCCATCCACGCCAAAGAGATCCTGAGGATCCGGGAATTGCTGACGGATATGTATGCCGAGCATTGTACGGTCCTCGGTGAAGAGCGCGGGGAGGCCAAGCAGCGGTTCGGTGCGTGCGCGTTTTCGGGCGTTTGCCTCTCTTTTCCCTCCGTTTCCTTTATTTACACATTTGGAATTTTCGTCTTCTTTTTTGGGTTGTTGGCTGGCTGGTTTGGCGTTGTCGATGTGACGGCGGGCGTGTAGAACGGGCACTTGAACGCGATCATTTCATGACGGCGCAGGAAGCATTGGCGTTTGGGTTGATTGACAAGATTGTGCAGAAACGGGGCGGGAAAAGGGGGGTGGATGGTTCGGTGGGGAGTTAGGCGTGGCGTGGGTGACGGTTGATTGAGTATACATGGTGGGATGGGATGATGTGGCATGGCATGATAGATTGAGGCCTTACGCCTGTACGAGCTACGCCATGATGGCGAGGTGTGTGCGGGACGCCAGATAGCGCACGATGAAAATATGTATGTAAGCGCCCAGAGTAAATCTCGCTTGCTCCTAAACGGAAGTCTGCTGCAACAGAGAATGGTACCGATGAAAGTTGGCTGCGCTGGTCAGTCTCAGGCGGGAAGAGGGCCCACACAGAGTGGAAAGTGTGGAAAGTGGAGGCCCAAAGTAGATGATGGGTCAACTACGCGAGTCTTCTATAATTTCTGCAACTTCTGCGTCCGATCGCTCGCGGAGAAGGGTTCGTGAGCTGGTGGTGGATTCTCTGGTCATAAATCATAGCGAGCGGTAGAGGAAACGAATTTCATGTACAACTATCTCTTCAAGTTCTATCCTTGCTCATCCTCGAGAGCAGCTTGGACAGCCCTCAAAACGAAACTCGACCGATGCCATATTGATGCGAAACCGGACGAGACTTTTGATGGGGATTGACGGAATGACACTTGTTTGTTCGAAATCCGCAGACCTGAAACGCCGGGGCCACGGCTCACACTTTGACTTGGACGATCATTCCCTCAACTTATAAGGCTACTCCGTTCCATCCGCGTCGTCGTTCTCAAAGATGGTCGTTATTCGACGTCGTTGTTCTTGATTGCTAGTTGACGTATCAGACCACGGTAGACTTGCACGTACGCAGTGAGTGCAGCTGCAGTCTCCCTTGGTCATTGTGTGCTGACTCTCTCCTCTTTCTGAACACAGTACATTGCAAAGGACCCATCTGCGAGTCCAGGCTGCAGCATTGCGCCCAGCGTTATATGATGCCTTCAAACTCCTTCTCTACGCAGCCAATGTCAGCTACTCGTCGGCGATCAATATGGAGACGTGTTCCGTCAGCATGTTGGCCCTTTCTCTGCTGCCTTGCGGACAATCACATCGAGGAGGACGACGACGACGCCGCCGCTCCTTCGCGTCGACATGTGCGTCCAAAACCCCATCATCCACGACGAACCGACACACTCCAGATCTCTCATCCGAGACCGCTTCGTCCAAAGTCACAAGCGGAAAAGGACGCAAGGACACACCATCAGCCGTTCTTTGAGCGCTTGTCTTTCATGTTCATGCCGGAAGGACATCAGGGTCGGAACCACACCGCATCAACATCCCAAGCTCGAGATACTACAACGCCACACGCGGGTTATACGAGAACACACAGTCGGACAGCGGAACGGGAACAAGTTGTCTCGCTGACGACGCTTTCCACCGAGGATCTACACCTGTTGGAAGAATACAAGTACCGCGCAAGAGCAGGAAGTTGGGCGCATGGCTCACGCTCAACAAGCCGTACCGAGGGAGAAAACGAGAGGCACACCAACAACACCACTCCCGACGTCGGCGGCAGTCGTGGTATACCGTTACGAAACCTCCTCGGCGAGCTGGAGGCGGAGGAAGACGGAGAAGGGAAGACAAGCTTATCGGCCGGATGGATACCCCATCGCGAGCGTGCACGTTCACGTTCGCCGCCGGAACTGTACAAGGCTGGTAGTCGGGACTATATCAGCTTACGGTCCGGTACACCATACTCTGTGCGTAGTGAGAACACACCGCCGCCGCCGCCACCGCCTCCCGCTCCGGCGGCAGCTGCGTTCCCGCGCCCCCAATCGAAATCACCGTTATCGACGCAGCACCCATGGACAACTTTGCAGCACCGCCGATCCATCAGGCATGTTGGATCATGCGAGGATGATTCGGCCGAGATGATGATGATGGATATCTTCACGCCGTTGCCGCTGGAGATTGACATGATGTCGCCTTTTGATGTCGACTTTCAGCGGTTGGTGGTTGATGCCGGGGAGGATGGGCAAGGCGGGTTGGCTGCGGGGAAGGAGGAGGAGACGGAACGACTGCAGGATGATGAGCAACGTTTGTCTCGGTTGATTGAACAGCAGCTGCAGCCGACGAGGATGCCTAGTCGTCCGAAGCTTGTTCATTTCGCTACTACGCCGTCCCTATTCAGACATGTGGAGGGAAACACAGCAGGCGCCCAACCAGAATCTGTCAATGCAGGGGATAAACCTGCCCGACCACCCTCAAGAATCTTCACACCAGTAAACGAACCATCGGCCTCCCGCAGAGTCTCCACATCATCATACAGAAGCATCAGCAGACCGTTCACGCCCGTCAGAAACGTATCGCACTCACCACCCACAACATCGTCCTACCGGCGCCGATCACTCTCGAAAACCTGGACGCGAGAAATGCGAGCGTCCATCCATCGCGACCTGATCCCAGCTGAACCAGCCCCGCAACGAAGAACACGACCGGACCCGGCCTTGTTCCCCGGTGTGATACCGTATTCGTTCTCCCCGCGCGACATGGGCCTGCGGAAACAGGAAAAAGAATGGAAACAGTATAACAGCCAGCAGCTGCAGAATGTGCGATCGCTACCTGGGTCCGAGGGTGCAAGTAAGTCGACGACGACGAGGAGGAAACATTGGAGCTGGAGTGGGGTGTCGAAGAGACGGAATGAAGGTGTGGAACGACAGCGGTTGGCGGAGAGTGAGGATGAAGTGGAGAGGATCGATGATGAGTGGGAAGTCTTGCAGTAGTCCCGCTTGCAGTGGTGGCGATGGTCTGCATCCTTCCCTGACGGACGCCGGTATGCAAAATGCCGCGCTTCGAGAAGATGGAGAAAGTTTGGCAGGAGAAATCGGAAAAGATGAAATCGCTTTTCCTTTCCTCGGACCGGAGCCCAAATGACCAGATACAACGTTGTTTATTTTCTGCATACACACCGTCATAAAGCACTCTTACGACTTGACGACAGGCGCCCGCCCACGCCCCTTCCGTCCATCTCTACCCGCTTCATCCGCATCGCGCCTCGAATCTCTTACCCCGAGTTCATCAAATGCCTCGACATCGTCCCCTCGGTCCAATTCACGTTCCATCAGCTGATCCAGCGGCTGTCCACACGCGCACATGTCGCATTGCCCTTCGTCTTTTATTGCGAGAGATGTTTCGTGCGGCTGATATGGTGGCAGAGACAGGTTCTTTACTGTGCATGAACACTAGACATAAGGAGCAACATGAGTATCCGTTGTAATCATCAAATGCGACAAGATTGCGCATCAGGACACACTCACATGCGCGATGGCAGTCTTGATCCGCAATTTTCCATCTCGGAGCTGCCCATTTTGATTGCGATATAGAGCGTTGCCCCGCACGTCTTCATCCCAGACAGAGAAATATATCGACAGTCCGAACCAGTGTTCGACGCGCACGGGCGTGACGGAGCTGTGAAAAGCAAGGCGATGAGCTAGAGCTTTTGAATACCTCCTCGACAACACAAGACTCACCCTGCATAGCTCGTCGGGCGGAGTTTCTCCTCGTCCGGCAATCTGAGCACTTCCGCGACATTTAGACTGTCATCGCCACCTGTCTTATAACCTGGCACCTGATGTCCAGTCCACAACGGCTTGAGCGAATAATGCCCGCTATCCAGGTCCACTTGAGCCGGAACCGATCCGAGCTCGTACATCAACATCCGAGTCGGCGGGAACGAGGATGCTGGTTCGTCCGGCCGGCGAGGCGATTTGATGGAAACTTGTTGCTCTATGTAGAGCCTGACGCCCCATATTGTGGATTTCGGGTTGACATGTGTGGTCAAGAGCCCGAATTTGAGGAGCAGGTAGCCAGAGACTGTGATGGCGTCTGTTTGGAGTGACCAAGGGATGATGCCTAACCCTTGAATAAAGGATTGATGGGTTTGCGCGAGCGGGAGAGCGGTTTTGTCAGGTGTCGGCAGGGCAATGATCCATATTTCTTTGCTCGCTGTCATGTTCATGTTCAGCCATTTCGTGTCGTCCGCTGTGACGACATCGTTTTGCTGAGGGTATGGTTCACGAGAGGGAGATGTCGGTCCAGGCGAGGCGAGTGCGTTGTTTCCAAAAGTAGGGGAGGACGACCGACCGAAAAGGGACGTGATGGGTGATGTCGCTCGAGACTTTCCGGTTGGCGAGCTACTCCTGTTGGCCTTGTTCAACCGTCCACCCAGCCAATGGGACGATGCCTCTTCACCCGCACCGCTGCTGTCATCCGTTCTGTATCCCACCAGCGTGGCTTCCATTTTGTGCCATACAGCTCCGGCGGGTGTTCTGTTGAATGGTGCGATATGGGCGGGTAGGACGAGACTGAATTCGAATCTATAGCATGGCAACCGGTCAGAAAAGGGGTTTGACTCTGGCGGAATTATTTGCTCACCTCTGAGGTCCTGGCTCGATAATGAACCCTTCCGACGGGTCAACGTCGTTTTGAATCGACACTTGTGTCTCGAACAGTACGTCATCCTCGACCGCTTTATCTAGAGAGATAGATATATAAGTAATGGCCCCGAGGACGACCTAGTAGCCCTGGATGATGCACTCACTTGGAAACGCCAGTCTACACAGGGTAACAAAACGCACTCTAAGCGCTTGAACCCGCCTCGGCTGGGTCAGGTGCACAATCACCACACCCGTCAAGATACAATCATCATTAGGCTCTTTCTCTAGTCCGTCATCCAGGTCTGCGTCGGGATTCGGAGGTCGAACGAAGAAGATGAGATCCGAGGTGCGGTAGATGGAGATCGAGTTTGGGTTGTTCAGGTAGGCGTCTTTCGGAAGGTAGCCTCTGCAATGTAGCGGGTAGTTGGCCGGAAGATGTCTTGTCATCTTGATGGTGTCGAAGGAGCAACCATGTGTAGATACCTGAGAGGAAGAGATTGGTAATGATACCGCAAAGCAAAGCAAAGCAAAGCAGGGTAATAATAAAGATTTGCTTCATTGCTCTGGGCTGAATTTATAGCAAAACGTGGTGGCGGATATAACCGAACCCGTACTTTGCTTGGCAGTTCAATCGAGTCCCTCGCCCCGTCATGCATGAGTTTTACGTTGATCAAGGAGATCTTTGATCAATTCTGTTGATGCATCTTCTACACGAGCGTGCACCATTAACCTTCGTTGGGTATTCGGTTGATGGATGATCAGCAACGAAGGAGTTCACGTGGATCTGATCTGTCTTCTGTGTTGCTTGGCAATCAACACAGCCATGTCGTCGTGCACTCAAAATGCAACAGGTTTACTGTTACTGTTCTCTGTTTTGATCTTGAGGGCAATCATCAAGTAAAGGGTCTCCCCATACTGGGGGATAACTCCCCTACTAACGCTGACCTATACTGACGTCTGTTTTTTCTTCACCTTGCTGTGAGTGCTTCATTCTTTTTTGACTTGTCAATTTCATAAATTTCTCTTGTTATATTACTTTGTTTCATGTTAATTATAATCGTTCATTGCCTTCTTCATTGTGATATCCTGAGCATTGATACAAGAACCGGCTGAAATCCAGCAGCTCTGCTCATCGAATGCCATGTAAGCCTAAGGGTACTATGTCAGTGCTACATGGTACCTTGAGCTATAGAAGGAAGTGCTCCCCCCTTTGACACTCTGTGCAGATAGTTCCAGTTTCGCGCCCAACTCTGGCGTTTTCGGCTACTACTGCATCGTGCAATCGAACTCGGTGACGATGATGTCTCTCGAGCGTCCAGAAGAGCTTACCAATTAAGTTTGCTCATGTTACATATCAGACGCTATTTACTTCTTCTCTCTGGTGCTCAGCATTCCGCATTACTGAGATTCGATTGAACTGTGGCAGTTAGTTCGCCTTTCTTTGGCGGCATGGGATCGCATCAGTCTCGTTCCTCGCCACCTCCTCATTCAGGCGGCAGTCGTACACTTCGCACGAATTCCAGTGGCGACTCTCCAACAAACATGGCGTCCAAGGTCAATCAAGAAGGAGCTGAAGTTGGCGTCAATCCAAGTGGAGTAGGATCAAAGAGACGAGCTCGAGCTTCGGTGACGTCTTCCGCCATCGGCAGTTCCACATCACCAACAGCGTTAATTCAGCCGAACGGAGATGATCCATCTTCATCTACCTCTGGGCCATCATCAGGTCGTCCTCGCCGCGCGAGTCGAGTGTTCAGCCAGCTCGCGGATGGTTTCAGGAGGTCGGAAAGTACGAGAAGCCTCGCAGGAGCTGGTATAACTCGGAGGAGCGGAAAGGATGCCAGTTTACCTGTTGAAAACAGCAACTCCGGTGCGCACGATATGGATGTCCAGGGGCTTCCTCGGTCGTCATCGTATGCGGTGGAGAAGCAGAGTCAGATGGAGAGACGGGATAAACGAAGGAGGATAGGAGAGTATGCAGGGCCGAGCAGAGTTTCGAGTTCGGAGAACGTTACCACCGATTCCGATACCACGAATGCCACCTACGCTATTGACACACCAGTTATATTGGCATCGCCTCTCGAAGCTTCGTCGAAAGAGGTGCTACAACCGACGGATCAGGACGCCGCCACCCCAGTCGAACCTGCAGAAGCATCCGCAGCACCGCTGTTCTCTCCTCCCATCGTTCCACTCACCGATTCCGATCCCTTCCTCAACGACCGTCTGCGGAGTCTGGAAGCAATCCGGTCTGTGCTGGGAGACGATGTGGTACGAAGGCTACCGAGCGTTCAAAGTCTGCGAGATTTAAATCAAGCTCACGCTTCCGCTGCACCAGCTGCGGAAACATCGGAAACGGAGATTGGTGATCGTAATTTTGAAGCGGGAAGTGGGCGCCGTATCAGTATTCCACCTAGCACGCTTGAACTACTCCATGACTTGGAATCGACAACGGCACCATCTACCGCCGCTGTGGATACGCCTCGCGAAGAATACGCTACACCGACCGACTCTTCGCAGCGTCCAGTATATCAAACGTCAGCATCGGCAGAATCATCAATTGGTCGCTCGCCCACGCAACAAGCCGAACGGAATGCTCGACGTGCGTCAATACGGAACTTCACGAATCGATTGGGTGGATGGTTAGGCGTCGGTGCACCTAGGAACGAAACATCAAATGAAACAGCAGCCACCAGCACTGCGAACGTAGGAGCTCACAGTGACATGGCGGTTGATCCGCAGTCCACACCAGCCGGCAGTACGACAACAGTACCAATTGACGGCGTCGACGCAGCGCAGACAGAGACAAACGCTTCAGGAGCGACATCTACAACGTCGATAACAGGCAATAGACTTGCCGCGGGAGCCGTTATGATCGTTCAAGGGTTTGTTCAGACTACTGCTCCGACTCGGGAACGGCGCACAGGGACAAGCAGAAATTCCGTGGCAGGACCCTCTCGGCCAACTACTGCATCAAACATACATCGTAGTGGCGCACAACCGAATCCAAACTCTGCCGGTATCTCTGAATCATCGAGCAGCGCCCCGGTCACGGATGCAATACCGTCAATCGCGCGATTATCTGCGTCCGAGCCGCAACAGGCTCCCTCTCGGTCTGAAACAGCTCGTTGGGGCGAACTCGAAGCAGAAGAAGAGGTGCGCGACGACGGTGCTCCTATACGCCTCATTTCGGGTCAGAATGATCCATTGGTTCCGCGTCCAAGTACTGCAACCGTTTCCGAGGCGCCGTTGGCTGGAGGTGAGCCAGGAGTCGGTGCGCCGAGCGGTTCATCCATACCTCCGAATGCCACTGGATCGAGTAACACCGCCGCCGGTCAGAGCGCCACAACAGCTGCTAGCGGAACGCAAGCTGATGCAAGAGGTGAGCAGCCATCGTTCGTACAGCAAGCTAGGATGTTGGGTGGATTGCTGAGGTAAGAGTCATTTCGTTGCGAACCCCGATTTCCCATCTAATTTAGTTTTATTACCTTTAGCGTTGCAACCGCTGCTACCGCCACATCCCTTCTTAATAACCACCAGTCGAATCCAGCTGCGGAAGGACCGGCCCCGATGTCTGACGCCACTGCACAGCGATTGAGTGGGCCAAGAGCTGCACTGGAGGCATTGCGGAATCGCTTACGATCTACTGGCCATGCGCAAGCTGCACCCGATGTCCAAACAACCAATGAAGCCGGCGCCGCAGGAAACGTACCAGATCGCGGAGTGGAAGATGTGCTTCGTGAATATATGCGTCACGCAATGGCCAGCAGCAGGAATCCGGGAGAGCCAAATGGAGAGCATGCAACATCGACAATGCCATCACTCTCGACCATCTTACCGACGACCGATCCGGCAAGTTTCGAAGCCTTCCTGAACGATATGCAAACAGCGTTGATTCAGTCTCTCCGGGAGTTTGTCGAAGGATCAGAAGACGATCAGGACCGAGAGGATCGCGATAGCGCGCCAGTCGGGGCTACACATCAGCATGTATCGACAGAAACATCAGCAGCAGAATCCACCTCAGCATCTCCCGCAAATCACCCTTCAGTCGCCGGGTCAGCACCGATACCAACACCGCGCCAGCTCAATTTTTTCCGAATGTTCCAGTTCCCCGCTAGATCGAATCCGCCTGCACAGCCTAACGACCCTGCAGTCGATCTTATTCCCGCTGTCATCGTCGGTGTCCGGTCGATGGACCGAGACATCAATTCAGTGACCGCAGAAAATGTTGCGGCTGCACCTTTCCCCTTCAACGATACGGATAATATCCAAGGTCGGGATCAAGCTGCTACCGCTGCTCCATCATCGGAATCCGCACCTGCACAACCTGACGCCGAAGTACAACCGTCGACCGATCTTCCGGAACTCGCTGCGCCGAATCAAGAACGAACAGGATCATGGAGCGCTCGCGCGTTACGCTCGTTTAATCGTCTTCGTCGACAACGAGCTACGACACGGAATGAGAGGGAAGGTGAAGCAGAGAACGACACCTCCACGCGCAACTATGTGCTTTGGGTCGTCGGTGGGAATTATCCAGTTGGACATCCCATCTTGACGCTGCCACATTTGTTTACGGGTGAATTATCGCATGATGATCTTTGGTGAGTATTCAACCTGTTTGCGCTCACGAGCCTGCATTTGATAACGTTTCGATTGTGCGTTCCTATTGCAGGGTTTTAGCAGAAGCTTTAGGTCAAGTGAAACCACCGGTAGCGAGCCGCACGGATATCCAGAACTCTGGGTTGGTAATCGTCAAAGGTGGTCAAGTCAAGGACGAAGCAGCTACTGGGTCTATTCTGGCCAATTGCGTTGAACAATGTTTGGTAAGTACTTTTCGCTTTACACTCTGTATTCACGTTCTGATGGCTCGGTTCGTTTTGTAGATCTGTTTGGCCGAGTACGAGGAAGATGAAGTCCGTATCATGTCCTGCAAACACGCTTTCCACAAAGACTGTATAGATCATTGGCTAGAAGTCGGAAGGAACAGCTGTCCAGCGTAAGTTTCGCTTTTACGCCGCTCATGCCTATTCAGTGCTGACAATCCTGTGTGCGTGTGATCTAGATGTCGTCAAGCCGGTGTCACGACCGCGAGCGAGAGGACAGCCTCCTCAACTGCCGCATCGTCGTCCATCAATACATCAACCACGCCTCCTACTGCGTCGTCAGAGACCAATACACCGGCAGAAGACGTCAATATGTCGTAGTCTCCGGCAGTGGCCCCAACATATGGTAATCCTTCGTGATTTGACGTGGACCGCATCAATATTGTATATCCACAGTACCGTTCCCTCTTTTTGGCCTGGTGTCCCGATAGATTGTTCGTCGTTGTATGCATTGAAAGCGCCATACATGTTCCGTCTGTTGTAATCACCGTTTCGAGATGGCCCGTGTTCACTACCTGTAGCTATTATCGCATACGTTTCTGCACCGATCTATCCTACCATTTCTTCAGCAGGCGGTCAGATGATTTCGCTAGGTGTTTCGATGGCCGATAGGTTAGTCGTCCGAACGGAACAGCGGGTATATCCGGGTGCGCCCAGCTTGGCGGTTTGGGGTAGCTTAGGGGGATAGCAGTCTGAATTGTGTCAATCTGAACATTGCAACTTTGCATTACAGTAATCCAGCCTCGGTCGACCAAGTAAGCCGTCGCCACTACATCTCGCATGCAGAACACAACACGCCGCCGTGCGCTTCCTGACCCAGTGTCCCGTGGTGCAAAGACCGGATTCATCGTCGCCGAACACGGACACACGCACGGCCAAGTCAACTACTACCTCTGGGACCCTGTTCCGAATCGGATCCACCTTGTCGATGGTCACTCGCATGCAACTCCTTCTCGAAGTATCGCCTGGTCTACACATGGAGTGCTAGCGACAGGTCTCTCGAGTGGTGCTATCCATCTCCTTGATGTCGAGCGATGGACGCAGCCGCGGTCGGCAGATTATGTTGCTGGTACAGGTGCAGCTACCACCTATTCGCACGCCGTCAACTCGGTTCCTGCAACTCCTGGAGCGGGATCCTTGGGCTCGTTATCAATCCGACACAATCGAGCATGCAACTCGCTCGTTTTCTCTAAGGTCGACCCGCACTACCTTGTCGCAGGATACGACAAGACACGGTCCGAATGCAGTCTAATGGTCTGGGATCTTGAACTTGCCCTTAGTCACGGAGCATACCCTTCCGTCCCCGCTTCAGCTATCGGAAGTCGTCGCTTCCCACTCGGATCAGATGGACGTCTGGATATTCAGGTTATGCCGGGTAGAGGAAGCTCAGCTCAACCGATCCAACAGCTTCTTCCGAGCGAAACGATAAACTGCGTGGAAACACTGCACGACTCGGTCTCGCTCGTCCTTGCTTCCTCCAATGCCAAACTCATTCGTCTACTCGATCTGCGTACACGCATACCCTCGGCAGCCACCAGTACTGCACCAGTGACTCCGCAGGCACACGCCGGTATCACAACGTATCAACCCACGATTCCGTCACGCCTGTCGGCGTCCATCGCCTCCCTACATCCACCCGCCGCGTCTCACCACATTGCCGCCACATCCTCTCCCGCCGCATCGGCAGAACTTAATGTCGGATGGTCGACCACCACACGAGCAGTCTACAATCTCGTCTCGTCACGCGCAAACCCGTACCTCGTCGCATCAAACGAAGAAGGACTCGGCGGTATCGTTAGAATATGGGATACGCGGTATGCTCATTCCGACGTGTTGAATTTCGAGGCTGGAAGGGGTGGAGTTAGCGTGCTACAATGGGACGAAGATACGCAAGGACGTGGTGGACAGCGATTAGGTGTTGGCACGCGTGATGGAGGAGTGTTGGTGTATGATGTTGTCAGCGGGGATATGCTCTCCTCTGCCGCAGGAGATACAATGGAGGATGAGCGAGAGAGGCAACATATGGACGGTGCAAGCTGGGCCGCAGTGACGCACGTTCGCGGCGCTTCGAAACCGACCCAACCACTATCGGCATTCACGTTTCTCCCTTCCCCGGCTTCCGCATCATCGGCGCTCAAATCCGGCTCACAAAACAATGTCATTACCGTATGCCGCGACGGTACCATGTTTGTAGATACCCTCCGCCTCAGCCCGTGCCTCACAAATAGCAAAACAGGCGCAGCAGCAATGGTTCTCACAACGGAACACGCACTACACGAAATTACACCCAACGAGAAAACAGATGCAGATCCGTTATTGTACGAAGATGCACCACCAATTCTCCTCTCTACCGCCAACGTGGCTGTCAGTACTGCAGGACCGGACATTAGACGTTCCGTATCTCGTGGTAGACAACCGGAACTTGCGAGCTCAGGGAACGGCGGTACCGGCAGCGCAGGCGGACCTCGAGCAACGCTGAATATCAAGCAACTGAGCTTGACTGATCCTCCTGCACCTGGTGGGCCGTATGGATACGGTGTGAATTCCGGAACAGCCTGGAGACATCCGTGGACTCGCAGTCCGAGCCGAGGACCGGCGGGATCGACAATATCCCGTAATTCCAGAGCGACAACGACTCAGCAGCAGCGCGGCAAGAGGGGCAGGGGAAGGTCAGGGTTGCCTATTGAGGAGTTGGATGAACAGGTGTGGGCGGATATGTTGGGCGAAGATATTGGAGTGTTGATGAAGCGCAAGGCGGAGGCCGGTTTCGGATTAGATGTACGTTACGTCTGCGTCACCGCGTTCTTGATGGAAAAGCACAATGCTGATCCCCTGAAGTAGTTGATGGCGAATGATCTTGTCGAAATGAGGGTTCCGACGACAGGCGGATTGCTATTCGAGTGGCTTGACAGTCAGTCACCTCCTTTTCTTTGCTGGAATTTGGCTGACTTCCGGACGCACGCTTCTAGGATTTGTTCACCTGATGAGCAAACCGGCACAGAGGGTCGCGACCATCGATGGCAATGACTTCTGCTTACAAGGTGTTTGCGGGATCTGGACGGGGCGAAATACGTTACCACCCCCAGGTGCAAGCAGCACAAAAGATGCTGATCGCAGGTCAATGAAGTCCTCTCATCCGTCGCCGTCCTTCATGTCCCCGGAACTTCATACAGAATGGAACAAGATGCCTCTGCCACTCTGTTCACACGCCACTGAGCCATCAGCTTCTCATATATCTGGCCGTGTGGCTCTTGACCCATCTGCAAATCCAGAGTATATTCGTACGATTAACGCTATCCTCATGGACAGGCAGGTGGACTTTGTCGAAGCTGGCTTGGTGAGCGATGGTCCAAAGGCGCCGCATAGGCGGTTGATGCTGGCCATATGTGGCGAGTTGACGGGTGAGCGGCTGGACATCGAAATTGCACGGTACGTTCTTCTTTTTGAGCTCGAGCTCGATCTGGCGCTGATAACCTGTTGCTGTGTAGCATCGGCCAGACACAGGTGACCAAGGCTGCATGTATTGCGCTGTTCAACAAAAAGACCCAAACAGCAGTCTCAATGCTGCACAACAGTAAAGGTGGGTCTTGGCCGCAATCGATTCCTGTTCTTACGCTAACTGGTTTAATCTTCCCAGATGAGAAACACCGACTGATGGGTACTTTACTGATGCAAAAACGGATCGAACCGGCATCGGTTCTGCACATGGAGCTCAGCGACCCATATCTTCGCGCAATGGTAAAGAGTCTGGCGGGAGACACCTCGTGGGGCGAAATTCTATACGATACGGATCTTCCGCTACTGGAGCGCATCGTGCTTGCGATTCGGTTTGTGGGGGACGACATGCTTTCCGTCTTCCTTGAGGAGCAAGCTCGCCGGTGCCTCGAAGACGGTTCATTACATGGCATCGTGCTGTTAGGTCTTACCACGGATGGAATACACCTCGTCCAGCGGTACCTCGACCGCACGGGCGATATTCAAACAGCAGCTATCATTGGCGCTCTGATCCCCAACAAAATCGGCAATGTGACCCGCTGGATCGAGACGTATCGGGATATGCTGGACGGATGGAAGTGCTTCAAAGCACGCGTGCGGTTCGACATGATGCGAGGCAGTATCGCTCGGTACTATGGCGAAAACATCAAGACACCCAAGCAAGTGCTGCTGCGGTGCAACTATTGCCAAAAGGATCTGACAGGGAACGTGGCCACGAGCGAGATCACCTCTCGATCGTATTGCACGAACTGCACCAATCGTCTGCCGAAATGCTCAGTGTGCCTGCTACAGATTGACACGGCTGCAGCGGAAGACGAGAATGGAAGTACGTTGGCAAACGCATTGGTGTTTTGCCAGAACTGCCACCACGGCGGACATCAGAAACATATTATCGAGTGGTTTGATGGCGACCCAGAGGACGGAGAGCGTCACGATATGTGCCCTATCGCAGGATGCGAGTGCGAATGTCGACGGCTATAGTCGTGGTTGTAACTTTTTCTTCTTGTTGAGATCGATGAATCATGACTTTGACGCCCTGCACTGATATTCGTATTCCATACCGAAGTAAGCTGCGTCGTGAGCTGCTGCATGGCAGTCATTCTTCGGTTCAACAGCTTTTTTGCCAAGACGAGCTAAGACTCTCAGTCTCCGCCCTCACTTGAGCCAGCTAATCGACCCTAACAGCGAGACCGCCGGGAGGCTTGAACCACATGTGGTGGGATCATTCACGTGCCCAGCTACGTGCCCTCCCTCATTTCCCCGTTTTCTCTTGATAATTACCCGTCTCGGTGCAGCTCCCTTTACTCGTTACCCCTCTCCAGCTCTTTCCCGCTTTAGCATGGAGAACCAACTCGATGGTCTTCTCAACCTGCATTCCACCCTATTCCACCATTTTATGCGGTCCTCCACCTACTGCTCTCCGAGATCCGAGCGCACAATTTTGAGGCAGGTGAATGTCCGGGCGCTTGGTTTGGTGCCTTGACATCAAGGTCCGGATTAGCCTCCATGCCCCACAGTTCGAATCCGGGGAATCCTAGATGGGGGGCCGCTCGCTATGGCGAGGCTAGGTTCGAATCGGAGAAGAAGAAGAAGACGCTGCCTCCGGCGCGGCCAGTCTTCGGCGTTATTACGACAAATGTTCAAAGTGCTTTGTTCTGCAACTGTTTGCTCGAGCGCTCTTCCCTCGCCCGCACAGTATATAAACCACCACAAATGTGTCTCCCTGCCCTCGGAAATGCTGGTCGTTGCCCTCTATCGCCAACGCATCTACCTGACTTCTTTCCAAAATGACCATCGAAATCAACAGCGACACGAATGGCCAGATCGCAAATGCCAATGACCATGGTAACGGGACCAACACCGCTAACGGCCACGTAGATCCTGACGATCATCACCATGACAGGGTCTGGTGGAAGGGTATGTATGCTTGAGCCTGTTCCAAGCTCCAACACACGGGCTGATCTCCATTGCATTCTAGACGCTGTCATTTACCAAATCTACCCCAGCTCTTACAAGGATAGCAATGGCGATGGAATGGGTGATATTCCTGGTATCATTAGCAAGCTCGACTACCTCAAGGACCTCGGAATCGACTGCGTGTATGTAGTTCTCGTACGCCCGTCTCTTTGATTGACATTAACCAGTAACACATTTCCTACTTCCTTGCCTTAGGTGGCTCAACCCACACTACAAGTCTCCTCAAATCGACATGGTAAGCTTTCTTCGATGCATCAACACAAGGTCCCGATGTTTAACAGTTTTTCCAAATTTGCAGGGTTACGATATCAGCGACTATCAAGACATTCACGAACCTTATGGCTCGCTTGAAGACTGTATGACGCTCATTAAGGGCTGTCACGACCGAGGAATCAAGATTGTGTTCGATCTAGTCGTCAACCAGTAAGCGGAGTCCGACTTTGGTCACTCTATTCGAAACAGCGAGTTGACACTGCTCTTCTAGCACCTCCGACCAGCACAAGTGGTTCCAAGAATCGCGCTCGTCGAAAGAAAATCCCAAGCGCGACTGGTACATTTGGCGGAAACCCAGTGGGTGGGACGAGAATGGCAAGCCCATTCCTCCTTGCAACTGGAGAGCGGCATTCGGCGGTAGTGTTTGGGAATGGGATGAGCCTTCCCAGGAGTACTATCTCCATCTGTTTGCCGTTGAGCAACCTGATCTCGTACGTATTGAAGAGGACAACCACGTACAGCGGTCGCTGATATTGCGTCTACATCTAGAACTGGGAACTTGAGGAAGTTCGACAGGCGATCTACAAAGAGGCTGTCCTGTTTTGGCTCGAGCGAGGCGTTGACGGCTTCAGGCAAGTAGGAAGAGGTTTTATCAGACCATACACCTCGCTAATCCTTCATGTCACTCCAGAATTGACACCGTCAACATGTATTCCAAGCGACTCGAGTTCGAATCGGTGCCCGTCAAAGACGCTACCACTCCATGGCAGAGAGCGGATTTGCTCTGGTCCAATGGTCCTCGGTTGAAGGAGTTCTTGGGTGAAATGATTGAACAGACGTTTGCAAAGTACAACGCTGTTGCTATCGGTGAATTCCCCAATTCTCCAGACTTTAACCAGATCTTGCCATTCGTTTCTGGTCAAGGTAAGCTCTTCCTGCATCCTACTATCCGGTCGACTTCTGCTCATCTAGCCTTGCAACCTCTCGTCAGCCAAATTGCTCTCGATGGTATTCCAGTTCGAGGTCTCCAACATCGATCACGGTCTCGCCTACCGCCACTTGGCCCGGGAATGGAAGCTGAGCGAGATGAAGAAATACGTCGACGGCTATCAGAAATTGGTGCAGGGTACCGATGGATGGCAGACAACGTACTTGGAGAACCATGATCAGAGTCGATCTGTTTCTCGATACGGAAGCGATGCACCCGAGTTCCGAGTTCAGTCGGCAAAGATGTTGGCTATTTACTTGTTGACCTTGACGGGAACGAGTTTCATCGTAAGTTGCCCCCCTCGGTCGGTCCCGATCATATTCGCTGATTTAGTATATTTGTTCCTAGTATATGGGACAGGAATACGGTGCCATCAACGTGCCCGAGGATTACCCCATTGAACAGATGCTCGATCTCGAGACTAAAGGTTTCCTAAGAGAGTTCCATCGAGTCCACGGCACAGACAACAAGGAAATGAACAAGCTCGCATGGGCCGGTATCCGCCTGAACTCGCGAGACAACGGACGATACCCCATTCAGTGGGACGATTCAGAGCACGGAGGATTCTCGACTGCGACACCTTGGATGATGGCCAACCCGCACTACAAGACCGTCAATGTCGAGTCGCAGCTCAACGATCCGAAGAGTGTCTTGGCCTTTTACAAGGACATGCTCAAGTTTAGGAAACAATACCGCGACTTGATGGTTTATGGTTCCTTCACGATGCTCGACATGGACAACGATCAGACGATGGTATACATCAAGGGATCAAAGAACACGCAGGCCGTCATCGCCTTGAACTTTACGAAAGAAAAGGTGCCTTTCACGTTGCCATCTGGCTTGAAGGGTGAAGCCAAGTTGGCTGTCAAGACGATCCCGAACAGCCAGGATGATGTGTTGGAGCCTTATGAAGGTCGGGTGTACCTTGTCAATGTTGAATAAACAGCGTCTCGTCTCGTACGTTTGGGTCTAGGTAGATTGCATTGTGGCGCGACTTTTGTAGTAGTGGGAATAGAAAATGGACATTAATTTATTCACTGTCGTGTCCTTGATGTTGTGGCTTGTGTCGCGTGCTTTCAATCCAGCCACATCTACTGGGAGATCGGGCGTTGTCCATCTATCTCATGGTGGGGGTGTGCAGACCTGGTTCGCTCTTAGATCTAGACATATGTACCAACGGCAAACGTTTCATCGGATAGGAGAGTGCCGAAAATATCGCTTTAAGATCCCTCTATATTGCTTGCAATATTTCCGGTTTCCGTTTGCAGCTTTTAGAATTCTAGATTTTACCGTGCCGCAGAAATTTCAAGAATAACGGGTCATCACATCGCATTCCTGTAACTTGTGACTTTATTGTTCGCTCCATCATTCCGGGAGTTGACCTCAACCGCTATGCAGATTGACAACCAACCTATGCCGCCTACTCAATAGCCACGGCTGACTTGGAGCACCAGTTTACATCAGACGGCCCCGTCCCAATCACACCACCTCACACAGACGCAGACAGGATGGCGCGCGCGACCTGAAGAAACCCGACTCTCAGAGCATTGGCATGAATACTCCTACCCACGGTGTAAGTGTGACCGTTTCTTTCAGATACGTTGCGGTGTGGCCGGGCAATGTGCGAATGCACCATCGACAGCTTCTTTTCACCCATATTCCGTGCGGTGTTAATGGCAGAACACGCGCCGGCATGCACATTTCGATTTCGAAGCATGGGCACGCACCGAATATCCCGAAACGGGCTATCAGGTTTTGGGCGCGCCAACCCCGCCGACCGCACTTTGCGAACACATCATCACCTCGTGTTGATAATATTGTTATAGGTTTCATCTGGTTTCTTTGCTTGAAGTTTGCTGGTGGGATTAATGCACTGAGTCACTGACGTTCACTACCTCGCCTTATTGCTTCCCTCTCCCGTGCCCTGATCGACCTCATCAAACTACCGGAATCCGAGCAGGGCGTGATAGGAACAGGCGACGAATGGGATTTTCCGGTTGCAGGAAGAAGAGAACACAGGCAAGCCCCATTCACAAAGACAGTGCAGTCTGTTTGACTGATGTCTGGTTTGCACGTGTTGCTAGTCGAACAAGAACATCAGGCCGGAGCCCAGCGAGGGCACCTATTATCAACCGATCATCATCGCTCTCACAACGCTTGACGTCTCCAGATCGTAAATCGACTATCGCAACGCCTTCATCTGTACGCCAGCCTCATAGCTATAGCTCTAGTGAAAGAGATCAAGAGGGCCAGCACGCGCAGACCTCGGACTCTGGAGAAGACGACATCGGAAACGCGAATAGCTTTGCCGAGAAAATACGGCCGACTGCTCGAGGGAATTTAGACACGCGGAAGAACGGTTCATCTTCAGGAAGACAGCAACTAGAGCAGCAGCAACAAGGGACGAACATACCGGCTTACGAAATGACAACTTCGGTAATTACATCTCCGCCTGCCGTGTCCCAGCCGGGTTACAGCAACATGGCTGGCCGAGACCTGCAAGGATCCGGGTCGAATAACGACACATCTGGATCGAATACGTCCGGTATGGGCGTCGCAGGAGTGCCTCGATCCCGCGGACAGAGACAGGTTGGTGATTGGATTCTGGGAAAGACCATTGGTGCTGGTAGTATGGGCAAAGTGAAGCTAGTGGTGCACCAGAAGACAGGAGAAAAGGCAAGTAGTGTCCATGCTTGAATCTCGGATCCCACCCAATAAACACGGCTAACAGCGAAATTTTGATTGTCGATATCACTCAGTGTGCTGTCAAAATTATACCAAGATATACTCCCCAGACACGGGCGGCGTCGGGCGAAAAATTCCAAAACGACGAGGAAGCAGCGAAAGCAGCGGCAAGAGATGCATCCAAGGAGACACGGACGATACGGGAAGCATCGATTTCCTTACTACTCCACCATCCATACATTTGTGGGATGAGGGAAATGATCGTACACGCCAATCACTATTACATGGTCTTTGAATTCATCGATGGCGGACAGATGCTTGACTATATCATCAGCCACGGTCGACTTCGAGAACGAGCAGCACGGAAATTCGCTCGACAGATCGCCAGTGCGCTCGTTTACTGCCATCGAAACTCGATTGTGCACCGGGATCTGAAAATCGAAAACATCCTCATCTCGAAAGCAGGCAATTGCAAGATTATAGACTTTGGGCTGTCTAACTTATTCTCGCCCGACAGTCATTTATCGACGTTTTGTGGCTCGCTATATTTCGCCGCACCCGAGCTGCTTAATGCCAAGGTGTATACTGGGCCGGAAGTCGATGTTTGGAGTTTTGGGATTGTGCTGTATGTGCTGGTGTGCGGCAAGGTTCCATTTGATGACCAGAGCATGCCAGCTTTGCATGCCAAGATCAAGCGGGGTCTTGTTGAATACCCGGCTTGGCTAAGCGCAGGTAAGTCACGTTTCTTGATGTCCTTGTGCAATGCAGCTGATACAAATTGGCACGTTGGATACTTCTAGAATGCAAAGCTCTCTTGTGCCGCATGCTTGTGACCGATCCGGCTCAACGTGCGACAATGACTGAAGTCCTCGCTTCTACCTGGCTCAACAAGGGCTACGAGATACAACCTGAAACTCATCTTGTGCCACGTGAACCGTTACGTGTCGACGAACTCGACTCGGAAGTGATCAGAGGAATGGCAGGATTTGAATTCGGTACGGTGCAACAGGTGGAGAATAGCTTGCGGGAAGTGTTGGCCGGCACGTCATATCGTGCTGCACTTGCGGATTGGGAGCAACGTCGGGATAAGCTGCGAAAAGACAAGGGATGGGCGAACGAAGCGTCTCAGGGAAATGATGAAGCCTTCTTTGACTCCAACTCGTCCATCAACACGACTACGCCGTTATCCCCGTCGAAGTCAAAGGGAAGTCGGCGTTTTTCTGGATTGGACTTTTACAAGAAGAAGCTGTTCAGTGGATATACGAAAGGCGAAGACGAAAAGCAGGCGACAAACGGTTCCTCGTATACACGTGGACTCGACACTTCGCAATATGCGGAGCCACTGGACCCTACTCGAGGGTTTCACCCTTTGATCTCAATCTATTACCTTGTGCGGGAGAAGATGGAACGGGAAAGAGTTTACGGTCCAGGACAATTCGCATCTTCCGAGCTCTCGGTTGCAAATCAGCAGCACATGCTCGAGCAATATAGCATGGGAGCTGCGCCTGTTCCCCAGAACGGTCGGCAAAGCGCACAGGGAACTTTTGCGATGCAAGTACCCCGACTTCCGCTTCCGGAATCTTCGCATATACTCGGGACGACGTACGATGCCATGCCGTCGCCGAATGGTATTCAGACACCTTTGTCTGCGTATCAGTCACAGGCTTTGCCGCGCTCGAGAACACGTGGAGAATCTCTTGTACCACCAGATACAGCTTCGCGGAATGCTGCCGCTATCGGCGCAGGTATCATGCAACATCCTGATGAAGATCGCGAGAGAAGTCAACTGGATTCGTTGAACCGCATTCCTGGAGAGAACAAACATCGGAGAAGCCATTCGCTGTCGCAACCTGTTCCTTCGCCGGTCACGAGCCCAGGCTATCGCAGCACTTCTGGGCAGTACACCCCCGCTGCTGCATCTGCGCATCCAGATACATTGCCAGAAGAGTCAACCGAAGGCGATATTTTCAGTCGGCCAATGGCGGTCGACATGGCTCACCGTGTACCCCCTCGCCGCGAATCGGAACAGCCGAAACGCTCGGATCTCTTAAATCCTATGCAGTCATTATCTCTTGCCGAAAAGTCTGGTCTCCAGCGATCAGGCTCGTTGGCTCATCCACGAACACCACCGAAGGAGAACATGTATTACAACACCGCTCCGCAGAGTGTTCCGCACAAACGCCAATCAGTCTTGCCAAGTGCAAGCATGCCCCAATCATCGGCTCCCGTGTCCTTTGTCTCGAGTACTCCCGCGCCGGTAGACGCCAAACCTGTTTATCTCAAAGGACTGTTCAGGTAAGTTGCCTCCTTGATTGGTGTCAGTTTTGGAAATGACTGACACCTTGCGCCAATAGTGTGGCTACGACGACCTCAAAGAGTGTGGCTACTCTACAAGGCGATCTTGCACGCGTCCTCGAACGAATAGGCATCAAGCATCGCCTTACTAAGACTGGTTTCGAATGCGTGCATGTCCCATCCATCGACGTGACGAGTGTCCTAAGCCCTGAAGCACTTGCAGCCACTAACGCCCTTCACGAAAAGTTACCGACGGGTGCAGCCGGGCAGCCGGGTGGCAGAAGTGGCAGTGTATCGTCGTCCACCTATGAGCAAGGAATGAGTGAAAAGAATGGTTAGTAAACTGCATCCGAGCGCCATTCTGAAAGAAAGTGTTGATGATGTTTGACTCTCGACTACATAGGCCATCCGCGTACTCGGAACGGCTCGGCCGACGAGGATTTTGACGCCTGGGCTTATAGTGAAAGAGGAGGTGCCGGTAGTGCCTTGCTAGTCAAGTTTGAAATTAGTATCGTCAAGGTGCGTTCATAGACCGTCTTTTTTGGCGAAAAGCTACACTAACGTATACATCCAATGATAGGTTCCCTGGCTAGGCCTCCACGGTATACAATTTAGAAGGATGGGAGGGGACGGCTGGCAGTATCAAATGCTGGCCAAGCGTATATTAGTGGAGATGAAACTTTAAACCTTGCGTGAAGTCGTTCAAAGAGGACAAGGACTGAACGGACACTCGAACGGAGCTTCAAGCTCAAGGTATACCGCCAGGAATCACTTATACCATTTTCTATAAAGTCGTGTATTCGCCTGTTGTAGATACCGTTAGCAGTTGTCATCCGCTATCATATACTGGTATATCTTTTGCCGACGTAAGGAACAGTTGCTTCCAATAATTGCGCGTACCGCTTCTCTTGATCAGAACAGGAACAGGTTACCGACATACATAGGACAAATCATGGAACACGCAAGACAAGCAACAAGGCACCATGGTGAATACAACACGCAGTCTCTGACCAAGCAGATTCCCAACTGAGTCTTACCAACTCCCTACTCTCCGCTCAAGCCGACGAGCAAGCACGCAAACTACCTTCTTACACTCTTCTTCTTCTGCGACAGTGAATTTCTCTCTGAATATTCAGCATCACCGCTATCTTCCCTTGCCATAGGCGTGCTCGCTACCGCTGAAGGTGGCGAACGAGCACGTTTGGTAGATCTTCGACTACCGCTTCCACTTAAATCCACCACCAACGACGACGTTGATTCCACTACCAGTTGAGCCTGAGCTTGCGCGGCGGCAAAGTTGGACTTGAGTGCCTGCGGGATACAGAAAAGTCAGCGTCATTCGCTAACGAAGTTGCACTGGGGCAACATATGGGAGAAGCAGAAGGGATATCTCATGGACCAGCTGGCTTACCTGGAACGCCAAGTTCTCCGTCGCGCTAAACTTCTCCCCATCCATAGACTCAAACCACTGGATCTGCGCACCCATCGCTTGCATGTTCGATTGCAATGCTTGTACCTGTAGTGTAAAACGTAGAAAGGCGAGATCAGATTCTGTTTTAGATTTTAGTATTGGAACAAGGGTAGTTAACCTGCAGTGACAAGTTCTTTGCCGGTACCGAGCTGGAGGATGCGGGTTCGAACGCGCCATTCTCAGATCCGCTGCTTTCTGCGTCAAGATGGTGGTGGTGATGATTGCCGTTTCCATTACTATTGCCATTGATGTTCCTGTGGCTGTCGTTGTGGTTGCTGTGATTACTGTGATTGTTGCTGTGACTGCTGCTGTGGTTGTTGCTGTGGCTACTGCTCTCGTTGGTGTTGAAACTCTGTTGCGTGGCAGGAGATGCAACTGGAAGGTTTGCCGGTCTTGCTTTCTTCGCTTTCGCCTGTGGACGCGGAGCTGGAGGCAGGTTGAGGGAAGCTAAAACAGGATCGGGTCGACGTGCAGGAGCTTCACGGGGGACAACCTCGTCTCCTAGTAGGGCGAAGATGGGTATGATTAGCACACGGCACAAGGAAAGGAAGGATTAAAGACGAACTGGGAATACACTCCATCGCTATTAACTGCTCTCGCGTGACGTGTCGGAATTGCATAGACACCAAGTCGTCCTTGTCCTTTGGAAATATTTCAGGACATGTCAAGCGTGGTGGACTTGCATTTTCCGTTTCTCCGAAACTACATGGCAGGGTAGTTAGCTATAGAGCAATAATCGCATAAGGGTTTAGAAGTAACGCTTACCGAGTAACAGTCTGCACATCCGATTTTCTTGCCAAGGTCGCGTTGATGGGACGAATAGGTCGCCAATCTTTGTTTCCTCTGCCATCGGCATCTCTTTCGCACTTGGACGCATCACATCGTTGAAAGGCGATCTCCATTGTTCCGAGTCGTTCTAACTTGTCTTCATCAAATTCGGAAGTCTGTTTGTCTGTGAGTTGCTGAGAGGGCGGACAGAACGAGGTCAGTACCGGCGGATGAAGGAAATGGCAGGATGCAAAGAGAACCCACAGGTCGAGAGAAATAGAATCTTTGCATCTTGTTTCCCGGAATTTCTCTTCCCTTGAAAGATCCAATGATCCCCAACTCCTGTCTCAATTTAGTGCCATATTGCAAGCCCCACGCAACACCCTCTCCTCCATCTACACAACAAGAGATTTCCATGTCGGCGTACTTGGTTTCCTTGTGGCGGGCCTAGGTAAAGAAAGATACAGAGGAGTTGAAGCGAGATTTGACAAGGAGGCGGAAAGAGGAGAGATACCGTACGGAGGGTTTTGGTTTAACAGTCGGCTTGATCGCATATTTGATGACATAACGCTAGCCACGCAGACGACATTCTATCAGTACATCCCTCCTCCATCACCATCCGCACGCACACTGACCTTTCCGACTTCACTCAAGACAAACCCTTCAGGACCCTCTTTTGGCGTTGAGATTCCGTAGATTGGCACCTCTCGACCGTCCACCTCGATCCAGACGGCGAACTCGAAGGAAGCCTTGGTAGCCGTGAGTCTAGTTGAAGGCGGAGGCGGAGGTTCGAACATGACTGCAAGAGGTGGATCAAGAAAACACAAGAAAGATACAAAAAGACAAATACTTGTATACTCTGTATAGACGGCTTCTATCTTGCCCTGTATGGCGGGGCGGCGGGACACTCGGGCCTCGATCACGTGGGTTCGGATGCAAAGCGTGAAATGTCAACAAACGTCAGAGGTGGAGCACCGCAGGCCAGAACGAGCCACTAGGGTTTGATAGCGCCTTTCCAATGCATAATTCTTGTATGGCAAGACAAAAATAAAGAGGTGTCCGCGTCCCGGCTTGATCATACATTTGACGCGCGAATCAAAGCGCGCCTAGCCAGTCCGTGTGGGCAGAGCTGTGGGCAGGTGGGCATCTTTGGTAGTCAGCATGAGCTGAGTAGCCCCCCAGTTTTGGAACGTCGGCTGCACATCAGCATAAGCAAGGCACCGAACACCATGTGTTTGATGTCGCAAACCATACAATTCCGTCTATCACGTCGCATTTCTTCTTCCACACGCCGAAAAGATCGTGAGGAACGACGCATGACAGTCTGGAGTCTGGCATATCGGTCAGCCATCCGCAGTGAGCAGACCTCATCGGGACGTCGAGGGTCTCATCCCATTATGCAATAGAGTGTCTATGTATCCCAAACGTCCCTCGGTCTGATTACAACAGTAAGCTCCAAGCATAGCCAGAGTGTCAATTTGGGACTCGCGCAGCCTGAAGCAGCGCATGCTGCATGACAGCGTAAAGACGACGTGATACTTTACCTCCCCTAACAGAAGCTCGCTCTGTCATGAGACTCTGTACGAAAGCTCGTTGCGCAGCGTTCCCTATATACCTGACGGAAAGAATGGAATTCAGGGTATTGTAACAGTCCATTTTGACTCATACTCACAACCCTATCATGGATGAAGTACCTGACACCACCTTGTGGTCCACATCTGTTGATACCACACGCAATAAAGAGTTCGAACACGACACTTCTGTCAACCGGGGGCCATCCAGAATCACTTCCGGCACGCCCACTCACCCACACCAAGAAGATGTCAGCAACTTTGACGCGGAGGACGAACACGGTGGCAATGGTGACGGTGAGAACGAGGATGAGGATGATGACAGTGATGATAACGACGGTGAGGACGGTGAGGACGGCGATAACTTACCCGCTATCGCTGTAAAGAACCATAGCTTAGTTATAGTAATGCCTATCAATAACATTACTGCCAACTACTTGTTCTCATCAGCCGTTCCTTCTGATACCATCACATCAGTCATCATCATCAACTTTGCCATCAATGCTATTTCAATATTATGTAGAATTGCAGCTTTGCAGCAGCGCAGATTCGCACTTCCGCGACTTCGCAGATTTGCAGCTTCGCGGCTACGCTTGGGAGACTTCGTGTTCTCAGTCTCCCGAGAGGGTTTACCCAGTTTGGACAACTATATATAGCTGGGCACTTTGCCTCTTATTGTAATAGCTCTCATGCTCTATGAATCACCCTTTGATTACCTCTTAATTACGAAGCTACCTTGAGTGCAAGACTCTCTCAAGGATTAGCTACCCTTGTCTTTCACCATAGGCAAATAGCAGTTCCGTCTTACGTAATAAGGATATTAATATCTTGTGCTAGGATCCCAATACAACGGCGGTACTGTGATACGTATATTACGTAACACTGATTACTGGCCTGCGACAATCGCCGACTATGAAGCGCAAGGAACTGCAGCCAATCTACTGCGAGACGTTCTGCACCGACAAAACACCAACATCGAGATCCTACAAGCCATTCTGGCCGCGTTTCCGGAGACCGCACGCTTGGAAGCCTTGAACATGGGCAGAAAGAACGCTGCGGACAAGATCGAAATCATGAATCAGTATTTGCTGGATTTGGGCCGGCCTGTGCAAGCAGTAACGGAAAAGTCTTTCAAGTCCTCACTCAGCATCTGCGAATCATTGGCGTCCGGTATCGCCCACCTCGAGCGTGCTGCGCCGGCAGTGGCAGATAATATCGAACCAGTTTCTACACCGAGGCGTATCCGTTTTGTCGCCAACAAGGTGTCAAGGACTAAAGCCAGGGTACGTCGTCGCCCATAACTGCAATTGACACGAGCTTACTTTAGCATTTTATCTGATACTGATAGCAATATACTCATTTCGTTTTCGCCCGACTCGTGGGCAGAACTCACAAGCCTTGCAAGGGACGTCCAGGGCTTCGAATCGGCACCGAGGATCCTACAATTCTTGGATACTGGCCTGCGCCTTTGGCCAATGACAACCAGGCTCATCTTGCGGGCCGGATCAGTGTCAACGGCAGAGACCAGCCTATCACTGATCCAGGGTGGCGACCTGACTGGTTGAATCCGTCCGCATCTAGGTGAATAATCGTTCTTATCGCGTTACCGCTATCTATGCCGAGGGTATCTACTTAGCTCTACTCGATTCAAAGAACAAGTGTTATCAGATATGCGACAAGAATGCACACGACGCAGGGATGACAACAGCCTGGAGGTTTACCCACCCGAAGCGGACCTCGGCTATATGGTCGACATCTACAGGCGATGAGCAGGAATTACCGTCGACAAATCGACTTCGGAGACACTCGTGCCGAGGCAGACGCCCAAGCGCTGGTGAAGGCTTTGAAGACAAAGCAGTGGTTTGTAAGTAGTCGGCGCATGGTTAAGCATGTTCACAGCACTAAGTCTCCCTCCTGCGTTGCGTACATGTAGTTGGTCAGCAAGAGATGTCTCCTCGCTACCGAAGGTCCCTTGTCCGACTCTCCCAGAACAAAATGGTACTCGGACATGTTCTTGTCCGACGTCACCGCAGGGATCCCTATCTTCTGTCCCGTCCTTCTCTCCGACGACAATCTTCGATGCAGCCGGCGATACGACGTTGCAAATGGCGTTAACTTGCGTGACTATTAGAATCGCCTCCAGCTTGGTGTATTCGCGACTCGAGACGAGGCGTGCGAAGTGACCGATATCTGGTGGGCTTCAGATGAAGTAAGTAACTATTCGATAACATTTACGTGCGGGAATGGAACTGACCTTGATATCTTGAAGCTTCGTGAAGTCTGCACGTTGATGGATGTATGTGTCCGGAAAGTACAGACCCTCTACACCCGCATGTACTGGCGAGGACCTCGGTCCCAATGGTACTGATGTGGCGGCTGCTATATTCCTTGCTTTTCTTTATAAATTTGTACCATAATAATGCCGAATCATCTTCACTTCACCTATCATTTCAATGCTTTTTGTTCGTCCGTATTTGACGGCGATAACTATGCGTGAAGCTAGGCAGCTTGAAGCAACGACTTAATCAAGTCGGATGACGAAGTGCCTTGACAATATGATGTCATCAGGCACTATCACGCTATACAAGGTCTGGTTCTCTACAGGTGGTAACTTATGTTGAAACCAGTTATCTTTCCTATAGGCACCAGATGGCGTGATTGTCGCGGGTAAGTAGTTAGTGTTACGTGATATACATATCACAGTACTGCCGCTGTATTGGGATCCTAGCACAAGATATCAATCACCTCATTACGTAAGACGGGACTACTATTGACCTAACGTGAAAGACAAGGGTAGCTAATCCTTGAAAAAGCCTTGCACTCAAGGTAGCTTCGGAATTGAGAGGTAATCAAAGGCGACCCTTCCGTCTTCCACCTTCAAGTATACAAGTATCGTCTTACTTGATCAGCTATTTGACAGCATACTGCTAGTCGCCATTTACAATGACTGCGGTGATTCGAGCACCCTTGAGAATGTTTGAGCTCTTGAATATCTCTCTCGCTTGGCCTCGCTGAAGAACTTTGAAATACAACTTTTCGTTGGATTAATCGTTGACAATCTGCTTGACCTTGCTCAACATCTCTCCAAACTTGGCAGCCCTGATCGTCTAGAGCGCATACCTTAGATCAGCGTCATTTCCTGCTTTGGCTTGAGTCATCTGCTCGGGACATTTACTTACGATGGGACCCCTCTGGAGCGTATTTGCGGGAGCGTTAGCAGCGGGCTGGTTCTGAGGACGTTCGGACATGATGGCTGATAGGTGGCGTACAGTTGAAACGTGGCTTCGGAGTGCTTGAACAGGGACAACTGATGCAAATGATGAGGTTGATGCGTTTACAACTATCACGCTGGGGCAATGCGGTGTTGTATCCCCTGATGGCTGATGTACGTGATCGGTTAGCGCATCAAAGAAAGATCTTCCAAATTCTAATGGAAGCTAAACGGCGCTGTAAACCGATAGGAGAATGTACCCGCCAACGCTTTGATTGTTCCATTATATTCCGGTCAGCTAAAGCCTAAGAGATAAGGGTGAAGGGTGGAGGAACGAGTAATTACGGGTGGACGTCAGTAAGGTTCCAAGCAGAATCAACAATGACGCCTTGGGTAATCATCTACGTCCGAGCAATTCAAGCCTTTACTGACTGAAGCTGCGGGGGCGACGCAAGCGTTGTGTACACACTTAGGAAAGCAGACCTCAAGGTCGCAAAGTAGTAGTCATCATTTGCATGCGAGTCTTCAAACATCGCTACACTTCAGGACCTATCAGGGGTTCCAGTCACGGGCTGACACAGGGAAAGGGGAACACAGTCGCGTCACGGCAACCTGCTCAAACACGAGTATTCTATTTCCCGACCTTGCTGTTTCCACCTGGCACCCTGCTTTGGCCACGCATATAGGTTTATGGACATTGTACGGGGCTTGAACCATGAAGGGCCGACTGCATGATTGTAACCAGAATATATTGTATCAACCACTTGATGACGCATAGATGCATGTCCGCGTTTCAGAATGCGCAACCAACCCAGACCTAACCCATTAACTGATACAATTATAGTAGATTGCCTAGGGCCGTGGACGTTGGTACAGTGAGGTGGGATGCCTCCAGTCCTCGTCTCGATCTAGCTCAAAGGTAAACAAAAGTTCGATCACAATCAAGCGCCGGGCCCAACACGACCAGCTAATAAACCATTGAAAGGCACCACGACTGCTTGAGATTCTTTTTCGTTCACCATATTTTCAAAGGTCGCCATCATCTTGACGTATTCAGTAGCAGCATTAGAACCGATAAAGCTAGTATACGCGCAGGTTCAGCATGTGATGACCAACCAGAGCGCACATGTAATCGCATTTACCCGTCGACTGTAGCGAGTCTTTCAAAGGCTTCAATTGCTTCTGTGGAGACAGAGAGTAGGTGCTTGTTTCTGTTGAAATGTATTTGTTTTTGTATCGCAATGTGATGGTGGACGACCGCTCACCAGTTCTGAGAAGAAGTAAGCAACCATGCATATCAGGCGTCAGCCTCGTGTTCTCTCGTACGTGCTACTTTATGATGCTTACTCTAGGCTGCTTTGAGTGAGAAGCTCCCACCTTTACAAATCCTGCACCGGAATCTCCTTTTCAACATTTCCGCCTCGTTCCTTATCTTCTTCTTGAGAGTCAAATCCGTCATCATTCTCCTCTTCATGTAACAATTCTCTGGCTCTGACTCCCGACTTTGAATCGAGCGTGCGTCTCCTCATCAGATGTTTCCGCCTGGGCTTCTTCTGCAGCAGTTACAGCCCTTTTCTTCTTGGAGGAGCCCGAAGTAGCATCTTTCCTACCATCCTTCTTCGCTGATCGAGTCGTCAAAGTGTCTTTGGATTCCGCAAGTTGGCGTCGAGTTGATACTGCCGCAAAGGTTGAAGCTGTTTCCTTGGCGCATCCAGAAGAAACCGAACGAGGAGGAGCAGTAGTAGCGGAACGAAGCGAAAGACCGACGGAATCGCGTTTCCTTTCAGGGATATTTTGTGCTTCCTCGTCGACGTATTTCATCGGATCCATCATCGGAGGAGTGATCATGTCATTTCATCCTCCCTGACTGAGTTACGGTTCCTAGTCCTATCAGACATCGCTTGAAGATTCTGAAATCGAACCGCAAGCACTTCCATCAGATAACATCGACAACTTAGATAATGACATTATCCAGATATTATCCCCTTACCAGATATTACCTCCCAGTGGATATATCTCACAGATATTATCTCCAGCTTGGACAGTACTGAGGAGAACAGCCTTAGTGCCTAAAGGTATATATAGGAGGCTATTCGCCTCTCAGTTGAAAGATAGCTTATGACTTTCATCTCACCCTTTGATTACCTATTAATTACGAAGCTACCTTAAGTGCAAGACTTATTCAAGGATTAGCTACCCTTGTCTTTCACGTTAGGTAAATAGCAGTTCCGTCTTCCGCAATAAGGATATTCATATCTTGTTAATCTTGTGGTAGGATCCCAGTACAACGGCGGTACTCTAATACGTATATTACGTAACACTAACTACTGGCCCGCGACATAGGAGCTGTCTGAGCTACCTAAGCTGTTTTTTGACTAACTTAGACCGCTATCAGACTTATGACCTTACAATGTCTCTGTCCATGGCGTGCAGATATTCGACGTTTGCTTTGGCGAGGATCGTATTTCACACCATCCGCCGGTCCGTGTTTGTAGATGACATTTCCTTGAGGCCTTTGATACACCTAGCAGGGCAGTGCTTGTTAGAGCACGCATAATTAGTGAGGTACTCCGTACGAGATAGAGGGGTTCACTATGCCGAATTCGGAGATGCCGAAGTCGGAGATGTCATTCCGAAGGGACTGTAAGAATCGTCGAAGTGATCGAAGGGGGTACCCACAGGCACAGCACACTTAGAGCCGATGTCGACGCGGGAGTCATGAAATTCACCGCGCATGGTCTTCCTCCACCCTGGCGTAAAAGGGCATGGTTTCCCGAATCGGACTTGTTAACAGAACCTAGTGACTCGAGAGGAGAGCGATAAGAAAATGGAAGGGAATAAGAAAAGGGAACGGGTGGCAGCTACTCATGGGAGATTCGGTGCTATCAGGCGTGTAGAGGTACGGTACAGCAGTGTAGTAGTATAGTGACTTCTAGTGGACGTATCGCATAAGCAATGCTACGTTATACTCTCTCTTCATGTGTATTGTAAAGTATCTTCATACTTCGCCTGCGCATACTTCATACGAAGTACGGGGATACGAAGTATGACGAGTCACACACTTCGCACGAAGTATGAGAGACGAAGTATAGTAAAATCCTCATACTTCGGCCGCTGATACTTCACACGAAGTATGGACCAGTATGGAGAGACGAAGCCAGGGCTTCTCGTCTCCTAGAGATACATAAATAGTCAGGATAGGTATATATAGCGACCACTTTCACTTGTTTTCGAACTAGCTGCATCACTATTGATTCACCTTTTGATTCACCTTAATTCACGAAGCTACCTTGAGTGTAAGGCTTTGTCGGATTAGCTACCCTCGTCTTCCCCCCAGACATAATAACAAGTATCGTCTTAAGTAGTAAGTGTACATCCTTTGTGCTAAGTACCCGTTACAACGGCAGTGGTAACTACTTACGTAGTATAGACCACTTGCCCGCGACAGAATGGCTCGAGATATTGCAGTGGGGTTTACATAGCATGTTATAACGTACGTTCTCTCTACTTCGCATCATGTTTGCATCCTTTATCGTCCTCTATGCAGTGGGGTTTACATAACATGTTATAACGTACGTTCTCTCTACTTCACATCATGTTCGCATCCTTTATCGTCCTCTATCGCCCAAACGTAACCCTCCCTCCTTGCACACTGTGACAGCTCGTAGTCCGTAGTCCACCGACGGTTAGTCCCTTGGCACCATCCCTTCACCCCCCTCGCTTCACTCTTCCTTACGACTTTTTCCAATGCGGTTCATCAACTACCATTATAGCGGGTATGAAGGGGATGGTATCGCATGTGCGGAGCGGGCAGAAAGTGGTTAGTGCGTGGCCGGGTGAAGCAGGCGAGAATATGGGCGTTTATTAACCATTAGCGGGGTTGCGATCAATCAGTAAGCTGCAACTCTTGTGTTCTGTAAGAGTCGGGCAGCGTTGTATCAATTTATAGTATATATAGAAAATATATAACTATCTATGAACAAGTGCAAGATTTTTAAGTGGGATTGTCAGAAAGGATTATGCTTCACGACTATTTGTATCGGATAGGGTAAACCGCTGACTTACTGAAAGTAATATGCAGACCACTAGTAGTAGCGAATCTAGCAAGATTACTCAGTATTATAGTTAGTACAATCACGGCGCTGATCAGGATGTTAGGGAGGAAAAGCGTGTTCATAAATCATAGAGGCAAAACTTACAACCTTTCTGGCTGTCTTATATAGACGTCAAATCTGGGTGGCGAGGCCAACCCTGTCCAATGCCTTCTAAGGGGACCTAGGACTACAGCCTATCTCTGTCACTTCGTTCCGGATTTCGAAGTGACAAAGTGACAAAATGACAAAGGGACATAGAAGACTATGTCACTTTGCTATTTCAGTGGCACTTTGCTATTTTCAGGACAAAGTGACAAAAGCATAAAAAGACTTGCCAGGCTCGAACCCAATTCCATAACTAAACTAAACTTCGAAATAATACTACAACACAGGTGGAACTCTAGAAGAACTGCACAAGTATAAAGCAATAAGCAAGAAGACAAAAAGGGTAAAGTGTGAAGTACTTACAATTACGCTGAAGTGAGATCCGGGGTTTGAGGCGTATGATGGCGGTAGGAAGAGCTAGCGGTAGTGAGTGATGAGAGAAGCGACTGGATATCGACAAATGCGCAGAGTGATATGAATGTGTATCTAATGCATGTGGGTATACATAAAAGGGTTGAACAGATTCATGCAGTGGACAAACAAACAAAAACTGGACTGCTTTTGCACGCGTTCAGCAACGCGTCGCCTACCTTTTTCAGTCCGTGCCTTTCGCTTATAATGCAAGGGGCTTTCGCCTAAGGCTACTCCTAGGAAGGGGGTGAATAAGGAGGTTCCACCGATCGGAGGGGGAGAGCTGTGCCACTCGGGAGAGGGGGTGAGTTGCCTGAGATAGGTACGACAGCAACTAGTAGCAGTCTCGCCTTATCGTCCTGAAGCTGACGCGTTACGCACAGGGCGGGGGTATGCGATGTGGGTCCTGGGCACTCCGCCAAAAAAATGTATTCCTCTTAGATCCCTGCCGGATTCGAACCGACGACCGACAGATTCGAAGTCTGCTATGCTACCACTGCACCAAGGGACCGATGTTATGTCGATCATTCTGCATAGAAAACATATAACAAGAATTTGCTTCCTTTGTCCTCCCCGCCAATGCAAATGCATGAAGCTGTTGATTCCTTATTACCAACTGTCGAGGCTATATAAGATGGTTGCAACCATGAACTTACCCGGAGTATACTCATCCATTTGAGTACATCGTATTCAGAAACGACTATTCAATATTTTGTCTTACGATGCAATCTGCCGTGAATTTCCCACTGCTCCCATGACCGCATGCAGTCGCCGTTGTGGAGTCATTGTTTTGTCAATGCGACACACCCTCATGGCCAGAAAGAATTGTTTCAAGGGTCACGACAAACGGAACTTCCGTGATGACCAGTAAATATATGCCTAAACCCAATGAGAGGCGGGGATGCTGATTGTGCTACGGCGTCGGAACTCTGAACTAGCCGTGCTCGAATGTGCCCAGATCTAGAGTATCAATTTCTTCGTGCACCAGACAATGACTGATAGGGTAGTGAAAGTGAGCGTGTATTCTGGACCTTCACACATGCATGATGGTATGACCCGTATGACTGATCATCCCAAAAGGCGCACGATAGCTATGGATGCTTAGCATTGAGCTCATGCGACTAACTTCCTCCTCTATGGAAATTGGCAAGCGTTAAAAACCACCCGCGATTTAGATCCAAGCTGAGGGTTGACAAGATCCTACCCCACTTAGGTTATCTCAAAGCCAAAAAAAGTGGGTTCGTTCAAAACGACCCCAGACTTTACATAGTACTCCATCCAGAGCCGTTTGAGCGCGTTTCAGAGTGATCCCTTTCCTGATCAATCACGGCAAGGAGAAACCTATTGTCGACTTTGCACTTCCTTTATGTTTGATTCATAGCGGAGACGACTGTCAGAGTGCGTAGGCTCGGATTTGCCATATTCCTTGCGAGTGTCGATGAGCCTGGACATGGCTCTTGTCCGGTTCATTCGCCCTCTCTCACGTATCGAATGGCACAGAGCAATCAGCGCAGATAGCACTGCACACACAGCATTTAAACCCAATACCTAGGTTGATCGCTACAGAGACAAACGAAACACACCATGGCTTTCTATGATCCCTATACAGCGATGGTCGGAAGCGGGTACATGATGGGAATGTCAGGATTTCCAGGCATGACGGTAAGCAAGGAAACGCGGAGGGAAGCGCATGCAAAGACCACCACTTCGTGACAAGAGGACTCATCTACATCTGATATGGCAGGGACTAGGTTGGCCTGGATTCGGCATGCAAGGCTTGGGTGGGTATGGTGTGAGTTAAGCCTTCTTTCCGCTGTTGCTTCACCGATATTGAGATCCGATTGACCCCCCTAACCAGTCGCCTCGTTATCCAGCAGGAGGGTTAGTCTTTCATTCATGGTAGTTTGAGACCTGTCACATGATCTGACTATTTCATTCCCTGGGCGGTTTATCCAGTCTACTGAACGATTACATGACAATGGCAGCAACAGCGTATAGTCCGTACGGATTTGGCGGCGGAATGTTCGGCGGGGGGCTTGGCATGTACCCAGGCATGTTTCCGGGCATGATGGGAGGCTACGGCATGGGCATGATGGGAATGGGTAAGTCGAACTTACGTCCCCTTGTTCTTTCCTTTGAGAGCCAGCAACATACCCGAATCAACGCAAGTACTGACCAGTTCGTTCGCTCGTCAACTATTGTACAGGCATGGTACCGGGAAGTAAGTCTTCACCCAAAGAGGGGGCATGTGGTGACGCCTTGGGTGAGATACTGATTCGCTTGCCTTTGTCTCATCAAATTTCACAGTGAATCCATATGGATATGGGGGTGCCTGCTATTAGGGTTCATGGCAGTGCACCCAGGAAGAAGCCTCCCAGGCCATCGAACCAGTTCTGGAATTCAGATGAGCCGTCCGAGCACCGGTCTTTCGCCTAGAAGAGGAGCTTCATCACGATCAACGAAATGTATCACGGCTACCTACCAACCTTCGGTTTCGCTTCATTTTCGTCAACACCTGTTGTAACGATGCTATTATTTCCGATTCTGCTTGTAAGGTTTGGCCCACCCTACCCGAATGTTGTATTCAATCACTGCTGTCAAAACAATTCAGAGTACTGGCTCGCGCCACGCTAACGACGTCTGTTCGTGATTCGGGAGCATCACGCACTGGGTAGATGAACCTGAGTGGTAGGTAAGTAGTTTTGTTATGATTGATAACACTTGAATGTATACACGGGCGCATACAAGTTTATTGAAAATACGGTATTGTGCAAGATTGATACGATCGTGCGCCACACATTTACGACGTTTGGGTCAATGAAGCCTTGATATGTTTAGTATACCTGAACGCAGACACGCGTCAGGATCCTGCTACATAACTGACGATGGGAATAGCGTGGGACTGACCTTTTTCTTCTCGTCCATGGACAAACCACCGGGGCCCATGTTGACGAGCAGCAACAATCCACCGACGATGGCTATGTCCCGAAGAAGCACATCAGTCAGTAGACGATGATCTGGTACATCTGGAATTAGGCGACTCACAAAGAGTCTGGAAGAAATCGAATCGCTTGAAGTCCTGAGTCGGGTTGGAAGGGTGCAAGCTCCACCTAGAAGAGACACACAAAACACTCAGCGACTCGACGATATGGATTGCCCGCCGAGAGTACGTACCAGTTGTTAACGAAAACATTGGCAACGCTCAGTCCCGTAACCAAGAAGCTCGCCGACCACTTTGCCTTGAATCCTACAGCGACCATGACGCAAGCTCCGAGACCGAAGAGGGAAACGAAAAGTCGGAACAAGCTGAATTGGCCTTGGAATACGAAACCTATGAAGAGGAAGACGAGGAGTACTCGACCGGCCAACTGGAAGCTGCAGTGAGAATACAGCATGTCAGGGGCGTGCATCAGGGGTCGTCACGGAGGCTCCGAAGATATCGTTCGGCAACTTACTATTTCCGCCTGTCGTTTTCGCTAATGTTTGGCAGTCCCGCGAAAAGTTTCTTGTTCTTTTGCAGTGAGTCGGAGAGGACCATCAAAAGGCCTCCAATGACGGAAAGGTTTCGAAGGAAGAATGACATGTCGAAGATGAGTCCGTAACCGAGGCCTTGAGCGATGACTACGGCAAGGAGAGCGCCGACAGAGTATTCAGGGAATCGCTTGGAGATGACGCCGTAAGATCCTCCCAACATGGCCTGTATGGTAGAGTAAAGTCAGCGCAATTCCAGAGTTTCAATACAAAGGGACATACACAAATATTGAAGAGCAGGAAAACGTGTGAGAATCCCCGGTAGAAGCCTCGGTGCCTATAGCGCAGTGATACCATTAGAATACGCATACGATGCCGACAGATCAATGCCTAAGCTTACTTCTGCAAATACCAAAGCTGATCACCCCATTGTGTAACGATTCGCAATGCATCCTCCAAAAAGGTAACGACGATGAGGAATCGAGCGATAGCCGGAACCCAAGGCTTGATAGGTTGTGCGTAAGTCTCCATCATATCCTCCACCTGGTTGGTAACTGATCGGACCTTGACGAGTACTTCATCGAGTGGTCCACCATTCGATGATGTACCCAGACCTGCATTCCCGCCTGCTGAAAGGCCTGTGCCGGGACCACCTGCTCGACGTCCGATGGGATCAGGCATGTACGTCTGCATTGGTGTAGGACGGTACCCGGGAGTCTGGTTGGGGTTGATATGTACCCGTTGTTGAGCCATAGTGAAAGGGTGTTGAGCGCGTTGAAAGGATAATGACGGGTCACGATTGATGGAATTCCGTGCGACGATTTGACGAGAAGAAAGTAACTGTGGAATGTGCGACCGGAGCAATAAGCCGTCAATTCTGCGACCTTGAGAACGACGTGTAGACAGAAAGACGTGAAGCAGAACAGAAAACGACTTGATGGTGACTTTGCGAATCGTATATAACCCCCAGATCTGGAAGATGACGAAACACCTCCACGACTGCCCGCATTAGCGCCAAGCCCTGCGCTTTCAGCTTCAAGCAGGCAAGCGCGAGTTCCCTTGTACATGTAGGCTGTTTTGTAAGTGCTCTATGGCACGAAGCTAGGTTGTCGCCTCGTTCACAACTTGGGCAAGCTAATTTGATCAGATGATTATAATTGTGATGATGGCTAGGGGATACATGTGCGCTCTATTCTAAAAATGATACAGTCAAGAAAAAGCAACAAGCCTGAAATTATAATTGATTTGAGTGCGCCTGACGCCGAATATCTAACTTTGCGCCTTGGAACTCTTCTGCCGGGCGATGTGCCCATACTTGTACAGGATGAAAGGAAGCGGGATAAAGAGCACGGACACCAAGCCGAGTAACGTGCATCCCCAATCGATTCCAAGGTTGACGAAAAGGCCATGGCTGAACAAGGGAGCCCCCGCACCGAAAGCGGAACGCATAAAGTCGTTTGCTATTCCACGGAAAGTCGGATATCAGTATGATGTACGACAAACACGAGGTGGGAGCTGTTTGCAAGATAGACCTACCTGCGAGAACGGAAGCTGCGTAAAGGACGTAGGTGTCGGTCAAATAGTTCAAGATACCTTGGAACGCCAGCGTTGTGCCTGTAAAAAAGCCTAATCAACATCGGGGAAGACATGACATTAGTTTTTTCCGGAGAAAAAGACTTACCAACACCAAAGAATGCACTAAACACAAGCGGGGCTGCCCAGTGGGTCCGGCCAGCGGTCCATCCAACACAAATCAAACAAATGGGGTAACAGAAAGCAGCGATAATGACAGGTGGCAAACGTTCCTCTGGTTTGATTTGACCATTCTGCTCGTCGTACATCTTGATCCAGTAATATTTATGCCAGACACAGAACCCAACGTAGCCGATGATTGAACCGACGAGGAGAGCGAGATAGGGCAAGCCGGCGACGCCGAGACCGAAGCCGTATGTTTCTTGGTAGATGAGCGGGAAGACCTCGAACCATGAGTAGAGGATTGCATAGCTGTAAGACAAGAATGCAAATTGTCAATTAGATGTCGCAGAATTGGTATGGCAAAGCCTGCATACATGAAAGACTGTATGGAACGAGAAGGTGTTAGTCACAGTACCTTCAAAGGCAAACTCGCATTCAACTCACGATGTAAAGATTGAGCAGGAAAACGATGGGCTGAGTGAAGTTGAGCTCGAACGGTCGCCACATCGTCATGGTGGCGATATCCTTTCCCGTCATTTCAGCTTGTTGAATCTCTCCTCCTGACTTGAGCTTCTCGTTTCCCGTGAGTTTTCGCAGTCTTCGTGCTCGTCGGACGAGAATGTTCATCGAGGAAGTCTGTTATAAATAAATGTAAGTACCGAGATTGGCGATAGCGCACACCAAGATTTACCTCGGGCAGGAAGAAGATCAAGACGATCAAGGAAGCACCAGAAAGCCATAGCATGGTCCAGAAACTCCATCGCCATCCTTTTGCTTGAACGGCAAACGATCCCCAGACGGGACCAAGAGCCGGACCGGCAGCAGCAGACAGCTAGAACGGAGAATGCACGATCAGAGATATAAAAAGATGTCGATCCCAACGCTACTCACCCCCCATAGACCCATCGCATATGGCCTAGTCTTCGGTCCGTACATATCTGCTACAGAAGCCCCACCAGTAGCCAGAGGAGGACTGCCGCAGAACCTAGCACTGTAAGAAGACGCAGGAAATCAGTACCTCTAGTACCTTCAGTCAAGCGCCAGCTGATGGGCACTACTTACAGGAATCGAAGCACACAGAAGCCTGCAAAGTTGGTGACGAAGATCGTAGGGACTTGCAGGATGCAGAACAGCGCCAGGGTGATGATATACGGCACAGTACGACCGATGGCGGGAATTTCTGCGACAAGCAAAGCATCAAAGGTGAGTTGCAGTTACATAGGTGGCACTGAATATCGAGATTCGACCTACCCGTTAAAGGCGAAAGGAAAAGCGGGCCAAGACTATTGTATGAACAAGTTCGTTAGATTGTGGAGCCTGGATCAACAATATATTCACATACCCATAGCCGACAACAAACAGGGAGAGACCTAAAGTCGCTGGCACTTGTGCTACTCCAAAGTACTGCATAGCTTCCGGAATACCGGGACTGTAGACACTACTTCCACTGTGCGACGAGGTGAGCAGTATAGTGAGTAACACGTTAACGCGACAGTATGCGGCCAGCGACACATACCTGTATACTGAAGTGGTAATTAGACAGATCATCCCAGTGACCCAAGCCTTCTTTCCTGGGCTCCAATTCATCGGATTGGCGGGATCATCTATGCTCAACTTTTATTAGCTATCTCGCTGCGATATTCGCACGTTGCAATGCACTCACCTGGTCCGTACCAGTCAACAACGTCTGGATCCTCCTCGTCACCCAACTCCAGACCTTCTTCTGGATCTTCCTGAGAAGCTGTCACCCTTGTCCTTTCACTGTCGTCCGAGTTCGTCCGTTCATTCCGTCTTAGTCGTGATTTTTCTGGGACGACCTGAGCAATGGCTATCGGCTTTTCACTCCGGTCGATTTGCGCCAATTGTCGTTGCCGTTCTTCATCCGTCAATTTTCCATATCCCTCCTCAACTGAAGGCGGCAGGACGGGCGCGATCCTGATAGGCTTCTCCTCACGCTCTTTTAGGATGGAATCTCTGTATTTTTTCGCCTTTCTCTGCTTTTCAATTCGTTGCTCCCTCGCAGCCAGTTGAGCTCCAGTACGAGCATCCCGTTGGTAGCGCTTCGGAAGTCGGAAGTCAGCCGTTTCCTCTGGGAAAGGGAAGAGTTTGCCTCTCGTCAAGGTATGGCAGAGCAATCCGAAGAACTATAATTTCACGGTTCTGTCAATATTTCAGGTTAGACGAAGCTTTCCAAACAGGCTTACACTGTCTTGCAAAGTTGCAGCCACCATTGGAGTAGGTGCGATCCGCGTTGGGATGGCAGTGATGTCGGACGAAGGACGTTCCAGGAAAGTCAGGTGAAGATCGAAACGGCACCACAGGAAGCGTCTCTGGCACACTACTTCTCATAAAGGGATCTGTTTACTACACAGAGTACGTCTGTCCCTTCCTGGACCACCGAAGCGGCCCAGGGACGACTGAGCCCTTTGATTCTGCCAGAAACATACATCATCAGACCGGCCATCTTCGGTCAGGACGTCGATCGATGCCAGAACTGGAATGGAAAAACGTTCCCGGCGACAGCTTAGCGGAAAGATTGTGGAGGGAGAATATGCATTGAGGTAGCTGTTAATGTTTGTGAAACGGTCAGGCTCAAGGTCAGCGGTTCAATTAGCGGTCAACGGGGAATCTTGATCGACAGACAGAAGAAGCAAGATAGCTCGTAAGATGTCATTCGGTGAAGCTATCCGGCGACTGTAGGGGAGCTTGTAAGCTTGTAAGGAGTTCCATCGGTCGTGGTGGCGGACAGCTTGGCGGACCCGATTCTTGATGGCCTATTGAGGATGGTGATAGTACGCAACATGTGCCTTCGAAGAGGCTCCTCAGCTTGCTCCTCGGAGATCATTTCGAACTACCTTCGGGGACTCATTCAAGCCGATCGCATACACCAGCTGCATACACATGCCGCATCGATCGGTCGGGACGATTCAGAGCCGACAAAGCTGCCGCCGACGTAGCTGAACGACGTCATGAGAAGACCGCCCTCCACGGGTACTGACAGCTGTACTGACGTCAGATCGAAGCGTTTTCGAAGAAGTTGTTTCAACAAGTGTTTGAAAAGCTGTTTGAGGCCGCGTCGGAGGCTACGCGCCTTGGGTCTTATTAGCTGCTTCATCCCTTGACACTTGATACCTCGTACATGAGTGCCTCAGTAATGCAGCTAGTGATGCTCACCGATCATTGAAAACACTATTGTTATATCCAGCACGATGAGCCCCTTTAATCCCCATTACTACAAGTGGTACTAATTTACAGTGTGACTTGATACAAACATAATATATGAGTCGTCGATATGTGTATATAAATCGGTTCACGCTCAGCTTCGTATCTCGCTAATTATGCCAAAGCTTGATGACCCATGGGTCGTAGTCGGTAGTCAACGTAAAGTAACGGTAGCGGACGGACAAATGTTGGTTGTCCTCCAGTGGAAACGTTTTGGCTGAAGATCAGACGTTTAAGATCTCCATATTGGTCAGCACGACCACTTCATTCAAATCTGGACTTTGAGTGTCAGAAAGCATCATTCAGGCTGTCATTGTGAACACAACCAAGTTGTCAATACCGATGTGTCGATTGCGCATGATTCTGATTGCAGAACTTACAGTTCAACCAACCTCCTCGTTCCCATTGACCTCTCTCGTATGCATCGTCGGCACGTAACTCTGGTTGCGAGATCCCGGAAAGGATACGCAACATCCGTTTGAAGTCGATCGGCTTTAGCATCCATCCATCGAAATCCACACCCAATTCCGTCCGCTGTTTTTCCAAGAGCGTAGCCGAGACAGCTATGATTGGTATCCTGTTGTCTACTCGACAAGAAGGTGGAGTAGCTGGTAGATCGTTGCCCGTATTGATCAATTCCTCGCATTCCCTGATGGCAGCAGCAGCTTGTTTCCCATCCATGACGGGCATTCTGAATGAAACTAGGCGAATTAGCGGACGATCTAGACTAAGCGGAAAGTAGGCAGGCTACGAACTGTATATCCATCAAGATGCAATCGAACGTTTGGTCCTGCTTGATTCGGTCTACCGCATCTTGGCCATTAATTTCCGACATAACGACGTGCCCGTCGAGTTTTAAACGCCGCTCCAATATGCGGCGGTTTACGTCATCATCCTAGATTGCATAAGGTGCACAGCAATGAGTAAGAGACTTATCAGATCGAATGCAGTGGAAATACTTACCTCAACTACCAAGATCTTGAGCTTGTTCAAACTCTTGACCTTGCCGTGAGTTGTGGTTTTATCTTGTGAACTTCGCTTCATAAGCGGGGCTCTCGGCGATGCTGCAACATGGCTAGACGGGTTTTCGTCATACGCCTTATCCTCGACATGGACTTCATCTCTCGGTACTGGCTGATGTTTGACGACCTCGCTTGGCGTCTGATGCGATTGGTCCAACGGAGACTCGCGGATTGGCTTCTGAGGCCTGTGCAAAGTTCCGCTACGATATGAGATTGATGGGTGGGGCGAGGTTCTTTCGCCTCTATCGAGATCTGGTTTGGCGGGTCTCACGGGCCAAGATGAATCCGCGACCGGGAAGGTACCCGGTTGGCTCATTCTGGCTTCCGCCAGTTGTACCCTGGGGTCTTGACCGGAATCGTTTGAGTTGTTCATATGGGATGACCCGAAGGCTTGCACAAAGGTGTCGAGTTCGGAACTACCAGAAGCCTGCGAGTGAGCGGAAAGAGCGGAATCAGATTCTGTGGGAATTCGAGACTGGGATGGGGGAGACGGTGCTTGAAGGTTTCTTGATGCCGTCGATGGAGCTATAGAAGATGTAGCTGGATCGAACCGAGCCATAAGAAGTGAAAAGAAGAACCGCGTGCCGACGTCGACCTGGGATTCCGCTCGAAGCTGTCCTCCGAGTTGTTCAACGATACGCGCGACGACCGCCAATCCTAGACCGAGACCTGTAGGTTGTGTAGCTTCGGCTTCAGCCTGTTCAAAAGTCAGAAACATTGCCTCTAGCTTGTCTCTGTGAATACCGCAACCACTGTCGGTGACAGTAATTTCCACATTCATCATATTTTCAGCCATAGGCGCTGAACGACCACTTTCAGATTCCGTCCGGGTGCGGCAATCGATTTGTATTGTGCCCTGATTGGTATATTTGACTGGATAGATGGCGCATCAGCAGACGATCAAGCGAAATTCGCATCAACCGAGACGGATATCTTCCACTTACCGGCATTAGCTACTAAATTGGCGACTACCGTACGAACTTTCTTGTCATCCCCCAAGACAAGACATTCTGGCGCAGCAGAAACATCGACCACGAACCCCAGTTTGCGCCGCTTGGCTTCACTTTCGTATATCCTGGTCGCGTCCCTGATACATTGTCGAACATCAAATGGATCGTTGAAAGCGGTTTCGTTTCCACTTTCTATACGCGTCAAATCCAATAGATCATTGATGGTGAACAGCAGGCTTTTGGACGCCATGTGCGATCTGCTAAGATTCTCTCGCGTTTCGGTATCCAGCTGTCCATCGAGAGCTAATTCAAGGTAATTGATGATGTGATTCAAGGGAGTCCGTACTAAGAAAGTGCTAATTCATCAGCATTTCCTAAGCCAAACACATACAGGGAATAGATCTACCTTCATGCGAAGCATTGTTTAGTAAGATAGATGTCAACTGATTAGTGCGCATGGCAGACTCTTTTTGTCGCCATACCTGAGGATCCGGATATTGTTCAGTATGAATGCACGACGACACATATGCGGCAATGTGCGGCTTACCTCGATAAATTTACCGTAGACTAGAGCTAACACGCCCGCGGTTTCTAGCTGTTCGTCGGTCCATGCTCGGCTTCTACCCTGGATAGTTTCGCTCCAAGCCTTGTGATCCCGGTCTGAATTAGTCGGGACCATTGAGACTGAAACACATGACTCACCTTGAATGATTGTCGTGGCTCAAGACTTGCTCCGTTCTCTTGACCTTCTTTGTAAGGCTTCCCAGCCCAGTGAACCTCTCGAAGTTGCCCTCTCCTTAGGAAAGCAATGAAATCATTGCCCCCGGCTGAGAGAGGCACGTACAATAAGCCTGCAATGACCACAAGCTTTTTGGGTTGATTCAACTCGGGGAAATCCTCCGCGATATTATGCGAAATTTGCATCTGTTCGTAACGTTTCAACCGCAAGAATTCGGCGATATAGAGAATCTCCTGACTCTGTTCCGACCGGGGTCCCAAGATCTTGGCGCCGTCGCCAATGACAAGAACACCAGAATCGGCGTCGAAAAGCTGAATTAGATCATCCGCGTTGGAGACAATGTAGCCAGTCGGGTGAGCATCGGTTGGGATAGTGCTGATCAGCTTGCGTGTCTGAAGCCGAGCAGCATAACTAAGACGTTCGATATTTCTTGAAATTGAATCACTAAGGAGCTTGAGCATCTGACGAACGGGGAAGCTGACCCGCAGTCCAGCGTCTCCATACGCATGGCAGGCGATCAGACCCCAGAGACTACCGAAGGCCATAATGGACTGCGTTAAGATATAAATATATCAGTACCGTCCACCGCCTTCACACATCTTGCTGCTTACGATCGACATCGATGACCTGACACCCATGTTTCGTAAATAGACCAAATGAATGGGACTCATCGCTCGCAGGTAAGAGTGCGTCATATCCTGACATGGCAGAAAAAGTCAGCTTGAAGTCGTCGATAACAGAGCGAACGGTTAAACCTACAAGTGGAAATTCCAAATCGTCTTTGCTTCGCAAAACCAAACGTGCCGTCGTCTGAGCGCGATCATAAAGCATTCTAACTTTGTTGATTCGATAGAGTTCTCGAGCCTGCGCTGGAATGTCGGTCATGGGGAACATGAGGCCCATGTAAAGATCATGCGTTTTGCTCCAATCGACCAGTTCTGCTACGACTTGGCCGTTCCAGTTCGCGTCGAAACTGTATACTAGACATCGATGAAACTGAGTCAGATCCTTGATTACTCCGACGACAACCTTGAGGAATGTCTCGAGATCAGGAGCGGCTCCGAGCTGATCGTTAATTTGTGCAAGCACAGCAAATACGTCCATCGTCCCAACGCCACCACTACCAGGACCTTTCCTCCTGGCCCTTCGCCTTGTACCCCCGTTGCCAGGTAAATCTTCCTGCCCAGACATATCATCGCCGTCGGTGATAGCGTCACGAGTCATGCGTCTCATGCGTTGAAGGGCTCGTAAAGGTTTCGCATGCGAAGTGGTGCTGTCCAAAATACTGGCAGGATCTACGTCCATCTCATTGCCCTGGAGCCCCATAAGTCGATTCCGTATATGTTTTCGTTGCACAGTGCTTGCCTCGATCGATGATGTTTGAATGATAGGACCGGTGCCATTGAATTGATTCTCGCCTCTAGCGCCGGGAGTCGCGTCAGTCTCCGTGGACGCAGCGGTTGATTTACCGGTCCTAGACGTCTCGCCGCCGCTTGCAGTGCTGAAACTGCCCGTACCCATGGTCGCACTGCTCCCTGTTGTGCCCGTGACTGAACCGGATGCAGGAGATGAAATCTCACTCTCGTACTCAGGTGCAGGTGTCGGTGGATACAAGGGATTATACACATCACGTTCGAGTTCAAATTCAAGCACAATCAAGCTGGGTGGTGGAACCGAACCGCCGCGGGCATCCTTTTTCTGCCACGTTTTTTGGGAAGGCCTATGCGCAGCCACCCAGCATGTCCATTCACGTCGTCGATTTATAGTTCGTGATGTAGGAATCTCGTCACTGTCGTCGCTTCCTGGTTCACCATATCCACTGAGAAGAAATACTTGAGGTCCTTCATGGTCCATTTCAGACGGCTCGATGTCGGGATCTGGGAGATAGTCGATATTGTCACGCAAGGCGTCGTCTTGCGATTTCGGCAAGATATGGGTGAAGCACTGCAAACGGAAAAGATATCGTGGGGAGAGACCCAACAATTCCGTCGAATTCTGTGATAGCAAGTAGTCTTGCTTAGCAGGAACATTGTTGGCAGCCGAAGACCATGCAAAGTACGTACTTCCGATACTTGTCTAACCGACAGGTCACCAGTTTCTTCGTCTTCGTCTAGAACCATGAGTACACCAAAGCCCTGGATTGCGCCAGGTGTCGTGATGGGCTAGTGAAGGAGAATGGTCAGGAAAGGCAGCGCATGGAGCTCAAAGCTTGAACATACCTCATCTTCACACTTTTCCAACTTGCCTTCCCGACCGACAACGACATGGTGACCATCCTCCGTCGTGACATGTTCGAAACGCACGGTCATAACCGGTTCGTCCGTTATATCGGTACTGACCTGCGATTGAGACTCGGTTTGTAGTGTGCCCAGATTACTACTGGTAGGATTCGTGGCGGCAACATCACCGGAATCGTCATCAGAATTGATACGACGTGAAGGAGAGCCCACTCCAAATCCATCCTCGGCATCGATGGGTGTCCTCGAGCTGCCCTGCCCAGAGGTGATCGTGTAATCTTCTTCTTCGTCCTCGCCGTCCCTAAGGAACGGAGTGGACGCATTCGGGTCAAGCATATTCACCGTTTGCGCTTGTGACGTCACAAAGTTTCTGACACTTTGTTGATGGTCGACCGACTGATGCCGATTAGCAGCTGGACGCGAGTCTTTGACTCTTTGACTCTTTGCGGTAGCTGGACCGCTTTGCCGTGACGAAGTTAAATTGTCACCGACCTCGCCCAAAAGGACAATATCCATATCTGGAGGTCGGTCGATCGCAGGTCCTACGGCAGGCTCGGTCGGTTCATGTTGCTGGTGTATGGGTAGGTGCACTTCTGTAACCTCGACGTCGTTTGCCCTATTTTCTTCTGTTGGTCCAGCTGAATCACCGGTGGTAATTTCGCCACCACTTTTCGGTGACCTAGCCTTTGATGCGCCAACCTTTGACGTCGAATGATTCTCCTCGGCTTCCCGATCGACTCCAGGTCTGTCAGAGAAACGGTAGGCCGTGGTTTCACCTGCTGCGTTCGTGTCACACCGCTCCGTAGTCTGCAAGCCTGGCGCACGAGCCTCCTCAGGCACAGCGTCTATTTGCCCATGTGCATGAGCAGGACAATCCGCAGCCAACCAATTACGTGGCGGTCGAGGAGCGTCCGGATTGGGCGATCTCCTGCTCATGGAGCCATCACTACTTCGTCGGCCCTTCGAGGTAAAATACGAGCTCGATGCGTGTTCTCCATCTCGCTGCAAAGGTGCAGAATATATGCCTTCCGTCGGTGTTCTGCTGCTTTCGTTGCTGGATTGCTGAAATGGATCCGTATCATAATCAACGCTCAAGAAAGATGAGCTGCGGGAGTTTGGCGGCGGAAGTTTGGTATTCTGCGCCGTCTCCAGCATTTGACTGATACTTTCTCCATGGGCTCGAATATTCTCTGCGCTACCCTCTGATGTCGCGAGTGATGGAGAGCGGCCCTTGTTATATTGCAGATTTGAGGTGGAAGACTTTATCCTGCTGAGAGGTGCGCTTTGACCACTCGAACCAGATGGCGGGTTGCCACGGATGTTTGACTGATACTGCATGTTCGCAAAGACGGATCGCACCGGAAAGACAAAGGACGATGCATGGGACGAAGACAAGGCTGCTGCAGGTGAAGCAGGTCCAATTTGTTGAGGATCGACCGTAGATCCCACAGCATTCGCTACAGGAAGCTTATCTGGGGTTTGTTGCTGCCCGGAAGGCGGCTTTGACGTCGGCGATTTTCGACCTCCGAACGCCATGCTGCAGATGAGAGCTTTCCAGTGACTTTATCAGATACACCTGGCACAGTCAACGATGGAAGTTGATGATATTTTCCTCGTGTTTTTTTCAAGTCGGTCTTGCCAATTCGCAAAGTTCGATAATTCGAATGTTCACCGATAGCGCTACCAATCGACCTTTTATCCTGTGGCGGCCTCTGGTTGGAGAGAATACAATACAGTATTCGGGGCAATCGTTACCGACTACTGCATCCCTGTGATGCTATTAGGAAACAACCGCAGGTCTTGCTGGTCTGCAAGCTGCAAGTCGTTGCGAACTGTCGTTGCGAACTATTTTGCAGTCAACTTACTGAGCCTACTTTCAATTGGCAATTGGTCAGCCTATTAGACAAAGTCTGTTGGCGTTTGGTACTCTATAGCTTTCTCCCGATCATTTCGTTTTGCCATTGCCTGCCAGGCGAAGGGAGCCAATGCCAGTATTCCAGACCAAGAATGCGAGAGTGGGATGATGTTATGACGCCTCGGGGCTTTTTGCCCGCCCGAGGACGGATCATCAGCGGTGACTAACGGGGAATTCCAGCGAAATACCCAAGAAAGACCCAAGGCTGTCCACCGCTCTCCATCGCAGTATCAGCTTCATCAGCTTCTTTTCTTCACACAGCTCTTCAATCGCCGCTGCTCAGCTGGCTGCTTCCAGTCCCTTGCGGCGGGCCAGGAATGAGCTGCAGTTGCAGAACCCTCTGGACACGGACCTACTACTCATTAGGAAGACGTATTGCATTCGAATTGATTGCTCGCTCGCTACTGATACAACCTGGTTTAACGATCCTTTACACTTCGCACCATGAACCTCTGCGGGTTTGCCACTCTTGACCCTCCGCGCCTTCATCTTCTTCCCGCACCGTCTTCTCTGGAGAAACGATGCCAGACAAGTTGGAAATCGCACTGCCGAAGCGGAAGCCTCTCGTAGGTCCTGGATTGGCCGTCTCTCGATATGTTGAATCGTAAAATTGCGTTTCGGACGGTGCTACCGAAGACACATTCATACTTCCCAGTCGATTTAGACTCGAATTGACATACGCTGTCCGCATTAACGACGAACGGCGTCTGGCATTCGTATCGGACCCGCGACGTATCCCAATACTGGAAAAGTCGGCTGAGCGTCTTGCCCATTCTTCTTTCTTGGTATCGTATGGCTTCATCCAATCGCTTCCACTGAAAGAGCCAAAGAGGGATCCGGCGTCGCTGTTTCGAGTCATGGCGGAATCCACACTGTTGAATCGCGACCGGTATTCCCGTCCAAGAGTGATGGGCGGTGGGGAAAAGTCGATAAAACTCGCCTGAGCCCAACTTCCGCGACGAGATGTCAACGATTGCCGCTTCATTCCAGTAGCAGGGCCTTCCGACGGATCTCCGTATGTCAGACTGGGACGCTTCATCCCAGCACCGAAGCTTTGACTATTTGTGGAAAGGCGTGGAAGCAGGTTTACGAGCGTTTGTTCCGTATCTTCGATACTTCTCCTCATCAATGTTGCGCAACCGTGCATAGGAGGCGGCGATCTAAGAGCCGAATCAGTCGAGGACGAAGGTCCCGCTGCGAGCCTGGTCCATGCGTCACCGAGTGAACCATCAGACGTCGAAAACACGATGTTGAGTCCTGCTCTGGATGAATCATTCATTCCATCGGAAGAGATATGATGCAGTTCAGGCGAGCTTCGATATCGAGGCAACGACGGGCGGCGGCGAGTAGGGCTAGGCGGATCATTTGATTCATCTGGAAGACGGAGCTCCGGAACGTCGTACCTTCCAGGGCTGGTTTCATGCGGAGCTTGACTGATCTCATCGCGCGGCGCAGGCTTTGAAGGAATCATGTTGTCGAATGGATTCGCGAACAGAGGTCGATCTCGCTGCTGCCAATTGTTGCCAAAGAATTCGGCTTGAGCGACAGCGAATCCGCCTGAAGATGACGCTTGAGGTTCTGGAGGCGTGATCAGCGCAAAATCTTCTTGCTGATCGCTTTTTCTCTCGAGAGAGGTCAGCTGTGTATTGACGCGGTATCAATGCAGGGGATACTTACCTAGAGTTGTCGTCCATCCAAACGAATGAGTCTCCCCGACTGAGACCCAGATCTGCATCCTTTGCAGCATTTGCTTCGACTTCCCGACTTGTAAAGGCTGGCATCGAAGTTGACCTCGACATGTCTACAGATAACAGCGAGCCCACCGCTTGCGTTTGCAGAGTACTTCCCAACTTGGTCGTGGAGGGGGATTCGCTGCGCGTCGCTGATTCATGGGTCAACGTCACAGACCTAGTAGATTCCGGATTCGTTGAGAAGGCATGGCCAAGAGTGCTAGGCGCCGTCGGAGTCGAAAGAGGTGCACTCGGAGAAACCAATGGTATTGAAGAACCGAAAGGCGTGAGCAGCAGAAGTTGGTGCTGACTCAAGCTTCGCTGGGTAGGTCTTGGCTGAACTTGGATTTCATGCAGTGAGCGAGAGGATCGGCGATTTCGCGAGATAGGGTTTGCTTTATCAGCGGACGGGCGTCGAGAGGTTTCCGCACAGACTGAAGCGTTTGATATTCTGGAAGTAGTGGCCTTCTCCGTGGCGATTTGCTCCTCGAACAGGGTAGTCACGCTACCGCCCTGCGACACACGTCTTGCGGTCACGGACTGACGGAGTGTAGAACTCATTCTGCGACCTTCGCTACCAACTTTGATGGAGGTGACCGACAAACTGCAGAGGAAACCGTCAGGAAATCGTTCAGATCGAATGGGAAGTAACGGGTTGGAGGCTTACAGGGAGTCGGGATGCTTGAACGGCATATTGATGAAACGCAGGAAATATTCGGCGGGTTGGTCGTGAAGATATATCACTGGGCTGTCAAGAACGCTGTCGAGAACGGACGGAAGCTCGGACGGAAGAAACTTGCTGAACTCGGCCAGTAGAGGTTGAACAGGCGTGATGGCTTCGTTTGAACTGTTCGTTACGTTAATCCCATCAGGATACTGATGCCGATCCTATACAGGGAACACGCATGTTTGCAAACTACATTATGTATCGCAGCACGGTGATCCATCAATCAACGGCAGTTTAAGACCTGAAGCTGATCGTCCCCGCAAGGAACAACGAAGGCCATTAAGCTGGCCATTGCCAGGAAAAAGAACTGGCGGAGGTGTGAACTGGACGGAGCAAGTAGGGCAAACAAAAGGAAGATGCCACACTGTGACGTTTCACACCCTCAATCAGGGAAAGACAAAAAGCACGAGGCGGACTTACCAAGAATAGCCTGCGCGAAGAAAGCCCGAATCAACGCGATTAACAGCGCAGTAGCAACTCCTGGGACCTATTAAGGAGCTTATCGAGGTAACAGAGCTGGTAACAGGTTGAGGAGCCAAAGACGGAAGGAAATGCTGAATATATAGTGATTTCGTGAGAATTGGGGCAGCTATCGGCGCTGAAAAGCTGGCTGAAAGGCTTCCGTGATCGCAGAAGATCGCAGATTCGTAACCAGATTTACGAGATCATATCAGACCATATAGAAGGATGGAAGTGCAGTTGCTTGTGCCATACAACAAAGCCGCGTTGAGAAAAGATCACACGGGGGAAGTTGTACATTACGGCATGTCCCAGCTTTCTTTTGTATAGCAGTGAAATGAGGTAAGAAATGGCGGGGTCAATCTCAATACGATCGAGCTGCTCCCTGGCAGCCGCTCGAAATTGATGGACTCGATGAATCTATGGCCCTCTGTGCATGCGCTGATCTGTCTGCTGCCAATCCATTTCATTTATCGCTGTCTTTCGCCCTGCCATGTATCCACCATTCATATACGGCATGCAAGCTGCTTGCGAAACAAGGGGATCGAGGAGTTCGCACCACAGCTGTAGAAGCTGCTATGGACCAAAGTATAGGGAAGGTGAGTTGGCAAGGTTATTCGATAGTGGATACATACAGCGGCACAGTGGCCGAACAACTGGTCGAACCGCAGTTCTCCGCTCATCATACTTGAATAATGGCGGTAAATAATTATGTAGATAGTATCAATGCACCTGGTACTTGTAATCCGCGCATATTTCTGGCTGGGTACAGAAGGGCGGCTGCAAAGAGCTCTGCAAAGAGCAAGCTTGTGCCACGAGTGAAACCTTGGTTCGCGCTTTTCTTCCACACCGCGTGCCTGCGTGCCTGCCGTGCTTTATTGCTTGAATAGGCCTCATGAATAGCGCTGCTTGAATCCAGCTCATGAATCACTACAATATTGTACAACTCTCTGACAACTGGTTGTGCTAAGCAGAGCTTTGTGCTGCTTTATGCTCTCACCAACAGCTCTCCGAGCTGTCACCTTTCGGGTTCACGAGGGGCCTGTTCCGCGGCAGCTTCTTCGCCGGATCCCGGTCTCGAAAGTTTGCTGACGCAAATTCTGACGCGTGAGGCCTAGAAGTTGATCTTTTTGGTCTATTCGCTGGTCTTACGGCTCTCAGCTTGGCTCTCCTGTTTCATGCTTTCATGTGCTTTCATGGCTTTATAATCAAATGATCAAGGACTTGCCGAGCTTGCTGCTGTCTGCCGTCCGACAACGGTTCGAAAAAGCTCACAATCAAGGCATTCGAAACTGTTTTTCCGAATGGAATTTGGCTTTTCGCCTTTCCCGTCCGCTTATGGAGTGGAGGGTGGATATAAGCAGCTGATCCCTTATTTATGTAAAGGGAAGGTACATAGAGTAAACTTAGGAATGCGCTCAATCGATCGTTGCAGGAGGTATAGGAGATACCTAAACTGGGATGAGGCAGAGACTTTGACCAAGAAAATCATGGCTTGATGCAGCCTCATGAGTGCATGAGGTAGTTGAGCTCCTCGAGTGGCAGCTGGTGATGGGCTTTGACTGATTAAGAAGCGGCAAGGGTCAAGCTGGACGAAGATGATTTTTGGATTTCTGCGAGCGCTAGGCGAAACGAAACAATCGGCACACGTCACTCCAGATGCTGCATGTTGGTTTGGGTTAACTCCTCTGGAGTCTGGGTTGAGGACATTAGGGTAGTCTTTGAACACTCAATCCCCTTATCAAAGTTCGGAAGCCAATAGGTTGTTCTTAGCTGTCTTCCCTGATCGGTTTCGTTGACCAAAGTCTCACCGAAAGAATACAATCACTTAGGTTTCGAGGACTCGAAGGGGAAACCGAAGGTACCCAACGACATTGATAGTTGGACAGTGACAGCGCCAGACATACCGAAGCAACCGTCGGCTCAGAAAAAGCCATAGACAATCAGCGGCTGAGTATCGAATAAGTTTTCGGTAAGCTATTCTCTCAGCGGGCCGCAAGATATTGCTGAAATACCGTCCTTTGCACCAAGTTCACTTGGGCATATTGCCCCCGCCATCGTTCATGGCGGAAGGCAAGGAAGATATCACTGGTTCAGCTGCCTTCGATCATCAGGATGCAGCGAGCCAGACTTCGAACGAACCGTTGTTGGAAACGGAAAGATGTGGAGAGGCCGATTTCGCTTCAACACCTCCGTCAAATTGCGCTTCGCCAGGGCTAGCAAGAGCGGCGTCATCTGGTAATGATCGGGACATAGCTGTATCCTCCAACACAGGGACCACGAGAGTTCAGAGTCTCGGCCCTCTCAAAACGAAACCTATACGCATAACGGAGCAATCCAGAAACCAAGCAGGTGGTGAGTCAGGGCCGCATCCTGGATTCCCTGCAAGTCGTCTGCCAGCGGACAGCTATGCACGACACTCATGCTCGGATGCGAATAATTTGTCGAAACGCGGACATGATCGAGTGCCATATGACTCGGCAGAAGTAAGGGATCGGCGCATGAAGGCCATGTAAGTAGCAGCGACGGGCACTGGGTACAGATACTTTCCAGTGCGGGTTCCATAGCGAGTAACGAAGGTCTTTACTACTGGCAACCATCTTCCTTGGAGTAATTACTGGGGAGGCGGACTGACCTTGCCCTCATTCGTTCTTGCAGTCAGGATCTATCCCTGGATCCAACAGACCTGTCATTGCGTAGGAAAACTTTCAGTGAATATACGGAGCTGGTGAAAAAGGTTCGTAAAACGTGCTGATATGGCGTTGACGTTGTTCCTGAACTTCCGTGGCCTTTTCAAAGATATTTCGCACATCATCAGCCATGGTTAGCATAATGCGGGAAGAAGATGCTTATATGATTTTAGATAAGGTAAGAAGTCTAGGACACCACTCATTGATCATTCCCTGCTGAAGTCAGTCAAGTCGCAAACTGTAGGGCCCGTTGAGAATAGCCGATTTGCATATGACGTTATGCGCACGTACTCTGAATGATACCGAGCAAAAGGGTATTGCTGTCCACGATCTGTCCCAGGATTCCGCGATGCAACAGAGCCCAATTTGGGATCAGTTGGCTGATCACCCTATCAAGGTACGTACTCATGACCGCTGCGCCTACATCCAGCCATTTGAGGGGTGTTGATTTACGTAATGTTCTAGTTCTACGCGGGAGCACCGATGGTTGTCCACCTTCCCGACAGTCCGCCGGCTGTAATCGGTACATTATGCGTGCTTGACGAGAAGCCAAGGCCCGATTTCGCAGAGGAGTCTATTGAGATACTTGCGCAATTGGCTAGCATGTTGGTGGAAAGTATATGTGCCGAGCAATCTGAAGTCTACGCCCAAAAGGCTGCCAGGATGCACGCTGTGACCTGTGATTTCATGCAACAAGCGATCATGCCAGACCCGGCTAGTGACCGGAGACCGTCAAATGGGAAGGCGTACACACGGAGTCCCACAGACAAGCCCACTGGACGATATCGCCAGGGTAAAGCAGAGGATAGTGTTGAGGTCGAGGTGAACTCAGTGTTGCTTGAACCAGAAGACGATGACGAGACTGAAGACAATATTAACGACTCAATGTATGTTCCTTTGATGTACTGGTCCGCGAAGGAGATTGCTGATTGTACCTTCTGAAAACAGCTATGAGCAGGTACGCGGTGACAAATCTGCTCCATCCTTGCCCTGCCAATGCTGATAGAACCGGTGCTTTCCGTCAGGCAATTTTGTCAATCTGCGATATACTGGACGATAGCGCCGTTGCGCTCCTCGATACATCGAGCTACAGAATATTCCTGAGGCAATCGGGTTCCGACACGAATGACCATGTCCTCGAACATCTGACCGAGAACATTGGCTCCAAAGGATTCCTCGACAATGATATGGGAAGTCGTTTATCGCGCTTGGATGCCGGCCTGAAAGATATCTCGGACGAGGATATTGTGGTCAAAAAAATAGAGAGGTCAGAAGAAGAACGAACAATGAAGCCTTCTGAAGTCATTGCCTTTCGACTAGCCGACGTCGCCTTCGAATCGCCTTTCCAACTAGACGCCTCGGGATCTTCCGAGTTTGCAGATGCGATATGCGATATCCTGGGCAAAGTTCTGAAGTCTTCTCCTTTGTGGCTGAGTCGGAAGGACCGGGATCCGCAGTCAGTAGCTATTTTCAAGCGGGTTGCACCTCAGGCGGAGTGTGTGCTGGTTAATCCGTTGTGGAGCCCGGATGGCAGTCCACTCAAACTCCTTTTGATTGCATGGCGGAATGACTGCCAAAGAAAGCACGACGTACAGTCCTTTACCTCCTCGATAATGACTGGCCTCGCTGCAGCCTTGACACTTCAAAAAGCTCGGCGCATGGAGCAGGCGCAGCTCGCCTTCGGCAACGTGCAAGCGCAGTAAGAAACGATGTACATGCAGCCAACACTGGGGATGACGGCTGACATCGTTCGTGCATTTTACAGCGAACTGAGAACACCAATTCATCAGATACAGAACATGACGTCGGTTTTGAAGTCAAGCCTCGCGGAGAACAGTGCAATGCAAAAGCTTGAAATGAAGGAAGGTTTAGAGGACATAGAAAATGCCAGTATTCAGCTGGAAGCAGTCATGAGGAATATCCTTTCATATGTAGGTTGCGCCATTCTATGGCTTCCGTTTGAAACTGATGAATGGTTCATCCGTTAGTTCGAGCTGGAGTCCGACTTTTCGCCCGCTCAAGTGAGGTGGGAGGCCTTCGCGATTGAACAACAAGCACCTAGGACGCTTGAGCAAACACTGAACGATGTCCTTCTATCCCTCGTCACACGAGATACCAAACAACGTGAAAATAACGCCCGGCGGACGCCGGATATTGAGGTGATTCTCGAAATAGGTATGTTATTACCACACGGTTGAAAAGGCCCGATACTCATTCGAGTTTTCTAAAGTTCCACCGTTTCTGGGAGATACGCTTCAAGAGGACATCGCTGGTAACTTTGCTAGGTAAGGCCTGGCCGAATTTAAGGCGTCGTAGGGCATACTGATTTGCTTTATCTGTTGCCAGATCCATCGGTAATATAGTGCAAAATGCGTTGGCCTACATCGAAGACGCGGAAGGCTACGTTCTTATCGTCGTTGACGACATACCCTCCCTCCTGCCGCCACAAGGCTTCTGTGATATCAGCACCACGAGAAACGTGTCGATGAAAATCATGGACTCAGGAACCGGTTCGTTTTCCGGTTTCCTTCGCTACATTAGATGATAGGCTGATGTTATGGGGTTACGATGTAGGTATGGACGAGGATTACCTGAAATACCATTACTTTCGACCCTTAAAGAAAAGCGTAAGTATGTTTGCCAGGCCAGTCGTATTAGGCATGATCAACTGATACAGGATTCACTGACCAGAACGAGCTACGAGCCGGCAGTGGTTTGTCGGTACATGTCGCACGCCGTTTGCTAAAAACGCTGGGTGGATCTATCGCCGTCAGCTCTCAGGCCGGGAAGGTCAGCTCAATTTCCCAGTCGTGGTCAAACTCCAGCTTATCATTCTTGTGAACAGGGCACCACGGTACACATCGAGGTTCCGCTAACAAGGCGTCACAGTCCAGCAGCAATAACAGCCGAACAAAACTCTCCCAACCCCGCCGTGGCAGACATACAAATTCTCGAAGTTGGAATACCAAGAAACGTGCATCTGCTCGGCTTTTTCGAAGACAGCTCCACGAAAGGTATACGCTGCGCGGGAGAAGTATTGATTCGGTCGATAGAGCGATTGGGATGCAAAGGTGTCCAGAAATTGGAAGACGCAGATTTTGTTTTCTTCAACGTTGGAAAACGGAATCCCGCTCAAGTTCACAAAGCTCTGATGTCGTATGGTGCACGACAAGTCATTTTTCTCTTCAAAGACGAGCAGTCGAGACTGGACTTTGACACGAGCGGTTTTGATTACGACATCATCTGCTTGCATCGACCCCTACTACCCTCGACATTACGTTCGCTTTTGTTCCAAGCGGAGGAGACACATCAAAAGGCAGGTGTGAAGCCACCGCGAGATTTCAAAGCTACCGAGGAGGTTGGTGGAACTGTAGCGGCAGCAGCCATGATGAAGGATGAACAAGAGACAGCGGGGACAGCGCTTCCGGCAGTCACGACAAGTCCTGATGGACGGAGAGTGTTGAATCCGCAGGATACCTTAGAGCCAAATAAGATCCCGGTGATTGTCGTGGAGGATAATCGAATTGTAGGTGAATGCCTCATCGTCCTGGATAGGTCCACCCTTCTGAAATATTCAGTTCCTCTAGAATCGCAAAATCCTGGTGCAGTATCTCAAGAAAATGGTGCGTGACCAAGTATTCAGAGGCTAAGGCAATGCTCGTGCTGCTAAACAGGAACTTTCGAACATAGCACATCGAGAGCATAGAAGCTTGTGATGGCGAAGAAGCTGTTCAGAAGTTTCGTGCCCTGCAGAAGCCGTGTATCGGTAAGATGAATTTCACATCGTCCATCCGCCATTGCCGTAAGCTGACCCATAAGCATATGGAAAGTTTTGCTCGACATCAACATGTGAGGTCTCATACTGCCCTCTTACGATCCTAGCGCTGATGCGGCAATCTTTTCCTAGGCCGGTGATGGACGGCTTCCAAGCCAGCCAAAATTTCAGAAATTTCGAGAAGACTACTGCCCGCAAAAGGTCACAGATTATCGCGGTGACAGCATTGAACGGGGATGAGCATCGTCATAGAGGGCTGCAAGAGTGAGTTAAGCAGTGAAGTGAGATTTCTCAATATTGATAAAAACCAAAACAACGTTAGATGCGGGATGGATGCATGGCTTGTCAAGCCGACGAACAGGAAGCAAATAGTGGACATCGTAGAGCAAAGTATGAGGGCGCTAACCCTGGAACCAACAGAAGTCAGCGCACCCTCGAGTTTGGGTTAGGTATCGAGGTTTCAGGATCAGGGGATTCTGTTTAGGCTCACGGGGTCGGAGGTGGTCCGCTCGCAGGTGCAGATGATGAGAAGGCAAAGGAAAGGATGAGATGAGATGAGATCCTCCTACCGTAGCTATCGTAGTAAAAGCAGTGTTAGTGATTAGAGAAAGAAGAGACGCGATAATTCCGCCTTTGCACTTGGAAGATAGAGACTACGCGCGTCCCACGACAATTACTTACAAATAGACCAGTTGCGTGCGAAGAACGATGTTCATGACCCTGTTATACATCTTCAGACACGATATTGGCACCCTATTACAACGGGGACAAGGTAAAATACATGCGACTACGGTGTGCCTGGGTCTATACTCCTGTTCTCCGAGACCGTGACGGTTCGGACCGACGACATGTCTATCTCCGATTCACGGAATTTAAATGAATTATCCTCTATCCTGTTTCGACTCGCTGCGCCATCTTTGAGAGCTGTTTGTAGATCGATTTCCGCACCTGCTGACCATTTTGTTATAGATCGTATCGGTCCAGAATAGTGGCGGGAACCTGAGAGACATGGCCATAAGATGAAGTATATAATATGCTATAGATACGTGCTTACCGTATAATTTCCATGTGATATATGACAGAATGACAGCTGCAGTCGTGATGATGGGACTCCAGGATATGGAAGCTGAGAAGCGCAACTGTGATGCTTAAATCCGGTTCTACGCGGACATTCTGACAAGCGGTACGTACAGGCGCCGATAGGTGACCGGGTTGGCAAGGTCATGACTATCACAATGACGGTCGCGGCAAAGACTGCCAGCCATCCAATCGGCTTGCTATGATTAGCGGTGTGTATCATCACGGGAAGTCAGTATGATTACGTTCGGGGTACATGAGCGGACGGAAGCTTGCCTTAGACTGCGAAGACTCCAACTAGATCGATACTCTGCAGCCAAATCGATGTCCGATCGCAAATATAGCAAGATAGGAACGACCTAGAAAATCGAAGGAATTCAGCGAGGAAGGCTGCAAGGCACATCCGAACAACTTACGTAAGAGATGAGACAGAAAGTACCCGATGCTACACTGAGTACAGAAAGAGAGATTTCCGGGAATGGCCAAAGTAGAAAGCAAATGGGAGCAGAGAGCAATAGAACGAGCCAGGTCGCCGCAGTAGGCAATCGATTTTTATCCGTTTGATAGAGATATTTCGAAAAAGGTATTGCTTGATCTCGAGCAATCGCCCATATGAACCTAGAGGATGCCTGTAATTGTGCTATAGCTTGGATAGCGAAAGCAAACAAAGTGGCTGAACAGATGATAGTCGTGGCGGTTTTGCCGATTGAATTTTTGATGATGTATGCCTTCAAAAAGAAAGACGACTTCAGCATAGAGAAATATACGCATACCGAAGTATTCGAATACATACCGCAGGTAGTGAGTGCTGGCGGAGCTCCGGCAGATGCGCGGGATCAATTGCGAGTAGTAGGATGAAGATAGCCTGATCATAAAGCAAATTCAGAAATGCGGCATAGGGTATCCAAGTGACAATCCCTCAACTCACAATGTAGCCCATCACATATGTCTGCATTGTATGATCGCGGATGGTGAGAAAAAACAACAGACTCCTAGTCACCCTCGACTTACAGCGACGACAGATGCCAACATTGCCAATGGTACGACTCGTGCCGGATTTTGTGTCTCTTCCGACAGGCTGACGGCATATAGCAGTATAAACATTCAAACTATAATCTCAACGGTAACCTTGACTTACTGAGCGCACGCATCCTGAAGCATTGTGCGTTAGCAAACAGTCGATTACAAGAGCACAACGGTATCAACTCACAGCTCCTGTAGCGACACTTGTCAACACCCAGCCAATGAGGTAGATATACGGTCTGCTCTCGAAGCCCGTTTCATTGGAGAATGGTTGCTGGAAAACGGCGGATGCAGACCGCCTGTAATATGCTAGATATTGAGTTTGGATTTTCCACTCATACATGTGGCTGAATGACCTACCTCCCAGCTTCTTTTGCCAATAGAGAAACACAAATAGCTAACCAGACTGCAAAGATGTAGAGGCCTACCCGCAAATTGTCAACACGTGAGCATACAGAGCAGAATATCGCGTTGTCTTACCCGAAGCTACCCAGAATTTTGGGCTTCGCCCCCACTTGGATGTGCCGACTAGGCCAAAGAGCACTAACATAGCCTATGTTACCGACGCGCAGATGAATTGGTAGGGGTTTTGAGGCGAAATCGGTAGGGCGATTGGACGTACCAAGCTGAACAACATGACATGCCATTTCTCACTATGATATGTCGGCACAGCAAGCTCCAAGGTGCCTTTCAAGAAACTCGAAATTTGCCAAGGAAGAAGTGCCATCTGTACATTCAAAGGACATCAGTTGGAAACTCTAGGTTGGGGGGTGAAAGACACTGACAATTCCAACATGATAACCCATGACGAATCCGCCCATCACCCAAGCCCATATCCGTTCTCCTCCCACCCCACCTCGTGCCGTCTTCCACGTCCAGGTCGACATTGCTCCAGCTACAGGATACGCAGAGGCGAGCTCACCCATTGAAAGAGTAATGATCGTCAAGAATAGTCCAGCGATTGGCCACATTGTAAGGATCATACTGTCAAAGATAGTCTTCTCAGCAATTTATTATCATTTGGAGGTGGATATGACATACCGAGGGCCTCCGTATCTGAACGTAGTCAAAATCCCGAAGATAGTACCTTGAACGGCCTAAAAGTCCAGATGGCTGCCGTCAGATGTGAAACCCACGGCCGTTCGTCATGCCGTTATCCCACTTACACCGATATTGCAGAATCCGACTGCAAAGTTCGACCAAAACCCATAATCCCTCCCCAACACCTGGCTATACCCCAACTGTTCGAGTCTCTTTTGATCTCGCTGGCGTTGCTTCTCTTCCGGAGTCATACTTATACCTCCACTCTCGCTGCTCCTGCGACTAAAAATGCTTCCCAAATACGCACCGCCAGACGTGAATGTTGACGTTCCATGACGAGAGGGATTCGCGTCCGCCATAGCTGCCAGTTGAATACGCACACTTGCTTGGGGCCGAGGTGGTTGTCCTAACTCCAAATCCGTCTTGCTGTTCGTTTCGATCGTCCCTATTGAGCCGTCGAATTGTGGGATCGAGCTTCCCGATGTGGTTTTCAACAGATTCGCACGGGAGTGTACAGACGATGGCGTATAATGATTGTCCGTTGACGTGTTTGACAAGGAAGTGCCGATTGAAAGTGAGCTGACTGTGTTGCCCGTCTGTGGACGTGAAGAGGTGAAAGTCGTTGCCCGATAACACGTCGCCGCCGATTCCGCCGGGTACTCCTTGAATTGCTTGCCGCCTTCATATTCTTCATGGCTTTGTGGTACCTCTGTCCCTGATGACCAACCATTCAGCCTCACCGGCTCTATAACCTCTCGTGGCCCAAAGACGTCTGCATAATCCGGATGAACGGCCAACGAGTTGCCATTCTCATCGCTTGCTGAAAAGGTGGAAGTTGTATGGCCAATGTGTGTGTTTTTAGGTGTCGGTGCGGCGGGAAAGGAGACGTTTGATGATGTATCGGAATCCGAGTCGGATTCACCTGTACCAGAGCTTTCGTCGCTGGTTCCTTCGTCATCGCTGACGGACTTGGTATCACTGCTGTTGTTGTGCATATTATCATCGTCAGGCTTGGTACCTTTCTCCTCCGCCGCCGACCCGTCGCCATTGCCTCTTCCCTCAACACCGGACATTCCTTTCCTCTCAGTACTTTCCTCCTTTCGCCTCGTCAGACCCGGCGGCAAGTCCTCCTCTGAATTTCCGTCCAACGACGTCTTCCTACGAACATCTACCGTACCCGTCATAACCCTTTGCTGTTTGCTGATGTTCCCGCGCTGTCGCTCGATACCATGCCGTAGATGTCGTGATGTGAATGACGTTCAAAGCGGAGTGGCAGTGAAGATGAGAAGTTGCATTGTGCAGTTGTACGTTGTACCGTTGAACGCTAGACTGTCGGGAATATAACGTCGAGAACCTCGTCGAGACCTAACCCGGTTGGATCAAGGTGATAGGTTATGCCTACTACCGGAGAGTCAACGACTGGACGCAAGATTCAACAATGAACTTGGAGCGAGACAACCGTTGATTTACGCGAACGGCAAGATAAGAAAGTGCAGCCGTCCGGGTTCAAGCGATCGGTCGTCTGCGGGGAACACGAGTTTAGAGACGAACTTTAGAAGGTTTTGGAGGGCGGATGTCGGAGGGAACAACGAGGTGCACAACGTATACGAAAGGAAGAGGTGGCTAAAGGAAATGGAATAGTATCTACGAGGACACAACATCCCCTAAGGACTAAGGCGAAGTGCAAGCTGAAGTGCATCAGCACGCAACGGAAGCAGCTCGGAGGTGCTCGCATTACAGGCCAATGTTACAATTGCCGCCAAGTGAAACACCGAGATGACCGGGCCTAGGCGAGTGGCGAAGTGCGGCCGCGACCACGGCTACATTCGCTCTCGGACACCAAAGAACCCACCTCCTCGAAGCGACCTCTCGAGCGCATGTCGTGTCCCCTACCCTTTGATTGACAGGTCAGCAGCAGGCACTGGCCTAGACAGCCAATGACATCGGTCATTTTCGAGTATGTGGTAAACAGCTGTTCAATCGCTAGTAGGCCGGACGATCAGGTCGTGGCGGAAAAATAAAACAGACGGACGTGACGACTCCGTCGAAGTCTTCGGGTAAAGCTTGGAGGAGGAGGATTGAGGCAGCTGGTACGCCTGATGGCCAGATGTTTGGGATCATAGGACTCGAACACACCTGATATTTTAGCACGGCTGCTCAACGGCGGTCGGGACTTTTGTAAATCCATCGGCATGGCGAACTACTAGCCTGCACATGTCGCTCACAGATTGACACACTTGCTTCGATTTCTTGTGATGAATACATTGACTCTCCTTGTCATTCGATGAGCTTTGGAAGGGGACAATGCTGACTACCGATGAGGAGAGGGAAAACGACATGGTAGAATCGTAGAAGGGAAGCTCAGGGTTTAAACAAGCTGGTGCGACTAAGTAGGATAGATCTTTATGACATTCAGTCTTCCACCTAAACAATATTTCCATTTTTGCTATCGAACCCCTGAGACAAGCATAGTCCGCGTTCGGAAAGCAGCTGTTTGAAAGAGGATATAGGGTACGATCCGCAGGTGAAGCAACTGCAAAACACGCATATCATCGTCAAAGCGACTATCCGCCTTCACGACCCAAACGTCCGTGGGCTCGTATCATATATGCAATAGGTCTCAGTGATTATTAGTCTACTTACACCATTTGAGGTCGTTCCTTTCAATACATCGCTGGATGACATAGACAAACGAAACAGCCTGCTTACCGAGTCGCGTTTCCTAGGACACCATCCCGGATGAGGCGCAGGATAGTCAGATCACCATGTTCTCTGTGTCTGCATCACACCCGTTGAGTTGGGTGACAATAGACGAGGAGCGGTGCTCGGCCATACATACAGATTTGATGGGAAACAACGGGGTATGCATCAACTTTCGTCATTCGAAAAGAGGGCATGTGCACACCGGCGTAGCTCAACGCTTTTCCTCGCAAGAAAACAGGATTCATCAGCTCAGCTACCGCTGCATCGCTATCAACCGATTGAGTATGCCGTCAAAGACTCCCATGAAGATGACTGCAACTCGCCCTGGGGACGTAACAAAGAGCTTATACCGCGGGCTCTTCGAGCATCCTTGAGCCTAGTCCAGCAACATGATTTCTATTCTCAGATGTGAAACCTGCGGCCAGTTCCCATCGTGTACGACCGACGTGATATGCTACATTCTCCTGCGAGTAACAATAGACTGAGCTTCCGAAGTTGATGGAACTGGGAGTAGACTGGTCGGTGACACGGCAGGGCCAGGCGAACAACTCCTAGATAGCAGAGTCCCAGAAGGCTTTTCGTGCTTGTGCCTGTTCGTATAGCAGCAGCGTTGCTTCATGGCCGCAACTTTTGGTAGAAACGTACCGTCAGATATATCTGTCAGAAGGGCCATCCTAAGATACCAGGGAGCCATGATAAGGATAGCCAGCTGGAAAGCCTGACGAGCTTCGCTGAAGGGTTGACTTAGTCGCACAAGCAACAAGATCGAATGGTGGCGTGCACCACATACCATCAAAACTAAACTGGTCTGCTACAGAGTTGCCTGCTAACGAAGAGTAGCGTCAGGGATATGAGTACGGTCAAGCCAAGCTATCATTCAATGTTTCTGCACGGCGTCCTTTACCAAATGGAACTGTTACACCTTCATTTTGCCATGTTGCGCTCGGTGTATAATTCCCCTGTAACGCAAAGCTGCGAGCAAGGGCATCACTGGATAGGAATCGCTCAGACTCTGCATATCACCACGTCGGACGATCCAATCGACAGCGTAGCAGTCTTGAGGGGCTCGACAATGTCGCCGCGAAATCAGTAATTCGCTGCGCTGCTCATCTAATCGCTTCCACTAATATCCTCAGGGCCACCGGATTCTTTGCAGCATCAAGTTAAAATTACGCAGTTCACATTGTTAAGTTGAACAGTCCACAGGCGGTGGAACAGTCGATCACGTTACCGTCTAGCCGCTGTGATACCCCGCTCATAGGATTGCCAACCCGGTGCGACTACCGCTCCTGAAGTCGTATGAGACTTACTGCTATCACGCGATCCCGCGCTTTCATTTGACATTCACATTCTGATGATTCTTGTGAGAGAACCTGCTCAAAGCGGGTTCGGCTTACCAATCACAAACGCTCGGCCGGTCAGTGCGGGTGACGCTCGGCAAAGGGACAATCGCCAAAGGAAGTCACTTAGGTGCGCCCGCGTCCAGGCAGTGAAGTGACCTCCTCGAGGCTTTGCTTTTGCGAATCGACGAAATTACAAGTCATCATAACTCAGCCCATGTCGCCCAACTTGACGACTCCAAGCCGACAACTTACCCCAATCCACCATTAGCCCTACCCATTATCTGTGCTCAGACTTTCCCTTAACACCAAACCCCTCGCCAATCGCGCATAGCTCAGTCCGGCTAGCCCATCGTCGGCTTAGGAGATCGGAGAAGCTTTAGAGGAAGTCAACACACCATCTACGTCGTAGCACGCACAAATCAGCCAAGATGCATTTACCCGATCATATTGCCAACCTCAATTCGTACTCGCCGCCTTCTCCTCCACCGCACCCGTTTCCAAACCTCTTTGGCTCGAGCGGACCATCACAGGCGCAGAATGGAGAACAATCAGGTTCATACCAAAACGAAGTGGATTCGTCACTCGACGCTCAGCTCGCCCATCAATTAGCGCTATGGACCAACACTGACTTTACCTTCAACGACGATATCGGACCATTCCCGGGCCTGGAAGAGTTCGACGTAGGAGGAGAAGAGATCAAACAAAATGCCGAAAAAGAAAAGGATCAGCAGAACGAGGATGAGATGGATATGCGAGAGATGTTTGAGGGAAAAGTCCGAGGAATGAAGGGCAGCAAGAACGTCTTGATGGATAGACGCAGAGAGATGGAAATGGAGCAGCAGGAAAAAGCAGCGAATTACAACTCGAACACGCACTTCCGCGAAGAAATGAATTATCGAACCGGCAACAATGATGGTCCGTTGGCAACGGCGAATCGAGCGACTGCCGCTGCAGTCGATGGAATGCCGGCGCCCAATAATACATCGGCTCCTCCTCCTACTCCGTCGCTGTTGCATCCCCGACCTGAACAGACTTTCGGTCAACTCCAAAACTCGCAGCAAGCGCATATTCAGCAACCCAATTTGCAGACACAAGCGAATGACCTTGCGTCCTTTTTGTCTCAATTCTACAATTCCAACTCCACAAACTCCTCGAACGTACAGCCACAAGTGCCTCAGCACACGCCGTCGCAGCCATCATCTCAGATGCTACCTCGCCTTCCAGCTCAACAACAAATGGCTCCTGCTATGGCACAGCCAACTTTGGCCGTGCCACTAGCGAACTCGCAAAACCCTTCTATTGCGGAAAGCCTAGTACATCTTCTTCAGGGATTGACTGGACAATACAACCTTGCGAACCAGCAACAACACCCTGCGCCACCTATAGTCATGCCTCAACCTATTGCCGCCTCGCACAACATGTCCCAAGTCGCACAATGGGTTGACCGACAGACACCACAAACCCACACGTACCCGATTCCGCCCATCGTACCATCTCACGTCGAGCGGCCGCACCTCGCGCAGAAACGATCGTTTGTGGCCGAGGAAACGGACCTGCAGGTATCCGCAAACAAGAAAGCCAGACTACCCGCACCGCCATCCGTTTCAGACGATATCAACTCGATAGAAGTCAATGGCTCGGAAAACGAGCGCAGAACGTCGTCCGCGGCGGTGTCTGTCGCCGGAGATTTGTCTACAACGACGCGCAAGACGCATGCGCACATCGCAAACTCACGCCCAGACGCTGATCTTGAACCCAAGGGCATCCCTATGGGCAAGGGTCTCGTCATGGTCGACGGTGAAATAATAACGCACGAGGAAGAGTAGGTGTTCGTTTTGCCTTTACAGTTACGCAGACTCGGCTAACGCTTATTCGATTTCGTGCCTATAGTAAGCGTCGCAGAAACACTGCTGCAAGTGCTCGTTTCAGGATGAAGAAGAAGGAGCGGGAGCACGCACTGGAGAAGAACACTCGTATGTTGTCTTTGATTTCGTACAATAAAAACGATTCTGACCGTAAATTCCTTTACAGAGGTGCTGCAGGATCGAGTCAGCCAACTCGAGCGCGAGATGGAAAGCTTGAGAAAAGGTACGTTACGATCTCCCTCCGAGCATAACACATTCAGCTTACACAGTTGCTTGTAACAGAAAACGGCTGGCTAAGGGCCTTGGTGATTAACGGTGCACCGCAACCACTTTCGTCACCGGAACTGAAACGCGTCTCTTTATCGTCGGCGTCCATCTCCAAGACGTCGTCCTGAACATCAACGTCGACCCTTGTTCGTTCGGTACCAAGCTCGAATCGAATCGCCGCTTCCACCAATATTGCATAGATGAGTTTCCGAGGCGACTATTGTCTGTTGTCCATCCCTTCACCCACGTCGGATCTCCAACACGATTCGACCTACTCATGGACTTTCAAGGACATTATCAAAAAAGACCTCTTTGTACGAGTAAAAAGGGCTCTACCCCTTGGTTGTAAATCTAGCTTCGTTTGTGCGTATCACATCTGTTTGTTGTGTTCATCTCTTCCTGCGTGCATGTGCAGCAATAGATCGTCCTCTTCGACGTCGTCGAGTGTGCCTGTCTCCGCTGTCCCCCCCCCCATCCCACATCCATGTCCGTCAAAAAGGCTGTGGAGAGAGCATCAGATAGCTGTTCCTTGAGCATTGTTGCAGAAATCTAATATGTGTACAACCTGCATCCTTGGTGTTGCCGAGCTCTTGAGACGGTCAACCGTCGGTTTCACCAAGAACCATCCTCCGAAACCGTCCCCGAGTTGCCGTTTATTTCATCTTGCTTTCTGTAAAGAGAACGTGCTTCTTGACTATTTCCAGGGCGAACATAGGAGGCAAAGGTAATGATATACAATGGATTCAGAGATTTGTCAGAACTGAAGATGATAATGTGATGCTTCAACAATGCTTACCGACGGGATCGTACTTCCTGAAAGCCAACTTTTCGGACAATCGTGGCCTCCTAGCAGTGTAGAAGAACCCTGTCAATGCTGTCGATACGAGCTTGACCAAGATGGTCCTATTTCAAGTAGAAGCATAGGCAAGGTAGTAAGCAATGAGTACTGTCCTCGCAGGTTTGGATACGGCACGTCATGGACTCACCTTGCTTTCGCCTTTCCTGCCATTTTCCTGGGACTTGGTGTACAATAGACGAGCTTCTTTTATGGCAAGGAGGATGTTGAATGCAAAGTTCTGGTGATCATCATGGGTCTAGTTGTCATGGTGCAAACGGGAAGGGTAAGGAGGTGGGAGGTCATCGCTGAACGAACGAAAACTCGATCACCGTTTTGTTTCCGCAGGATTTTGGCTGGCAGGCAGGACAGCTGCTTCACTCGTTCACTGTAGAGGAGGAGTTGCTTGTCAGGATATGAAGAACATGACAGTCTGTGCAAAGAAAACGACTGCTCCTCAGACACTCACTCTTACCCGATCTTCAGACTCCGCGGCTACATTCAACAACACTTGCTACCGTGCGCTGCCTGTCGCCAAAGACAAGTTGCGGTGACGAGTGGCACATTTAGCCATCAGGTCCTTCCGAGATGTTCATCCTGAGCGAGCTATCGGTATGTTCATCTCGTTGCCCAATCTGATATCAGGCTGAGTTGAATCTCAGCTCATTTTGCTTTGCTGATGATTTCCACAGGATACTATTCCGATAGCGCCGAACACGTTTGCATATGATCCAGCTATTGCGGTCAAGGATTCAATCAATAAAAAGTGAGCATATAACAGCAAACAAAGCTCAAGAGGGACTTCTGCTAAAGTGCGACATGTCAATCCGCAGATATGCAAACAAGCTCATACCGTCCGTAGGATTAGCACTGCTATTTTATGATATTCTGACGTGCGGAGAGGGCAAAATTAAATGGGGAGACGGTCTGGTTTGGCATAAAGGTAGGTTTGCAAAGAGGTCTGGACTGCGTGTTCGACCATGAACTGAATACTAGCTGCCATATCCGTATGCTACAGTGACTTTCCGCCTGATAGTGTTTGCTCCGATCGCTGGAGAGGTGATGGTGGGAACCGTCCATTCGTCGACGGAACAGCATGTCCGCGGTAAGTCTTCCCCATGATTCGGTAACACATTCACGGCTGATCAACTTCTCGTTACAGTGTCCATGGGCTTTTTCAGCGACATCTATATTCCTAAACATGCCCTCGCACCATATACCTTTTTGTAAGTTATTGAAGCAAGCTGTCCATCGCCGATCTCCACATCTCACTTGGAATACCGTCTTGCATCTGATCTTTTGCAGCGATCACGAAGATAACGCGTTCTTCATGGTCGCGGACATCGAAGAGGTGGACCCGGATCAGCTCGATCCCAACAAGAAGGATCCCTTCAAATCGGACAAAGAGAGTGAGTGCGCAAAACTCCCAAGTCCATGATTGACTCTGAATGCTGATAGTTTTCGCCTTATTCAGCCCAACGACTGTATATCTACAAGAAGGACACGATTCGTTTCCGTGTATCAAGTCTGCAATGGCAAGAAGTTGAACCACTACCACCAAATGTCCGCGATAAACCACGGGAGATTGATCCCGAGACGGGTCTGCCAAAGGAGATGAGCCAGGAAGAAGCTGATGCGAAAGAGGCTCAAAGGGAGCAAGAAGCCGGTCTGAAGATAGTGGTTAGTTGGACTCCTTGCGCAAAAGCTGTTCCGACGCTAATAGTTTTACCGTTTGCTCACAGGCTTCAATAGAGGAACAAGGCTTGGGCAACCCAGAGTGGTGGGCCAACACCTAAAACGGGCTATCAAGCCTCGCAGCGGCAAGTATTGAAACCCAAACACACCGTGACCTTGTTCACGGTTAATGATATCCGACGATTCGACACTTGTTCCACGTCTTGTAACTCTTGTATATTAGCTGGTGTAACCCTATAACGTTTGTTCGACGAGGTGATCTGTACCAGGGACTGATGTCTGGTTGACGAAACCATAGCCGAGCGTGAGAGCCGCTTTCGGAGACCTATTTTTCTCCATTCCAATCATCTGGAAATATGCTTGAACCGTGGTCTATAGTGTGAATGATCTTTGCATAATGCTGCTTGTACAACTGTGTCTGACAATGCTTTAATTAGATGGCGACACCTAATCCTACCGTTCTCAATGTAGATTATCCTATGCTCCTCGAACGATACCAATCCGTGCTGCCAATTGACGATATTGTATGGCTGCCAGCTTGTTGGCCCGGATCAGCAGGATGACGACGCTCAAGATCAAGAAAAGTATGTTGTACGTCTGGATAGCAGGGCTGTTCAGTTAGCATGGATTCCACCGTCAAGCGATTTGGCATTGAGAACTCACCACGAATCGCCAATAACTCTCACGCTCGAGGAGAATAACCTTCCCACAGCTCTCCCACGCCGGCACCTCCCCTTCCACATCAGCCCACGAAATCTTCTTGCCCTGCCAACTCGTGATATACACCTTGTCCCCATTCTGATCCTGCCCCTCGGAGGTCTTCAACTGAGGAACAGCCTTTGATCCGGACCCGATATGCGCGTGGTTTGACGTTGCGTCTTTATGGGAAGCAAAGTAGTCGTCTTCCATCCCGTAGCCTGCTTCCTCGGTGGCATCGTCGTGCGGTTTGTGCGGTACGCAGTGGACTAGGCGGCGGTTGCCGTAAGGGTGGCAGTAGGGTTGATATATCTGCGGGTAGCGTTTACAGTGAGCCAAAGGAGGGAGATGCCATGAATGATGATTACTTACCTCTTCGAGAGGACAGGGCTCGCATTCTCCAAACGGTCGACATACGAGGTCACCAGCAGGTGTCTGGCTGTCATACTTGTGGTCCGCTCGCGACGCCAGTTTCTCCGTGTCATTGCCTGGAAAGGGAGACGCTATACCGCTCCATGCAGAAAGGACTGCTAGCACAAAGAGGCTGTTTGTGGATTCAACTGAAATGAGTTCTCGTTACATGTCGAGTGAAGACTGTGAGACGCACCGAACCAGTATGTCCTTGAGTGACATTCTTGCGAGCGAGAGCTGTAGCCGATACTATCCAGGAGAGGGATACTCGTGCAACCAGCTGGATGACTCGCGTAAGACGTTGCTATGATGGCTGCTATAATCTGATAATCCCACTTCTAACTATCCTGAGTGCCGTCCTGAACAGCTTCCTGAACTGCTGCTCGACCCCCCTCGATCGCACCTCGCACCTTATATTCCAGGTAAAATCCAACTCTCGCACCACCTTATCCGCTGGTCTGACGAATACAGCGAAGAATACGCCGTTTAGTACGGGAGCACCTCATTGGACCAACGCGCCGCATCATGACCAGGCCTTGTCGTTTGGCTGGCCTGTGTCGGCTCGTCACCACAACCAGTTCCCAGTTCGAGGTCGTGTAATCAATAGCTGAGACTTGCTATACCTGTAGTGAGTCTGTTGACTGCGAAGCATACCTCCGTTCCTTCAACGTTTCTCTCCCTTTCTTTCCTATTCAATATGGTGAGTCATCCACCGATCCTCCTCTCGAGTTCAAATTGGCTCTCGTGTGATAGTCAACTTACCATTAAATCGAACTTCGATCCTTCTTATCCGGCGATGAACAACGACTATCTCTTATCCTCTCCCCGTGAACTCGCTATATACCTATCCGAACGATGGAAATTCTTGATTTCTTGTACCCCTTTACAACCGACAGTCCTCCGGTGTCAAGCCTGTAAGTTCCTGCGCGTTTCCTCGTTCGTTGACCCACACGCATCGCTAAACCCCTCTTCCCCGCTATCCAGGACGAAACCTGTCTCAAGGCCTACGATGAGCTGAAATTGGGCAAGAAGCACAAGTTTGTCGTGTACGGATTGGGCGAGGGTAACAAGACTATTACCACTTTGAAGCAAATCAAGCTCGATGAACCCGGAGCGACCGACTTTGAGACGTTTGTCAAGGAGTTGCCGGAAAGGGAATGTCGATGGGGCGTGTATGATATGGAATATGACCAAGGAGAGGGTAAGAGGAACAAGTTGGTCTTTGTCATGTGGTGAGTTTGGCAAATCTTTCAAGAAGACGTGTCTCTTCGTGGTATCACAGAGAGGAAGGCTAAGTTGTGTTTCTGCCTCGACCAATAGGACACCCGATGATGCACCTATCCGACAAAAAATGATCTACGCTTCTTCCAAGGATGCCTTGCGAAAGCAATTGGTCGGTATCTCTGCTGAAATTCAAGCCACCTCGTACGATGAAATCACCTACGAAGCGGGTAAGCAACAAAATCCGGGTTTCCTTTTACAAACCCTTGATCGACCGCTAAACCTCTGCTGTAATGCTTTCCTCGTCCCTCGCTTCAGTCCTTGAAAAGTGCACTCGTCGTTAAGGGAAAACCTGGACACAAGTTCAGTGGGAAAGCGACTGTATTGTGTCCCGCTTGGAGGATATAAGAGATGCGAAATGTTGATGTCAAACGACTGGTTGCTGGTAGCTGCTGATGTGACGGATGATTATGATAAGGAGATGTGAGAGCTGTGAACCATGTTTGAGAATGGGTTCAATGAGACGCGCAAATGAGATTGGCCGAGCCTTAGTGCATCTTGGATGCCTACCAGATCCTGCCCTCTTGGACATCGAGACGGCCTTTTGGCTACACGACATGGTTAGGTTGCCGTTAGATATAGCAGCGGATACAGCTCCCTGCATAGGGAAGTACATAAGGCAAATATGGAAGGGAACGTCGGACAAAATAAATAAACCCCGGTTTTGTTTTTGTGATCGGTGAAGAACGTCCACGAATGCCAAGAAGGAGCCCGAAAGGAGCTGCCAACAAAGGCGGATTCGTTGAAGATACTTCCGTTTGCTTCCCTGGCAGACAGATTGCAACAACTGTAAGAAAAGTCGACTCGGTGCCACTGGAATATACGGTACTCGACACGAGGGTGATGCAACGCTGAACGAGACGACCACAGTGTACTCATCCGCGAACTGGTGGTCAAGTCCTTTCGGTGAGTTCTTTACCGAGCGATAGCCTTAGCATATCAGACCGGGCTCGGCTCACTTTAGGTCTGCCATCTCAGGCCCAGCACCATGTCATCCCCTTCAAATCAGCAGCCGAATGAAGGCGACGCCGATATCCCGGCTATTCGGTTGAAACGGCAGGACAGCATTATATCGACGTTCGAGGATGACAACGAGATCCCATGGCTCGAATTCAGGTGGATGCATGGTGGAGCCCAGTACATGAATCTGCCGACAGCACCGATTACATCACAAGCGACGAATTATGTCGCCTTCTCCACCAGCGAGAATCATAGACTCGAAGAAGCATATCAGAAGCTAAGTGATGAGGAGAAGAAGGAGGCGGGGCAGGTGAGCGGTAAAGGGATGACCGAAGAGACGGATAAGAGCAAGAAGAAGGAAGGCGACACGACCAACGAGAAGAATGGAAAGACTCTCAAGAAGGACGTGGACCCTGCTGCCGATCAGCTCAAAATTGAGAAGACCGACAATCATGTAGAAATGGAAGTGGGGGATGTTGGTCCGGATGACGTCGACGATCATGAACAGTATCCAGATCCTGGCAATGAGATACCGACGGTGCGGAAAGATCGGAAAGCAAAGGAGGAAAAGGACAAGCAAGAGGAGGATCTGGACACGGTGGTTGGCGTGACAGTATCACAGGTGAGCATACGTTGCTGTCATCCCCCTTTGTTTATGAAGCTCAACGTATCATTATACAGGATTCACTATTCGAGGTCTCCATTGCAACCATGTCGTTGAACCCAGTCTTTTGGCCTCACACGGGCAAGAGAGTGCCGGTGATACGGGCGACATGGTTTATCAATGACGATAATCATCCCTGTGAATGGGAATTGGCTGAGGAATTGGAAAAGGGATATCAGTGAGCGCTCTCAGCTGACTTCAAGTCACAAGCGGTTACTCAGCTCAATTTTATTCAGGACGATCAAACCGTGGTTATCATCGTATCCCGATGAACTGCATAAAGCTATGGAACAAGGAGAAAAGGCTGCAGAGAAACTTCATCATCCGTTACCGGCAAAGTTGAACGTCGGGGTCTCTGTGGTGTATCAGGATGCAGAGTGCGGACAACTTGTTCAGTGAGTCGGAAATTGTTTTTGCAGCCCTGGCCTATTGTCGAATCTAACATCCCGTTCTGCAGGTCGGGGATGTCTTCCTATCTCAACAAACTCTTTTGGACATCAGTACGATCGAAACCGAGCGGTACCATGGTGTATCGAGGTTACGGCGCTGCAAGCCGAGCGAGCGGCAAGACAAGCAAAACATCATCTCGACGAAACAGCACCACCTCACGGCGTGACAGTATGAGCAGTATTCGAAGTGCCGGGACGACACCAGAGAAATCAAAGCTGGCAGCAGACGACGGCGCAATCCCGACGGACGAATCTGGAGACGAGCATAATGAGCCTGAGCCTCGACACCAGCACGATACAATCAAGGCGAAGAAAACGCACAGACACACGCTGAGCGCGGACGGTGGACATTCCATTCCTCTACCTTTGGGGCACAAGGCGAAAAAGGTCGTTCATATGGCTGAACAAACAAAAGATCGTCTCAAGGAGCACTTGGAGAAAGGTAATGTACCTAAAATAGACAAGCATCGACAGGACGCCATGGATGAGGAACAGGTTCCGATTGCAAACGAAGAGGACGATGGGACTGAATGTACCGATCTGATTTTGGTCATTCATGGTATCGGACAGCAGCTAGCCATGCAAGGTAATGAAGGGTTCAATTTCGTTTATGCTGCCAATCTGCTGCGTCAAGTCATGCGGTAAGCATCGCCCGTTGTGCTGTCATCGGTTAACAAGCGCTCACTCTCCTTTTCCAACGATGTTCAGAACCCAAGCGCATAATCCTGCCCTTGGTTCCATCATTCGGAACCGCCGAGTTCAAGTGTTGCCTATCCAGTGGCGGGCATCGCTTAAGCTTGAGCAGAAGCAGGATCCCGAAGATCACGCTCATGGAATGGATAACACATTTACGATGGCTGGTGGGTGCGCCTTCGAATATAGATGACTACCACGCGCTGATAAATTTCCTCCCTTGACTCATGTCAGACATCACCTTACCCAAGATTCCAGCTATTAGACAAGTTACCAACGCTGTCTTGCTGGATATCCCATTGTTCATGTCACATCATCGAGAAGCTATGATTGAGGCCGTCTGTTTACAAGCCAACCGGGCCTATCGATTGTGGTGTGCGCGAAATCCAGAGTTTGATGGAAAGGGCCGGGTCCACGTCATAGGTAAGTCCCAACGTAATCAGACTGATATCAGAGTGGACATGCTGACGTTATGAGATTGTGTTGTTATAGGTCATAGTGTAAGTCTCTCGTGGATCAAGACTTTTGGATTGTAATAACTAATTCGTTTGCGCCTTTGACAGCTTGGCTCGGCACTCGCAGCGCATGTACTCTCCAACCAACCCACAAAGATGCCCTTGATGGCAGATATTCCGAAATCAGTCAAGGATGCTACCAAAACACAGTTCCTCTTGTACGTTGGGTCGAAACTGATATTTGCGTCACGTGTCTGACCTGTTGCGGTTGTATAGCAATACCTCCAACCTCTTCTTGTGTGGCTCTCCCTTGGGTATTTTCCTTCACTTGGATCAAGCTCAGATCATGCCGAGAAAGGGCAGGGAGCGTACGATGCGTAAGTCGAGCTCCACCAAATTTGTGGAAGGAAGCATGCTAATATCCGTGCAAATCTATCATCACAGACTCTCCGCAGGATGAAGCTGTAAGCTCATTTTGCTAACTAAAGAAGAAGGAACTAACCATCGGTTTTGCATAGCTGGACCGCGCAGGTAGATTCGGATGTATGTCTTGTGACTCGCTTTACAATATTGTCCATTTGTCAGATCCTGTTGCGTAGGTCCCCAACACTGCGGGTTTCTATCATCTTTACTGATCGCTCTCATTCAGCTATACCCTTAATGCAACTGTGGACTCCAAAATCGCCAAGAATCGGCCACCTCTACCCATCACGAGCGTGACGGCACCGTTCTACTCTTCGGTGACAGAGCCACTCGCCAATCTGTCAAAATACATACCAATGCCGTCTATTCCTATGCCTGGTTTCATGAGCAGCGAGAAGGGTAAAGATGCAGGGAAGTTGGACAAACCGGCCAAGAAGCCGACTATGGTGCGATTGCCAAGTGGAATCGAGGTATGCCTCGCACCTTTTAGGATCTATTTGCCCGTGTAGCTCACAACTGCGTTTCTCCCTCTCAGATGTCCGGACCCGAAGGCGAAGAGCGATTACGAGGTTCCCGAGGAGATCGGCGGTTCAGTGCGTTGAATCCTCACGGTAACATAGACTTTGTGCTACCAAGTGGCGGTGTCAGCGAATATCTGGGTAAGCCTGACTTTGGAATCTTTGTCAGAGACTGTACTAACATCTACCGATCTAGACGCATTGACGAGTCACGCGAGTTACTGGGCCGACCCAAACTTTGGAGCTTTCTTGCTGGCGGGTATGTGCTTGGTTCCACATGCAACTAGTCATGAGATCTTGAAAACTGACACTGCTCGAACGTTCATTTTCGTAGAAATATTTGCAAGACGACTCGACATGTTGCGTACCGGCATGGGGCTGGCCAACCTGAACGGCTTTGGAAACGGGATCGGGTCAATAAGCGAGAACGATATTCCGCTCTGATATTCAGGAGGTTGGAAGGCATCAAGAGGTTTCGATGGTGAATCGAGTATAATAAGGTTGAATTCGGATAGTGAATGGCAAAGACTTGTAATTATAGAATCACCTATCACGGTAATACATGGAGATTGTTTGTTGTATTTCTCGGTTGACACCATTGACACGTCGTATCTCGGCAACGAACCAACAAGTGCAGGAATGAAGATGGGTGCAGAAGGAGGTAGGAGCCGTGTACGGTTACGGTACTTTTACGGACTCTTATGGTACCAGCTGTCGAAACTTCAAGCGCGAAAACCCGACGAAGAAAGAACGCCGATCACCTTGGTCATGCAACAACTTCCAACTTTGATAGACCAGCTCCCCGTCCACTGCCACAACTCCTCCGTGAACGACTGGCAGTACGATCGTATGATATCTTGAGACCCCGGATTTGCCCCAGTCGCGAACGGCATCTCGACTTACCGTCCGAATCGACAGACAGCTAGACCGCCACCTAGTCACGGTGTCGCTTGAACGAGACTTGCTGAGATAATAGTGATCATCGTTCCGAGCGGCAGCCACCCAATAACAAACAGAGGCGCTTCGGCACAGTCTCTCTCCGACAGCACGATATCAAACAATGCAGGGATTCAACAAGTACTACCCTCCGGATTTTGATCCTCGGCAAACAGAAACTCTCAATGGATACCGTGGTATACATGCGCTCGGCGCGAGAGCTAAAGACATAGACAAAGGCATATTGGTTGTCCGGTAAGTAAGTTATATACAGTATATCTCAATGTTAGTGCCTCGATTCTGACATCACTCTTCCTTGGCTCAGTTTCGAGTTGCCATTCAATATATGGTGTGGCAGCTGTAATGTAGAGGCACTCCGCACTGTCCGATTACATGATCTCGTCTGATACCCTTATCTATCCTTAGGCTCATCTCGGTGCTGGTGTGAGATATAACGCTCAGAAGGTCAAGGTTGGCAATTACTACTCGACGCCAATCTACGGCTTTCGCTGCAAATGTCACCTGTGTTCCGGTTGGTTTGAGATCCGTACGGATCCTCAGGTGTGTGATGTCTTACTCCTGAAAAGTTGTGTTTTGACCCGACTGATGAGTCGTGTTTGGTAGAATGCGAGATACGTCGTTCACGAAGGCGCGAGAGCCCAAGTTCAAGACTGGGACCCGGAAGAGAATGGCGGATTCGCTGTTCATGGTACGTGGAATCCTGAAAAAGACGGGTGACATATGGCTGATCGATCTATATCCTTCCAGATACGGACGCGCCCTCGGCTACGGATAAACCGCAAGATGCATTCGCGCATCTCGAGAAACAAGTGGTGCAGAAACAGACATTCGCCTCCAAATCGGAACGCATGACGGAACTGACAGAGTTGTCGGATCGATTGCACGCCGATCCGTATGCCAATTCGCAACGTCTACGCCGGCATTTTCGACAGGAAAAAAAGGTAGAGAATGGACTATTACAACAAGATGCGGACTTGAAGCAAAAGTACGGCTTGGGAGAACGCATCAGACTCGACCGACCCGATTCGGCAGCGCAGGAGAGAGAAAAGCAGATGTGGGAACGGGTGAATCAGAACAAACCATCAAAGTCAATCGTAGCCGCGACGATACCAGACTTGGCGAAAGTGGTAAAAGCCAATACTCAGAAACGCTATAATCCTTTCGACAACAATGACGGCCGCGCGGATTTTATGAAAGCCGGGCCAAGTAGAATCTCGAGCTTGGGAGTCAGGCCCAAGGGAAAAGGAAAGGCAAAGGCGAGAAATCTCAACGACGACAACATTATCCCACCGCAGTCTTCCGCCAAGCGTCGGCGGCGATCCGGGAATGAATCGGATGAAGATGAATTAAATATCGACCGTCAGCTGGAGATGCCAGACGATGACACGGAACAGAATTTCGGGAAAGCAGCCCATCAACCACCAAACGCATCTTCGTCATCAGGCTTCCAACCTCCCACGGACGTTGAGCCAAGTAGGCATGTCGGGCCACCGGTGGTGGGTATTTTACGAAGCGGGTTGCTGCAATACGACAGCGATGACTAGGCAGATAATGACGATGCGGCATAAAGCGTTGCCAATTGTTGGATTGAACGCTCTCTGGAGGGTGTGATTTTGTAGCGAATCGCAATACCTTCCTAATATTGTATATGGAGCGTTCACGACATCAACGGATTTTCCCTCTAGGCGATTTCCATCATCAGCGCTGTCGTCACCTTCCTCTGGTGGTTGCAAGCTCCAGCATTGGTCGATCTGGCGGGTCATACGCCTGTTGTGTCCAGTCTGCAAGGTTCTGCGATTCTCACGATCATAACCCAGGCTCCAACTCTCAAAGCGACCTGCGCATGCGGAATCAAACTGAAAGCCGACGACTGCGCACAACCGGTGGTGGCGGCCTCTTTCAATAGGTATTCCATTGCCATTTTTTGTCCTTGGACATATGCTGTGGTCCGTTCTTTATCGAGTCTTATCTTTCTTACGAGTCATCTAGTGAGGACGTTGTACATATCGCATGAGACTGCATGAAAACCTAGACGTAGAATCTGGCCCTCTGTCGAGGCTGTTCCGTCCGCCTGCTGCTGTGCATGATAAAACGGCTGAAATTGATCTCCGTGAAGAGCAGCGCGCTACTCGTGCAACAAGAAGCGCGTTCGACATATCACCCACCCACCAAGCACAGGAACCTCATTCAATGTTATCATATTGACTATTGCCCCTTATCTACCGAGTTGTCACTACCATTACACATTCTGTAACTACCACGTTGGAAAAGAGGTTACTTTAGTTTTACACTCTCCCGTCATCGCACGCACTCAACAACCACACGAATCAGCAAGTCAACAAACAATCATGTCCGAAATCAGGAGAAAGTTGGTTATTGTCGGTACGTGTTCCGGCTGGTTGTTGTGGCGTGGGTTTTGGTGAAGGATCGTGGTGGCTATATGCGACTTGTACAGTGGCAAGGGTTGGTGGCAGGAGGTCCCCACTGCAATCTCTGGAGGAGATGGTGGCGCAGGCGGTGCGAGGCGGTGAAGTCCTGTTGGAACGCCAAGGCTGAAGGTGTTTCATTTATCTCTGCAACGTCCCGGGATCGTGCCGTATGGTTATTGGTAGGATACCTCCATCCTATACATGGAATCGTATATCTGCACATCGATCAAACAGAAAGGAGGGGACGTTTGTCACCGTTTGGACCTTTGTATTGCGAAAATCCCGAGATAGGGTTTGGACTGACGCTGTTTCTCTTTCAATCATAGGCGATGGTGCATGCGGAAAGACTTGTCTGTTGATCGTCTTCTCCAAGGGCATGTTCCCTGAAGTGCGTACCACCATTGATCTCACTAAAACTGTTTATCGATGACACTTATCGCTTATCGCATCATACTTTACAGGTATACGTCCCCACCGTCTTTGAAAACTATGTTGCTGATGTAGAAGTCGATGGAAAGAAGGTCGAGTTGGCACTTTGGGATACCGCTGGACAAGAGGACTACGAGTGAGTTTCCATAATCATACCGATCTTTTCTCTCGAAATCGGTTTACCACTCTTGGATGCTGACAAGGCCTTTCTCTTTCACTTGTAAATCTGCTTGTTTTTCAAACGTGAAGCCGACTGCGACCCTTGTCATACCCCGATTCACATGTCATCCTGATCTGCTACGGTATTGACTCGCCCGATTCATTGGAGAACGTACAGGAGAAGGTTTGTTCCTCTTGGCATATGGTTGCGCAGGTGACACTCGAATACTGACGCCTTCTTCTCGATCTGCAGTGGATTTCAGAAGTCTTGCACTTCTGCAGCGGTCTGCCGATCATCTTGGTTGGTTGCAAGTTGGACTTGAGGAACGACCCCAAGGTTATTCAGAATCTGGCCGCAAGTGGCCAAAGGCCCGTCAGCCCTCAAGAGGTTCGTTTCAAACGCTTGCAATTCATTGGAAAGTGAACTGTTTGGCTGAATACCGTCTCTCACACAGGGTCAGGCAATGGCTCAGAAGATTGGTGCCAAGGACTACATGGAATGCAGTAGCCGAACTGGACAGGGTGTCAGGGAGGTCTTCCAGAGGGCAACTCGAGCAGCGCTCTTGGTGAGTACCACGCAGTTTTAACCGATACCGGAAATAGCTAACACGCTGCCACAACGCTCGTTCGCAGTCCAACAACAGCCGTCGTTCCAAGAAGAGCAAGGGTTGTGTTGTCCTCTAAGTGCCTCGTCACGACACTCCCGACTACCATTCCACTTTCCCTCTCTAGGCCCTCGATCCTATGTAACGCACCGTGACGTCGATTTTGATACGAATGAACATTCTTGACGATACATCCTTTCTCACCACGACAAGAAAGCAGGAAGGCAAGGTCCTGGGGAAAAAGGTCTTGTCGTTCACAAACGCTGTTCTACACGCAGGCGTTTGATCCATCCTCCCATTCTCGCTCCCTTCTGGAATCCTTAATAGTTGTCTTATCTCAGTTAGAGCTGTTCGCTTGCGTTGTTCACATTATGTCATTACCTGCCGCAACACTGGACGAGCACGTCCTGCTATTCTGCTTATTTTCAGCCACCGACGGTGACTGGTGAATTTGTATAGTAGCATGTAACCCAAATGTATCTATCCCGTCGACTGAACCTTGGACCAACGCACGATGGGGCTGTGCGGATATCATGGGGTTTGAGTGGTAAAGTACCTGCGCATGGGTCAAACTTCACACACAAAGGCGCGTTCGGTCACGTATCTAGAAAGTAATCGGTGTTGGTCTCGAAGGAAGCTCTATGTGGCATAATTCAGCCGATATATACTAGCTCATATGCTGGCTCTGCCACACATTAGTCTCCTGGCCTCAACGACCGCTACACAACTTTCCATGCGCTCAGCTCATTCATCATCGAAACTCAGCAGTCCCTTCTTCCCCTTTTCCTTCTTCTTCTCCCTTTTCAATTGCTTTGCTGTTTTTGGCGGTTCCTCTAGCTTGGTCACTGCTGGAGGCTGTTTGCGTTTTGATGTGACGGTAGAATGCAGGCCTTTGTTCGCGGTAACGATCTCATCGAATGAAGGCGCATCTGCTGTATCTGCAAAGTGCCATGGGTTCGACTGAGATCTTCTTCGGGTTGGCAAGAAGAGATTTGCATGTACTTACCCGTAGATTCCCCTAATTTTGCTTTACGGACTTGTTCTGCAGTGAGATGCTTTCCTTCGTTCAACACCACAATCTGCGGTCCGTCGTCTCCCCCTCCATACCGCTGTGACCATTCATCGTCTTCCTCACCGTCCGCCGATTTTCTCCCAGATTTCCGGCCTGCTCCTGCCTTCGGATCATCTTCGTCATCGGATCCTCTTGCCCACTTTCCATCCCTAGGGCGCTCAGGTATTGCTTCTCTGCCTCCTTTTGATGGAGGTGATGCGGATCTTCTGTTGGAGACGATGGGTGCCTCGTCGTCATCGTCATTGCGAGTGCGACGATGGCCACCTGCGGCGTTTCCGTTGACTTGCTGCCGCATTTGTTGGAGGAATTTGGGTACGTGGTGCTCTTGATATGTTAGGCCTCGTGAGAATTGGCCTTTGGAAGGTTCGTTATTGCGTCGAGACATGATAGTTCAGCGCGCAAGGCTTCAATCGTCCTGGTCTTATTCAAGCGTGGTTTTGCTTGCTCGGTAGACTTTGAGGAATCGTGTGATACTCACAGCTCCAGACGGATTGGTTGGGAAGGTGTATGTTGAACGGAGATGAGTATGACTGTAGACGGTCAGGGTAGTAGTAAGAGCATACAAGAAACGACAGCATGAATGGAATTTAGAGAGTCAATTCAACACCAAAGATTCGTATCCGCAATGCTGAAGGTGAGACATGTCTATTCATCTTCGCTTCCATGAATAAGAAGGTCCCCTCTGGATATCGGATTGCTCTCAACAATCACACATTCTACCACCGACCCTCTTTATATCCATTGGCAACAACCGGAACACAAATGAAGCTCAAGTTTCACCCAAAGGCGGCAGTCACAGCTGGTTTGCTGGCAGGACACGGTCTTCGCAAGGGCTCTCTTTCGGCCTCTGGTTCAGCAGCTGCATTGCTTGTTGGGTAAGAGATCTCCAGATAACGCCGGCTTTTAGATGACTAACCCAAGGAATGCTCTAGCTACGGACACCTTGCGAATGACGACCCGAAGTTTGGGATTGCGATGATCGTGTTCTGTAAGTCGATTCGAGCATTCCCGGTGCGTTTGATGTTCGCGGTCTTTACCCCTTCGTCTCGTTTTCCAGATGCGATAGGGACAGCTGCCACAAAAGTAATCACAGAGGAATTTGACTTGTCGAGAATTTTCCGAGAATTGACTCAAGCCCTCTTTACTGGCAGTACAAAGCGAACATCAAAGCTAGTCTGGAGGATGGACATGGCGATCAGACAGCTGCAGCTGGAAAGCGGACGGCGTGGCAGGTATGTGACGGCATTTAGCCTGAAACCCGGTGTGGAATGTAGAAATAGTGAATCTGACCTGACTGTATTTCTTGCAGGTGCTGTGCAACTCCACGCCTTCCCTCATCTCGGCAGTGTTGTACAAGTTTCTCTTGACATCCGAAGCTTCTGTGACCCTTAGGGAAACATGCATTGTGAGTGAACTTTAGGTGCCAATGTTTTTCAACCTAGATGGGCGTGATATTGCTTGTATACTAACTAAACCTTGCGCAAGCAGGGATTGGGTCTCAAAGACGAAAAGGTGGCAACAGCATTAGTTTTTGCCACATTGGGGTAAGCGTCACCCTGCTGATACTGACGGAAAACTCGGCTAAATCACGGTGCATCGGTTCTAGTCATTTCGCTACTTGTCTAGGCGATACTCTAGCATCCGAGGTTGGTGACGAAAGTTATACATTGGTTTTGATCGAAATACTTAGTCGCGGTCTTCTTGCGTATACAGCTTGGCATCTTATCCCCTACACAGCCCATCCTGCTCACCACCTTCAAACCATGCCCTCCAGGTACCAACGGCGGCATCAGCTTATTCGGGACCGGAATGAGTATCGTTGGAGGATCTATCATTGGAGTGACGGTCTCGATTCTACAGACGCAATTTGGAACACTCCGCGGTGTCGGCGCTACAACTTTCATCGGCGCAGGAGCTTTGGCAGGGTTTGCAGGTAGTATGGTGAGCCCGGTACCTCCCGTTTCTCCGCTCAGAATTCACGATAATCGTCCTCCCTATCCCTTGCAGCTCGACTCACTCTTGGGCGCCACTCTACAGCAAACGCTTTACGACACCGACAAGAAGAAGATCCTCCTTGACGATGCAGTAGCGAGGCAGAGGAAACTCGTTCGTACTGGTTCGGCGAGTAACCACGTGATTTCTGGCCTCGAGGTCTTGACGAATAATCAGGTCAACTTTGTCTCTTCCGCTACGATTGCTATCATCTCTGGCCTTTTCGGGGTGTACGTTTTGTAAAATGCTGAAGTCGTTCGTAGAGGATGTAGCTCTGAATCAAAGGGTATCTACTGGACACATGCTCTACTTTCGCGGTTGAAGGCATTGACTTTTGCTAAATCTCGGGCTGTGTTGTTGAATGGATGGCTGAACACGACTCTGTCTCGGCCGATCTATTGGTGATATTCCGACCCCTTATGAATCTTGCTACTCAAACACAATTGTCAGTGTACGCCTTGCGAGCGATCATATCTATGCGACTGAGGGAGTCATGCTCAAATACATGGTAATCAGGGTGCCACGACATTCACGTGATACATTATCGCGGCAGGTTCTCATGCGCTCGTATCACGCCGAACGAAATAAACTCCTGATTGATAATGTTAGAAATACATTCACGGAACAGTACATTCGGCGAAATCGCGATCAGAGGATCACCGCATATTACCCTCTATAGTTTTGTAAACTTTTCCTGAACTAGTCTTCCTCCTCTCCCTGTGCTTCCTTCCCAGCCACCAGTTCTTCACGCGCTTGATCCACCGAGCAATGGGGCGCTCGCCATAACGCTCGAAAGAAAAAGAAGCAATCGTATTCAAGATAACGATACCAAGAAGCTCGAGACGGAAACTCATGGGTATGTCCATGAGATCCAAAACAAGAGCAAGGCTTTGACTCGGCGCGATCAGCACGTAGGCGCTGAAAGCTGTCAGGCCTACCAAGCAGATCATCAATGCGACTTTGCGAAGAAGGGAATCGTCAATTGGAGGCGGCGGAGGTATTGCGTGAGACACCTACGATTCGTGTACATTGGCCGTCTGTACGGTGGACCAACGCTGAATACTGCAGCGACCAAGATGTATTGGAACGATGACACAAGGAAGAGTGCGGTATTCTCGTAGTTGAACGTCTCAAGTTTTTCGTCGTTGACTTCCGGTTCAGTATACCTATCAACCAGATATTTGTGTTAGCCTTGTGCTGGGATCTTGATTCATCTTCCATGCAAACGCTCACCAGCTCTGTGCCCGAACCCAGAAGAAGACGAAAATCTGAACTGAAAAGTTGATGATCGTTTGTCCCACGATACTCGTCAGAACTTTCTTCGAAACAAGACTTGACGTCGGCCTCTTTGGTACAATTCGATGGTAAGGCAGAGTTCGGCCCACTGAGACGGAGCAAACAGTCAGCGATGATACACTGTCAATGATGGCAATGTCGGAACATACTGGCGATAGCGATGGGAATAATGATGAACAAGTCGATGTATAAGAACCTTCAAGGCGTAAAGTCAGTTGAAAGACAATCTTTCCACATTACACAAGTCTGTTGGACCTACTGGAAATCTCCAAGACTGGAGGCAAAGGAGTATAGCTTTACACGCGACAGAACATTGTGATTAGAAAAGTTGGATTACACAAGGCACTCCACTCCAGCTTACCAGCGTGACCGTGGTGAACTGAATCAAGGAATACAGAGCCCTGAATTTGTTTGCAAATCAGCTTGAATATTTTACCTGCCTGACGGATAACCGCAGGACTTACATATACTTGAAGCAACTGAACGAAGTAACCAAAGCTGCCCGCCCTTCGCTGTAAGAAAAGAGAAGGTGCTGCCCATCAGAACTTGCGTGCTGCATCACTCTAGCACTGAGGATACATACGAAATGACTTCCAGTAGAGAAGAGATATCCGGTCGTTTACTGGTAAAGGGAGCAGCGACCGATGCCTCGGCCTCTGACAAGGATATTCCGATATCCGCAGTCTTGAGCGCAGGCGCGTCATTTGCACCATCTCCGGTAAACCCTCTGTATTGTTATAGAAGTAAGCCTTGGGAGCGCAGGACCTTTATTCGGGGTACTCACACAGTATATCCGAGACTCTGAAGACGTTGGACCAATTCTGCTTTCTCATCCGGAGACATTCTGGCAAAGATGACACCCTTTACCAACATCTGTACACAATACCGGTAAGCACCTTTTCCGTATTTGATACGCTCGTGCACGTACTCGTTGCATGGTATCCAATGGGGCAAACTCTAGCATCCAGCGGAAAACATCTCCAGTTAAAGCTAGTTGATAGTCTGGCACTTCGGATTCATTGGTATCGTATCCCAAGTTGTGTTGCAGAATAACCGGTTTCAAGGTGTATGGGTCTAGCTTGAGTTTTTCGTCATCCACACTGGCCCATTCGACCTCGGCATTAGCAATGCCCGGCCCACCTACATGACAACATGCGAGTGTAAGAAGACGTATGTTCACGAATGTATGCGGAATGAACCTACCGCTTGCAAACGAAGGAATGAACACATTGGCGGAATGAGACACAAGGCCACATTCTCTGGCTACGCTGATAGCAGTTCTAACGTTGTCACCTGTGCACATCCGTACGGCCAGATGCGCTGCACGCAGAGCATGTATAGCAGGCGCAGTGGCTTCTTTCAGCTTGTTCTCGAAGACGATAAAGCCCAAGAAGTGGAGACCACTTTCGGCTTGTTCCCTATATTGTGGCTCTGTTTAGCTCCTAGCCAAATCCTTGTGGCAAAAATCGTTGCATACCTCTTCATTCTCTGCGCTTTCAGCCAGGTCATCCCCTCTACACTCTTTCCTGCGATAGCAATTACTCGGAACCCATTTCGCGTATAGTAAGAGAGCATGTCGTCGTAATCCCTCGGGACTGAGTAATCAAACAGGAACCTTAGCTAGTGAGTTATTGATACATTCGGAAAGCAAACTTACACGTATCAGGGTCACAAATATCTTGCATGACCTCAGGCGCTCCTTTGACGTAGATCTCCATGCTACTAGATTTCAGACGCTTCACAACCACGCTCATCCTTCGCAATGCCGATACGAAGTCGAAAATTCTAATGACTCCTAATTCTAGGAAGTGCGCATGCTAATTGGCAACACGCGATTCAATGCTTGTTACCCGCAACGGAGAGCATGAGAACATACCTTTCCACTCGCCTTGAGCGCATCTTCAAGCTTGAAGCGTTCGCTTCCTGCTGGGCGTACGACTGTCTGTACCAACGTCTGCGGCCGATCCGGTACACGCAATTCTTTCGATAATACGTCACCGTTACTAGCCACGCTCGGTTTGTTGGTTCTACCTTCTTCCAGTGTCCAGCCAGTGAACTCGAACATTTTGATATCCAGCGGATCTCCCAGTATCTCGCCATCTACGATTTTGAGTGAGTGACAGGTTGCTAGAGCATAAAGCAAGGGTGTCTTGTCTTTATGTCCGCCTCTCAGCGGAACATCTGCACCCTCGTTGTGCAGTTCCGAGAACCGCTCGGTGTGCCTGTCTATAGTCCTGACTCCAAGAACATCGAGACCGTCTTCTGTCAGCGTCCCCGTTTTATCAAAAACAAACACGTTGGCTTGACCGGCCACATTGACTCTGTTCGGCGAGATGCAGAAAATACCAGTCTTTCTGAGTCGGTCGATAGCGAATGTTGTCCCGACAGTAAGGCAAGCGGGAAGCGCGGGAGGTACCACTGAGTACAGCGATAATTTAATTTTCGGGTATTTGTGGCGCTTTCAATGAGACTCTACTTACCGATAGTGATCAGGTCAAGCGCTCGTAGAGCGATCGTACTCCAAGCGATACCGATTCGAATGAACTGTACAGCCGAGACGAGGAAACCCGCACCAGCAATCATGGCTAGCACAGCGATGAAACGCATCGAGTCCCTGTAGAACTTGAATCCCGTTGGTTTCGGGAAAAGCATCGACCTGACCAAGGCTCCCTTGGTGGTGTTGAATCCAGTTCGGGTGACAAGTGCAAGTGCACGTTGTGAATCGCCCTTGCCACCTCCGGGGAGGATACTGGGACCAGGTCTGACTCGGATGATCTTGGTTCCAGCAAAGAGATAGTGCCTCGCCAAATCGGCATCCACTTCGCTGCTACCCTTTTTGTCTTCCCTAGCCAGAGCACGAATATTCTCGTCCTTCACAGAAACCTTGCTAACGGGCACCGATTCTCCGGTGAGCATTGCTTCGGAGACAAGACCGTCGCCGCTGACCATGATGGAATCACAGGGCACGATTGATAAATTCGGGTCCGAAGCATCATAGATATCCCCTGGAATGAGTTCGGAGGAATCCCTAGTTTGCCCTATGATACGGATGTCGGATAAGCCATCACTTATTGTGGTGCCGAGGAGGTACTTACATTCGCCGTCAATCAAGACTCGCACATCGCATGTGAATCGCGACATTTCCCTCATTCGTTCAATAGTCTGTCGGACGCCATATCCGTTAGCACGGAAACAGGTTCACAGGGTGATAAAGACTTACCCTCTTTGTGTCGATCAGAGTAGATATGATACTGGCGGCGGAAATCAAAGTGATAGCAAATGCGTAGTAGTAGTAATCATCGATTGACCATAAGATGATCGAAGCGATTTGAAAGACGTAGAACGGATGAAGAACCTGTCGGGAGTTCGTCGGTAAGCCCATGTACGACCTAAAACAACATGAAGACTCACCTCGTCTACCATGAGAGTAAAGATTCCCTTTCCTTCGATATCGATAACATTTTCACCAAACAATACCTTGCGCTGCGCCCGAGTCTCCTCGGTCAATCCACCCGCGATGGCTCTCACACTCGTCCACTTGGGATCTCGCCAATCCCGGATCATCTTCCATTTCTTCAGAACGGCGTTCCATACGAAACGGGTGTACCGATAATCGATAACATGTAGGTATCCCATTGTCTCCTCCCAGCTGGTTTCGCCCCGCTCGACGTCGATCGTCAGCATATCTCGAGCAGCACCGACGCCATGATTGTTGACAATTGATGGGGCACGCGAAGACGAGGTTGACGCAACGGTGGCGCTTCTCGAAGCTTTCGTCGACGGGATGTTTTGAGGAAAGACGGTAGAGACTGGGTATGCGTATGGAATCATTTTTTGAGGTACGATGTGGAGATCTCCGAAAGGTGTCTATTGCCGACAAGTGAGCGCAGTCCGACTGAAAATGAACAACCTACTTACCTCCACAACAGCCCAAGCCCCCTCTTTGCTCTGGTCAAAGTCGGTCGGCTTTCCAACCCACCCGATCCATAACGTAGGCACCCATCGTCCAACCAAGCCCAAGATACCGAAAGAAAAGACACATCCAAAGAACCATAGAACGGAACGGAAAGTGTCTGTGACGTGGCCTGTGAATCGAATCTTGAGATCTTCATCGGGTAAGAGTATAGTCTGTCTATAGGCGGTGTCGGGACCGGCATACTGCTCGCTTGTTAGCGAGTTCTGCTGCTCTGGGTGAGGATCACCAAAGATACCGTCAGACGGGAGTAGAGGGATAGGTGGTGACGACGGCCTAGAGTTTGGTGGAAGAGACGTGTCGTCCGCCAACGAAGAGGAATAACCATCCTCTCCGCCTTCTCCCCTTTCAGACACGAGCGACGATGTATCCATGTCATCTTCGTTTGAAGTATAACCCCAACTTTCCGTTCCATCGGACATGTACTGAGACGCATCGTCTGAACCGGTTCGAGAACGAGTAGTCGCATGGGAACTTCTTCGGGACCGACCTCCTCCACGAGACGCGATACTCCTTGAACGTCGGCGTCCCAGACCTTCTTCTGGCTGATCATTCAGTCTTCCGAAACCGAAAGCCGAGGCGATTCTAGGGAGTATACCCGGAGACCTCAGGCCAGCTTCGTCATTGTCCCTCTCATCGTCAATCGCAAAGTCGGGATTCTCGGACCACTCTTCCGCGTCAACGGCCTGAGAATGCTCGGTTCTGTAGCTTCGGCCACTTCGTCCGCTGACATGCCGTGCAAAGCTTGGACGATGATCCATGTCCTCCGAGTACGCAGAGTAGTTGCCGGTATTGGAACGTGACCGCAAGCCTCCGTCCTGGCTGCGTCGATAATCAACGCTTGGTCGCCCGTAAATGCTGGATTGTCGGTTGCTACTGATTGAGCTACGGCGGGCTCGTTCCATGAAATGGATCGAGCTCAAAGACTTGGGCACACTGTAGGCTGCAGGACCGTCAAAGATCGCATGTGTGGTCTCTGTTCCGCGAAAACTAAATGTCATAAATATGCAGTCCGCCATCGAAGTGATATTTGCGGTAACCTACCATCGTTGGGTCCTTCATCACCCATACCGGTAGAACTTTCACCCAAATGAGCGACTTCTTCATCTTTGTGTTGCTTTAAAACCTCTTGAATCTCCTTTTCCGTGGCTCCTTCCGTGTAATCGTGATTCACCTCGGCAGCGTTGACTTGGTCGTGTCCGTCTCGATAGGGCATTGGCGACGCCCGTGAACCTGATCCGTTCACGTAGCGAGGCAGTGCTGCCTCTGGAGATATATCAGGGAACGACATGGCCAGGTATGTGACTGAGTCTTGATCAGACAGGTATGAACAGAAAGATCAGGTCCAATTTGCAAGTAGTCTATACATGGGTGCATGGGCAGGAAGTGGAATTTCTCAGTTTCAGGATTGGAATATTCAGTCGATCGCAAAGGGCGCTAAGCCGCGAAGAACTGATGAACAAGCCCTTCAACGTCGGGCGTCATAGTTATCCTCCTTGCTCACTATATGATCACTATATACTGGCTTGAGTGAGGATTCACAGTGCCCTATTTGGACAAGTCGCCCGACATAATATACGGAAGGACGAAATGGAGTTCCTTCAAGTCGAACCTTAGAGAGTTCTTAGCTTTCCACTACGTTCGAGATCCTGCATGCAATAGGAATACAGTAAAGATCTCTACGACGAAATCAAAATTAGTCCGTCGACTATATCGACCCTGTATCGTACAAGCTCTACAACGGTATAACATGATGCATCTTTATCTATTGACGAAACAAAGGGCCCCCCGACAGACACCTTAAGCTGCGTTGGTAGCTTCCTTTTCGGTAAGAGACAAGTCTCCAATGTTTGGCGTCTCGTTGCTCTGGTTGTCGAGCACCTTGGTGACTTTACCGATAGCAACGGTTTTACCTGGAACAGCAGAATAAATTAGTGTACGGATACCGTGTGCCTTCGGCAAATCTTCCTTACCTTCATCTCGTAGTGTGAACCGACCCAACATTGGGTAGTCTGTGTATTTCTCGATACAGATGGGCGCCGATGTCTGGATGACAGCAATAACTCGCATACCCTTCTTGGCAAACTGTGCGGGCTTTCTTGACTTTCGGCCAGTCTTCTTGTCAAAGTAATGCGGGAGTGCCTGACATGATCAAATTGGCACATCAGCTCGACTCTCTGTCAACTCGGACGCTTTACTTACGGTAATGGTGACCTCTTCCGCAAGGGTATGCAAATGCAGAACACATGCGTACCCGGCAGCTACAATATTTTTCGTGTCGACAATTGCCAACTGAGCTTCGAATCGCGTGGCGACTCGAATAGGCTTGACGGCTGATGTCAACACGAAACCGGGAGATACTTCTTCATCGGTCACACCCTTCAGTCTTATACGAACGTTGTCACCACAATAGGCGACAGGCAACTCCTCTCCCTGTTCATCGTATACGCCTGCGACTTCGACGGAAGCCTGCAAGATCGGAAACGGGAGTTAGAACACACGCATTTTCACGAGAGCAGAGTTGTCTGCACAGACAACTCGCTTCAACGTACCTTGTTCGGCATCAACAGCAATGAATCTCCCTTCTTGACTCGGCCGGTTTCGGCCTTTCCAACAACCATGGCACCCATTTCGTTGTACTTTTCGGATACGGGCAACATGAAGGGAGCATTAACGTTTCGGTCGGTGATGGGGAAGTGGTCCAGATGCTGAAGCAGAGAAGGACCATCGTACCACGGAGCAACGCTCTTGGCCACGCTGTCCTTGATGTTTTGACCGGCATAGGCGGAGACCGGGATAAAAGTGAGATCGGTCTTCGGGTTGAATCCGACTTGCTTCAGGTAAGGAGTAATCTTTGATTGAACCTCGTCGAATCGCTCTTTTGACCATTGTACGGTAGCATCGTCCATCTTGTTGACGACGACAACCAATTTGTTAATACCGTTGTTCTTGACCAACATGGCGTGTTCTCGGGTCTGACCACCTCGTTCGAAACCGGTTTCAAATTCACCCTTTCGCGCAGAGATGACCAATACGGCGATATCCGCTTGAGCGGCTCCACTGATCATACTCGGGACGTATGTCTTGTGTCCTGGGGCGTCCAAGATGGTGTACCTTCTCATATCAGTCTCAAAGTATGCTCGACCGACTTCGACGGTTTTACCCTGATGGATTCCAAAGTCAGCCAAGTTATCGGCCGGATTCTTCACAACCAAACTTACCTTTGCTCGTTCCTGAGGCGTTGAATCCAATGCCCAAGACAAGTACCACGATTCTCGACCGGCTTCTTTCGCCTCTCTGTTCTCGGAACTGCGTCAGCAACAGCACAAAGATTCCTTTGGTGGATTACAACTTACTTTTCAAGTTTTTCCATCGTTCGCTTGTCAACCATACCGCATAGGTACAAAAGCTGGCCACCCATGGTGGATTTTCCGGCATCGACGTGGCCGATGAAGACAATGTCTGTAGCAGAAATGGGTAAACATGGATACATAGCAGAATCTGTAGATGTACTTACTAAGATGCTGCTTGACTATCATGATATTACACGCAAAGGATGAGCTCCGGCGGTCACACGCGCAAAATAACCGCACATACCATTAGGGTCAACAATGTCACCACCGTATAGCTCCTTCAAAGTATCCTCATCCGCAACTTGTGCGGCCTCCTTGGCAATAGCTTCGGTATCGTTTCTGGCTGCTGCTCGGCTAAAGTTGGTCGCTCCAGTTGAGACCTTGACCTTGCTCTCTGTTGGTGCCGATCTCTGAGCCTCGGCCGCTGGTGCAGCTTCGGCAGCAGATGCTTTGGGTGCGGGTACAGGCTCGGCTTCCTCCCAATCAGCAGGTTCCTCCGTCTGTCCTTGGTTCTTGGCGGGTGGCGCGGGAGTACTGGCTCGAGTACTGGCAGCAGATGAATTGGCAGCATCAGAGGCGGCTTTCTTGGCTCCACCGTCGATGCTGGCTTTGGCCTGTGCCGGCTTGGTGGCGGCATCAGCAGGCTTTTTGGCACCGAGAGAGACGACCTTTCGAGGTTCATTTGATCTGGGAACAATGCCCGAAGGAGCACCGCCAATACTGAGACTGACGGTCTTGGCGGGACCAGCAGGCATGGAATCGGCGACCGGAGCTGATTGCTGCTCTCCGGAGAATTGTTGCTGCTGTCGAGGTTGGAAAGCTTGCTGCTGTCTAGGCTGGAAGTTTTGCTGTGCGGGGAATCCTCCTCCTTGACGTGCTTGAGGAGGGACATATCCGCCCTGGTTGTACGCTCCCTGACCTCCTGCAGCACCTGCCTGGTATCCTCCCTGCTGCTGGTATCCTCCATAGCCTCCTTGCTGTTGACCATAAGGCTGTTGAGCATATCCACCTGCGTATCCGCCTTGTTGTTGAGCGTAAGGGTTGTATCCAGCAGGGTATCCCTGTTGACCCTGAGCGCCGCCGGGAGCTCCCGCGGACTGCTGAACTGGCTGACTAGGCACGAATCCCTGTCCTGGGATGAACTGGAACGCTCCAGGGTTCATGTTTGGGTTATTGGCCATGTTGACGAGTCTAGGAAATGAGTATAGCCAAACGACAGGAAGCTGCTCACCGCTCCTTTGTTGAAGACACTTGACCTTTACCTTTTACTGATTTTTGTTCATTGTGGCCTTGGTCCGAGCTGATCGAGCGTGGCGCGGAACCGAATGGTGACAGCTTTGTGCGCTTCGGAGGGAAGCAAGGTTTGCGCTTAGCGTTTACCTTTTCCCTGTCAAGAGAGTCCCCTTTCTCCTTGTTCTCTTTCGCCTCAGATTGGGTAAACTATTCAGTGCCCTATACATGTATAATCATATATCCTCCATCATCTTCACTCTACGTACAAAAAGGTATCACTTTACGAAACCGGAATTGGCCAGCAACCCTCTGTTTCCTGTAGAATTATACCGCTAGTAGAGGAGAACTACCCTAAAATAAGTTACGTTGGTACACGTGTTACAACAGTATTACCTCCCTTTGCTATCCGAGGCAGAGATGCCCTCTAATTGAGCAGCCTCAAAGACCATTATCGTATTCTCGCGCAAGTCGTCCATAGAGTGTCCAGTCTTCCATGGTTGGTTATGACGACGAACCGACAAAGTAGTTGAAGTTGTAGGTCGAAGGCGATTCATCGTAAGTGAAGTCACCACCGGCATCGTAAGACGCAACAGTCTGGCCATTTCTAACCATCTTGGCGGTGATTGATCCAGCTGAGGAAGATAATTTGAGCTTGTTCACGCCCTTGGTGACAGGGTAGCTTTGGGTATTCTTTCCTGCGGTCAAGGTAACGGTAGCAGAGTCGGTCGCAAACACGACAGCGTAGAGGTTGTCATCTGTGCGGTCCCAGCCGGTAGGTCGGCCGGTGGCATCGCTCGAAGCAGTAGCTGCCTTGGGATGAGGTCTTGCCCAGACGAAAACCGAATCAGAGGCGATCGTAGGCCATGAACCGGTCTTGAAAGCTTGTGCGTAATACTTTGTCATTTCCAACCAAGCGGTATGAGGGAAACCGTTGGTCCACGTTTCGGATCCAGAGGGGAGAGCACCAGCGACGGGACCGATGTACGAAGCCTCTCCGTAATCGTTCCAAGTCAAGATTTCCACCATCTTGACCTGATCTCGCATACCGATAACGTCCTCCCATCGCTTGGAGTAGAGCCAGTCATCACCACGGTAGATCCAGTTCTTGTTCCAGCCGTTGACAGGGAAGTGGGTGAAGAATGCAGGAGAGATGGCGGCCATGTATTCCTTGGATCCGAGCGCGTTCATATATTGCGTATCGCTGCTCGTAGTGAGGTCGCTGCCATCCGTAGGCCATCCGCCGTTCCAGTTGAGTTCACCGTCCATCCATGTGGCCGAGCTGAAAGTCGACGGGTCCGAGAATACGGAGGGAACAAAGAAAATGTCGATACCAGCGGCTTCGAGAACGGCGATGAATGCATTGTTCCAACCGTCATTGACGGATCCTTGGCCAAAGTAGCAGTTTTCACCGGAAAAGGTGGAAACGAGAACCTTGCCGTTCCACTTGGCTTGGGCCGAGCTTGAAGCGTGTGCTTTGACGAGGTTGGCGAGCGCGATTCCATCGGTGTAGGACGAGCAAGAAAGCGAAGTCATGTCCAATGACAGGAACATAGTAAAGCCTCCAGCAGCTTCGGCAGCAGCGTACGCGTCAGTCACACGTGACGGTTGCCACCAGTCGCTGCCCATGTTCAATGCAAATCCATCGATGCTGGCCGCTTTTGCTAATTTGACATCAGTCGCCCAGTTGCTTTGTGTGTAGGGATATGTGTTTCCGACCATGTGATGAGCGTATACTTGGTGAGCGACGGATGAACTGGGGATTTTGGTTGCGCCTGGGACTACCGCGCCAGTGGCGGTCGAAGCAGCCGGGGCCACAGATTTCACACTCGATGCGACAAAGGCCTTGGATGACGAAGCAGCTGCGGAAGAAGCTTTCACACTCGAGGCGGCGCGGGAGGGTACTGCCACAACGGATGATGCCTTGGCCGAGGTAGACGCCTTTGCCGAAGAAGAAGCAGCTGCAGATCCTGTAGATGCGGCATAGTTGTTGGCGATGAGCGTCGATCTATACGTAGAAGTGGCATGCGCCGACGTTGAAGTTTCGGCGCAGTATTCGACATCTCCAGAAGATGCGAATTCGTAGACGTCTAGCCTCCATCCACTTCCACATAGCTCGCTCGCATCCCCGGCGCACGGCATGTTGCAAGCCCATTGGTTGTTGTTGTCGTACGTGACGCCCGTCTTTAGCGAGTTTCCGCACATACATTCCTCTCCGTACTCCAAACCTGCGTATTTGTATCCTTTACCTTCGCAGATATCAAGGCACAAATCGATGGTCATGTCTTTCTGGGCTACGTAGTAGTCACCGAGGACCCTTCCGCCCTCGTCTACGGCGCAGCCCAGAGAGTACCATTCGGAGGAGTCGGTGGTATCCGTATGTATCGGTCCCGGGGCAGAAGTCGTCTTTGATGCAGCGTGGCTTGATGTATGACTGGCAGCCGTTGTTTTGGCGCTCGTCGAAACGACGAGTGTGTTTGCGGCTGATGATCTAGTGTTGGCTGATGATCTAGTGTTGGTAATGGCTGATCCCGAAGCAGACCTAGTCGCCGACGCAGCGCTGGAGGATGATACAGCGGAAGCATCCCGCTTGTAAAGCGCAATCCGCCATGCATTACCGCATGACTGTTTGTTATCTCCCGGGCAAGGAATCTCGCAATCGCTGTTGGCAAAGACTTGACCCCCGTCGCCACTATAGGCGTGGCCACAGTAACACTTTGGGGAGCAACGATAAGCGAAGACGGAAAAATAGGTTAGAGCTCGTGATAACTTACTTCCTGGCCGTACTCAGCGCCGGCATATTCATAACCCATCTGACCACATATTGACGTGCATACTGAGATTGAGTTCTGCCCAGTGGACGAAAAGCCAAAGCCGTTCAGTAACCGTGTACTGTCGGACTCTTCAACGCATCCGACATATGACCAGCCCGAGGACAGCTTGGCGATATCCCGTTTATGGCCTGCAGAAGAATAGGCAGGAGAGGTGAACTGCAACGGTCGAGGTGGCGTCTGAACGGTAGCAATATGTCAGTATGTGCTCGGATTGACTGAAGCAACAAAGAGTAAACCTACTAGTCCATAACTATCGCCATAATAAGCACCTCCGCTTGATGGCGCAGCTACCGCTGGCGTCTTCGAAGCGGCAGCCGTAGAGTGTTTGCTTGCAGGAAGCCCGCTCATCACTCGGTCGAGCCATGCTTGCGCAGATCGTTTGTGATTTCCCAATCTGCTTGCGAGGTATGGCGGAGCGTGTCGACCAGGTTGAGCGTTATATGTGACGGCACCCTCGGCCGATATCGCCAGCAGGCTGAGAAGGAGGAGAGAAAGTGTTGTCGCTTTTGTCATTGTGACGGAGACGTTTGCAACGTTGGAAGATGAATTTTATTCGAGAGGAACCGGTCCAGTCTTGTTTTCGAGGTGTTTATAAGGCAAGGGGGCGACTACTAGCGAGAGTATGGCAGCTCAATCGTCAGCGAGGTTTGCACAGCAAAACCGAATTGGGGTCGAGGACGAGTTCAGTACAACAAGTACTGTAGGCCAGCCAATTTATAAGCTTCGATTCGGGATCGACGTCTTTCGAGTTCCTTCAATGTTGCAGCGCGCCTGTCACCTGTCGAAGATACAGAAGCCTTTGTACTTGAGTTTCGTTTATGAGAAGATCCTGCTTTGTCTTGTGGCGTGAGGTCCGGGGGTAGGGGTCCAAACAAAGGCGTGGTTGGAAAAGTGGGCGGAAAAGTGAGTGTGAGAGGAAGGATTTGAGGAGAACCAGCTCCAGGGTGTGACGCTCCTGTGACTTTGAGTTATCGGAGGTGGTACCAGAATTGATTGGAAAGGTGGAAAGTCGCGCGAGGAAAAAGACTTCTTCTTTTAAATGATTCGGGATGACTGAGCAGGAGAGAGACGTTTGAAGGTTCCAACCAGGGATCCAGGGGTCATACACGGTCGCAAACGCCAAGGGAAAGGGATGGGATACTATGCATAACCTGGCTGATGAATCTTTTACACTGGCTTCGCATCTTGCAAGCTTAACGAACCAGCCAACTGTTGCCCGCCATCTCCAGTAGCCAGTGGTAAGCAACCCAAGAGTTTGCAGGCTAAGGAATAGTTTCTTAGGGATCGCGTTGTTGTCGAAGTCATCACAAACGCGTTCCGATAATACAGGTCGATCGAAACTCTAAATAATATGCACGCTCGCTCTTCCGCCCTCTGTCCTCCGGTGACTGTAAGCCTCTTGCGCCAGGCATTCGCCACGCGCAAGAGCGGCATCGTTTGGCAGCAACTTTCGCCTGGAGCGATAATTTGCAGTGTCTCAGATACGCTCGGTTCTCCTTATGTGACTTCCTTGCATCGCACTCCCGGTCGTTGTGCGCTCGAGCGAAAAGTCAGTGTAAACACAACCTGAAGTATGAAGTGGGCAAGCTATAGTGGGCACTTGGATGCTGGATGCTGGCTCACGTTAAGGTTATATAGCAGCTGTTTGCCATCACTGCGCAAAAGCTTGCCTATGTAAATCCCTTATATACCTCCCAGCTGACAATAGGGTTTCGGTATCCCGCAAGCCTTGTTAGCTTGGGTTGCTACAAGCGGGGACTGCAAGCCAATTAATGAGAAACCGCAGCTGGAAGGGCAAGACGAATAACCATATAATCACAATAATCACAGGAAGCTTTGCACGAGATGGCCGGTAGGCCTTGCTCTTGGCAATAGTGCAATCAAACGAACGCATCTTGAAGGACCAACAAAGTCTGTATAATATGGGCCGTTCGCGACAACCAGCTCGACTACGTCGTTGATGAGCTCCGTGATGGCAACAAAATTCTAACTGGTGGCGAGTACTCACCCATAGTAGGCTCCTTCTTATACGCGTTGATGGGTCTCTGGTGATATCAGGAGGGACGTATTGATCCCAAGAAACCCAGCCCTACGGCCACAGCTTCAAGTCAAAAAACTTGATTGAATATGCCGGAAACTCACAGTTCATAGAGCCGAGGCGCAGCTGGTATACATATTCTATTCAGTATATGGCTACAGTGCAAGCCCGTGCTAATTTCTATACAATCGAATCATCCAGTCATTATAGAAAGACGTCAACGCCCTTTTTTACTTGCTCCTAAACGTTCATCGCGGGCTTTAAGGGAAGTTCCGGCTGCGAAGGAACGACCCCAGCCTCCAGGTTTTCTTGCTCCTGTTCTTGGCTTGCGACCGACTTGCTTCTGTCAATCACATTGTCCAGGATGTCCGAGTCGTCGTTCTTATCACCGTCCTCGACAGCCCCCTTTTCCACATCGGATTCAGCTGACGATTTGATTGCTTGACCGGGCAAACGATTCAAGGTATAGTGTTTGGTAAAGAGTGCGAGCTGGCAGGGGGGAGAAAGAAGCGATGAGCGAGCGTACTGGATGTGGAATTGCAAGGAAGACTTACCAGAAGGGAGCCAGCGAACATGGGAGTCCAAATGATATAACACAACTATCAGACGAACGGACGAGATATCAGCATGACGGATGTGGTACAGAAAAACTTCGCCACCTACTCTGAGCGAATGAGAGAACGCGGTGATAGCGCCATCCCGAATCGACCCAAGGGGGAGATCATGAATCTGCTTGTACCCGCTCAAATCCCTCGGAATCCCAAACATCGTTCCATAGCCTTCGAGTTTCGGGAACCGGGACTGCAACCCTGAACTAATAACACTTTGAAAGACGGCAATACCGAGTGTTCCGCCGAGGGATCGAGTGAGAAGCCATGATGAAGTTGATGCTGCCATTTCCTTGAGCGGCATGGCCTTAGGGTCGCGACCGTAGTGTCAGCCACGGTTCTTGTCGAATACTGGAAGGTGAGACTTACAGCTTGAATCATGATCAAGGGCACGGCGAGAGACAACCCGACGCCTAATCCTGCAATGATAAGAATGACCATTTGCGAACCGACTGATTGGCCGTAGGCAACGTATTTGATAGCAAGTCCATAACCTACTCACTCGCGATTCATCATTAGTAAGGATTCGCATTTGGGAGAACCACAAGGAAAAAAGACGCACCGAGAACCGCGATAGCGTATCCTACCCAGAGGACAGGCCGAACGATGCGCAATCGGCTGTTTATTTGTCCAGCGACAACTGCAGACAAGGACAAGGACACAAGTTATGAGTATATCCCTGCCGGATAACGTTACAACAACGGCTGACTTACTGGTCGCCAACGAGACCATGAGGGAGAACGGCAAGAGGTATACCTAGGAGCAGAAACTGTGTGGAAGTAATAGAACGACAATATGGGCAAACAAAGACCTACTCCGCTCATTAGAGGAGAGGCGCCCAAAACGCCTTGAAAGAACCTGAAGAATCGGGATATGAGCACGCAGAGTCACAAATGAGGGGTCCACAAAAACTTACACTGGCCAATAGAAGGACGATGCAAGGAATGCACTGTTTCCGGGCGAAATGGCGAAGATGAGCTCACAGAATACCACAAAATTTCTGTTTGAACTCACGTCGCCTGCAGCAGACTTGCCAACATGAGAAACACCGTCGTCCGTGTCTTTAGCACCCTCGGCGGAATGATAGCGTTCCGTTTTGTGACCAAGAAATTGACAAGACTCGAGGCGAACAATACACCTCCGACAACGAGCAACGCGATTGTCGCCTTGTCTCCCCATCCATGATCCGAAGCGAATGAGAATCCAACGACGAGGCAAGCGCAACCAGACATGATGAGTGCCAGACCGAGAAAGTCGAATGTTCGTGCGAGCATTGACCATGTGTTTTTTCTCGTTGGATTGAGGTTGAGGGAGAAATAGAGGGCAGCGAGAGCAATACCGGCGGTGGGCAGGTTGAGGAAGAAACACCAACGCCAGTTGTTTCCGTGCTGTGCGAGGATTCCGCCTGCGTTCGGGAAAGGGGAGCACGAGAAGGGATAGAAAGAGAGATGATCAGTGATGAGAAAGGGGATAAAAGGCAAATGGATTTCATTACTCACCTAGTACCGGCCCCACGCAACTACTGATCCCCCAGACAGCGCCAAAGAATGAGTTATAGATGCCTCGCTTGGCCAGTGGAACGATATCACCGATGATGATCTGGGTAAGACTCATAATCGCTCCACCTCCAATCCCTTGCAGTGCTCGACTAGCGATCAACATGTTCATACTCTGACTTGCGCCACAGAGGGCGGAGCCAACGGCGAACACGACGATCCCAGGGTAAAGAATGTATTTCCGGCCGACGATATCCGTCACACGGCCCCATAACGGGGTCATGATCGTACTCGCGAGTAGGTAACTCGTGCCGACCCATGAATACTGCAAGAGGCAAGGTTAGACTCGGGCGCGACAAAGTGAGTCGTGCGATGTGACTCACTTGGGAAGATGTCGCATGAAACTTTTCTGCTATTGTCGGTAATGCAGTCGCTATTCGACGAAAGGCGTTAGGCATCAGCCATCAGCCATCCATCCACCGCTCACCGCGCGAGGGCGGCTCGACATCAGAGTACTCACAAACGATCGTTTGATCCAGCGCCGCCAAGAACAGGACAAGCATCAACGCGGGCATGACAAGGTAGAAGTTGTTATAGGGCAGCTCTGCTTGCTCCTTGTCGCTCTCCATCCATGCCTTTTGTCCATGAGCAGCGGAAGGAGCCGATGATGGCACGGAACCGCCGTTGGTTGTGATTGCATCAGGCATGGGATGGGTGGCGTCGGCCAATGTAGAAGAGGACGAGTTCGAAGTGGAACGAGCGTGTGTTGGATCCGACGAGGACATTGTTGCACAAAGGATCACTTGAATCACGGACGGAACTGTGGCTCTCCCTCCTTTGTCTTTGCGGTTGAATACTTGAAATGAAATGTCCCTCTCTCTCCCACGGGGCCTGCTCGTATAAATTAGCTGCACACGAGAGAATCGCAAAATGGATCGTTAAAATCGGATTGTCAATTTGCTTTCGGCCAGCTCCGTCGACGGGATTGCCGACCGCGCCGGAAATAGACGCCGAAGCGCGTCACAACCGGGAATGGAGGCTTAACTTTTTGGGATCAGCTGTGAGAAAGGTCACCTCGCGAGCAGCTTCGCGAGCGGAACATGTGCATGGCCATATCTTGAACACCTCGAAAATCCCTACATCCTCTCCAACGGCGTCAGTGACAACAGCCTCATCGCCGACGACAATACATCCCTGCTGCAAACAAACAGGTACAACCGCGCGACCGCCAACTCCTCTTCCTGACCCTGGACCTTCAGCGTCTCCCATGCCTGACTGACCAAATGGCACAACTTGAAGCAAAAGGTGACGATCGTTGATGGTTGGTAGTCGACGAATGCGTCCCGGATTACTTGGGGATAGGTGGAGAGTATGTAGATGATTTCCCGTGCTTTGGGTTCGCTCAGGAGCGAGGTTTTGACCTGTGTGAGATCCTCGGGGAGGAGGATGTTGGGGTTCTTTCGTTGCACCGAGCAGAGACGGACGTGCGAGTACTGGATGTACGGTCTGCGAGAGGGGCAGGGTTTAGCAGGGTCGTGTATAGAGACGCGATTCGCACTTACCCAGTGTCACCCTCGAACGATGTCATTCGGGAAATGTTGAATTCGTAATCGTTGATACTACCAACACGGCAGATCAGCAACGCCTCACATGCGACCGGCACACGCACGACTCACCGCTTGGCACTCATATCCTGGATCTTGACAGCTGTCTGCCCAATAATATCACTGACGTGCTCCGGATCCTCAATCTGCTTGTACTTGTCCTCGTTCTTGGACATTTGCTCGTGCATGGACAGTTTGGCTTCTTGCAGGATATCGTCGAGGAATTTCACTGTACCCTTTCGGGTGGACATGCCGAGGACCATGCCTGGCGAAGTAAGTAGTCAGCTCACGCCGCGCGAGACGTGAAACAAGCAGACACGCACCAAAGTTGACGTGCTCGAGCTTGTCGGCCCATTCGTAACCCATCAATTCGAGCATCTTGAAGAACTGCTGACAATGGAAATTCTGCTGGGCGGCAATAACGTAGACCATCTTGTCAAATTTGTACTTCTCGTAACGTTCGAGTGCCTCGCCGAGATCTCGCGTGATGTAGATACTGGTTCCGTCTGTCGGCAAGCGTTGAATTAGCGCGACAAACACTCACACTCACACCCAGAGGCGCCCGTACTCACCAGCCTTTCGGACGACAACCTTGCCCAACTTGTATTCCTCCAAATTTGCCAACACGGCTCCACGATCAGTACACAACAGCTTCTTCTCCTCCAACAGATCCACCTGTCGCTTCATAGCCTCGGGGCTGACCAAGCTCTCGCCGGCATACACATCAAAGTGGATATTGAGCCGGGCGTACATCTTTTCGAGCTTGATAATGGAAAAGTCACGGAATCGTTTCCACAGGCCGAGTGCCTCGGCGTCGCCATCCTCCATGAGCTTGAAGAATGCTCGGGCTTCATCGTGGATTGCTGGGTCGGCTTCCGCCTCGGCATTGATTTTCACGTAGACCTGCGCCAAGGTGCAGCGTCAATAAACAGCGCAATGTCGTATCCCGTGCGCTGCAGACTCACATCGTACAAATGCTTGATCGCATCCGCCTCGAGTTCCTCCTCTGATCCAAACTTTCTAAACCCAAGGGCCAACAGGCCAAACTGCTTGCCCCAATCACCGAGGTAGTTTACACGAATCACCTCCCATCCGTTTGCCTCGTACAAGTTGGCGAGGAAGGCGCCGATGATCGTCGATCGCAAATGGCCGGCGTGGAATGGCTTGGCAATGTTGACCGAGGAGAATTCGACTGCGCAGAAGGGGTATGTTAGTGGTGCTGCAATGCTATCATCAAGTGCGGACCGCTGCCTGAGACCGTGCCAAGAAAATGCGCTTGCCCGCCTGCCCCTGATTTGAACTGGAAAAAACCCGGGAAAAGACGGTCACGCCGTAGATGCTGTGCGCTCGCTTTCTGACGCAACCATCATCCGAATTCCCATCTCGAGAGATGAACCGACCAAACAAGGCGGATTCGCGCTGCATGCTCTCCGTCGAGGAAACTACTTTCACCGGCCCTTGCCCGCTCTCGTAGCAGCGAATGTGCCGTTCCTTGCACACGGAATCTCGACTCGCCGTTGCCCGGCGATCTCTCCACCCCGCTTTGCCAGCGACCTTTCTCCTGTCTCCACTCGCCTCCTGATGCCTCGCTTCGTCTATTCGCTCGACGCGCTAGCTCGTCCGCCCCGGTACTCACTCAACGCTTTTTTCCCCTTTCCACTCGCGTTACACCCGTACCCCTTGCCCTTTGCAGCCTCATCCAACGGCGCGACCCCATCCTGTGCATCAACGTCGTCCTGTGGTGACGCAAGGCGGATTTGACGAAGGACGTGAAAGTTGAATGTTTCTGGGCTGATGGGGAGTTGGCGTGATTAGCAAGGAGAGAGCTGGGAGAGGTGAGGTGGCGTGGTGACTTACTTTACCCAGAAACAGACAAAGCCGCCGGTTGACGTGCATTTTGAGAGATAGGCGTTTGGGGTGAACTGGGGAGATGATAGGAGGTGTTTGTCAGCGATAGGGGTAAGGAGACGGAAAGAGGCGGGAGAATAGGAGAATTCGGGAGACGCGCTAGTGATAGGAGGTGTCGCACAATCGAGCGTGGCCGGGGCAAGCTCCTTCTCTCCTCTCTCGGCTTGAAGGGGGTCCTTTGATTGGACAAAAAGGTCCCTTTGGTTTGATGGCGTCGCCTGCTGCCTCTCTGCGGTGCCCTCCAACTAGGCTCGATTACTCTGCAGCATCCTCAAAGAGAACGAGGCGAATGATACAGTCGCTGTTGCACGAGCCAACAAAGGCGGCTAGGCAAAGACATCCTGCGAGATCCTCGTAGAGCAGGACTAAATGATGCTCGGTGGTTCTGAGACGCCAGAGTAGTGGTGCTCGCGCCTGCACTCGACCAAGAGACTTGACCTCGGCCGTCCTGCAACGGCCTCGAAGAGGCAAAGGCAGGAATGCAAAAGGCACTCAAGCTCGGCCGTAGTGCGACGGCCTCGAGAAGACAGAAGACACTGATGCTCACGCGGCCTACGCCGCGCTCGGGGAGAAGCAAAGCCATGGATGCTCGCTGCCGCTAGACTGAATCTCGGCCGTCCTGCGACGGCCTCGGCGAGGCAAAGACAGAAAACACTGACGCTCGTTCCGCTCGGAGAGAAGAAAAACGCACTGATGCTCGCTCCGCTCGGAGGTAGAAGCAAGAAAGCACTGATGCTCACGCGGCCTACGCCGCGCTCGAGGAGAAGCAAAGGCATGGATGCTCGCTGCCGCTCGACTTAATCTCGGCCCCGGGGCGGCGGCCTCGACGAAGCCAAAAGCAAAATTCTCAGCCGCCGTACGGCGGCTTCGGAAGACAGTCCTCCGGACTCGTAGCCTGCGGCGCAAGAGACTCGCTTCGCTCGGGAATATACTGGCTGCGCTCGGTCGCTTCACTCGGACTCACCTCCTCCACCACCCTCCTCGCCCATACATCCGCCTGTCCCCCCAACCTAAACCTCGGCATGGCCACATACAAATCCGCCTGCTTCTTCCCAATATCCACACCCGGATACACCTTTTCCACCGCTATCCCACACGCCTCGGCTACACACTTTGCCGCTGCGATCCTATACGCATCGAGGATACACAAGTCGGGTTCCGTCCCTGGTACTTTTGGGACCTCGGGAAGGGTGTATTCCGCTGGAATGGTGGTGACGGCTGCTGCTGACATTTTGATGAAGCGATTGTTGATTGACTGGTAAAGTTGCTGCTGTCGTCGTGGTAGAGTGATAACGGGACGTCGCGCAGCAATAGCAATTGTCGCTAACCTCGTTATATAACGGGGGCGTAACGAAGCCGTGGTGGAAATGCAACTGCGCTGCGCTGAAAGCTTTTCTTCCTTTTGTTATACCCTGCTACCTTTCCTTTCCTATGCTTCGGTTGACTCGTCTATTACGGAGGTGTGCGCCTGCTGAAAACTGAAGCGTGAAAAAGAAGCGCGGCGGCCGGGAATGGGAGCGCGGGCAGGCCAGTACTAGTTGTTGAGCGTCTCCGTTCTTCCTTGGCATTTTCAGTACCCACTAAAGAGAATCGAAGACACCCACGGCCTGCCCTACTCTGTTCACCCAGTCTCTACTTTCAGGACCCAATCAAGCATTCCTTCGCTCCAGATTCCCGAGTCGAATGATGCGCCGTACATGCCATGTCAGCTATTATATAACGAATAACTCTCTGTATGGCCATGTCGATCGCAGCTTGCGCAACTTGAACCATTTCTTCTTGGTTCAGCTGGTCCCTGCCTTCGGGGTCGTGACTTGAGCGAGACGCATGTCTTGTTCACCATATAACGACGGGCAGCCTGGCCTGTGCTATGCTCTTTGTACATCGGCAATCCTATGGCATTTATTACTGTGATAATGCAGTCACAAGCAGCTCTGGAGACAGGCTGCATGCATGCAGGTTGACGATCGACGGACCGATCATCTTCGTTACCTGTCCTGTTAATGTAGCATTCGCTGCTCGCTTTGCACTTCCTACATCCACCCTTTGCCATCCCTCCCGCTACTCCTGGATCCCAGACACTGCAGCATGTCTCCAACCACCACCGCGGCCTACCTCGGGCCAGCAAACTCTTACACACACCAAGCAGCACTCGCCCTCCTCCCACCCTCATCCTCCTCCCTCATCCCCTACACCTCCATCGCCGCCGCCTACCAATCAGCAGAAACATACGCAGTCCTCCCGCTCGAGAACACGATATTCGGTGTCGTACAAGAAACATTGACGTGTTTGCTCTCCGACGGCGGCAGCGGCAACAAGGACACGGAAGAGAGGAACGGAAGATGGCGGATCGTGTGCGCGTACGATAAACGGGTGGACCATTGTCTTGTTGTTCCTTCCTCGTGCTCGGATGAACAGTTGGGCGAGATCGCCTGGGTGGCAAGCCACGAACAGGTAAGCCGCATCTCCAGGGGCATTTCGCAAAAAACCTCTTCCTCCCCGCCTTTTTTGTTCTGTCCGTCTCCGGTACTGACGAGCGATCTGGTATGGTATGGCACCGAAAAGGCACTAGGTCAATGCGCGAAATTCTTGAACAAGACGTTGCCACGTGCGCAGCTGGTAAAGACACCATCGACCGCACAAGCGGCGGAAGCACTGGCGTCTCTCACTACTCAGCACCACCAAAACGGCTCCACTCACACACCACCGCCTCACTCCCGCCCAGGAGAACAAACCCCACCGCCAAACCCAAAAGACGTAAATATCATCCCCGAAGAACTGCACGCTCGTCCCGGCGCAGCGATATGTTCCGAGGCGGCCGTGGGTGGGTTACAAGGGTTACGCGTGGTAAGGAAAGGGGTGCAGGATGTTGCTGGTGAGTTCGGGCGGAAGGATTGCTGGAAGAGTGACACGGGGGTAAACCCTGCGCTGGGAAACCGAGACGACGTAGAGCTGAGGCCGAGGCAGGCTGTTTAAGCGCCGGAGGGAGCACATGTCGAATGATTGGACCGGACCAAGAGTTCGCGAGGGAGTGCGGAGAGATAGAGGAGAGGAACGCGCAAGGTCAGGCGATAGCAAGTGACCGATGGACGTTGAGGCGCGGCAAACAAAGGACGAGCGGGCTTGCGCAAGGGGAAGTGAGAAGGAGCGAGTGGGAATAGCGAGGTGTCGGCTGAATGCCGGGAGAGCTGTCGGTCGCTGCTCTGCAGCGGCGGAGGCCCGAGGCGTGACAAGCAGGTCGCTTCTCCTCGATAGCGTTCGCGCTGTATGTCGTAGCTGGCAAGCTTTACGATGCCACGAGCAGTCGTGTTACCCGATCGGACAGCATGGACAGTGCTTCCTTCCCTGGCATATGACCTCGACGCATAATGAGGGATTCTACGACGCCATGCCATAACCCAGCTTGGGTATGGCATGTCTCATAGCGAGCGAGTGCCAAGACATCGAGGGACGGGCGACAGAGGTGACGTTTCAATCACGGGCACAGATTCGGGCTACAAGGCGGCGGGTGGCAACGCTGCCATCCATCTATAGAGACTAATACCTCTTCCACCGTATGCGCCGAATAGTGAATTACACCAGATTCCTCCTTCTCCAGCGGCGGCATCCTTCTTCATCCACGATCGACGAACCCCCGCCACCACTTACGCGGCGACAACGAACCCGCTTCTTCCGCTTGGAAAACGCAAACCTGCTTGCCGCCTTGCTCGCCCACCCGTCCGTGGCGTGTTTAATCGCTGTTCATTCTCGTTCGAGCCCATCGCCACCGCCACCGCCACCGAATCGCACAAACGGAACACAAAGTATGAATGATGATGCACAACGGCCAACCGGTGATTCTAATAATGCTGGTGGGGCAAAAGTACAAGAGTTGTATAACGACAAGTACCAAAAACGGTACCTCGTCGAAGTCTCCCTGCATCCGGAGCACGACGACGAAGGGGCAGAGGTAGGATGGCCAGAGGGCACGATACCTATGTAATATCCCTCTCTGCACTTCTCTCTCTGCTGGGTCTACTGTTTGGAGGAGTGCTATCTTCCCTCGCTACAAATGAAGCGACGTCAGCTATCGCTACGAACGGCTCACAATTGCGGTAAATACAGGAAGGAGAAACTTACATTCTCCGTGCATTCTGGACGCGACTGTACAGCCACTCCACGGCATTCTTCACGCCGTCCCTACTTGTCGAAACATCAAAGATCAGCGCTGTAGGTACAAGGAAAAGAAAGTCGAGACGCACCCTGTCAATGCGCTCATCCCTAGGACGTCCAGTGTTGCCATCCTCTCCATCTTTGCCAATTCGTCCCTCCCCTCACCCGCGACATCCAGCGCCATCGACTGTCTCTCCCTTCCCGCTTCTCCGTCTGTTGTCCTGGCGCTCGAGGGACCATCCCCTGCGGCGGCGGCGAGGGCCGCACGTTGGAACGCTTCGAATGATTCACGTACTTCGTTGACGGCGAGTGCGGTCGGTGTGTCTTGTTTGTTGGCGATGAGGAGGAGGGGCAGGTTGAGGAGGCGTGGAGAGGTGATTACCGAGTCTGCAAGGTGAAAGAAGCGAGGTGTTAGCCCGGGAGAGTGACAAGTGGAGTAGTGGGATGGTTCGCGAGGCCTTCTGTCGCCTCGTAACTGCACGATTGCGCAATCAAATCGTGCAATCAGTAAAGGCGACTCGACTCGAGCGGCGCGAACACCGCGCTCGGAAAAACGAAAGACATGGCAGCGCGGCGGTCTCGCCAGAGCTAAACCCAGAACACGAGGCTCGTGCTGGTCGCAAGCCGATTCCTCTGAGTCGTTCGCCCCGTAGGTTATATGGAAAGCTCAACAAGGCCGACGCTCGAGTTGGCCGACGTCGCCATTGGAAAGCAAAAGTAGGTCGCGTTGTGCTTTCCGTTGAGCAGTTACGCTCGCGCTTGCCGCGCTAGATAATGGCGACTAAGCTCGGCCGTCGTACGACGGCCTTGAAGAGGGAAAAGGCACAAATTCGCACTCCGCTCGGACGCAAAAGCAAAAGCAAGAAAGCACTGATACTCGCGCGGCCTACGCCGCGCTCGAAGAGAAGCAATAGCATTGAGTTTCGTCCGCGCGGCGGTGGCTTCGGCGAAGCCATAGGCGAGACTCTCAGCCGCCGTACGGCGGGTTAGGAAGACAATCCTTCGGATTCGTAGTCTGCGACGCAAGAGGCTCGCATCGCTCGGGAAGACACTGATGCCCGCTTCGCTCGAGGACGCACTGACGCTCGCTGCGCTCGAAGAGAGACTGCTTCTCGCTTCGCTCGGCACTCACCAAACACCTCCCACGCCTCGCTCAACCTCGCCTGATCTGCGCTATCCAACACGAACACGACGGCATGACATTCATCATAATACTTTTCCCAGATGGAGCGGATGGACGCCTGTCCGCCTAGGTCAAAAAACCTGAGAGTGGTCGAGGGGAGGGAGATTTTACCCACTACACACCCGGCGACGGTAGGATTTTTAGCAAAAGAGAAGGCAGCAAGGGTAAGAGGGCGGACGTACTGTTTTGTCCAACCGTTGGACCGATCTTATCCGGCGCCATACCAGGCACATCATTATACAGCGTCTTTACCTTTTCGAGAAACGTCTAACGATTCGGTCCAAATTACATGGCGATCGCGTTAGCTACTTTGCAACACTTTTCTTCATAAAGGAAGGACGTACCGTCTTTCCCGCCTACATAAAAACACACGATGAATATTCATCAGCCTCGACATCTCCTTGAGCTGAGGTGCAGGGAATGGAGGAAGACTGACATTGTCCAACCCGATAATAACAATACTAAACTCATCTTTCCGGGTCAGATATTCGTGCAAGCCACGCAAGAGGTGGTACATCTTGTTCTGTTGTTCCCCTTTCGCGTGTGCTATCTGTGCATCGTCGCTGTGGTCTTCATCGACGTCGTTCGAATGAGTCGTTCGATTGAAGAAGGACTCGACCCGGAAGTGATAACGAAGATGTACATGTACACAGGAGAGTGTGTTTCAAAATAAGCGCGTCCCCTTCAAAAGTGCAATCGAGCGAGCGCGGAAGAGCGAGTGGTTGGAGATGAGAGAGATGTCGATCCTCGATTATTTCAAAGATCAATGGTGTGAGCACGGGCGCAAAGGAGGACCATTACAATACCCTCCCACCACCATTTCCCTGGAGGAGGGCAGCACACCCTGTGAAAGAATGCGCATCCATGTAGTTAGTACCCGGCTTGTGCTGAAATTCGTGGATCGGGTGTGAATCGTGACTGATACTTTACGATTCGCAGCTCGGCGTCGGGTCAATCGGAACATTATTGGCGTACCATTTGCGGAGGCAGGCTGCGGCAGCGGTGGTGGATGGTGGAAAGGGGGGAGGAGGAGGAGGAGGAGGAGGAGGGAGGGAGGTGGCGTTGTTGCTTAGGAGGAAGGGGTTGCCGGGAGGGAGTAGTGGGAGGAAGGTGAGTGCGCGAGCGAAGCGAGCGTCAGTGCGTCTTCGAGCGCAGCGAGCATCAGTGTCTTCCCGAGCGAAGCGAGCCTCTTGCGCCGCAGACTACGAATCCGAGGGACTGTCTTCCGAACCCGCCGTACGGCGGGTGAGAGTTTTGCTTTTGGCTCCACCGAGGCCGCCGCCGCGCGGCCGAGAATCAGTCGAGCGACAGCGAGCATCCGTGCCTTTACCTCTCCTCGAGCGGAGCGAGCGTTAGTGACCACACGAGCGCAGCGAGAATCAGGGCTCTTCCGAGCGGAGAGAGAGGTTTTGCGCCGCAGGCTACGAGTTCGGAGGACCTTCTCGAGGACGGCGCAGGCCGTCCGATCTTCGTTTCTTTCATCTCGCGCGCGAGCGCGAGCGTCCGGGTCTTTTGCTTCTTTGAGTCCGCCGTCGGGGCGGCCGAGCACAGTCCTCTCTGACGAGCGCAGCAAGCGCGAGCATCAGCGACTTCCGAGCGCGGTGTGGGCCGCGCGAGTGTCCGTCCGAAGAAAGTGAAAATCAGTGCCTTTTTGCCTCCTTCGAGGACCGCTGTGATCCGGGTCCAGAGCAGTCGCCTTTGCCTCGAGTCAAGGTATATGGTTCGATTAGAGTCTAGAAGACTTTTCCTGCATTTCTCGACTGGAACCTTTTGATAAGAGTCGTCTCGATCGGATCGCGCCTGGTTATCTCCTATCTCAAGTCTCTCCTATTCTCTGCCGACTCCTTTCCGCCTAATTCCGCCTCCTTTTCTTTGACTCCTATCAGCGCCTCCTATCCGTTTCTCCTGTCTCCACCCCTATCTCAACTAACACATTTCTCTCCCGTTTTTTGTCAGTCGTCACCGCCTTCACCCAACCCACCACCGACGCCAACGCTCGGCGTCGAAAAAGGTGGAATTTACCACTCCCTTCAAGGCTTTACCCACGAATTCATCGGTCCCGCAATCGACACCGCCGTCTCACACTACGCACGCACACTCACCTTCCCATCCTCGGCCTCGGCTGCGGCAAAAACCTCTGCGGCCTTGCGAGCGTTGCAAACACCACACATCTCCACTGATCCGATTGATTCCCTCATCGTCGCGCTCAAATGCCACCATACCCTTCCCGTATTACGACAACTCAAACACCGACTCAGGCCGGACAGTTGCATCACGCTCGTCCAGAACGGAATGGGGGTATACGACCAGCTCTGCACATCCTTATGGCCCGACCCAATCACCCGGCCGCAATTCATCCTCGGTAGTACGACCCACGGCGCACGCGCACGCCTGCGGACGCCGAAAAGGGCAAAAGCCACGAAAGAGGGAGGGTTGGTGTTTGAGCGAAGTGTCGTACATACGGGTGAGGGAGAGATTATGTTTGGTGTTGTTCCTGATCCCCGACGCGAGGTGGATTACGATCAGCGGTTGTTTGCCCTCGACGACTCCACCAAGAGCATTCAGCAATACTCGTTGGCGATGCCGATTGATTCCCCACGGTTGCCACTTCCCTCCCTCTCTCCCTCATCTCCAACTCCCACCGACCGAACAACACAAACACCACTGGAAGCAACACTCACCGCTCTACTCTCCCTGCACGAACTCAACCCGTCCCTTCTTCCCATGCCGACAATGTACCAGTCCCTCCTCCAAAAACTCGCCGTCAATTGCGCTGTCAACCCCGTTACAGGTCTACTAGGCGTGCTGAATGGCGCACTGGTCGGGTCACCGCATGCGGGTTGGTTGACAAGCGCGATAGTACGGGAATGTTCAGAGGTGATTACACGGTACCTTGCTTCGCTCGCTTCCATCGGCCAAAATGCCGCCATGACAAGCGATACGGACACGCAGCGGCAGCAGCAACAGCTTGATCCGGAGACGGTCGCTGCCTTTTCCCCGGAGTCGCTGGAACGACGTACACTCCAAGTCCTAGCAACAACAGCACGAAATACATCCTCCATGGCGTTCGACATGTCCCGCCTCTCCCCCTCGACCACTCCCAGCGCAATCAGCTCGAGCGAGGGTACAGAAATCGAATATATCACCGGGTACTTGGTGCGGTTGGGCGAGAGGATGGACGTGCCGACGCCCGTGAATAGGACAATGCTCGAGCTCGTGAAAGGGAAAGAGGAGATCCATGGGATGAGTCCAGGGATGGTTGTCAGGTCACCAGAGGCGGGTGTAAGAAACAGGAGCGTCAACACGGGGAAAAGAAAAGCGACTGGGGAGAAGATGGACAAGGTCACGGCGAAACTATAGGGGATTGGGGCGAGATCGTTGTCGGTAACAGAGCTCATGAGAGGCAAAGGTGAAGCGTGCCTTTTTGGGTCTCCTCGTCTCGCAGACCGGGGACCTACGGCATACACACACGGAGACCTTGGCGTACAAAGGTGAGAAACTGGATGCCTAGGTCTACCGGTTACCCGGACTTGATCATTCGACGGATCGCCTGGCGGTCCCAGTGACGAAGGGGCGGCGCTCTCTTGAGGATGCTCGGAAGAGGATGTTCTCAAAGGATTACGACACCACGACTCGGGAACGAAGATCGTCTATACGACGACGGAAGACGCGCAATCAAGTGGGTACCGTCACGTGGATCTTGGCTATTGATGGCGTGCATACGTTAGGAACGTGGTTGTTGAACATCACCAAGGATGGGGAGAAGAATAGCATAGAGATGATTTCCAGATGGTTTTTCGAGGGGGTCCCGTTAATGCATGTATCGCTAGGTAGACCACTTGTATTATACAACATACGGCATTCGGAAGGCAACGTGTACCACAGGCTTCTATAGAAGATCGCCGCGTCATAGCCGCTTCTTGAGCACCGTTCCTCCGTCGCCTTGAGTCGGGCTAATTGGTCATTTCCTCTCGGTCTCAATGTCTTGTTCTGGGACAAGCCTCCTTAGTGACAACTTGAAGACTGAAGAAATTCCTCACACCGTGGATGTAAACGCGATGAAGATCGTTCGTACATACTCGCACGATTGATGAGAGCCACATCGTCGTGCTGCATGATCTCGGACAACTGCGGGGTCACAAACGGTCGGCGCTGAAGAGCAAGTTCCCGTTGATCAGCGATCCGGCCACAGCACGCTTCTTTCTTGCCCATGAACTCCATCTGGACGAGAGGAACAATGCCTCCACCGACTAAGATGTCTTTCAGGACCACATCAGGTGGCCTCGCTTGGAACTAGTAGGCTGTCCTTTGGAGTTCCCATTATGGATCGGGGAGCAGCGAATGTGCAAATGGTAGAAGTTGACATATCACGGTGACGGACCAGTAAGGGATGAAAAAGGAAGACCCACAGTCTCCAAACTAGGTATTATTACGTCCATGATGCGTGTGCATTACTAGTATATCGAATCATACAACGTGCATCATTCGTCATTTGCCCACGACATATTTTACATGCTACCACTCAGCCGAGAGTGTTCTCAGTCGCCGGTATTCCAGTACCTTGCATCGATCCGCACGATCAGTAGCTCTGCTTGTCGGCCTGATCGTCGTATAATCCTTAGCATCCCCATCTTCTCCCTCTGAATCAGCCATTATCTCGCCCGATGGAGGATCTGCTTGTCCATCCGGCACACCCAGGCGGAACCAATCACCCGTATGTGTAATCACGATTAACTGATGCGTTGCTAGCCGCAAGTTTCCCGTGATTGATGTCGTAGTAGTGGAAGAGTCATCTCGCGGAGAGCCAGCAGGTTTGCGCGTCGTCGCCGCAAAGTGTGTACGTTTCTTTTGCGGCTCAGAAGGCGGCGGAGCAGGCGCGACACTGGCTGCAGGTTCCGACTCGCTCTCCCGCTCAATCCAAGCGACCTGGTACATCTCACTAAGCCGCAACTCATCCCTACTCGGACGATCACCAGACGAGCCCGAGTATTCCTTGATGACTTCCTTCGAACTTCGTTCCAGCTGGGGCAGACGGAACAAGACGTCCGAGGGCGTCGAGGTATAGTACCTGGATTTGCTCATGTACGGGTCCAATAGCGCCCGGAGTGAGGGTTTGAGTGGGTTGCTATAGTGCATAATCATGTTAGGCCTTTTACTTTGTGAATTTCCATAGGCACGTACGATTCTCCCAGCTGGGCTTTCCCTTCGTCGGCCGTTCGCTTCACTCCGAGTACATCCCTCCACACGTGAATAGTCCCCTTGTCGCTCCAGCAAGCCAAGACAAGTTCCTGTCCTCCTGCCGGTAATGGCTCATACGCCATCGTTGCACCCCAAATGTCCGCCCTGTCCAAGCCTCTCCGAAGTTCCCTTTCCATTGATCCTGTCCTCGTGTTCCACACTCGCAACAGTGTTCCCCGGTCAGATGCAGTGACAATGTACTTGCCGTCACCAGTGCATGATAGGGCAGACAGGGCATGCGTATGTGCGACGATGATCGGTGTTCGGAAATTTGGTGGAAGAGGCGGGTGCTGACTCTCCGGCTGCAAGGGGGATTCTTGGCAAGGTCGTAGTTGGATAAGTTGGATGTGTCCTGTCTGCCGACCGGGAATTGCTAGTACGTCAGTCCCAAGTTCGACGGAAAGTGCGCCGAGTCCTACATTATAGCGTTGTTAGCCTCGACCAAGAAGCCGACAAAGTCACTCACCTTTCTCGTTCAAACAGGTTTGCCATTCCGCCCTCTTCTCCAGCCAGAACCCAGATTGGAGAGTGCCTTTGCCGTTGCCGTTCACCCGAGATTGATCGTCAATGTCTGGTATGTCATGACTGGCTGTGTTGATCTTCCGCATCCCGTATTCGTAGTAGTGACAGGAGTGCGACAGGATGACGACAAACCCATGACACCGAGAGATGATACGGAGAACCTTCTCCCTGTAGACGCGACCCAAAGTGTCAATGTGGGGACTAGGCTGACTATAAGGTGTTCACTAACCCGTATTCGATGGATGCCACTGCACGACCTCTGCCCGTCCGAAGACCGTCTTCCTGCGAACTCGCCATCGATTCCAGCCAGATAACGACTTTATTTGGCGGAAAGACAGGATTACGTCCTCCGCCGACAAGTATAAAGAGTGGAGTAAGTGGTAGAGAATGTGCCATGGATATGGATCCTGCAAGATCTATCAGATCGCAGGTAACGAATCAGTACCCATCGCACAGCGTCAATGTTGGATAAACCATCCCTTTCTACTCACTCCTGCGTAACAGCAGCCGTAACTGACGCTGGTTTGACCAGACTTCGAAACCTTCCTCTCCTGCAACTACAAATGTCCCATTCCTACGACGCTGCTTCCTCCGTTCCTGGTCATTCGTCACCGGCTCGGGAAGTGAAGAAGCGGGTTTGAACGTTTCTTTTTCCTTGCCCTTGCGGCTCGCTGAAGATTTGACCTGACCCGAGGGATTCTTGCCAGCTATCTTGAGCAGCGGAAGTGCAGGAACCGACTCTGTAAAGGAGACAGACGCATATGCTGGATTCGCAGGCGTCGATACGGTGTAGCGTCCGAGGTTCATCTGCGGCAACGGCTGACTAGCGTGGCGGATGTGTTGACGTTGCGTAAGACGTCCAGGATATAAGATGCATGGGCGGCTGGTGCAAGGAAGGACAGAAGAGTTGAACGTTCGACGAGTTTAGGATATATAGATGCTGGATAGATATGAGAGAGGGACATGAATGATGTCAAGAAGAGGAAAGTGGAGGAAGACAACGGAGCCCTCATGTCTCGCTTCGGACGCACCAGCAGACGATTTCGTGATTCGTGACGACGACGGCGGATCTTGGACTTCGGATTTGCCACCAATCCATTTTTATCTTTTAAAGCTCAGGAAACCGACGGCACAGGGAGGCACAGGTGGGGTTTCAACTTCCATCTCAAGGAATTTTGCTAATTCGGCTTTTCTAATTGTGCCATGTCCTATGGTATACCCTGATTATATACAATCTATTGACCTACGATCTACAACAGATGCCTGAATCCCTTAGGTGCCGCGTGTGCCTCTGCAGGGTCGTAAAAGGCCTCCGGGCCGTTCTGCTCCTCCCAAAGCCTCTCGGCCTCGGCATACCGTCGGTTCTCCCTGGCCAGGATTTGACGGAACCACAAGTTAAGCGCAATACCGACGACAAAGCACGCGAGGACGATGGCGTATGCGTTTCGGTAGGTCGGGCCAAAGCTCTTGTCCCAGACGTAACTTCCGGCAATGTTTCCGAGTTGCGATACGGCGTTGAGCAAGGCGATAGCGACAGCTCGCTTGGCAGGTGGCGAGTGGAAGGATGAGGACATCATGGTGTACATGATGACATATCTGAGTGGATGTTAAAGGTCAATGGCCTGTTGCAGATCGAGGCGAGATCAGTTGCACTCACCCTGCGTAACTTCCGGCTTGCAAGAACAAAGCAACGTATCGAGCAGCCTTGTTCATTGTAGCAATCGAGATCACAAATCCAACGATTCCCATCACCAATGGCCCAATAACGAACGGCATCTTCTTTTGGTATCGATCCGCACACCAACTGTTGGCGAGGGTGAAAATAGCTGAGAACACCCAAGGAGGAGCGGACATGAGGAGAGTCTGGGTGGTTCCGAACCCGAGAGTTTTTGTCAAAGTTGGGCTGAAAAACAGGACGGCGAAATTCGTTTAGCCAAGTCGGTCGCATACCATCTGCCACGGAGAAGACTTACAAGTAGGCGTTGAAGGAAAGTCCGGTTACAACGAGGATCAAGGCGAGCATGAGAACGTAGCTGTGGAAGATTTCGAGCGAATGTTAGCACCTTTTCAGATGGTAGAAGGATTTGCCGGCCACGTACATTTTCACATCCGCAAATGCCAACTTGAGACCATAAAGAATAGGCTGGTCCTTGCTATCCACGTCCGCTTCACCGTTATCTTCCCTCATCCTTAGTCGTGCGACCTGCAATTCCTCGGCAGTGAATCCTCGAGAATTTGTCGGCGTGTCCGGGAGGATGACAGCGGCGAGCAATGCGACAAACATAGTTAAGGCTCCCTCGATAAAGAAGAGCCATCGCCATGCTGCATGGCCTAAGACACCCTCCATGTTGCCAAGGATTCCAGCTGCGATGAGCGATCCGAAAGCGTTTGAGAGCAGATTTCCACAGAAGAGCAAGGCATAACGGAGGGCGATCTCGTGCTTGGTGTACCACTTTGACAAGAGAAACAGGGCGCCTGAGGGGAAAAGGCGACTATCAGCGAACGTATTCAACTTCGTTTGAACTAGAAATTTCCCTCACCAGGAAGAAAGACAGCCTCGACAGCGCCCAGAAAGAACCTGGTGAGTATGGCCCCTTCAAAGTTGTGGCAAATTCCAGTTAGGCAAGAGATCGCGCCCCATATCACCATGGCAGAGGCGATATACCAGGAAGGACGGGTGATTTTATTCAAAATCATGTTGGAGGGGACTTGCCTATGAGTAAGGAAGCATTAGGCAACGTTCTGAGGCACAGGGAGAGCGGGAAGAGTACTGACATCAAGATGTATCCGACGTAGACGATGGACAGCGTCGTTGCGAATTGTTGGCCCTTTAGCCCGAGGTCCCTTTCGAATCCCTTCAAACGCGCCTGAGATGCATTGTTTCGGTCGCTATGCAAAGACGAGAAAGTCAGATGGAAGCTCATGATAACTTGCTGCATGCAAGTCAAACATACATGTCTGCAAAGGCAAGACATTGTCAGCTTCTATTTCCAAAGTGAGGACAAGACTTACAGTTCAAGATATAAATCAAGATCAGAATGGAGAACCTGGCATCCAACTTGCGTTTCAGCTTCTTCTCGACTTGCGATCTTCTCGTTACGTCGACCCCTTCATCTTCGAGGTGTTGATGGATCGGTGGTTCACTCTCATTAAGCTGTTGTTCGATCTTGAAGGACTCCTCCTTGTTGCCAAACATTTTTGCTTTACGAAGTGATTGTGGAAGGTGAGAAGGTCTGACAAGCGGCATGAAGGGGGACGAGTAAGAAACGACCGACGTACGACATTATATACTTCGCACACCTATCTCCCCATAAGCTCGGGCTGAACTGTAGCGGGGCATCAGGAGGGGCACGGCTGGAGCCTCCTGCTTGAAAAAAACCTGCCCCCTGGGAATCCCACCTCGCTTCACCCCTCCCTTCGCTAGGCTAAGGCTCTGATTCATCGATGACTTCGAAGAAAGCTTGTACATGGCTTTGACACCAGCTTGTACACCTGTTGTCAGTAACTTTGTCAGTACATTGACCATAAATACGGTCCGTTGAGCTGTCCGTCGTCGGGACATATCGCAAGACTCACCTCAGGCTCTCTTGGCAGCTCTCATGTGTTCCCTCTTGCCGACGATAGGTACAGTTCAATGCGGTCAGCCCCATTTGGGAGCCAAAAATGAGGGAGGTTGTGTGATTTGTTGGAAGTCGGAACAGCTGTCGGAACCCGGAGAAGATTGAAAAAAACAGCTTCGGAGACCCCGTCACATGTTTCCCCTAGCGCCCATGGGGCAAGGTGGAGAACCCTGCGGTGGGGACGTGTTGGCTCTAAATAGCCACACAACCGACCAGTTGTAGCAAGCTGTACGTTCGCATCGGTCCGGTAAGGCGGTCCTTGAATGCTGTATGCAACTGAGTACCTGCGGTAACAGCTGGAGTCTTCTCTGCCTCATTGAGCTCCTCATTGAAAGCAGGTGATCGGAGCACGGAGGAAAGTATCCGGACGGTATCTAACACCCACGCGCGCCTAAAAGTGGATAAACAATTACCCTGGCGACTACTGTCTTGAAGAATTGATATTCGATGTCGGCGACTGTTATGACTGACAGGGTTGAGGACAGACTTGAGAGGGGTGCATTGGCAATGGAGAACACAGAATACGCGAATGACATTCGACTTGGGAAACGCAGGCTCGCCTCGTTCCCAGAGTCTTTTGCAATTTGGCGTCGTCGGTGCTGAAACTGGTGCTGAGAAAGGTATCTTCGAGAAAAGTCCAATTTGATCTTTATACAACGTCAAGCGCATCCTCCCTGATGCACCACCTAACCGAACGACAGCGCGGGCAGAGTCCTACTGCTTCTCTGCCTTTGCCTGCTCCGCGTGATACTGCCTGATCAACGCTTTCCCATAATCACCAACATTCGGCAGCCGGTTGATCGTATGGATATGGCATTTCGCGGGTGAGGTGTTTGTCAAGAAGACTATTACAATGGGAGAAGCGAGAGAGAGGGAGGTAAGTTGGTGTGCTGTGGGTCGAGGTTGCGAAGAGGTTTACTTACTACCGCAGTGGAAATCAAACTGCCAAGCCAAAGCAAGGTAAACGAACATCAACAACCCCGCTCACAAACCACGGAAATCCTGACCGCCAAGCGGCGACGACTCACCTCGCAGAAAACGTCAGGCGAATGAATCCTGAAATAATACGGATCACCCAACCCATATTTCCCAATCCACGCGAAATACGTCTGCCCCTCATACTGCCGTACACGCTTCATATGTGCCTCTAGGGGTCCGTCGGGCAGGTAAATGTTGAAGTTTTCGACCAAGGACCAGATTTCTTCCTTTTGTTCGTTGGTCATGGCGCTTACGGGACAGCCTTCGTAGGGCACTGTTCTATTGTCTTGGTGTGCGCCGCCGAGGTGTCTGTAAAGGAGTGAAGGGTGAGTGACACAAGGTGGAAGGGGAAACCTCCGAGTGCTCACCTCTCATCAAACGGATTCCACCGATCCTCTGCAAGTCCCTTGACCATATCCTCATTCAACTGCGCCCGCGCCTGATTTTCCTCGCTCAACGACCGCATCAAATTCAGTCCGCGTACTTCCTCCTGGCTGAACAGCCTCGACCCTGCATGAGGACCTTTATCAATCCGATCCGGTTCGGCACCCATGAACGTTGGACCAATGACCATTCGTTTGCCGACGAACACGATTTGCAGGCATAGGTGGTGTCCGAAGAATGAAAAGCCCCATGGAGCGGTGAGAGAGGGTGTGCCGAATAGACGAAAGTTGTACGAGTGTTCGTTGAGTACTGATTGGCCGTTGATCAGTTGGCCGAGAAAGGCGTTGGTCAAGGTGCAGCCGTTGGCTTTGTGGTACCCTGCTGGCGATAAAGAGGCTCGGAGGAGGTCGTGGATCAACATTTGCGTCTTTTCATCGGTTTCGTCAAGACGGATTCCACCTGTATCGATGCTAGTGAGCCGAGTCACGCATAGGAGGTAGTAGGAGAACACGTACCTGGATTGACGTAGAGTTCCGGGTTGGACCAAGCGCGAAATTCGTCATCCGTCTCGACATCTCCTTTCACAGCCGCCTTCCTATCCTCGTCCGAAACGCCATCCAAGAACTTTTCCGCAGCCGCTACAGCAGCCTCGACCGGCGCACCTTCATCCTCTCCATACACCCACACCGACGCATCAGGCTTTCCATCCGCCGAGAAACCCTTGTACGGCCTCTCTATATTCGCAATCTCCAACCTATTGATCAACCAAGCAGGTTCAGGCACCTCTCGTCGAGAAGTACACCATGTATGTGCATCGTGGTGCTCGATTCCCTTGATCCGTGGGTGGTCTGGTCGCGGGATGATGTCGCGGAATGGAACGGTAGCGTCCGTGCGCGGCGTGGAAGGATCGTCTCCGAGTTGGTAGCCGGAACCTGTGATGGATGGCATGATGACTGATGCGAAGCTGGTGAGCGTCCGAGAAAGGGTGCGGTAGAGGAACAAGAAGCATTCTCAACTTTGTCCAGTATATGAACTTGCTCATCATGGATGGATCCACTTGTCACTTTCACTTGCATCCGCTATGTGGGTCCCAGTGGGGTGGCTCGGAGCGGGTCAAAAGCGGGGCATACCGATATGGGTTGAATATGTTTGAGCTGCCAACGAGCGAAAAGGTACTTAGCACGGAGGAGACGGACTGCCATTGCATACTCTTTTTCCTGGTATCATGCAACACAAACCACCCACCATGTCTACCTCACAACAACCCGTAAACCTCGTCAGCGTCAACACCGCACCCGAACGCGCCAAGCGTCTGATCGGTATCCTCATCAAGGACGTCAGCGACAAGTACACCATCGTTCATGCTGGAAATGCAGAGAGGATAGAAGATGTAGAGCCATTGTTGAAGAGTATTCAGCCACCACCGGGGATCTTGTTCTGCGCGTCAATGGTGAGTCTGAGAGCGGAGGCGAGACGAGGTCGAGGGAAGTCTGGGAGAGTAAAGCGAGATTGGGTCTCAAGGGATTTTCAAAAACTGCCGTTAGCGGAGTGAATGCGGAGAGTCTAGCTCGGCGTCTGCTCTGGTCGGTCGTCCTCTTCACGCAAAGACAGCATCCACCGCAACCTGGACTTCGCAACAAATCAGAAAACCACGAGCACCTTATACCCTCCTTACGCACTTTTGCTAACCCCATTCCTCTCGCCCTTCTAGTGGACACCGGAGCAACAAGAAGAAATCCAACGAATAGCGCGTACCACGATCCCTGGTATTAGAACCGCTGCTATCCCTACCGGTCTGCAGGTGGAAAAGGGTCCCGATGCCGTCGTCGAGTTTTTAAAGGAGAAGATTGATGATGTGATGGCTGGCAGGACGTGAGGAAGTCGATATGTTACCTCGGCAAAAGGAGACCTGTCTGTCAGTATGCGGTAGAGTCTACAAAAATCGATATATGCGTATAGACTATAGTGGTAAAACGTACAACCAACTCTCAAGAATGCGGTACATGGGTGCTCTGCTGCTGCTGATCGTGACCAAACCGCACGAAAGGCGGTGGTGTTTCGTAAATATTACATTATATCGATCCCACGACAATGCTGAATGATATATACTAGGACTATGACACTTGGAAAGTACTCGAGCAAGCCGTAGTCGACAAGTTGATACAGGGAAGATGTGTGGTCCCCAAGATGTTTATTTTCGTGTGTAGGTGATATAGACCTAGATGACCTCGGGGTTTCGCTCGTCGACAGGCGGTAGTGCAGCGTTTCCTCCGCCCGCAGGTGCCGCAGGACGCATCGTTTCGTCCGATGATGATTGTTGGACGTTCTCGTCCTCTGTTGTTGTTGTCGCCGTCGACGTTGCTGGTGCTAGCGGTGCCAAAGGCTCCGCACCGACAGGCTCAGAAAGACTCTTCCCGCTCGCTGTGCGCGAGTAGCTCCCTCTCGGTGGTCCACCCCCTCCACCAACTGCGGCGTTCCCGTTGCCCGTGATGAACCCCAACTTGGCAAGACAGTCCGTCAAGTCTCTTTTCGTGATGGGTTTCGCCAAGATCGCATTAAAGATTGCGCCAGTCTGTTCCCGTTGCGCTTCGGCCGTCACGGTAGAAATCTGTTTATGCTCGTACGATGTGGCGGCGATAATCGGTGTGTTGACGTTGGGATTGTTTGTCGATCGGATCATTCGAGCGACTTCTTCGCCGGAAACATTCGGCATGACAAGGTCGCAGATGATGACATCAAACTGGATCGTTCCCATCGTCGCAGCCAACGCTTCCGCGCCGTCGTTTACGCACACACACCGACATCCCATCCGCGTCAACAGAGTCTCGCAAATCTTTTGCGAGATGGGGTTGTCCTCGGCGATCAAGACGTCCACGGCACGAGAATGGCTCGGCGGGACGTGCCCATCGCTGACTTTGCGGGAATCGGACAAGGGCGAGTTGCTGGCGTTTGTCGCGTGTCCCAGTCCAATTTGAGCAGACTGTGCACGTTGTCGACTGACACTGGGTGCGCTTGCTGTTGTTGGAGGATCCGTCGCGGCTTCTTCTGATGCAGATGGTGGTCGCATGGGCTCGGGAGCGGAACTTCTACGTGCAACGGTATCGTCCCAGTCATGCATCGCTCGCACCTTGTTCAACCGGTTTTCTGAAGGCCGGCGTGGATTAGGTGATAAGATACAAGAAGGCGTCTGAGGAATGCCCGGCGTCGAGGCGGAGGAAGAGGTCGAGGTCGACGGGGATGGTGGCATGTTCTAAGAGAAAGAGATCAACAACGGTATAAGACATAACTTCGGAAATACTCACATCACCCATTGACAATCGATGTTTCGCCTTTCTTTTCCCAATTGCCAGACTAAGACGACGATCCTTGATTTGACCCTGCATCATGGTTTCCGATTGCAAAGCCGAATCCTTTCTCAACTTCCGGACCTGCTCGTCATTCGCCTCCTTCAAGACATGCACGTTCTTGTAATGGAAATTACCAAAGTCTTCCGTCGAGTTGGAAGGTCCGATTTCCCCTGGAGCACTAAGTGTGTCCATCCGACCAAGTCCACCTTGTGGCAGACTCCTGGTGTTCCCTGAACTCGGGTTCGGTTCCTCGTCATCCTCTGTAAAGACTTGCGGTAGGGCACCTCGAGCATCAAAGTAATCCGTAGATTCAGGATCCGTCACGTTTGGCACAAAGTTGGCTTCAATGGTTGCGATGGTTGCCCAGTCGATTTCGGCAAAGAAGGGGTGTCGCTTGACTTCGGCAGCACCCTGCGCTCCCAAACGTTTTTGCGGGTCGGTACACATCAATCTCTCCATCAAGTCGCGCGCTTCGGGTGAGACTTCGATCTGATCCTCGTACCAGTTGATTCGCCGAGCGATGATGTTCTCAAACACCTTGTCCGGTGTTTCGTCATGGAAGGGCGGGAATCCAAACAGGAACTCATACATGACAACGCCGAGTGCCCACTGGTGATGCAATCGTATCAGAATTCGGCATATCAATGGCTGTGCTTGTTCACTTACCCAATCGACAGCCGCATCATCCGTGCCGAATCCGAGAACTAGAAAAGGGATATACATCAGCAATGAGCCTAGCCAAAACCACACCCAATCGTCACTTACTACTTTCTGGGCATAGATAGTCAGGCGTGCCAACGAATTTACGTGCCTCCACGGCGGCCTTGTCATTCCCTCTGGCCGAGTGTCCATGATCGAATTGTGCCGAGATACCTTCGGAGCCAGATGACTCGTCTGCGGATCCTCCCTCTGTCAGATGATTACTAAAGTATGACTGGTGCATGGCTCCAAACGTAGGAGGAAGTGCGACATCAGGAGTCGATACCAGAGAATCATCCGTCGAGGGCAAGATCGATGGGGACTCTGTACGGCGACTGACGGTCCTGTGAGACCCCCTGGGACGCTTGGCACTGTGGGTCCGTGGTCCCGTAGGCCGCGCACTCCCCATTTGTCGGTTCAACAAACCAGCTCGAGAAAGTCCGAAATCGGTCAGCTTGAGATGACCTTTGCTGTCTATCAACAAGTTGTCTGGCTTTATGTCACTATGGAACCAGCACTCTTCAGCAAACAAGATTCGCGTTCAGCCTAAGCATCGACTTACCGATGCACAATACCCCGGTCATGCATGTAGTCCAAACCAAGGACGACCTCCGCAATATAGCATTTTACCCATTCCTCCGGAAGTCCTCCCAGAGTCCGAATGAGAGCTGCACAGTCTCCGCCATTCAAGTATTCCATGACCAGATAAAGATATTCTCGACTTTGAAACGACCAGAACAATTTCGCGACATAGGGCGAATTGGCTTGATTCATCAGAATGGTTCGTTCTGCCTTGACGTTTGTGATCTGATTCTTGGCGATCATGTCCTGCTTTCTGAGGGCTTTGATGGCATAATAGTCTCCTGTGGTTCGCTTTTTTGCGAGGTATACAGACCCGAACGCTCCACGACTAATTGGTTTGATAATGTCAAAGTCCTTGATCGAAGTCGCCTGCTTCCTTGCTGGTGCTACGGGTGGCAATCTTGGTGACATTGGAGCTTCCGAAGGCGTTTTGGCACCAGATGCTCTTCTACCAGACCCTTTACGTTGTTGTACATTCTGAAGCGCAAGCTGTGTGTCGACGTTAGGGACCCCCGGTGACGAAATTGCTGTTTCACATGCGACATCGACAGTGCCTTCGCCAGGACTGTGGTGGTGGCTGGGAATTCGTCCCAACGTTACGGGCAGACGCGCATGCGGATCGATCGCTCGAGCCTTGTCTTTGGACGAGGGTGTACTATCAGCGTCGTGCATTTCCTCGCCTTGGTCTTGAACCTCCTCCTTGGGAGACAAACTGCCGTCGCTGGTCTCCTCTGCAATCGAAAGCATTCGATCTATACGGTCTTCCCATTCTTGACGAACGCGTTCCGAGTATACTATGGTATTTCGCATACGGTTGACGCTCCGCTGTTTGGCCCGTATTACTTCATCCACATCTTGGAATAACAACTGTAGAGCGGCTTGATCGGTATTGGGTTTTTGCCATCTCCCGATTTTGGACAAGCGCTCTTCCGATGTCGGTGATAGTAGCGTTTGATAACGGATCGGAGTATTTGCCGATTCTTCCCGAATGGAAGGAGTAGATATTTGGTATGCTTGAGTAAGAATGTTATAAGCTTGCTCAAGAAATGTTTGATGTATCTTTTGTACCGCCAATGCTACCTGACCGTGTCTGTAATCCGGTTCGTTTCTGGGTTTTGGCGTAATGATGATACCCTGATAAGATGCCGGACAACCAGGTTTGTCGAGGTTCTTCCTGGTTTCCTGCACGCTCTTCCGGAGCTCCAACAAACGTTCGTTGACGTTGGTAATGTCTGCTTCTAGACGATGTACTTCGTTGCACGTCTCATTGTGCTTTTCGAAAAACCACGTCGGGACCTGCCTTTCGCAAATTCTGCAAAGGAGTGTTTGAGATGAAAGTACGCCATTCGTTGACAGCGGTATTGCAAGAGCTTCTTCAGGTTCATCTTTGGAAGTTGAATCGGACAATGTATCCTGGTCCACCTGCGACGAGATGACAGGCTTGATGACCCACATCGTGTGCGTCGGGCTTCCGGTATCGCGGTCGCGCATGAGCATGCCTATCCCTTCAAACTCGAGATAAGTGGGGCCCGGTTCCCGACTTCCGTCGCTTTCGGCGTCACTCAGTTCAGTGTGGAGCAGACGAAATCGAGCTTGAGCGGTATGAGTGTCGTCATCTTCCAGTTGTCGACTGGCATTGCTGAGAACGTCGACATCTGCCGGCGCAAGCCATGCTGATAGGGAAGGAGTGTCATTCTCCATAGGGTCCGTTCTGCTCAGAAGACGATTGGCTTTCCATCAGCTCTCTCATTACCACATCGGCTTCGCAGGAGTACTTACCCTAGAACCTCTTGCCAAGCGGGGTTGATCCACTCTATCGTGTCTCCGTCTAGACTGAGCTCCATCACGATATTAACAGATTTTGCCCGCTCCGCTTGCAGCTGAAGATCTTCAATCGATTCGAATCGCTTGTGCGCTTCCATGACGGTCCTCGCAGTATCCAGTCCATCGACGGACATGGCTGGTGGAAGCAGCATCTCCGAATCAATGGTAGAGCCAGGACGGGCCGCCGGAATACTTGGAGTTCCAGCATTCGACCCTCCTTCATGAAAGACTTTGGGTTGCATGAAGGGCGTGCTTTGCTGACTGTCGTTTTCTCGAATGGGTTTCATGATAAAGGTAAATTGGCCGATATCGTCCTCGTCATCCCAATTCCAGAAACCTTTTTCTGTTTCCCACCATTCTACCACCCGACTCAAGCCTGCGACTGCCAACAACAGCTGATAGAACCACTCTTTTCCAGGCCAATCGGGATGCTGGTTCCAGAGCTCGCCTAAAGCAACAACGTCGCCGACTTTTGCCCTGCACTCGGCAGGTCTCGATAGCAACGATGATACATTCATCTCCAAGACATCCGTAGCGATTGCGATAATCTTTTGAAGGCCATCAACCAGGCTATCGTCATGACTCTCGTCGGTAAAGAGACGTCGGAAAGGTGGCATGGGCGACCGCGATCTTGAAGTAGACCTGGACAACGAATCGGGCTCAGCGCCCAACTCGAGAGCACGGCCGAAACGAGAGTTGATATCCATCGCACGAACTGTACGTCCACCAATGGCAACCGACTTTCGTCTTCCAGGGCTGGTAGGGTCCGAACGAATCGTGGCCAACGGCATTTCTCGTCTTTTGAGCGGACTGGTAGCAAGGGAGATGGATCCTTGTCGAGACCGAACAGTTCGCGGTATCGTCAAAGAAGGTGCTTTGGGAGTGGGTGCAGTGTGATCTGTAAACACGTGGTCGGGCGACCAAGGTCTCTCAAACTCACCTCGCGAGAGTTGTGTCGAGCCTTGTTCCAGTGTCTCCGTATCCATTTCCAGTGCCGCGTTCGCGCTGCCTACACTCGACATAGAGCCAAAGGGCCGTGATAATTCATCTAGACGTTCGGTGTTTTCCTCATCCTCGAAGGGGACCTCTGTTACCGCTTGGCGTTCTTGTTGGAGATGTTGCTCTACAAACGCAGTTATCTCCGTGATGATTGCCTGTAGATCCTTGTCGCAGCTCTCCTTTGCTACGCCTAGGCGATGCCTGACGTGCCTCTGGACCGAGATTCTATTGAATTCAGCAACATCTGCCAGAGGCGGCGACTGCACTGTCCTGGCATTAAGCGCTTGCAAAGGGGACGGAGTTTGATCCCACCCGTGTACTCCCGGCGTCAGTCCATAAGCTGATTCATGTCTGCTCCCAATAGCTAATCCCTGACTGCCTGTACCACTGCTCACCCCGGAGCCAGATGCAGCAGTGGACGATTCGCTATATTGTCTTTGTTGGTGCGGAGGAACTTTTAGAATCGACTGATCCAATTTGAGCGACAAGGCGGGCTGTTTCCGTCGCGCTTCCAGACCCGTAGCAGCTCTCTGGACTGGGATGAACGGACGTGCAAGGTTGCTGGTGGCTGTTGGTATCAGAGGATCACTTAACTGACGGAACGTCGGCGTAGCTTCGGCGAAAGTGGGAGAAGGGCCAACGGACAATGGAGATCCCAAACCAACGGTCGAAATGCCTTCGTTCAGTCGAGCCAAGTCGGTATGGGATGTTGCTGTCCTTAGCGCATGTGACTGTCGTTCAAGCGCATTGTCAAAGGTTGGCATGGCCGGCGGAACGTCTGAAATCGATGGCATGACGCTACCGCGTCGTGACGAAGGCGCGGAAGGTGCCTTGTTGATAGGAGTCTTGGTCCGTGCTTGTTCTCCGCTCTGACGAGGAGGAAGGCCTCTAGGTGGAAACGGTAACGTCCTTGGTGGTACGGGAGAACCACCAGTGGCCTGATGCTGGAAATTGGTCTTGACGGATAGCCACCAGCCTTCAATTTTGTTGCCCAGAGCCTTGCCCTTTTTAAGAGACCCCTTGTTTGGATGCAAGACTTGTCTCGCAACGCCCTGAGAAGAGCTGGAGAACGGATTCGACGGTATTCGCTTGCCTTCAATGCGAGAAGCGGTTCTGGTTAACAACTCACTAGAGTGACTTATCGTTCTCGAAAGTTTGATGCCCAGTGGATTGTGCATTTTGGCTATATGCTGTTGTCTTGGTGTGAGATCGAGTGCCGCTACGTTTTCCGAGATGCGCTGAGTTGCTAAAAGTGGAGACGACGACGACGAATTGCCCGTGTCCACGGCTCCAGCTACCGTTGAAATGGAGGATGGCGCCAGAGACTCGGAATGTGACGGGTTTGTCGTGATGGGTGTATCGGCTTCCGAATGAACGAGTTGCAATACGTTGCCGCCTTCCGCTCGCATCTGTGCTTCCTTGTGTTTGTAGCTCCTGTATTCGTCCAACCAATCCACCCATTCGATATCGTTTACTGTACTGTCCGCGCTGTGTTGTTTATCCATCTCCACTGTCCGCTCGTGAGCGGACGATGACAAAGCTGGGCTCCCGTCGGGGTTCAATTTTCCAGGAGATATTGAAGGATATGTCGCGTTGGTGAATAGCGGAGTCGCGTTGTTGGACAGCAAAGGCGAAGAGAAATCCTGATCGAACGTCCAGGCCGACAATCTGTCCGATGCCGCAACTGATACCGCTTGACGTGAAAAGTCGAGAACGGAAGAACTGATAGTACGGCCGAGCCGAGGCCCTACCGACGTCGTCAGCGGTCCAAATCCCTTTGTCTCGCGTTCGGCGCTTCCAGGCCTCCATTTCTGTATTTTGGCCCGCCGTGTTTGCAAAATTAGGTTTGCGTGTCTGGCAGCATCGCCTTCGTTGTCCGTCCATCCTTGACTCGTTGAATCTATCGACCGCTCAGAGTCTGTTCTGGCGTGCCCCTGCGAGCCCAGGAATGGAGCTGTACTCGACAATTTACCTCCGTAGCTCGTGGACATGTTAATCCCCAGACCGATACTAGAAGCGACATTGGCAAAGGTTTCCGCAGTAGAACGAGAACGATCTCGGGGTCCGACTGTGATTCCTTTACCGAGAACACCCAGTGCAGGCATTCCGGCAGAGGAGACTGGACCCTGCCAAGATGTTCGGCTTGGACCCGCATTCACTGTGAACTCAGTCGGTAAAGGCGGTGATTCGAGCAGTGCATCATGCAATGGCGTGAATGCACTAGGAGGGGGAAGCGACGCTCGAACGCGACTCGCAGGTTTTGCGAATTTAAAAGAGCCTGATTTCATTGGGCTTGTATCCGATGAAACTGGATCTGGCGGACTGGTCAACGCGGGCGGCAAGGCAGGCAGGTTTCTTGGTTCGTCCCCTTCGATTGGAATTTCCTCTGGTGTTGGGTTTCTAGTGGCAACCGGCGTTGACGGAATCGTCACAACCAACTCGGAATCCAGTTGTTTCCTGATCGCTATGCTGGTTTGTCGGCTCAGGCTCCCGGACAACGGCGACATGATCATGCTAGAATCACTCGAGGGTGTACCCGGAGTTGACTTCAGCACATCAGCCGCCAGTCGAACGGACGTCGGAACCCGGTTCAATCGGATAGCGCCAGAAGAGGATGTCGGACTATCACCAGAAACGGATGCATTGTTACCAGTAGTATTGCGCCACGGCGAAGGTAGTGGATTCAGCGGGGAGATGTTTGAGATAGCTTGCGGCAGAATTGGCGCCAAGCTTCGCGAGAGTCCGCCACTACTGCTAATCGAGAGTCTTCGACCTTCAGAGCCACTATGCGAGAACTCGGACATGCGTCTTGACTTGATAGGACTGAAGGGGAAAAGAGGGATCAGCACATGTCGCTGCCTTAGCCTGGCTCAAACCGCACTTACCTATCCCCCGACAGGCTTGCGGAAGCTCTCAGCCCACCACGCTCACGCTCTCTCCTGGGACTCAGCTTGGACGACGCCGAACTCGAAAGCGTCCCCACCGACGTCCCGAAAGACGCGGAAGCCATTGTCGTCTCCACTGGCCAGACTTCCCTTGCCTTGCCCTTATCAATCGTTCTCCTCTTCTCCGGAATGCTCGCGCTAAACCCAAGCGCACTGCCTGTGCTGGGACCGACGTCACCTCCCGTTGAAAGTGCTCCAGCGGAGCCAATACTGTCGCTCCGTTTTCGTGGGACTCGATTGCCGATAGTCATGGGCAACAAGGGGTCCATTGATGCGCCGAAACTCTCGCTGCGTTGTCTCGGGTAGGATTGGTACGACAAGGGTGAGCCTTCGTAGACGGGCAAATGACTGATCGTCGCACTATTGTATTCTCGTCCTCCAGCGGGAACTGGTACTGCGTTGATACTGCTACTGGATATAGCCGCCAAAGCACCTTGACTGGACCCACTGTCCGACCTTTTGGCACGCAACAGTGATTCAGGTGTCATCATCGTCCCCAAAGATTCCTCGTGAGCAAGCTCCGTCGTATTCCTCTCCAATCCGGCTCGTTCGGCAAACCCTCGATGTTGAGGCGACCCAAGCGTAAACTTTCCACCGGCAGCCGACTTGGATCCACCCGAGTTTGCAGCAATCCTTGAGTTCTCTTCAATCCTCATACGAGCGCTGATTGACCTGCCACCTTCATCCTGCTCTACTTCATCGTCGTCGTCGTCTGAAAGAAATGCCGAGTCGTCGTTTGATGCGCCATCAGAGTCCGAGTTTGAATGCGGAACGATGGACGCTCGTGCCAACGGAGATGGCGCGGGAGGCGTTGCGTGAATAGGCCGTTTATGTAGTGTCGATAAAGGCGATGTACCTAGCATTGACGATGTTGCATTCGACGGAAGCTTGGTCGGCGCAGCGGGTGGAACAAGATACGTTGACGGAGTACCGGATTTTGTGGTCGTGCCTATAGGCTGTGCTTGTCCGACACTTGGCATCTCCATTACTGATCGATGCGGAGACGCCGTAGGACTTGAACCAGGGGAACTGTTGGCCGTCTCGGTTGGCGTGATCGATGACGCTTGTACCGGTGAAGACGTCAATGTACGAGACGGGGCACCCGGTGGAGATCCAACATCCTCGAGGAAAAACACTCCTTCATTGGTTTGGGAAGACATGATGAATTGCTTGTATGAAAAATCTAGTCCAGTAATAACGGTGTCAGGGAAATCACACGCCGTCGGTGCATTTCGGAGAGACTCACATGTCTTGGATATTTCGATATATACGCAAACGCAAGGTCAACAACCTGGATGCGTATTAAGTGTGTCACCAGTCCAACACTTGCATGACCTTCCCCGACCCAATCTGATGTCGAAACGTGTCGCTTTCGTACCGAGTAGGGTTCTAGAGGCGGGATGTCAGCCTACCATCAAAGAACGTATCGCATTCAGCACGCTTGAAAGGGCAAGATTCCCTATATCCAAAGCCAAGAGCATGCACGATTTCGGCTTACCGCTTTCGCACGAACCGCTCGAACGGGAAACCTAGGAAAAGCCTTGCTTACCCTTTCACACACTGTCTGACCGCTTCCCTCTGCACACGTTTATCACTGATCGTCCTTCTCTGCCTGCCGGCTTCACCTCTAGTCCTTTTCAAGGCTCCTACTACCGTTCGCTCGGTGATGCAGCGCCTTGGAAGGACGCCTTTGACAGGATCTTCAGGAGGTTGTTGAGGGGTCGTCTAGAGGTCGTAGGCGACGATGAACGTATGCGCGGATCTCGACTGCGAGTGTTGCGGAATGTCTTCCTCGTATGGTCTGCCCGACGCACTTGCAAGCGAAGACGAGTAAATGTCCTTTACGCGACGTCCGGACGAACGAGGCAGGTTTCAGCCTTTGGTCAAGAGAGCGTGCAGGAGGGTGTACTGTAATCACTACTACAGTCAGTATATGGGCAGCCACACTTTGATGCTTGAGAGTACGCTGCCTAGGCCGGAGCGAATGGAAGCTAACTAACTGTCTGCTCGACTTGTGCCTGGCGGGTGCGCATACTACCGCCTCTTCTGCTCAGCTTGAATTGGCTTACCGCTTAAAGCGGATCCAAAAGTGGACGATCGACGCTCTCGCCCGCCGCTGCAATATTGTAGTAGTGCCTGATGATCGCGTCCTACAGTCAACCTAGCTCAGTCGCATTCTACGTTTATGATGACGAGACGGTAACTAGACATCTTGGTCATCCCGCACCAAGGATGCTTCAGGTGTTGAAGGAATGCGTACCTGGTAGTCCAGAAGAAGCCATGTTGGCGTATAGATAAGGCTGTGCTTCACCTCATCATTTACATTCGGTGTTCATTGCGCCCAAGTCTCTGCCCTAATACACATCCTGATATCCACCAGGCAACTCCAAGCCCCTCCCTCCTTCCTTCCACACTTGAACAACCCTTCTCACCTCCTTGACCTTGGCGCGCGTCGTAAACCTCTCTCGGGCATACATGAATGCCCATAGCGCTTTTTCATCCAACGTTCCCCCGTCTGCGACCGCTGCTGCCGCCGCTTGGGAAGAGGAAGAAGAGTATGCAGAGATTATCCCGCTTATCTGTACGAGTAGTGGTAGGAACTCGTTCCGGACGTAGTCTTTTGTGTTTGGTGTGGTTGTTGAGTATTGCTGGTGTGTGAGGGAGGATGACTTGAGTGGATCAAGCGGGATGATGTATTTCGAGATTGGTTCTTGAGGACGTCAGATGTCGTTCGTCAGCCGGTCGATCAAGAACAGCTATCAATCAGCACGGCGGGGAATGAGGCACCACTGTTTCATCGCCTGACTTACTGCTATATGAAGAAGGCGTAACAGTAGCTACCACGCACCCGGAAAGCATCGCCTGCACCATTCTACCACGCACGCCATCAAGAGATTATCCGTATCAGCATCTTCAAGCTCGTACTTTCACCGCCCTTTGGAAGGGATAACCCCAGGAAATCCGAAACGCACCGGTAAGAAACAACCCCTTCAGCCCACTCATCAAAGAACACGCAAACACCGCTTTCCCGCATCGTTTGCGCGAGACGGAGGTCGTATGCCTTGCGCTGGGATATCACTACTGGCCAGTCATGGGACGGTGGTGAGGGTTGAGGTCGGAGGGAAGAATACCATTTACGTGGAGGTTGAAGCGGGTCCGTCTCTATGGCATCAAACGCAAGGTACGGCATTAACGACTCGGTTTCGCACCTCAAGGCAGAACAGATTTCACCAAAGAAAACACTCCACCCGCTCGGTAAATACTCCTTGAGGCCTTCTCGCCTCCCCAGCTCCGCTATAACCCTCCTCTGCTCCTCCTCACCGATGAACAATGTCACACGATTCCTCTTCCACCCCGTCACCCTCCCATCCGGGAAAAACGTGTACGGATCAGCGCAAGGTGTGCTCTGATGCGCTAACCCCACCGAGGCGGCATGGTCTAGCGGTGGAGGGTTAGTGATGTGTTGGTGCGAGTCTGCGTAGAGGTGTTTGAGGATCGTGCGGATCTGTGTGGTGTGTGCTTTTGTGAGTAGCGTGATCTGCCGTATGAAATAAAAAAAGTTTGGATCAGCGGATCAGCGGTAGTACAAGTGGTAAGAGCGAGGACGACGGACGTTGGACGTGGTTTCGGCTGCTAGGTCCACTCCTTGCGCTGTCAGATCAGGTTCACTACAAACGAAGATACCGATTCCTCATGAGTCCTGTTCGTTTGTGAGCTGTCGAAGAAAGAGCGAGCTCACTTGATAAAGATCGGATTGCATCCTTCCGGCCACGCTTGGGACTGCGCAACTGCTCAAAGTCAGGCTAAATGAGCAACATGGTGAAGCGGGAACAGAGAAATGCTGACAGTACGCACGACCGTCGACCCCGAATATCCATATCCAGTCCCGGCACACGTCATCACCCACCAACTCCTCGCGAGTCTTTATCGTTACTTCTAGTCCAACCGACGATCCAAGATTGGCGAGGTGGTGTAAGAATACCGCTTGCTCGTGCTGTTCAAAGCTCGCGGCTGAATCTTCGCACTATCAGCGCTCAGCCAAGTAAAGCCGAACAGCAAAAGGCCAAAACTCACGTAATATCCCTAGCAGCCGCACGGGCCCACTGCTCGCCTCATCCGCCTCATCTAACCAGGGAACAAGCTCCCTACCCCTCGGATCTCCGTAAAACCGCGGGAAACCAAATTTTCCAGGCCACACTACTCGTTCGTACCCTTCTTTTGTCTTTAACCGTGCGGTAAGGTCTTTGTTGTACACGTATAGCGAGAGAAAGACCATTATGGAGAGGAAGAGCAGGGTGTTGACGGTCATTGCTTGCGATGCGGTGGGAGAGGTGGTACTGAAGAGTAAGTAGACTGTAGTGTAGTGCTTGTAGATGGTGGAAATGAAGAATGAAGAATGGAGACATGATGCTTGGCGAAGCCAGAGAGAAGATTATGTAATCAGGCTTTTACGAGAACCATAATATAAATAGCCGACCCGTGAACCCCCCTGATCGCCCCTATCCTCCTATATCTAGCACAACAAGTAAAAAGTAACTTTGGCAATCTTTCATTCCAATGGCACACTATACTGCATATTCATTTACATGTATGCAATGTTACAAGCCATCATACGCCACCAGCAACCTACAGTCCTTCCGGAAGTTCCCAATCATAAGCGAGCGACCCATTCGTATTCGGTTTTACGTGATTGTTCGCGCAGCTAGACCCAACCAGGACAGGCCACCGATCAGTCATGTTGACGAAATCACTCGAAAAGTACGAGGCGAGGCGAGGCGAGGCGAGGGGGAGGGGAAGACTCACTCGACGTGCTCCTTGCTGATAGCATACGCATGTAATTCCTCGTATGAATTCCACACGGAATACATGCCCCAGTTGTACCCCTGACTCCGTTGTTCACCGACGATCTTGTTATCACCCATTTCACAGACGATCCGTCCAGCCGAGGGCAAGTCCTTGATCTTCTCCACTTGTGAGCGGGCTTCAGGGGTGTCCTTCAATTTCCAGAGCTGGTAGGATGAGAGTGGTTAGGCGTGCACGGTGTGAGGGAAGGAGAGGTGGACGTACGACGATGTGTACGATTTCTGTTCGACATTCGAGGTGGAAGATCAGTCTTTTTGCGCCTCCGAAAGGTGTTGTGGCATACGAGACTTACTACCCATGTTGCTGATTCGTTGAGGGCGTTGATGTTCACGAGGTGCAAGGCAGAGTGTTCAACGTCGCTTCAAAGGGTGGAAATGCAGAGTAACGTGCGATAGCGTTATCAATAAGCAGTCGAGCAGATCTTTATCTTCTTTTTACCAACCCGACCATTAGCAACCGTCGTGCATCGCTCATCGAGCCTTCGACCCGGCCGAACAACCCTTGCGCGGATCATTCCTTGGACATCATCATCGGAGGTGACCCACATAAACCCCGAAAGCGGGGCAATGGAATGGGGATCCACGCCGAAAGGCAAAAGACCCACTGACCCACTTTGGAACGCCCATGGCCGGCGGGGCGGTCCGATAGCTGCTCCGATAGTTTCTCGGCACCTCCGAATGGTCAATGTGCTTTCAGTTTCGGTTTCGGTTTCGGGTCGCCCGTCGTGGTCGTGTCGTCTTAATACTCGTTTACGTCGTGCTCCTGGGATATCACATCGGCTTGGGCAGATCATTCAAGGCGTATAGATCTGAACCCCGCGAATGATCTCGCTCCTCCGACCTGTTACACGTCTCCCTATACACAACGCACTCCACAAACCATTCCATTTCCGTACGATGGCATCCGCTACTACTTCTTACGCCCGTAAGTCCTCCCTACATCCCCTACCTCCCATAACCATTGAGAAAACACGCTGAGCCCCTCCGCTCCGCAGGTCTCGTGCGATTCGTTCCCAAATCCGGCTCATCCGACAAACCACTCATTGGCGAGCCCCAAGATCCAGAGCAGGATGTCGGTCTCGCAGCATACGACTCGCAGCCGATCAAGGTCTCTGTGTTTTCAGGATCTTCGGTTTTGCAACCGGGAGAGAAGACGGGAGATGTGGTCGAGGTTGGCAAGTTGCTGAGTCCGTTGGCGGAGAGTGAGGTGGGCACTATTAGGTGTATTGGGTTGAACGTGCGTTCTTGGGTTCATCATCCGCCGATCTTTGTGAAACTCTCGAACTGAAGTAAATGGCCGACCAGTACGTAAATCATGCGAAAGAAGTCAATATGGCGCTCCCTACTGTCCCCGTACTATTCATGTGAGTCCATCTCTCCGTATAATCTCGTCTTCCGTACTCGTCTTAAACCCACGCCCTGCAGGAAACCATCGACCGCGCTCGCAGACCCTTACCCGGCGCCTACGGTCATTCCTAAATCGTACGTTGGGGACAATGCAGCAGACTACGAATCCGAGTTGGTAAGTCGCTTCCTCCTTCATCTAAACCCTGTATAACGTTTGTGCGCCTTTTCTCATCTACCGTTACGGCAAATCAGGTCATCGTGATTGGCAAACAGTGCAAGAACGTGACGGAACAGGAAGCAATGTCCTACGTCGCTGGCTACACCGCCTCGAACGACGTTTCCTCCCGTGCCCAACAATTCGCGCAGTCGCAATGGTGCTACTCGAAATCATTCGACGGAGCTTGTCCTATCGGTCCTGCCTTTGTTCCCGCGTCGCAGGTAAAGGAGGTTGGGGAAATGATCATCGAGGGAAGGAAGAATGGGACAATTGTGCAAAAGAGTAAACTCGAGTGCGTTTTCCTCCCCCACCCAAACACATGCGTTCGTGATGTATGAGCTGATCGTGATCCGTTTTCCTTGCCTTAGCGACCTAATCTTCACAGTCCCCAAAATCGTCTCATTCCTATCACAAGGAACGACCCTGAACCCGGGAACCATCATCCTCACAGGTACACCTGCAGGCGTCGGATGGTCGAGCGAGCCGAAGAACCTGTTGAAGGATGGAGACGAGTTTAGGGTCTTTGTTTCTCATGGGGTGGGGACTTTGATTAATAAGATTGAGGAGGAGAAGTAGGAGGGGTCTGCTGAGGTCGGTTGTCTGGTCTTGGGATTTGCATGGTGGTCAGATCGTTGAGTTCGCCTACGCAATGTGAGACAAACGTAAAGTACATTCGGTGTACCTTGGATAGATAATATCGAACCCGGATGGTACAACTACGCATTGGAGCTCATATTGCACTTAGTGTTAGCTTCTTTCACAAACGATGGCTAAATCTCTCTATGAGCAACGGACGTGATAAGGGAACGAGCGCGTGTATTACGCAGGTGTATATGTGCGGTGATCAAGCTCAAGTTGTTCGATAACACCGTCAACTAGCAATGCATTGCCTCTGAGTGAGTCTTTCCCTTTGTAACGCCGCAGAGGCAGTCTGCAAGCTGCGGAAAAGACTGTATATACGCTCCTGCTTACGTGCTCGCATCCCAACTTGTTTTCCGGTACGAGGTGGAACTTTGACTGATGCGTCTTGAGGGAATGAGGCGCAGATGATATATTCGCCGAGCGCCAAGCAACAGAGCGGCTTCGCGTGAAAGTCATGTCTGCCCCATATCATACGCAAAAAACTTTCCTCGTTCTGGAATATCCCAAGCTACCCATCGAGCAGTCGGAAGTACGCCTGCGTAACATCATAATCCACACGCGTCAGCGACAAAACGTATTGACCGCGATTGATACGTACGCTATACTCATCCGCTGTCATCTGGTCCAAAAGATCCTCATTATCTTGTACTTGCGCGAACGTCATCGCTTCTCCGTTCACTAATCACACCAAACCGCAAGCACCGGTTAGTCATCACGTTACTATCGACACGCATGCCTGCATTTCCGCAAGCGGAGCAGGGCGAAGAAAGAAGAAAAGAATGAGACATACCCATAACGATCGTTCCTGGATCCACGTCACCCTCGCCTGTCTCTGTTGGTGCCTGACTACCAGAGACCGAAGCCGCTGCAGCGGAGGGCGTTTCTTCGAACTCGTCTTCATCCCCTGCAGCAGCAACAGCGGCAGCCGGCGGTGGCGGGCGTGATGTAGCGACAGCGGCAGAAGTCGAGGGACCACCGGAGACATCTACCATTTCATCGTCGTCGTCCTCCTCCTCCTTCCCCTGCGCTAGAACGAAGACGGCGGAGGTGGATGCAGTTGTATGTTCGTGCTTCACGGCCGGTTCTTGAATGTTCGTTTCCCCAGCAACGGATTGGGCGTTCAACGAGGCATAGTACGCGGATAGATCTAACCCCCGGCAACAAACCAATCAGCGGCACGCCACACCACGGACCTTTACTATATGAAAACTTACCATCTTGTTGCACCGCGCGGCCATCACCATCAATACCACCCGCGCCATTCCCAGTCCGACCCTGTGGATTGGGAGCGCGCGACTGACGTAACAATTCGTGCGAGATTCCGAGGCCCGTTTGGTCCCCAGAGATGGTGGAGTGCGTGTGCCATACTGGGAGGGCGTTTTGCATTCTTTGCCGCGGCAGGAAGGCGAGGTTAGTCCAGCGCGAAACATTTGTGGTGAGAAGTGTGAACCGGAAACGCACTTTTGCCGCTCCGCCGCGCGCCTCTGTTCCTCCTCCCGCTGCACCCTTGTCTCCTCATCCTCCACCACGACCATACCCGCACCTGCGGCGCCACTGGCAGCATGCGCAGCCTGAGCCGCCGCCAGTTCTTTCGGTTTGAGGACGTCGCTGCCTTTTATGGGGTTTCCGTCTTCGTCTAGTTCGAATACTACTGTTTCGGGGATATGGCGGATGAGCCAGGCTAGTGGGTCGATCCTGGAGGAAGGGGTGTAAGCGCTCCGAAGAAAGGGAGTTGTATTAAAGAAGGAGATCCCCCGAACGCACTTCTCATACCGAATCTTCTCCATCCGCTGCAATGTGCCCCGAATCCCCATTGTCTGCTCATTAAACCGCTGCATCCGCGCATTTACCACGTCCATCTCCCTCCCGGCTTGTTGCGCACCAGAGACTTTGGATTTCTGGACGATTTCCGTGCCACATACGTCGCAGTTCAAGTCGAATGCGGAATTTGACGACGAGTTGCTGGAGAGGGAGAGGGCGACGAGGGATGCGACGTCTAGTTGGTTGAATTGCTTTTTGCAGAGTGGGCAGACGTAGTCGTTTTGATTGACTTCCTACGGTCCGCGCAAACACGGCGCCGTCAAACTTGGCTCTCTACCGTGTCTCGATGGCAAATAAGAGAACCGATACGTACCACCTTCAACGTCGCCTCTAATTTCTGCCGCATGACTGCCAACCGGTATTTTACGACATCGGTAAAATCATGATAGTCGATGTAGTAGTACGTCCGTTGGACGTTTGGACGTGTGAATTTCCCATTGACGATCGCTTGGTCGAGTTTGCGTTCAGTGTTTACGTAGCTGGAGGCCAAAGGAAGCATGGTGCAGAGTCAGTCAGGGTAGAAGCGGTGTAAAGTGGCTAAAGGCCGCTCGGTATCGTCAACAGTACTATTTATCACTCGTGCGACAGAGTCACCGGAAGCTCGTCCGGCCTGCACTGCTTTTGTAGAAACCAGAGTACTCAGTGTCGCGCTCGCTCAAATAAGGCGACTACTCTCGATCATCGTACCGCGGCCTTGCAGAAGCAAAAGACACTGATTCTCGCTCTGCTCCGAGAGGAGCAAAGGCATTGACGCTCGCCGCGCTCGGTAAAGGCCATAGCGCTCGGCCGTCCTACGACGACCTCGAAGAGGCAAAAGGCACTGACTCTCGCTCGGCTCGGAGAGAAGCAAAGCCGCTGACGCTCGCGCTGGCGCGCTCGGAAAAGGCAACGATGCTCGGCCGTTCTGCGACGGCCTTGAGGGGAAAAGGTGTCAACTCGCCGTCGCTCGACTGACTGATACTCGGCCGCACGGCGGCGTCCTCGGCGGAGCCAAAAGCAAGACTCTCAGCCGCCATTACGGCGGCTTCGGAAGACAGTCCTTCGGACTCGTAGCCTGCGGCGCAAGACATGGATTCTCGCTCCGCTCGAGGAGACACTGATACTCGCTCCGCTCGGCAAGACGCTGATACTCGCTTCGCTCGGGAGAGACTGATACTCGCTCCGCTCGGTCGCTCCGCTCGGAATCGCGTCGCCGACCCACCTCTTGACCAACCTCTGCTTCATCAACCCCACCATAAACTTGTGCAACTCCTTTTTCGCCTGGCCCAGACCCACCGCATGCGTCAACTCCATCTCTCCCCACAAATCCCTCGTCTGCATCAACCGCTCGAGAATAACAGTGTATGGCGGATCAAAGAATGCTCGTGCTACTTGCGAGACGAGGAGTTGAATTGTTGCTGCTTGGGCGGCCGGGAGGGATGTATGTTCGTACGGCATGGCGGCGGATGGTGGCTGACAGTAAAACCGAACGGGTGAACAGCAGGAGGGTGGAAATGGATTGCTAAATAGTTGTTCAACTGTAGTCAGTAGTCAAGAATATAGGAACCCTTGCAATCGAGCCCCAAAAGTGGAGGCACCATAAGAAGGAGGACGCCTTTGTCGCTCCTCTCCTGTCCCGCACATTTCAGGTTTTGAGCAGAGCACTCCCTCATCCTATTAAAGATATACAACATCTACCGGACACCTCGCTCAGACGATATGCGCAACTGATCGCCGAATTACAATTTGATCCAACAAGCACAACTTTCGAGGGGAACGAGAGAACGGCACACATATATCGTCCCGAGGATGGTCACTCCTTCCGCTCCGCCGCCTTCAAGAGCGCGCGCAGCAGCAGCAGCAGCACCACCTTCAAACGAACCAACAACCGCATCAGGTCCAACACCTATAGTAAAGGATGATTACGCGGTAAAGCTGCCTCATAGGCTTGCCCTGAGAGAGAAGAATCAGCGGTATTGGCTGGAGGATGCGTATAGTACGTTCCGGCATGCGCCTTTCCTACTCCCCTGACCGCCTCGACAACCACTCACTCACTCACGCTGCTCGACAACCAACATGACTGACTGTTTTCCCTTTTTTCTCTCTTCGGTGCGTGATTTATCGTGTGTGCGCGCGTGCGTGTGCGTGGAAGAACAGAACCGAAAGGACCGCTCGACGCTTCCCTGAAAAAACATACAACCCTCATCAATAAACTCCGTTCCGCGCTCCTCACCACTTCCTCCGACGTCCTGATCAAAGAGATTGACGGGTTGACGCTGACAAAGTATGTAGAGGAGATTGTTGGGGCTGTTGTCGAGGGTCTTACCGCGGCAAAGGGGGTAGGCAAGGTGGATGTCGATAGTATCGTCGAGGTGCGTAGCATCGCTTCACATAAACAGGAGTTGAATCCGTTAATCTCAGACCGCCGGGTTTTTTTCTGCTTTCTTTACGAATTTCCCTCGTGACAGGTCATCTCCCACCTCCACGCACGCCTCACACCCGAATTCCTCCCCCTTCTCCTCCCAGAACTACTCGACGTACTCGCTTCCTCCCAACCGGCGCCTCTATCAGCCACAGATCGCGAGAAAGAGGAAAAAGAACGGCTTGCGCGGGCGAGGGTGGTGTTGCGGGTTGTTGCCGAGTTGGCGTTGGTTGGTGCGTGGGAGAACGTCAAGGGAAAGGCGGGTAAGGATGGTGTGAAGGGTGTACTGAATGAGCAGGTTGGGCAAGAGGGTGTGTTTGAGCGTGTCAAGGGGTTGGTATGTCGCTTTCCCTCCTTGCTTTCCCTTCTCTTACTCGGGTCATACCGCGACAAATAACTAGTGCTAAAACCCTCATCTCGCTTGGCGTTTGCAGATGTCAAACGACCCAACATTCTCCAATATCCCACTGCTCATCACTTTTCTGAAAACATACAAACGCACGTACCTAGGAGGTGATGAAGGAACGACGACGACGACGACGGCTTCTGATCAAATCGCCGCCGCCGAGGCGCAGGAACTTGTTCCTCCGTCGCTGCAGGGCAAGTTTCGGGAGTTATTTGTTGCGTATTTTGGTGTGGCTAGTAAAGCGCTAGTCAAGGGTCAGACTGTACGTCTCCTTCCCCTTACTGCTCTTTGAGTTAGCATGGCTCACCCTTACGCTGTGTCAACTGGTGTGTGGTGGTGGCCGAGCAGAAACTACTCGAGCAGGATAAAAAGAATTACGAGGCATACATTAAAGCCGGGGAGATTTTCGAGGATCGGCAGAATGCTTATGAGCGGATGACAAGGGCCGTGGAGAAATTACAGGCGGGTGTACAGAGGTGCGTTGACGTTCTCCTGCGCCGCCGAATTGCGTGGGAATGTCAGGAAAGCTTATCAGGAGTCTCCTCTTTTCTCCTTGTATAGTTTGGCAGACTTGCTAAACCTCACTCCTCCGAAACTCTCAACCGCCGCATCACTCGCTAAATCCGGGTTACAGATCGTCAATACCGCCTCAGCTTTCGATAAAGACGGAGAAGACACCGCGGCAACAGGGACCGGGATATGGGAGGACGATGAAGAACGCAAGTTTTACGAGGATGTGCTGGATCTGGCAGATGATGTGCCGCCGACGTTTTTGGGGGCGGGAGTAGGCGGGAAGACGAATGGGGAACAACCGTCGGTAGTGGAGGATAACGCGGCGGTCATGCTTTCCCCTGAAATGAAACACGCTTCTGCGTATTCGGATGCCGGGGACGCCGTAGCAGAGGAGAACGGAAAGTCAGCGAATGGAGATACAGAAGGGCTTGGTCTGGAGGGAGCGAACGGGAACAAGGCAGCGGCGGAAGAAGCGGATGACGAAGTTGATCCACTGCAATCTGGTCCTGCGGCACGGCTGGCGGCGGTTTTTGCTGCGTTGCCGGAAGCGAATAACCGAGTGTTGATTGACAAGTTGGCTGTCGATTTCACGTACCTGAATTCAAAGGCGGCAAGGAAACGATGTATCAAGGTACGTTACATCCTCACTTTACAACGTGTTGGCGGGTCGGAGTTGAGCGGGATTTGCTGATCGACCATGTCGGTCTAGTTTCTCGGAAGTGTGCCAAAGAATCGAACGGATCTTTTACCGCATTACGCACGATTCGCCGCCATCTTGAACAAGTACATGCCCGATATCGGGGCTGGGTTGATTGCGATTCTAGATGAAGAGTTTAGGTACCTGCAGCGCAAGAAGCTGGTAAAGGAGTTGGAGTCTGTTAGACTCAAGGTGAGTAGCGCGAACAGATAGGGAGAGCTTGAGGCTGATCGGTAAACGTTGTTTAGAACATCCGGTATTATGGAGAGTTGGCCAAGTTCAAGGTTGCACAGCCACATACGATTCTACATGTTCTAAAGGTCTGCCTTGAAGACTTTACGGGGCCGAATGTCGACAATGTCGCCAACCTGCTCGAGTCGTGTGGTCGATTCTTACTGAGAAATGAAGAAACGAGTGAACGGGCCAAAGCCATGGTAAGTTCACCTGTTCGTCATGCTGATGCGCATGCTTGACCCGTCAATTTTCCAGGTCGGTCTCATGCGCCGAAAGCAAAACACCCAGCATTTCGACGCCCGCCAAAAAGTCATGCTCGAAAACGCCTATTACCAGTGCAACCCTCCCGAGAGAGCTGCGATCACGCAAGTCGAGTTGAGCCCCATGCAATCGTTCATTCAGCATCTAGTACAAGATGTCTTGATCAAAAAGACAGTTGACAAGGTGCTCAAGCTGGTTCGAAAGCTGCATTGGGAGGATCCAGAGGTTGTCGATTTCAGTTTCAAGACGTTTACGGAAATCTGGGAAGTCAAGTTTGGAAACATCCCTCTGGTGGCAATGTTGGTGTTCGACCTTCAAAAATACCATCCGGATTTCAGTCTGGGTGTTTTGGACCAGATTTTGGAGGAGATTCGAGCTGGGATGGAAGTGGGTTATCGTCTGTGCAGTGCTGAAGGATCTTTGCTGACGTGCACGCCCTTAGGACAATATCTTCAAGCACAACCAGCGTCGAATCTCTACCATGAAATTCTTTGGAGAACTCTACATGTACAGAGTCGTCAGCACACCAGTCGTGTTTGACACGCTCTGGTCTTTGATTACCTTTGGTCATCGTAAGTATCGGTCGCCGTCAACCCCCACTACCTAGCTGAATCGTTGCCCGCAGCTGAGGGTCTACCGCTACCGGGACGCTCATCCATGATCGATGCCGCTGACGACTACTTTCGTGTTCGCTTGGTTTGTACTCTGCTTGACACCTGCGGCGCGTGTTTCGACCGAGGATCGAACAAGAAGAAGCTGGATCAGTTCTTGATCGTCTTTCAGGTGAGCGCTCTCTTGAATGATATCATTGCTTGACAGAGTCTTACCTTGCTTGGTATGGGTGTGCCAGGCATACGTGCTATGTAAAGCTGAACTGCCTATGGATGTCGAATTCATGGTGTCTGATACTCTAGAAGTACGTGTTCCATTCGACTCCGTTCTGGTTGTCTTTGCTAAATCGAGGCTTCCTCTAGATGCTGCGTCCAAAAATGGCCCCATTCAAAACGTTCCAGGATGCGGCTGCTGCCATCGATGAAATGGTGGCTGCACAATCGGTCGAAGGTAAGTTGACATTAAACCAGTCTCTCAGCCGAGGGGCTAATGCTTCAAAAATAACAGGAGAAGCCGAGGAGGACGAGGAAGAGGACGATGCGGAGAGCGTCGGCAATAACGCGAGGATGCACGGGGAAGACGAGGACGAAGAGGAGGATGAGGATGCAGCTGCGGAAGACGATGAAGTAAGTTGACAGATGCTTCTTTCACGCAGCCTGGAACTAATCCATACTTGAACAGGGCGCGCCGGATGCTCGTATCGATCTTTCGGATGACGAAGACGAGGAAGTGCGACTGATTGGCAGTATAAGCAAGCGAGACGAGTACGATGAAGAAGCCGAGGACGAATTCAACCGAGAGTTTGCCAAGATGCTTGCCGATACGACAGAAGTCCGACGTGATGTTCGGAAGGCAGCCCCTGTATTTGATCAGGCGGTTCCTATGATAAGAAGAGCACAGCAGTCGGACGATCATGCCGAGACAACACCCTCGGATGGCAAGCACATGCAGTTCTCATTGTTGGCCAAGAAAGGAAACAAGCAGACGGCAAGTTGCACTTGTCATAAGGCTTGTGGTCGACGTTAACAGTTCAGTGCTGCTACTACAGGTCCGTACGCTCGAGATTCCGGTCGATTCTGCCATTGCGATCAACACCCGATCACAACAACTTCAAAACAAGCAGGAACAGGAGCAGCTTAAGCGATTGGTGAGTACTGACTGTATCCTTTCGGTACCGCTTTGGCGCTTACGCTAGACGTTCCCTTAGGTTCTGCAAAACGAACGTCGTTTGGAACAGTCTGAGCAAGCAGCTCTCGAACAGTCGATTCGAAACCGATTCATGCCGCGTCGTCATGCAGACGGATAATGTCGAGAAACAAGGGTTGGCCGTCATACGCCACCCTGATATCATTTCTCCGAACGTCAACCAGGCGCACACCGGCTCGGCTAGCGGGGCTAATTTGTTTGCCGTCATCCCGTTATCATCGCCGAATCACGCGGTGCAATGTGATCTTCCGACTTGGTATGTTTACCAAGGTTCACGATGAACAAGGTACTACAGGATGACGCAGGAGGTGGTCCGCAATAAGGATCGCTCGTTGAGTTAGGTTTTACGGGATAGCGCTTGGCCGGCAGTTGATCGTAATGTGGTGTAAATGGTGAAAGCTGCCTTCCATAGCCGCTACTGCGTTTGTAATCACATGTACTTGAACATTCCGCCATGCAACGATGCCATACAATGTCTACCCCAACAACTTCAGTACAACTCACTCCCCCGACGTTTCCTTTGCTGCGGGCGCCCGTGACGAACGAGAACGCGATGGTCGTGGTCGAGGTTTTCTACTCGGCTTTGGCTTTGGTATCGAAGGCGGTCGGATCTTTGCGGCACTGGGATGCAGTGTAGCATAGTGCCTCGTTGCTGACGGGACTGTGCCTTCCCCCAAACTGGTCCTTGAATTCCCCTCGTCCGCCAAGACAGGGGATGACGGCGATGCCGGAAGTCGATGTGACGACTCCCCGCGCGGTTTATATATCAACACCAAAATGAGCGCGAGGATCATCAGGATGAGAAGCAAGATGCATTTCCGCTTTCCCGTTCGACGTTGATACCTTTGCCGCGCCATCCAAACGTAAGTAAATACATCAGCTCTCTATGGATCCCATGTCGTGTGGCGGAGCAAGGTGGAACTCACGTCTGCGCCGTCCGCAACTCATCGACAGCACCTTTGAGCTCCGTCGCGGCAACCTCGACATTATATTCTACGGAATCCAACACCGTCCCCTGCTCCACCACTAAATTCGCCATATCTCGGAACAAATCACCCAAATCAGCGATCGACTGGGCGAGTTGGGTGATTTCCTTGTCCCGTTGACGGATAACGGTTTCCCCTTGGTTTTCCCAGTGTCGTGATTGTTGAGCCTGTGTTTGTGTTTGGGAGAGCTGTGCGTGCGACTGTTGGGGAGAAAACGGGTTGGTTTTGTGTTCTCCTGCTTGTATCGGTCAGGGCACGCTTACATCACGGATATCATCTTCGAGCTCTTCAAACCTTTCTGGACCCTTCAACGTGATTGCTCCACTGGCAGTCAACAAATCTTTATTCTTGATCGCGTGTCCTTGCAGCTCTGCCCGCACACAAAACGAAACCACTCCGGTATGAGCTACTTTCCCAACTGCCCGGTGCAACTGAGACGCAGGGCACTCACGCTGCATATAAACTTTTTGCTTCTTCCGAAACGCAGCACTCAAATCCTGTACCCGTGCCGCCAACGCACGCTGCACATTCCGGGTTGTTGTTATTTCGTTTTTATCCGCCCCGGGGGGAGGACGGACCGCTTGGATCAAGGAATGCATTTTTCGGAGGTCCTACGCGCACACGGGGTGGCAAGTAAAGGATCAGGTGATTCCGAAAAGGATAGGGTAGAAGAGAGGGAAACCGAAAGAAGAAGAGCGTAACGACGTACGCGAGTGATGGAGACGGTGGATGCTTCGATTTCTCGTTCTTCCGCTGTACGGTCGGTGAATGCCGGTAAAACGTGCTTTGCGTGCAGTTTCTCTAGGTGGCTTACTGTGCAGGAAAACAGTGAGCGGGTACGGAATAGTCAGCGAGATGAAGGGTAGATCGGCAGTTTCAGAAAGTGCGTTTATTCTCCGTTTTAGGACGGTCCTTCAGGGTCAGTTGAGTCGACGCATACCGGCGAGCGGACAAGCCATCGAGTTCTCGGACACCTTGCATCATCCTTGTTGCACGATGACGGTTTCGGTAAGACCGCTGTAATAAACTCGAAGATCCCGGGATCCTCAGGCCTGCGCTGCGGCTTGTCTTGCAAAAAGAAAGAGCGCACGTCTTGAAACGGCTTTCGTTCTGCTTTATTTCTCCCTCTTCAATCTCGCGTCGAAAGCTTTCATCTTCCTCCGCCTACGGCTCCGTGAGACCCATTTTACACGGCTCTCGAAACATCTCCCTCCTATCTGCTCTTCGTATGTAGTCGTAGAAAGGGAAACAAGAGAGGAGAAAAGAGAGAAGAAGAAATGGCGGCACGTACGTTTCATTTTTGTGCGGTCTAGAATTTCGTCCACTTGGTCTACGGTATCGACCCTACCCTCCACCCATCATATCATACCACATCAGCTGTTGCGAACAAGACTGCAGTCTCTTGCCAGGTCGGGGTGTAAAGGACTCACCATCTAGGCGGTAACCCGGGCCTCTGTAGATCCACCGTCCAATCTCCTTCCCTCCCCTCCCCGGCCTCCGAAGTACGAATCAAACCGGCAGTCTCCTCCTCGCCTCCCGATCTACCTTCTCCCATAAACCCGCCATAACCCGCAGTTGTTGACGCGGAAGGGAGGTACCGCCTACTCCGTGCACGGGTCGTCGAGCTATCCCTTACGGAGAGGTAATAAAGCGTTCTGGAACGTGTTATTGGAATATCTAATGCATCTGCTGAGCTGGAGGGCAGTGCATATGCGGATGTCGAGGAGGAGGGTTGTTGATTGTTGTTGTTGGCGTATGGACCGCCAAGTAACGGTGTATGATTTGCGGAGACGGAGGCAAGAGATACGTGCGAGTCGTTCAGCGGGTGAGCAGGTGAGGTGGTATTGAGGGGTGTCACGCTCCGTGGGAAGAATGACATTATTGTCTGCTTTGCTGTCTCCTCATGCGGGCTGAGTCGGTATAGAGGTGGGTGGGTGAAATTTGGAAATACTCAAAGGATGGAGGAGGAGAAAGAGTGAAGAAGTGTCAAGTGGAAGTGGATTCGTCACGACGCTTATTTCTTATTTTCGGGGTCATACTTTCGGCTTTTTTCAATGGAAAATGTACCCCATATTCTTCCCGTTTTTATGCTGTTTTTGACCCGATCGTCGCAACAGCGTTTCATCATCTTTCACCATTCACCATCTTCATCTTCTTCATCTTCTTCATCTCCCCCTCCTGATCTTTCCCATTCATTTCGTCCCGTCAGCTTATACCCTAGCGCAATGAAATACACAGACTTTCTCCGCCAACTCGTTTCCCTCGCACAAGCAGAAGACGGACCAGCACTTGCACTCCGTCTCTCCCACTCGGGTAAACATTCAGCACGCCTACTCGCTGCGACTTCCTCCATCCCGGAAGCAACAATACATGCGCAAGGCGAGACTTTTCGACGTTCAATAGGCGGAGTAGGAGCGGAGGGAGAAGGGTGGATACCGATTGGCGAGGCGTTTGTTCGTGCGCTGAGAGCGAAAGCGGTGGGAGAGCATCAGGGAGCGTACAAGGCGCAGGCAGGGGTGGTTGGAGGGTTTTTGGGCAGGTTGCAGGGGGAGGGTGGGTGGTGTTTGGTGGTGTTGTATGCGTTGTTGGCGGATCTGAGGTGGTTGGCGGCCGTGGTGAGTCCCGACGCGTGAGCGAGCGCAGCGAGATTCTTTCCGAGCGGAGCGAGTCTCTCCCGAGCGCAGCGAGCATCAATGCCTCCCCGAGCGAAGCGAGAATCAGTCTCTTCCCGAGCGGAGCGAGAGTATTGCGCCGCAGGCTACAAGTCCGGAGGACTTCTCTCGAGGACGGCGTAGGCCGTTCGAGCCTCGTTGCCTTTGCCTCGAGCGGAGCGAGCGTCAGTGACCTCTGCCTTTGCCTGTGCGAGGCCGTCGTAGGACGGCCGAGATTCAGTCCGAGTGCAGCGAGAGTATTGCGCCGCAGGCTACGAGTCTGGAGGACTTCTTTCGAGGACGGCGTAGGCCGTCCGAGCCTCGTTGCCTTCACCGAGCGCGAGGAAGGCGCGAACGAGACCAGAACAACCGAGCGACCGACTATTGTACTAGGGGAGGAGCGGCATCGGCTGCAAGAGGATCGATGTCTACTTCTCTCTAGCGCTGTATGACCGAAGAATCAGCTGTTGGTTACTCGAGTTTGTCATCGGACGGCGTAGGTCGTCCGAGCATCGATATTTCTTGCTTTGGCTCTGTCTCCGAGGCCGTCGTTACAAGGTGGACACTGTATTTTCCCTCTGTTTTCTTCTTGATCCAGGATCGCATGCGAGTCCTTTTCTCTTTTCATCAGACATGCATCGATTCCAAAGGCACTGTTCGAAGCCACCGCAAGGCGGCTGAACGTGATCACCTTCCGCGTTTGCATCCGTGCGAGAAACAGTCAGGAACAGACAGGAACAGACAGCCGATAGAGACTCTGACTTTTCCTGGAGCGCTCGTGTGACGCAATTTCTCGCTGGCAACCAGTTTATAACGCTGCTATTTCTTGTTTGTCACTTATCACATCCCCTTCTCCCTTCATTTTGCAGGCGGATAGCACCAACCCATCCGCAACTTCGCAGGGCCTACCGTGTCAGGAAGACTGTGCACGGATCGTGAATCGCGCATTCTCCTTGTGCGCGACGGACAGGTCAGTTTTGCGGTAACGTTTTCCGACCATATCAACCAACTGCTCATGCGCCTGCATCGTCTACGTAGAACAAACCCGCCTGCGACGTCACGCCGTAAAGGCGTATACAAGATTGCAGCACTCAGCATGAAGTGTTATTTCAAAGTTTGTTCTTGTCTTCCTTTCCCATTTTGCCTCTTTCTAACCCTATTCCCCGCGTCAGGTGGACCGCCCTGCACTCTGCAAAAACCTCGTCCGAGCAACGACCTCGGATCCTTCCATCCCGCCGCTACCTACGTACCCGCTAGCAGATCAAGTGACATGGCAGTACTACCTGGGTTTGCTCGCGTTTCTGAATGGAGACGAAGCGCGGGCGAGGGAATGTTTAGGCTGGGCTTGGGAAAAGTGTTGGGTCGGTGCAAAGCGGAATCAGGAGTGGGTTCTGCTCCTTGCCGTTCCTGGTTACATATACTGATCGCCTACCTCGCAGACTCATCCTGACATATTTGATCCCCCTGCACCTTCTCAACGGCACTTTCCCCTCGGCCTACCTCCTCTCCTCCTACCCGGCGCTCCAAAAACTATATTCGCCCTTTCTCGACGCTATCCGCACGGGCTCATTACACGCATACGATACCGCCCTCGCTGCATCACAACATTCATTCACGGACATGGCGTGCTGGATGATGATGGAACGTGTGCGCGAGGTATGCGTGAGGACGTTGTTCCGCATCGTTTGGGATGCTAGTGATCGTGCGAGTCGGGTGCCGGTGGCGGCGTTCAAAAAGGCGATGGAGATGCAGGGCGTCGAGTTGGGTGTGCCGCGTGTCGAAGGTCAGGAAGGCTCAGAGGATGATGATGTCGAGGTGGATGCGTTGGATGAGACCGAGTGTATAATAACCACCATGATCTACAAGGCAAGTTTCTGGCCCCTTCTGACGCGTTACCTTGCTAATCAACATCGCTTCGCAGGGCTATATAAAGGGCTACGTCTCACATGAAAAACGAATGGTCGTCTTGGCTAAGGCATCGCCATTTCCACCACTGGCTTCACGGAAGAAATAGGCGAAATACGCATTCACCGGTTTACGTCAATATGTGCATATACATCCTTGTCCTGCATCACGCAGCTCTATACATCATAATACCGTAATTGCAATTTCCGGTAGCGTCCTACATAAGATTACAATCCGACTTGGATTCCTCTTCTACATACTTTTCAGGATCATGGCTAAACAAGAACGAAGATTTCGGGGATCCGTCTGGGGATCCCAAAGGCGGCGCCTTGTTTGGCCTTGGAGTCTTGAGCTGTATGCTCGCTTCGCTCGAGGATACAGTGTTCGATGTCGTACTGGCGGGCAGGGGCCGTTCCGCACTCTTTCGAGAGGAGAAAGAACATTCGGCTCCTTGGTTCCGGTTTAGTGTGAGCCCGACCGGAACCGACCAGTTTCTCAAGCGCCAGTTGTCGTGCTTCGTCCGACGAGGGTGAATTTATGACCCCCCAAGTTGACGCTTTCTCGTAGTCGCCTATAGAGGTGCGCGAAGAGCGGAGACGTGCAGTTGGCGAAATATTTGATGGTTCCATCAGTGGCCTGTTGGGCGGCGCGGGTCCTTGCTGATCCGCGCCATGCTCATTGAACGACGTTCTCTGGTAGAGAATGCCATGCTCAGAGACTACTGGGGCTTGACTGAACTTATTCTCAGCATGCAGTCTGAACGCATCAGTGGAAATGCGTCGCAGAAATGGGATGCTGTCATGATGTCGAAGAATCTACAAATATACTGATTAGCTTGGCGAACCGCATAGCTTGACCAGCGAGACCACTTACCGGATCGAGGCTTACTCGGCTCTTCACCCAGTCATGCTCAAACAAGTCTTCCGCCTTTGGTCTTGCCGTAGGATCTTTTTGAAAGCATTTCAAGAGGAAATCACTAAGATCTGACGAACAGTATTCGGGGATTGGAGGCCTGCCGTCGTCAACTATCCTGAACATTACTGCCATCCCGTTATCCATGTCGTGGTACGGAGGTCTACCGGTGATGAGCTCGATAATGGTCGCGCCGAGAGACCAGATATCCGCTGCTGTCGTGATACCTTTCAATTCGATTACCTCGGGCGCCACTATAGGACACAGTGTGAGTACATATCCAAGAATTTAGGAAAGGCATCACCTACTCCAGTTTGGGCTTCCTACAACATCGTCTTTCGATTGCCCCACCGCTCTCAAATTGAGCGAAACACCGAAATCCGAGAGCTTTATGTTGCCAGTCTTTGTCGTAAGTATGTTGGCAGCCTTGAGATCACAATGTACGACCTAAAGGGCGCTTGTCAGCCAAGGCCACCAGAACTTTCACCAGAAACGGGCCCTTACATCTTGCGAATGAAGGTAATTTAATCCTTCCAGGATCTTGGCGACATATCCTGCCACAAGATCCTCGTTGAGCTCGCCAAATGACTTGACGGAATGCGCAAGGGAGCCACCTTCAATAAATCTAGTGGATAAAGCCAGTCGTCTGTTAACGAAGGTACTGAAATCATCCGCAAAGACTCACTCCAAGACGATGTCAAGGTATTCCTCGCTTTTCGCCATGCCTAGATATCGGACGATGCCAGGATGCTTGAGCCGTTGCAAGAGATCTACTTCTCGCATGATCTGTACCACTTCTTCGTTGCTAGTGCCTTTGATATCAATACGTTTGATTGCAACGAATTGTCCCGACGATAGATCAAGAGCTCGAAATACCATGCCGAATTGCCCTTTACCGATACAGTTGCCGATTTGCTAGAGGACCTCACTGAGTCAGCTAAAAATTTCGCTCGCATATCGATTGATTACTCACATAATTCGCCTTTCGCTTGCCATTGACAACCACCTCGATGACCTGTCTCGAAATGCGACTGCCCGGGCTGTCTCCGGTGGTTGATGCGAGAGAGGTTCGACGACTGCCTGCAGCGGATTGCGGCCACATTCCAGGCTGGTTTCTTGGTGTTCGGGGAGGCGTGCCAGGGAATCCACCGGCCATGGATGACGCACCCGTACTAACTACAGACGTTGGACGCGGAACGCGCGATTGACTAGGTGATATTGGTCGGTGAGGAGCATTGACTTTAGTCTGCAGGTTGAATCGGCGAGAAGGGGAAGACAGTACGCTCGCCGCCGAGGAAGAGTTGATCTCGCTGGATAGTCTCTGGCTTGACAAACTCGGATTCCGAGAATGACGGCGAAGATCGCGCTGCATAAGTGATGCCAGTGGAAAATCATCTTCTTCGTCCGCTATCACATCTTCACATGCCGAGCCTTCCCGAGAGAACGAGGGTTTTGTAGCTCTGTAATTGGACCGCGTGGCCGACCGGAATGACTTGACTTGCTGCTGGGCATGTTCGTCGCTTCTTCCAAAGCTGACTGTGCGAGGAGAACTGGGTACACCGCTGCCAGCGCTGAGCGGCTTTACACTGAATTCAGAACCACTGGCGATATCATCGTCCCTGTTTTCCGGGACAAACCGAGGGCGCCATCCAGACACTCGAGATTTGCTGTCCGCCGTCGAAGTGTTCTCGCTTGTAATAGAGCTGGCAAACGACTGTTTAACTCTGAGAATCGGTCGGCGCGTCGACATGGGAAAATCCCCTTCAGCGCTGCTTCTGGGAGTCTGCCGCACACGGATGGGCTGTCGAGGGAGTGCTTGGTGCTCCATCCTGCCGGCCACTTCGCTGACGCTCGTCGCTAGAGTAGGAAGCACCATCAGGGTCCGTTCATTGGCGTCTGCCGTGATCGAGAGTTGAAGCGGAGGAGGTTGTTTTGGTGTTGTTGCCCCCGAGGTGCTTGACTTTGAACTAAGACGCCGAATCAGTAATGGCGGACGGTCCAGCAACTTCTGAGATGGCGGAGCCACGAGCTGAGGTTCAGGCTTGGCCAACTGCTCTTCGGCGTCTGATGTCGGATTTGACAGATCGAGATCGTCTGTCGTTGCCTCCTTTCGCTGAGGGCCTGCCAATCTCGCCAGGGCAACAACCAAACGAGCGGCAGCGTAGACCCCGCGACCGGTGAGATGTTCAATCGCCTCTGATAATTTGACATCTTCACCATTCAGCGGCAGAGTCTTGGTCATATCAGCGGCGAGCGCGAGATTATGGCTGTTCGCGCCAGGAACCGAGAGGAGGATTCCAGATCCCGACGGCGATCGCGTACATTCCAGACAGACCAGCAAGCTGGGGATACGGGAAAAGCACGTCAATGTAGGCTCGACGATGTGGGGTTAAAGCATTTACTCACAAGCATAGCACTACGCCATCATCGACCACACGTCGGAAACAATCCTTCTCCTTTTCCTTTCGCAAGTCGCTCACAGCGAACCCTTCCTTTCCACGCAACATCCACTCTATCCCCCACGCCCTCTCCATCCGCTCCAACAACTTGATCTTTTCATACACATGCCTTCGCAAGAGATCCGTGCGGTCCGTCACCGTTCGTGCTTCCTGGTTTCCGACGTCTCTATTCTTGATAATTCTGGCCTCTGGCATGACCGTTTTCGCAAGATACGTACTAGCCATGCGTAACAGGTAATGCGCTTCACGATCCGGGTCAAGGTTGGCTTCTTCACCTGTTGGTGTCGCTCGTCGGGAAGAGGGAACGGGTGTCGCTGCTTCCGACGTGAGTGAATGTGGTGTCCGCTCAGATAGTCTAGTTCCGTCCTGATTCAAAGCTGGTAACGTCGATTTCGGATGCGTTGTCGTATGTCTTTGCTTGGGCGTGAAAGCTCCCAGTGGTGGCCCACGGCGTTCCAAATCAGTGTAATGAATGGCGATAGGTGCCTTGCTTGACTGTGCTCTGAGGTCATCCCGACGTATCGGCGAGCGCGGCGCAAGTCTCGTCATACCCACGACCGTACTTATCGGCGTCACCACATTCTTCACTTCCGGCGTCGAAGGCCGAGAAATCTGAGAAATCGGTACTGAAACCGGACGATGGCTTTTCAACGTATCCGGCGCCAGTCGAGCATCGTTTGTGATTCCAGGCGTTGCCGAGCCGCTGACTGTTGCCACTGGTTTCGTCTTTGAAGCCGAACGAAACAACGAGAGTGATCGTTTCGGTTTACGAGGTTGTGCGATGATGATGCCTTGTTGGTCGAAGTGGTTGGCTTCCTTCTCCGTTCCCGGGAAACGTATTCTCCCTTTTGCCACGCTCTTCTCGGGTTGTATGCTTCCTGATAATCTGACGTTGGTCGTTGGCAAATTTTGCTCACCCGAGCGGCCCGACACGGCAACTGGAATGGGTGGCAAATCGCACGCTGCTCGACCACCTTTCGTTTCGAACACGCTATCTGAGCTGATCCTGCTAGACATCCTGTGCAACCCGAACGGCGACATTGCCTCACCTCTTGCATTGGCAACATCATCCGGTGACCGATGCTTGAAGAACGCCTTGATCCGTTTCCCTGAATTGGCTGCTATAGCTGATGGAGAGAATGGTCGATGGAAAGGAGGTCCGTGTTGCGGAGGGATTGAAACGGCAGTTGACTCATCGGGAATCCTCGTAAATGACGATGACGAGCGACCGTCCTTCCTCGCCTCGGAATGATTCGCTGTCTTTGGCTGTGACTTCCGCCTTGAGCTGTCCATACGCACTGCCTGGCCGTTGTCGAGTGATGTGGTAGGTTTCGCGGTCGCAGGGACCACTCGTCTTGCAAGCTGACTGTTCGAGTGTGGTCTCTTGTAGATTAAGGGTACGCTTCTCGCTACTATCGTCTACCAGAGAGTAGGGTAGAGCACAGGGGTATTATTCCTAAATAGCAATAATATATTAGTCGACATTTCTAGGCAATCACGGCGGACAATGAGAAACCGCCATTCATCATACCTTGATCGATCGTTTCCCCCTTTTTGAGTCGATTTCACTGCAGATCCCAACAACAAACAACGACGATCCTATTCCGGCTCACTCCAGTCAAAGTCTTACTTGGCGTACAAGCAGAACGATCGCTCCTCCTAGGTGACGTTTTTTGTACTGTCTCCTGTCTGCTGACTTGAGGCGTAAAGTCCCAAAGATCGCCTTTTGATGTTTGATCGGCAATGTGTTAGGTGAAACTGGGTGATAACGCGAAACGACACGATTTGGAATCCTACAAGCTCATGTCCAGGACATTGATGATTTCCTCGTCGACTGTATGAGGCATGGTGACGTAGTAGGGAACGACTACTGATGACTAGATTGGGACCTGAATTGTTTGGTCTATGGTGAGCCCTCCCGATCGTATGGTAAGGTCGCCGTTGCCTCCTATTCTGGAAAAAGGACGGCTTCCACCACCCAACCACTGCCTTTCGCCTGCCTTTCAAATTTCAACTCACTTTAACCGACGTGATTCATCCTTTCGCCGCTGGGTTTCACTCGAAAGCAGGAAGCGACGCTGCGATACGAATGAATTCAGTAAGAGCAACATGACGGATACGCAACACCACGGGATGATAAAAGAAAAGATGTAGCTCTACCGCTGTCTTGTCATACGAGGTCGGATGGCATGCAGCCGGTACAAAATCATTCGTCCAATTTGTTGTCCTCCGAGGAGCCAGCACAAAGAACACAATCAGAACATCTTTGAGCCCTCTCAAATACCTTCTGGAAGCCAGGACAAAAGACGTGCGGGGGTAGTCACCTATAAATCCATGTCATTTTGCACAGGCAAGAAATCCATCCATAATAATAAAATAAAAACACACCAAAAGGGATACCCGAGCATCACCGGCGAGCCATGGACGCCCTCCTTCCCCCGTGCTTCGTACTGCATCATATGCTGCGAGCAGCACCGCATGCGAACACATGCCGTCCTGGAACCCTTACGGCTTTACACGATTCGCTGACTCACATCTCATCGAGAAATCCTCCGCCTCACTTAAAAATCTCCCGCCCGTCCTCTACCCTAATAAAACCAGAGTTGCCTGCTCTTGGGAGAAGGAGACAGACGGAAGACGGATGTGGATGGAAACATGACGAGGATCATCGTCAATCGTGTTTGAACCGATTGGCGGTCGGATATTGTTGCCATTATTATTGTATGTCATAGGCGAATGCCGCCGTAAATGTACCAAAGTCTTGAGGATTCTTAAGACCAGGCCCTTTGTCTGATAAGCGGACACTCCCAATGAGAGATCCCTTGAGCATCATGATTGATTGATGATCCGTGAATCGACAGCGATGGGACAGTGAGTCGGAAGAATACCTTTCGATCACCAAATAGTGGCTTGATGTTAGCGCCGTTCGAGCGCTTCTGCGGGAATAGCAGCTTGAAACGCAGCTGAAACGCAGCCGGCTCCGGGACTCACACCTGCGACGGAACCTGCCTACATAGCCTCGACTTGGAGATGGACGCAAATTGTCGCGGTTATCCATTCAGACACTAACGTTCAGTTTGACAGAAAAAAAAAACGAGCACGTTCCGACTTGCGCTCGATGAACCTGGAGATCCCTTGTTGCATAGAATATCGCCATTAAACCCATATCCACTAAAAACACTAGTCCCATTCATCGTCGCTTTCCTCTTCATCGTCACTGTCACCCATATCTCCCTTTCTTTGTGCCAAAGCCGCCGCAAGCGAGGATGCCAAGTCTGCTCCGCCTAGCGCGGTGAGAAAGGTGTCAGCTACACACATACACACATACGCGCGCGCACAAGGAAGCACTTCAAGGCAAAAACACGTACCTTCATCGTGAACCGAAGATGTGGAAGCAGCAGCAGCCGCGGCTACTCCTCCAACAGCTGCACCACCCGCAGCAGCACCACTCACATGACCCGTCGGCACACCCGTCCTCGCCGGATCACCATTACTAACCTTTCGCAAACTCTGAACGCCCTTGCCCTGAATACTGGCCAGCAAGCCTGCTCGTCCTGGTGGAGGTGGGGCGGGAAGCGCCTCAATCACACTGGGAGGCAAGGAAAGACCGCCAGGGGGTGGAGGGGGTGGCGGTGGCGGTGCAGAGGGCGCAAATCGACCGGAAGGTGGTGGTGGAGGCGGAGGAGGTGGAGCTGCCGATCCACGTCCTCCCATTCCTGACGGAGGGGGTGGCGGCGGAGGCGGCGGAGGTGGAGCCGCACTTGAGCTCATCGGACGCGAAGGGGGCGGTGGAATCCTGCTAGACGCCACAGTGGGCGGTGGAGGCGGCACAAAGCCACTGGACACACTGTCAGATCTGCTCATTCTCGATGGAGGTGGTGGAGGAGCCTTTCGTTTCGTTGTCGGTGCTGGTGGAGGCGCGCGAGACCGCTGGGGCGGAGCTGGTGGCTGCATAGCCTAGAGAGATCGCGGATTGTTCAGTTGTATGGTCCCGATAATTGACTGCAAAGAGCCATACGTACCGTTTGCACTGCGTTGATCCCGCCGTTTTGAGACACAAAGTCTTTGATAAACTGTTCATTTTCCTTGATTTGTTGCTCGCTAGGCAGACGTCGAAAGCGCATCAGGATACCGATAATACAAAGTCTAACAACAGATGCACTGACCTGATACCTTGACTACCGAGTGAATCCAACAAGGCCTGCCAACTCGGATCAACGCCGACAGACGTGAACCCCTTCTCACTGTCGTATCCCATATGAGCCACATGCTTGAATGAATCTTCTTTCTAAAACACACCGAACGGAACATCAGATCCTGCTCCCCGCCTTTGGAGACGAAATGTCCGAGAGTACCGACTTACTGGTTTTGAGATAAACGCCTTGTCTATCCTCCCCAGAAGTCCCTTTCTCTTCTTCTTCTCCTTCGGCGCAGGAGATAACGCAGGATTATGCTTTTCTGCGACCTTTGTTGCGGCTATGTTATAGCATGGATCAAGTCAGCCTCCATCCGGAAAATCCCCTCGGACATCCCTACTTACACTTCAAGTACTTGCCCCTATTCTTCACTTTTTTGTAAAATTCGTAGGCTTCTACCTCTGAAGCAAAGACGAATGCGAATTGCGCCTCCTGCACGAACGAAAACGGAACGTGAGCGAATAGTCGTGACGGGTTCACGGGATTGCCACTTACATCTCCTCCGAAAGTATGGAAGAAGGCTTGCTCCTGGGTGTAATTGATCTCTAGGGGAAGTTCATGCTCCCAAATGACTCCGCGAGACCCCTGTGCACGTCGACGGCCCGGTGAGCAAAGAACCGCATGAGTGACACAAATTTACTGACAGATAGATCCACAACCCTGAACCATAATCCCCCGACGTTTTTATCCGAGCAGAATGCTAAACATCCCTGAGTGCCTGTATACCTCCATCTGCAACAAGGAGAGCTCGGCGTCAGACGGTCATTATGCTTGTGCGTATGATCGCAGCGACGAAACGTACTGAGTTTCCCCTTGTCTGGCTTCGTATACTCTAGCCACAGTGGCTGTAAGAATCTTGTTGGACGAGCTCAAGATCTTCTTCACTCTCGACTTGTCATCCGCTGATAGCGTACCCGGAGGAGCCATATTAACAAACGAGTGGCCTCGTAAAGTTTCCCGTGTTCAGGTGGGCTGTGTCGTGTGACGTTTGTGAAGGTCGGGTCGACGTGTGCAGCAACGGTCGACTCAGAATCGGTCTAACGGAAAGAATGAGGCTGCCTTGTATTCAGTGTACACCGGAAGTCAGCGTCTTCTTTATTACAGCAGGTAGTTCAAGCTGGAAAGCATTATAATTAGGATGGATATGATGCTGCATACGTCAGTTGGGTGAATAGGGCTATTCCGTTTGACAACGATTACCTAAGCAGGCAGCGAAATCCCCGCAATCGGATGACGAAATTCGCTTGGTATGATGTACAGGGTACATTCTCGATAATACAAGTACAAGTAGGGGCTTGGACTTCCACATGTGCACAATGGTGGATGATAGTCCGTATCCGTTAATCGAGCACAACCCAAGCCGCTAGGTAGCGAGAGAAGAGAGCCGCGGGTGCGGTAGGCATGTCTGTGGAGTGGAATTGCTGGACCGACACCGCGGCCCATGTCGCCTGCTGTGCTCGCTATAGCTATTGTATTGTATCACGGACTATTAGTGATCACTAGCTACGATCGCCCTTTGATGGCGCAAAGAGAATTATCGCAGAGCCTTGGAGACCATTTTCCAGAAGTTGTTTGACAGCCGCAACGGCCGAACCCTGGATCCGTGGTGAAAGCCATCGAATCCCCGTTTGTTCATTTCAATTTTGTTTCTTGTATCATATGCTGGTCCCATAGCAAGATCCCTGCAATCTACAACCAACAATCCCTCCGCCATCCAAGCGAGCGCCGCCAAAAAAGCGACGTCGTCCATGTCTATTATCGGGTGCTGACAGCAGAAAAATCCGGCCACCATTACAACACCCTTGCACGTCGTTCTCTGTCTCGATATGGTTATGAGGATGGCGGAGAAGAACGAGATGGCTCGTACAATGGTGTAATGTATCAAAGGTGAGGGTTGGGAATTTATTGACCGTTGAGAACGTAACCTTTGCCCTTGTATCCTTCCGACGCGATACCTGAAAACGAGCGGGAAAAAACACCTGGTCAGAGATCATCCCGCGCACGCAAGCTTGCAGATGCCAATATCTCACCAGTGATGGGGTTGAGGTTCTCCTCTTTTGCCTTCTCGTTCATGGCCTCTTGCCATTCCTTGGTCATTGTCTTGGGAGGAGCAGGTGCTCGTGCCCTGAAGCCGGAGAAGAGGGCGAATGCGGTACCGATGGCGAGAGCAGTTCCGCCGAGAACTCGCAGACCGTTTCCGGGCTGGTTGAGAGGGGCTCGAGGTCCGTGGGCACCGTAGGCGACGTAGTAGGCTGGTGCGGGAAAAAAAACCGACGTTAGTCTTGCGTTTTCGTGAATTAGTTTTAGTATCGGCAAGCTGATACCACATGAGCGCATTCGAGACCGTCCCTTGTCTTGTCTTGCTCGGAGGCCTCCCCCTGTAGATTGTAATCTGTCCACCATTCACCAGCCTTGCGTTTGTGCATGCTCGACACGCTTTCTCCCTCAGCCTGTCATCACGAGGTAACCCGTCGTCGTACCCGTCTCCGTCTAAGCTACACCGTCTCATCATCCCATCCCGACAGTGACGGTAACATTTCAATAATCCTCTCTGACACTGCTGACTCCGTGACTTGCGTTCCAATCCGTATTGTTCCTCCTCGTAAGCTTGTACACCCATCCTTCGTCTACTCAATCCCGTATCTGCCTTTCGATTGCATCTTCTGCTGCACCCTTGCTTCTCAACAACACCGCAACAGTCGACACTCACCAGCCTTCTTCTCGTCAATGCTCAACTGCTTCCAATCCCTCTTCTGCACCTCCTCCAGCGTCCTGTACACCTCGTGCTGCTCCTCCTTGGGAAGCTTGGTCCATGTTGCCTCAATGTTGCCCAAAACAGCGCCGGAAGCGTTCGAAGTAGAGTGCAGGATCTTGATCGGCTGCGCAGCGGGTGCTGGAGTGGCTGTAGTGCTGGCAAATCGTCGACCAGCTGTTCGCAAGACTCGGGAGGACATCATCTTTGGCAAAATTGGTGACGGACGGATAGTGAAGACGGACGTCTGCCCTTTTCGTTTTATTAATAATGTGGATGGATATCTCGAGAGCAAACACCTCGCTCGTCGTACGTAAGAATAGGCAGCCAAGATGATGTCAACTACTTCAAACAGGAAGACATCGGAACAGCACGCCCGTCATTGGGCTCAAAACAAAAGCGCGCTAAGAAACCTGTGGCGCGTCCATTTCGCTCACGCTGGCCCTGAGCCATATCGGAGCAGATCGCATCCCTGTATTGAGACGTCAAGGCTATTGTCCACAATCATACACAGCCATGGAGCACTGGTCACATATATGAGACCCCCTTGCAACTGTAACGGATGCGTCCACGGGATACAACAAGCTTTACAAGCTATCCTACGACATCTATGGCCTGTTCTTCGCTCTAAGCTGGTTGACGATAATATCCTTGTATGCCGTAATATCACCCATAAATTTGGTAACCTTACCCTCGGAACACACCCACAGCTGGTTCGAAGTATTCGTAATGAATCGCTCGTCATGACTGACGGAAATGACACCACCCTTGAAGACCTTCAAAGCGTCAATGAGAGCGTCGATACCTTCGATATCCAGGTGATTTGAAGGCTACAGTGGTCGTTGCTGTTAGCATCTGTTCTTGTCCAAGCGTGGATGCCAAATAATAGACTCACTTCGTCCAACAACAGGATATGCGGTCTCTGCAGACTCAACACGGCGAATGCAACTCGGGATTTCTGACCACCAGACAGTGTACCAATCTTTTGCAAACTCGTTAAACCGGTAATACCGAATGAACCCAAGTGTGAACGGTATTCTTGCTCCGTTTGACCGGGGAAGCGTGTTTGCAGGAATTGCACGGAGGACATATTGACGTCCAAAGAGTCGATGTGCTGTAACGACGCAGTATTAGCCCTGTTTAACGATACTGAGCAAAACGTCAGCGGCAACTTACATGTTGCGTAAAGTAGGCGAATCGAAGACGTCCGTTACGGACGGCATGACCTTCTTGAGGCTGAAGATCACCCGTCAAGAGTTTGATACTAGATCCGCCATATGTGGGTCAGCATACAGCATGACACGCGTAGGAAACAGTGAGTGCTTACAGAGTAGATTTACCGCTACCGTTTGAACCGATAATCGTAATACGACTGTCCAGTCCAACATCAATGTTGATATCATGCAAGATCTGTTTACCGGGTGTGTATCCAAAGTTGGCTTCGTTGAGTTGTAACAATGGCGGCGAAATCTTTTCTGGATCAGGGAATCTGGACAACAAGTGACAAGCGTCAGTGATCCGCCTGGAATCCACATCGACGAGAAGAAAGCCTCACTTGAAGTTCTCGCTGTCTTCCTCCTCGGGCGGCTCAAGTTCCGGCAGTTTTTCAAGAATCTTGATTTTAGACTGAGCCTGAGCTGCTCGGTTGGCATTGTACCTCCATCTATCAATGTAGGCCTGCAACGATAGATGAAATCACTCGTCAGTCTAAAGTCGAGGCAAGTCATTAAAGCTCTTGAGAGATGGACAGACCTGCAGATGCTGCCTGTACGCAAGTTGTGTTTCGTATTCCTTTTTGAGATTCTTTGATCGATCGCTCTTTGTTGCGTAGAATTGCGAAAAGTTACCCTTGTAATAGTCAAGACGCTGGCTGTGTTGGTGGACGATATCTGTCGCAACGGCATCCAAGAACGCTCGGTCGTGTGATCTAAGGGAATCTAGACGTTAAAACTCTGTTAGGAAACGTCGAGGTATCAGTACTCACACCACGAGAATGGTACCTTCCCACGACTGCAAGTAATCTTCAAGCCATGCAATGGCGTTCAAATCTGGAACGCAACAGAGAAGATGATCAGCACGGATGGCCACCACCGCGCTGAGGCACTCCACCTACCCAACATATTTGACGGTTCATCCAACATCAACAAATCCGGCTTGACAAACAATGCTCGCGCCAACGCCAACCTCATCCTCCAACCACCAGAGAACGCCCTCGTCTGCTTCTTCTGATCCTCATCGTTGAAACCAAGACCATACAGCAGCGCACTCGCTCTCGCAGGACCCGTTTCCGCCTCCATCTCGATCAACTTGCGTTGTACCTCTCCGAGTTGGGAAGTAAGTTCGTCCTTTTCGGCTTCGATTCGCACGGTTTCTGCTTCTCCCAAATTGGTGCCTGGAGCCGTTTGCGTTTCCAGTTCCTCGAGCGCTTTTGTGAGATCGACTTCCTCTGTGATCAGCTTATGACGCCAGACATCGGCTTTCAGTACTGAATCGAGTGCCAGGGTATCGTCTCCGACGATCTGTAACGGCAAGGGAAATGAGCGAAATCATCCGAGGATACGTTGAAAACGTTATTACACTTACTTCTTGCTCGACGTAAAGAACCGAGATATGCGTAGGAACGGGAACCTCTCTCAGTGCCAAATTTCGCAGAAGTGAAGATTTACCGATGCCGTTTCGACCGATGACACTGGGTGTGCAAGTACGGCCGTCAGCCATACTCCCTCAGTTTCGTCAAGAGTAGAGCGTACTCACCCATATCGCCTTCCGTACGCCAAGTTCAATTCCGCACCATGCAACAACATTCTGGATCCAAACGAGACGTTGATATTCTCCAAATGGATATCCTTGCTCTTGCCCTTCAAGGTTCCACCCAATTGGAGCGGGTTGACCTTCATAAACATCTCTTCGTACGACTGCTGCTTCTTCTGCGCATCGGCCATGAGCTTGGAGCCTTCGTAGAGATCACGTTGAGCCCGTTTCACGATCTTTGCCTTTAATTTTGCTTCGGCTTTGGCGAGTTTGCCCATGTCGACTCGCGAGGCCTACGCATAGGGGGGGAAGCGAGTTAGAAGAGATGGCAGTACACCGTATATAAATGTCCGACATACCATTCCCTTCTTGGCAGACTCGAGATCAACAGCGCCACTGAGAGCAATGGTGGAACTCAATCCCTGTTTCCTCATGTCGATAGTTTTCTCCAACTTGTGCACTGTGGGACGAGCCTTTTCTCGATATGTAGAGTTCTCGGCGAGGTATTGCGAGAGCCGTTCCATGCTATACGCACGTAAGGGGAGACAGCTCAATACGTGAAAGGGGCGTCAGAAAACAGTACAAGAACAGACTCACAAAGAGGACAATTCCTTTTCATCCACCGTTGCATCCTCCAGCATTCCTCTCGTCTGCTCAACAATATCATCGACTTGTTCATCCTCGTCTTCTACGAGCCCCGAGATGTAAGCCGTGACGACGGGGTCAACATACTTGAAGTTTTGCCTCTATTGGCCAAAGAAATCGCATCAGCATTCACGTTGATCGTCAGAAAGGGAACGGATGACTTGCGATATCGGCAGCGATTTCGGCCATTATGAGCGGGGTGACTGATTAGCGAGATATCAGTTGGTAGCTTGACAGGTGTGGTAGACGGTTGTAGCTTGAACGTTACCAAAACTTGTAGCAGGTTGGCACACCACCTCACCTAACCAGTCACCTACCCAGATCCTCAACCTTTCCTGGAGAGTCCCGATCGTTCTGTCGTGATGGATTATAATGCGAGAGTTGGAATTATGCGGATGCAAACTTGTGGATGAAACAGATCATAGGACCTGTTTGTTGCGTCATCGGCCCTGTTCCTCCAAATTAAAGAAAACATATTCTGCTCCGTGGGTATTCGCTTTTCTGAGCGAGTCCTATATAATCACAACAGTCCAGTATACAGGATTACCCCGTACGCTCTCATTGCAACGTACAACACTCTCCTCTTTACCCGGTCTACATAAACCGTCCAGCCAATTTATCAGAATGAGGTACGCAAGTTCTCCAGACGCTTTTTTTCAGCCATTTCTAAACTTATTTCGCAAAAACTTCCCACAGCTTCATCGCCAACCTGGTCGCACCCTACCTTCCCGGTCCCGCTCAGGATGTTCTACGAGCAGTGGACCCCATTCTCTCGCTCGTCAGCAACCCCGTCAACCTCGCCTGGACCGCCTACAGAAACCCGCAACAAATCCTCTCCACACTCGGTCAAACCGGTTCCAACCTGTACTCTGTTAGCCGAGACCTCGATTTCAAGTCCATGTATGGAGATCTTCAGCAGCGCATCCAGCACGGTGGGATGTCCGACTTAACGCCTCTCCTCGTGGGTGCGATTGCCATCTTTTTCACATTCCGAAGCCTGATGGGCACGTTCCGATACGGTTACCAACTCGTCGGAACGCTGGTCAGGTACGGTAGTTTGATCAGTTTGTTGATTGCTGCTGTCGGTTGGATTACGGGAGGTCAACAACAAGGAAATCAAGGTGGTATCGCCAACATCCTTGGCGGTTTAACTGGAGCCGGAAACAATAACAATAATGGCGGCAACGGTATGGCAAACGGCCTGTTCAACATGGCAAAGGATTACGCTACCGGTGCTGCCAACGGACAACAAGGTGCCGGTAACGGTGTTTGGGACCAAGCACAAGGATTGTTCGCCAATATCCAGGGACAGCAGCAGGGAAACGCCGGTACCAAGCCCAACACCCGTTCTACCAAGCAACGTGCCACAAGGGAAAAGAAGGCCGCGGCCGGTACTGCCAACAACGCCGGCGAATCCGATCTTTCAAACATTGCTCAGGGATGGGTCAAAGACGCTCTCCTCAAGGCCACCGGCTTGGACTCGTTGTTCGGTGGCGGTGCACCTGAAACCAAGCAGAACGCCAAGGGAAAGAACGGTGAAACACGTCGAAACGCGGCGCGATGAGGCGTGAGAGGCGTGGGGATGCAGCGGACGACTGTGAGATCTCTTTTTTCAAGCGGCGAGGATGTCGGCGACAGTGGGCAGAAAAGAACATAATATATAGCGGGCCGGAAAGGGTCACTGTAACGTGATAGCATCCACGGACATCACGAGTAATATAATGGATGCAAACTTATACGAATGATGGTACACCTACCGAGATACCAGCACGTTACTCGGTGTGAGTTTGAAATATTCAGCTAAAAGAAATCGGTTGACTCGGATATCACTAATCGAGGTCTTTTGATCTTTCGCCAAGTCGCTCATTCGACCTCGTCAATCGCACCGCAGTGCTTCACTTCCTGACGGTGTGGGATGGCGCAGAAGGCTCTGTGTCATCCTTCGCGGCGCCGCTCGTTGCGTTCACGTTGATATCAAAGTCAAAAAGAGGTGCGTGCGGGACATGATGAAGCAGCATTCGGCAGCAGATGGGGAAAGAGAGAGACGCCGTTTCTGTTACAGTGCTCTCGCGAAAGTCATGGTCAACGTGTACGGGATTGGGTACAATATCATCCGCAATGCTCAATACGTACGACAATGTCAACGACCTCTAAATCACAACTGGAGTTTGTTGATACAATTTTCTATCCATGAGAGATACAGTATTCTTGCTACAGACATAGTACAATGGTCTGGGTCCCTGAAGTAGCAGTACAAATGCTGCGTGAGAAGACGAAATAGTCAAAGTTCGGCAGAGAAGGGGTATAAAGTCGGTATTCCGCTATCCATCCATAGAAGCGGTAAATCCCCGCGGGCACGATCTGGGCGTGATCACCCTAGGTGGTTCCAAATAATAGAAAGGCGACGGGTGATCATCGACGGCTTCCTCAAACCCGGTCTCCCTAAGCTGTATCGCTCGCTCCATGTGGTTTCTCGCCATCCGACGCCATACTGTTGTTCTTGTTGTTGCCCTTGGTGAGCAAGGTGGCCTGCTTCTCTCGCTGTACCTCGTTCAACGTGTCATTGACAATTTTGCGGAAATCCAGAAACCCGTGTTTGCCTTTGGTAAGCCATCCATCGAGCTGCGCAGCTCCCTGCAGGCCGTCCTCTGCAAGGCGCGGATCGGTACTACCAAGTCCGGTAATGGCGTATATGCGTGCCCGTCGGCGCGCCGTTTGGGCTTCAAAGGCCCGTATCTCTTTAGCGAGCTTGATTCCGTCAAACGGCATACCGATATCCGTCAGCACGAGATGAGGCGCAAAGGTTTTATAAACCTCGAAGGCTTTCCCGCCATCGTCGGCGTCCTTGATGTCTATGGTCCCGTTGTCGATCGCACGCCTGACTAGTTTCCGGCCGATCTCGTTATCATCCACCACGAGGACTCGCAACTTAGACGCCTTGCCTTCGCCCGCCCCTGGAGTTTTTGGCGGACCGTCCGTGGTATCGCTCCCTGTGATGGAGCCCGAGTCGCTTGACGAAATTTCAGAGTTGAGGCGAACCTTTGTATTGAGAATTCGACCGGCTCGGGCATCAGTGTATTCCGTGAGCGTCATGTTACGATGAATAAGCTGACGGATCAATGGTAAGGCAGTGCCTGTGTCCGTTGTCGAGGGCGTGAGAAGATGGATTAGAAGTTCAACTCGGAATGTCATGCCACAATCCCGGTTGGGAATCAGCTGGACTACGCCCTTCATTCGGCCGACCAGCCCCTGAGTGATATTCAGGCCGAGTCCAGCACCGGGAATCCAGGGATCGCCTTTCACAAAGGGCAAGAATATTTTGTCTGCTATGTCGGCAGAAACGCCTTTACCAGTGTCGATGATTTGGCAGACGATCCCACGTCCGTCGAGCATGGCCTCCAGCTTGATAAGGATTTGACCCCGATGTGTCGCTTTCAAGGCATTGGTAACTCCATTCACCAGAATCCTGAGCGAAAAGCAAACAATCAGACCCGGAAAGAGACACGTCGCTATGCGGCAACAACTTGACTCACCTCTTGAAAGCAGTTGCATCAGACCTCACAGCCCAATTTCGATCTTCATACTCGACCAAAATCTCGACATCTTTTTCACCTTTTACATGTCGATGCATTCGAGGTAGACTAGTCTGGACAGCTAATGTGACAGCCTGAGCGAGGTCAAACTCTTCATCCCGAATGAGATGCTGATCCGTTACGGTTTGCGTGATGGTACCGTAGTCGAGAATTTGGTTGAGTACCTGATCTAGAAGATTGCTACTTTGATTTAGCAACTGAAAATATTCGTCACAGTGAGCTGATGGCATGTCCGCCATCGCTTCTTGCAATAGACCAAGGCCGTTGATGATGCAATGTAGTGGAGTACGAAGCTGAAACGGATACGGGTAAGAATGCGCAGACTGGACAACGAAAAAAGGCTTGTGACTTACTTCATGAGAGATAGATGACAAGAAACGAGTCTTGGCCGCATCAGCTTCTACGACTCGAGATTGCAGCCAATGCGCTCTCAGAATTCCACCAATACTCTGGACGAAATTAAACTCCATAGACGCGAACTGGTACGAAGGTCGAGCAGACGTGACGACAACGAGGAAGACATATTGTTCTTCGGTACTGGAGCCGATAACTGCACCGCTCGAGGTGAAAGGCACTACAAGTTGGGATTTCGTGCCAGCGGGTAAAAAGCATTCGAGTCCCGAGCTATTTGGACCGAAGATGCAAGGCAGTTGTTCCGTGGCTGCGCAGGTGTGGTTTTGGCGAGCTTTCAAAAAGGTTTGCAGCGCGCCACTAGAGGCTGAGAGAGTCACTTTTCCTTGCACATCTGAAACGGCTGGCAATGAGCCATCAAGTGCCAGCAGTGACAAGGGAGGTACTTTCTGCGAATCGACCTGGCGACATCGTTGGACATGAGCAACAAGGAAGAGAAAAAATAGCATGATCAGACTTACAATACACGATGGCGTCCTGAGATCAACAATCATGGCCATTTCGGCTTCGGGCAAGACCTCTCGAATCTGCGCACAAGCCAGCTCTGCGAACTCTTTCAAGCTATCCGATTCTACCGATAGGTCTTTCATCCGGTTGGCGATAAGCTGAGCACACGGACGAGCCAGCGTGTGTTCGATGAATGCCGAAATGCTGCGACGCATTTGAGAATCCTTTGAGCGTCGATTGCAGTCCCAGGTGGCACGGAGCTGAGTTTGTAGCATTCGAGTGATCTCTCTAAGCACCATCGTGTGCCCAGGTTCGCGCATACGAGCTGCGACTTCGGGATTGGTGATCAACAGGTTTATCACTCCGATAGTGACCACGCTGCTTTCCTCGGGCAAGGCGGGCTCAAGAAGTAGAGTGACGGGAATGCCGACGTATCCCGCCAGCGACACCTGCGTGTTGATGTACTCCTTGGCGGAAGGTGACGCATCACTTGCGAATGGGTTTTGCGAGTATCGCCAGTCGTTTTCGAAATCCGGAACGAAGATCGCTCCTGACGACAATGCTGCATGGCCGCATAAACTCGTCTCGGGGATGATACGTTTCCCTTGATACAGATCTAGTGCCTCGAGAAGCTCCGGTGGACCGGAAACCGAGTTCAGGACCTGGATGTCTTGTTCGAATAAGGTGAATGCGACGGCTCCGCCATAGACTGCCTGAAGAACATTCAAGGTTGACTGAATACTCTGTACTTGTTCCCGGTGATGCAAGTCGTAATCCTGTATAATGGCCATTCGCAGATGTTCCAGTGGATGGCGAGGAGGCGGGAGGAACTTGTTTTTGATGTAATAGTCCCGAATACGGCGGGCAACGTCTGGCGTAATATGTTCTGAGTCGTACGCAGGTGTATCGGACGCGAATTGATGATTGTCAACGCTGCCTCTCCTAGTATCAAAGGGTTGACCAGACAAGAAAGCAGGAATGTCCGGGATGTCTGCAGAGGTGACACCTCTGCCCGCTGCATAATCCTTGAGAAAGGCCATCCATTCGTCCAACCGATCTTCCGTGTTACTGAGTTCGTCAACTGACATAGCTTTTGTTGCCTAGCAAGAGAGAAGGATGTGTGAGGAAGTGCTGGATTGAGCGAGTCAACGGATGTTGTGCATGCGGTATTCTTGTACGGCCATGGAGATTTTCTGTACGACCAGCGTTGAGTACCGAGGAGCAAAGGGTATAAGCGTTTCGGAACGCTGGTTCGAGCCACCTATCCAGTGGTGGATTGAATGGTGAGTGGGGACGACGAGGGCGGGCGGCCAGTCGGGATGCTCTGGCAATTGGCGATTTGATAGCACAGCGACAAGGACAAGGATATCTTTTCCCTTCGCTACCGAATATTGGCCATCTTTGCTCTTGCGCTCTTGTTTGCCGTGGGCCGCCGTGGGTGGAGGATGGAGGAGAGCCGGAATTGATGATCGAATAATCGATCACCTCAAACCTCAGTTTTATAACGGACCTAAAGCGGGAAGCAGGCTGTACCTGGTACCTGGTGCACCTCACGGGGTAAAGAGGCCAAAAATGGGCTAATAAAACGCTTATAAGGCGAAATTTCGGACGGTGACGCCTGGTGAATACGGTGGCGAATGCCGTCGCATCCTCCTCTGCGATAAGAGGTATCACGATACACGATTGAGCGACAACCTGGACCTGGACGACAAGTTCGTAATCAATCCTTGTCCTCGGCCTGGAAGTTCCTCATGTCCAGAGACGGAGTCTCTGTTCCGAATGCAAAGAAAAGATGACTGCAACATATGCGCGACACATAGAATCAAGCCGCACAAGTGCCATACATGCCGCGAAAATCTCACGACCGACTTGTGTTGAGACGCTGCTACCATCAGCGCTAACATAGCTAGCCATCTGGGTCTGAATGCTCCGTCCCGGAAGGCCTCGTGGTGTCTGGTTTCGCTTACACTGTACTATGCAAACATGTTCGAAGCAGACAACCACATAGCTATGAAACAGCAGGACTGGATTGCATTCAATATAATCTCTGTTGATTTTAATTTCTCAATACCAGGCTACCTAACAACACATGCGCCACTTCTTCTCCTGCTTTTCCCCCGCCGCCCATGAGGCTGCTTGAATTCTTCCGCAAGGACCGCATTACACCTTAGTCGCAGGTCTCCATAAAGGCGCAACTTCCCGAACTAATACCACCCCTTTCTCTCTCTCGGCACAAAACGATACCTCATGCTTCGAGGCATGAACTTCGGACCGCACGCTGTGTGTCACCGGGTCCACAAAGGGTACCCAGATTCCCGTCTTTCGAGCGTGAAGTGAATCAAGGTTGGGGATCTCGAAGCTGGGGAAGCAAGTGCGACAATATTTCGGGTCGGCTTCGATGGCGAGCTTGTGTTGTAGGACCATGGGGATGCTGTAAGGCTGAATGGTAAGGTTGAGATGCTAACTGGTAGTTGGATATTCGTCTAGGCGACGAATCGGTTTCTGAAAGGTGGATAAGTTGGAGTTTGGACAGACAATGTCACAAGTGCAGCAGTATCATTTCTCATATAATACGGAACTTACGTCTCGTCGCAATATATACTACGGCTGACAGAGGACGATCTCGAACCAGAGGCGTCAACACAAAGGAAGGTCTAGGAGAAAATGCTGAAAGGATCCCACATCAATCTGGACGTTCACGACTCGAAAGCATCTTGAGTGAACAAAGGCGTGGATCAACCGCGTCAGGGTCGCCACCCTACTTTTCCTAATCTTCAGATTCAGAATTATCATTACTGTCGCTGTCGCTGCCATTTCCTTCGGAACTGGTCGCATTCACCTGCTGCGACAGTCTTACCGAGCGGGGACCGGTCCTCAAATCGTAGCCGTGTATGTTGATTTGATCGCCCAGGCGGGAAGCTGGAGGCGGCGCCGTTGAACCTTCCGAGCGATCCGGCTTTCCCGGGTTTTGAGACTGCAGACCATCGACAAGCGTCTGAAGCAGCTGGGCCTGATTCAGCAACGTTAGGTCAAATGTCGAATTTGTTTTGGTTACAACTGATTGAACATCACTCCCGCCTGCTGTCGAACCCAAGTACTGATAATGCGTCCCAACTGGAAGACCACCATACACCACACCAGTGAAGCTAGCCAATTCCTCGAGAAATCAAAACAACGGAACCGGCTGAAGAAGATCTCCCCGCCCATGGTATCTTTGTAGCATCAGTTGCATGTGGGAACCTTAGCAGGAATTTCGCTGGACGTGGAGACAGCCTTGAACTTGACTGCATGAGCAGGATGATTGTACGTCAGCACCAACGGCTGCGTGAATCTGATTCTGCAAGCACTCACTCAAGATTCTCCAAAACTGTCGAAGAGTGCGCTTGACAGCCAGAAATATTAGTCTCGCGTATCGCACAAAAACTGGCGTATCTGTAAGAGAAGAATAGACGAATGAACATGCGTACATTGGCACCGTTTCCCGAGCTTCGAGGCAAAGACTACTCACTTTCAGGCTTCAAATGCTGTCGGAACGTGCGCTTGATTTCGGCTTCCGCAGGTCTTCGCCACTCCTGAGCGAAAGCAACGACTATTTGAACAAGCAGCAACGATAATGAGAACATCAGTTCAATAGTGCGAACGACATCGGCTTCCGTCTCTTTTCTTGTAGCCCTAGCCCTAGCCCAAGACACTTACGCTCAGGAGTCATGAGCTGGTTAGCACTGCGCTTGAGTGCGGACACCCTCAGTTTCGCATATTCCTGAAGCAAGAGGATACCTGAACGAATGAATTCTACTGGGTGAGGATACAGGACCAGTTAGACCCGGCCAGTCACTGAACTCGCTCGACGCGTCACGGGGAATTACTTACGTTCTGGCACCACAAGACTATGAAGAGATCGCTTTGTAGCACATGCCTTTTTCGCCCTGTGTTGTCGAATTGTAGCTAGCTCTTTATGGCAGTAAGTATTAGCTAATAGTTGCCACCCCACTTTAGGGCATAACAGCAAGCCAAAACAGACTTACGTTCGAACGGAGCAAATTGTCGCAGGGCGTACTGAAATTCTGCTCGTCTAGCTTTTCCGTAGGCGCAGATCATCGTCAGAAGCTGTACTATTCCACCCAGGCAGACTTTGGCTCCACAGAAAGAAGCTTGTAAACAAGCATGAATAGCTCGAATAGGTCGGAGGCGGAGAGGCATAATCCACCAAAGACAGGCGGCGACGATGATATGCAGCAGTAGGAACGCACCCATCAAGGGCAGAAACATGATGATGTCGACGATACCCATTCCGATATGTCCGAACAAAAGAAACGGCGAGGTTATGCAGATCACCGTTTTGGGAAGGTCGTCCATTTCACTTCTCCATTCTTGCATGCGGTCTCGACGCTTGAGGATGAAGTCAAAAGATGAAGGTCGAAGCTTGTAATGGCTAGCAATGAGGAACCAAGAGAGATAAGAGATATCCAATAGGCCGACCGCAAAGTCGAAAATGTAGGAGGCGTCCATCATTTGAGAAGGTCTTGTGATACTTGTGTTTCTGCCTGTGGCAAAGAAAATATTACCACAGAAGGGGATCAATCAAGGCGAGAATAGTTATTCGCTCGAGTTGGAACTTACAGACGGTTCTCGCGCTGAATATTGTGCTCATAGGCGCACATCCTGCAAATGAAATCTTTCTTGAATGTTGGAGAGAAGGAGCTTTATAGGTATACTCACAGTGAGCTAGTCCTGCCTTGAATACCAAAGTGGTCCACGAATTAGGAGTGGCGGCGGAAGCACGATGCGTTTGAAGGCACTGATAGCCATCGTATCCCTACCCGCTATTTCAACGCTAACGGCAGCGAACTTGACAAACTCGCCCGATTTCTCCCTCGCTTCGAGTTTGTACCAGGGCGACAGATCACAGGGTTGAAGGCTTGGGCAAGAGGTAGAGCTCAAGTTGAATTAGCAGGTCGTTATTCTGTGGCTATGAGCGGTGGCTAGATGACGAATTCACATGCGGTTGTAAATCTCGTCTTAGTCCACGTGATATCAAGGGTAAATGTACAGCTCAAGTAGCCAGATGCTATGAAAGGAGTTCAGCTACTCACAACCCTTCTTACGTAGCGCAATCGTGACTGGTCCCCGTTTCGCTTTACGGAAAAGTCCTGAGCTCACATGATTTCCACGTCGCAATGCTGCCACCACGACATGCTGCTGTCTGTGCAGTAGGTGTATACTCTGACATGCGGAAGCGTAAACCAGCCCTTAGATTTGATATCATACACATACAACCTGAGTCTCGAAAGGAAAAAGAGATTCACGTCGGGCCGCATCGCTCGTCCTCAGATTCGGTGGATGACAGCAGGTTGACTGAGGGTTGATACGAAAGAAGACCGACAAGGCACCAAGATTTGATACGAGGTGAGACGCAAATGATAACACAGCGTTATAAGTATTGCGACTTGGCCAAAGCCTCACTCAGTGTGCTCTTTGCGAAAGCCAAGCGAGCACGATGTCGAGATTATGTTTGGTCTTGTTTGATGTCGAATAGCACTGTGATCAAGGCGTTGGGGATTTCAGCATTCAGTCCCGGATGCGAGGTCCAGATGAGCAAATCGCGGACTTACCGAAACTGGCCGATTTGTGATCTTGTCCAAGGCCCTATAACGTGAAGTATTAGCATGGTATCTGTCTTGTGAGTTGCGCTCTGTGTTTGAACCTACATTTCCGAGATAAGATCGTCAACACCCATGGCTTCCGGCAAGTCGTTCTTGTTCGCCAACTACCCGAGCGGCAGACCGGGAAGATATATAGGATCAGCGAGGCTCAGTGGGGACATTCAAAAGGAGCGCCAAGAAGACTGCTCGTAGAAACTCACCACAAGAAGAGGTACACCGGCCAAAGCTGGGACAGCTAATAGGGATTGAAGTTCAGATGCAGCTGTAGGCACACTGGCTCGCTGTAAAAGGAAGAGCAGCCATTTCGCACCGATCAGAGAGTGTCCGGAGGCGAGGGAGCTGGTAGTGAGTTTCTCACATCCGCTGCATCTACTACGAATCTAGAGATATAACGCCAGCCGTAGCTTTAGCGTGAGGATCCGAATCAACCTGGATAAGACCCAATTGCTTACAAGATCGCATCTGCCCCCCGGGCATATCTATCCCACATATTCCGGAACTTTGGTTGACCCTGCTTGCCGCTTCATAAGTCGATCTGTGCGTCATCTTCGAGAAAGGTTCTCACTCACTGCTACATCCCAGATCTTCATGACCACATTTCCCTTTCTCACTTGACGAAGGTTGAAGGCGACTGTCGGAACAACATCTTCTGAGAACTGGTTAGCGCCTAGTACATTGACAAGACTGGAGATGAATGGTGCAGAGAACAAAGGTAAGTGCAGGCTCATTCACGTTATTTCCCGCTCTGTCCGGTCTTGGGAAAACCGCTGTACCTTGTCTTTCCGCTGGCCTGTAAGATGAAGAATGATTAGCAAATCAATTGCAGACATAATGGAAATGACCGGCTCACCTGCAGCCCAACAATTGTTACTTCAAGATGCTTGGCAAAGAAGAGACCTCTAAGCCAGTTGAGTAAACCTGAGAATAGGTACGCCATTGTAGAGAGTTTCCGCAGCAGCCGCCAATGGTATACGGATGTGGAGTGGAAGCGACCGACGGATCTCCAAGACTTCTGGTATTATACGGTTTTACTGATGCTTGTCGTCGACTGCGCAGACACCACCTAGAGTCCTTGAGAGATATCACTGTCACCTCATCGACGAAGCTATCGACGACGACAACCACCACTAAGGGAAAGCAGGAAAGCCATGACGAATCGGGCATTGGGTTTCAGCTTACCTAAGGATTTGAATGGTCACGTGTTCCAAAAGTTGGTTGTGAGGGTAGCTTGTACAGTCTTCATGAATATACCTATAGATATTGTTGGGAGGAAAGGATATCTGCCACGAACAAAGGCCAGCTCAATCAGACATGCCAGCAAAGTCCGCAAAATTCACAGCCACAAAGTCTGTAAAGTCTAGCAAGACTGCCTCAGCATCTTCCAGAAAGGCGGAGAAGAGCGTTGAAGCATTGGCAGATTCAGACGACATCGATGCGGTAGACACAGCGCCGCGGAAAGTCGCAGTGGAGAGTGAAGATGACAGTGATGATTCGGACTCAGATGACAGCGACTCGGACTCGGAAGAGAATATTGCACCTCAGCTGAAATCGCAGAGAAAATCCGGAAAATACGCGTGAGTTGGCTTGATCCAGTTGCCTGGCGTTTGACCCGCGGTACTGAATGACGGAAAACCATGTGGATAGTCCATACGTACCGCCACAAGGGATGTCAGAAATGGACTGGTCCAGCGTCAAGGCCACCGTCGCTGCCAGTCCTTTCGAGTGGAATGCGCTCGCCGCAAAGCCCGGTGTTGAACTCTGGGCCATGCGGGTTCCGCGAAACTTTAAACCGGAACATTTGGCACAGCTACAATCGACATCAGACAGCGTCAAGTCCAGCACCGGCGTACTCGGTACAGTGAAAACGAATAAAATGTCATATCAACTACGTGTAGCTTCAACACATACGAGTAGACCAAATGATGGCGCACATATTCCCAACATCGAACAACATCCTGCTGCTCAGCCTTCCCTGGCAGACAGCATGCTTCTGCCAAACGAAATGTCGTCCAAGATGGATGTTGATGGTATCGGCAAAGGGCCAAGAGAGCAGGGTGATTCCAACACGAGCAAAGAGGCAGCAGTGAAGGAGGAATTGGGTGTTGCCGATCTGACGGTTGCTGGTGGTGAGGAGATGGAGGGCTTGAGGCTGGTTGTGCCGGATGTCAGGCGTAATGGCCTCTATATGGGTAGGTTTTCTGCCACTATGGTTTCGATTCCGATGTAGTCGAGTGATCTAACGCAAAGCTTCGTTTTCCAGCCCCGAAGAAGATTACAAAACACCTCATTCTCGCACCTTTGCCTCCTCATCTCGGTTCCACGGACAAGCCAGACATCCCATCGTTCTCAGGAGCACCTTCAAAGCGTCCTCAACCACTGGAGAAGCTGAAATACCGAAACTTGCCCTTTGGTGCGGTGAACACGGACACAAAAACAATCGTCGACGAGGTAGACCCGCAACGTCAGACAAAGCGGAAGGCGGATATGATGGAGGTAGACGAGGTCGCTTCTACTATCACAGCAGTCCCAGCAGAGGCCAAGGAGAAGAAGAAGTCGAGAAAGTCTGAAGTTACAGCTCCGACGGCGGAATCCAAGTCGGAAGGCAAAGAGAAGAAGAGTAGCCGGAAGTCAAAGCCATGATGCGCTGCGGTCGAGAGTCTTTCTGCCTTGTGTTCCGGTTTGTAGTTTGCATATGTATGTACAACGCATTGTATAGTGTTTGCTTGCGTCCTGCCAATCATTCGCAGAACGCTTTTTTCTCACTCACTCAGCCAACATTCATTCTGCGATGATTTCTCTTCTTGACACCTGAATCGGCAGTGCATCCAGGTGTCAAGTCAAGTTCGTCAAGTCATTAGTTTACGATCCTATACGGTGTGTACATTTGAGATACAGTCTGGTCTCTGCCCTTGCCATTTCAACTCAGTATCCCACGCCCCGCAGGTAGTCTGCCAGCTTGGAAACAACCACATTGGCTTCGCCTGCTGGAGTTCCAGCTTCGTACTGAAAAGATACTGTTTGTCAGATGACCGTGAAGGTGCTTAATTCTTACGGAGTCTACTCACTTCTCCAATTAAAATCGCCTGCTTGGTCTTTGAGATGATAACGCCCCGTTCCTAGTGTGCCGTAGGAATATCAGCATCTCACGCAGATGCGCTATCATGGCCATTCGCCGCAAAGACTCATCGACTCACCTGTTTCCTTCCAATCAACTGTTCTCCGTCAGCCTGCAAACACATGAATTTGGTTCCTGCGAGATGGATGCCGTGTGCTGTTTATAATGCGTTAAAGTCCAATGCACGCTTAGTAACGTGGGTTCGATGCATGTTCTGGCCTTCAGAGCGAGACCTACCCTGAGCTTCGCCGGGCTGAGTGAAAGCGACTTTGACCAGGAAATCTTGTTCAGGCTTGGAGAGCTGCACAAACGGCATCAAATCAAAGGCACATACGGCCATCAGGTATAGTCAAGCTGTTTGAAAGCGGCCTATACTTACGGTATAACCAGGGGATGTAGCCCAGACTCCGCCCTTGACACCCAAGATGGCACCTCGAGCAATCTTCCCCGTCTTCACCATGGAATCATCGACGTAAGCTATAGCGCGAACATAAGGATGGGCTTAGCTCCAAGCTTCTAGCCAGGATATGAAACGCAACTTACCTTGCCAAGACATTGTGTGGTTTAGATATATGGAGTCTGAGGTCGATTTTATGCTGTATAGCCGGAGCTTCCTCACTTAGATGGTCATGATAAAGTCGATGGTGGTTAGGAAGGTCCAGCTTCGTCATCACGTTCACAGTTGCGCTTTTAGTCGCTCCTCCCGCGCTACTGTACTTCTATGTGCAGTTACAGCTTCTTACCGCAGCAAGCTCAGCACTATCATGGAGCTGCTCATCATCCCCCGGGTACCGACTACGATACATGGATTGATCATCTGACTAAATAGACGGCCAAGCAATTATCTCCCTTATTCTGCTACCTCTCGCGATCCAACGGAGTATGTAGAGTCCATCCTGCATTTCACATATGCTCCAGCAGTCACTATGTCGTATTTCGAGGGATGCTCCTCTGATATACAAGTTGAGATGGGGATTAGCGGTACCTCGTGGTCGCATCCCCAGAAAGTGGGAATGCTGTATCGAGGGGTGTCTGCTGGTGGCGGAACAACTCGATGGCTGTGGTTGGGAGACACCTTGTGATTGGCATGTGGTTTGGGGTGTAAAAGCATGAACTGTTTGACGACACTTACAATGTACTCCGAAAAACGTCGTCTACAGGAAAGGGTCAGAGTCAGCAGAGGCCTTGCCTAGGTGAAGAGGAAGACTTACTTGTCCACCTTGCAAGTTGATCTCCGATACTACGTTTCCGAGATCCAGGTGACAAGTTAGCAAGTGATCCAGTACGCATTTTACTGGACTTACTTGATGACAAAGGTTCCAGGGATATGAGGCGCATCAATCCCTGTTCATGCAAAAAAGCAAGGACGTCAATCTTCGCCGATTGCATCCTGATGCAAGATTCCGTACATGTCCCACTGAGATTCTTCACTTGCAGTCCTCCGACAGTATCCTGACGCAAAACAGTGAATACTTCCCAATCGGTGTGTTCCTGTGAACAGGCGGTCAGCCAAGGTAGCATTCCCGCCTCGCAGCAACACACTCACTCCAATCCCTGGCTGCCTCTCATTTGCTTGCTCGCCACGCAGCGGTGGGTAATAAAGCAAACGCTGAATAGCAGCTGGATATCGAGTCTGACTTGAAGACAATGAATCATCAGTCTGCAGTGTCCTATAGTTTAATGTCCTACAGTTTAACGAGATTACTGACCTTGTCCTCGAAGAAATCTTCGTCCAATTCGAGCGACAACGCCAGCAGCGGGAACATTCGTCTACCCAACTCCAGCATTTCTATACTGTAATAAATCTAGTCTTTAGTCCTTACCACCGGTACGAAATTGTATTAACGTACTAGTAGGCTAGAACCGTCTCCTTCTGAAGAGCCGATTCACGAACTTAGCTAAAGATCGAAGTTATAGTCGGGAACAACTCACAAATTCTGTAGCACCTTCCCATACTTGGATATCGGGCCACAGATTTTCACCATGCTCTAGACCATCGCTATGCTGGCTTTGGGCTTGATCCCCACCGTTTTGCTTGAGTCTTTCTAATTCTTGAAACGAAGGTAACGTCTTCGCAATCGTCGGATCGAGGCCAAGATTGAAGCCTTCGTGTAAATCTCCTTCGTTCTCCCTATCGGCGGTTAAAGTTGTTGAGCATTTCCTCAGTCCCCATTTCGACCGATATCCCAGGACTACGCGACTTACGGGTCATTGTTCTCGGTCAACACTCCCATCCATCCTCGGAAATTGTTGGATTTGGAGATATCGACCTGTTCAAATCACGATATCGACGTTGCAATCAGTTGGCAGTTCCAGATCGCGTCCACAAGCGAGCACCTACAGACTTCTTCACAGCCGGCGCAGTCGCGAAGAACGCTTCAGTTTGCTGGAATGTCTTGTCCACGACAGCTGCATTGACTCCATGGTTCTTAACTGTACATCGAATTGTAAGCCAAATACACTGCTCGTCTTGTGATTCGAAGAGCAGCCGGCCTACTATAGAAGAAGCCAGCTGTCAAGGATGCCTTCTGTATCTCCATGGCTACCGCATGTCGTGTTGCATAGTCTGGGCAAATAGCATCGCGCAGATCTCTACGGGGTAGGTCATCAGTGATCTTGGGCTATTCTTTATGAAGCGGCCATTACACTCACATGATCGGGATACTGTCAAAGTCTCGAGTAGACAATTGCTGAGCTTTCTCGAGCAAGGTCGACATACTGGTGTCTTGGTTGGCGTACTGTTCGGCCGTTTTTTACAACACTATTCCTTGGAAGTGGGTGACGAACCTGGTGGAAGATCTACTTTGAGAGTATACTGGGTACAATCGTGTCTGGCGGAGCTGGACGATCCTCAAGGCAGTATCGACGTGTGTGTGACATGATGGATAGATGCCCCTTATCGTGGCAGTGGCAGCTCGTGACTTTGGTTCCGACGACCGCTCACTCGGACCGCGGACCGAGAGGTGCCAGGGTGCCAGCAGGGGCGTGCCAGCAGAGCCTGAATACGTAACAAATAGTAGTCTGGACTGTAACTTTATTTAAACCAAACAATCTAAATCTACTATCCAACTCTTTCCGCAACCTGAGACCCTTGACGAGAGTAGTGATCGTTTGATATCCGAACTTAATTGCAGGCGGGATTACGAAATCAAGAGGAGTTTCCTCTTCTTCTTCCCTCTTCGACGTTTCACCATTATGCGACGTGTTATCCGCGATACCGCCTTTTTTGTGGTAAGGATTCATTAAATTCTTTCTACGAATTGCATTAGCTACACTCGCTCAACGATCTATTTCGCCTCGTTGTCGTATTGTAGTATTACCTGGATATCCGTTCCTTCACCATTCTAATCTAAATGTAACTACAGCCGCGCCTGACATGAGGCAATGATCCCTTCGAAGTGCTAATTTCCGCTGGACTATGCAACTCATAGAGATGCTTGCTGGGTATATCATCGTTTCGGTCTTTAGTTTTCGAGGGTAGGCAAGAATTTCACCAAGGTGTCCACCTGTAAAGAATACCTTCCTATCAGGAACTTTTCTAGCAGGTGTGCTTGATTTAGCTACTTACAATGAGCTGTTATCGTGATATTGGTTACAGAGCGGAGGATACTGGTAAGGTTAAACGTTATATGTCGGATCCAGATGACAAGACTGACCTGATGGTCCTCCGCTTGGGGCAAACCGCTAACAAGGATAGTACCGATGGGACCAGCTGAGTTGTTCTTCATCCAGATAGGATAACCTCCTCCGTGACAGGCGTATTGAGGGAACGGGAAACCTTTGTCTTCCGGCTTCTTACCCTGAACTTCAAACCTAAAACGAAAACCTGTCATTTCCCAGTCTCGTCCGATCGGAGAGGTCTAGGACTCACAGTCGACCCATCAAGAAGCTGGCCTTGCCAGTACGCTTCACAACGGCTTCTTTGCCGTTCACCCAGGTCCAGTTATCCGCCGCTATAGGTCGTTGACATCTCGGGATCAGTGCTGCATTGCCGGGAGAGCTGAGAGACTTTGAACTTACTGGTCGCTCCTGGCTTACCGACAGCGCAGGTGAAGAGCTGTTGGCCGTCGAATAGCTTGATTGCCATTACCGCGCCTATAAATGTTCCAATGTTCCAATGGTGGGCTAATACTAGATATCACAAAAGTGGAAGCGGCTTACCAAGGCCAGCTGTGACACCTTCAGCGGCGGGACGGGTCTCATCGCCATATTTAGCGAGAAACTCTTCCCGAAGAGCCAACCCGAGCTGGAAAGCTAGAGAGAAACGTAAACTTCAGTAGAATGAACATGCCGATCCTAGATCCAGCCTTGATGCATACCGATTTCCGGGCTGAACTTGTTGAATCGCAACTCGGCGTGATGAGCGTCCAAAAGGTCAAGTAATGCGGGATCGGACAGGCCGAAGTCGGTTGTCTTTTTTTCGAACGAGTATCCCATTTTGGCTATACTGGAGGGTGAAGGTAGGACGTAGAACGAACTTGTTGCGGCTGAGTTATAACGAGTTGCTGTATGCTGTATGAGCAAGAACCGAACGAGAGCTGTAGCAGCTAGCTGCTGTAGCCCCGAAGCGCCAAATTTGATTCCGCTTTGTTTACTTTGTGTAGAGATGTCCACCAGGCCAAGCTCAATGGTTGATCGTAATTCCATCATGCCTTCTTAAAGCTTACTTCCAGCTTTTACTCCCTTACTTCCAGTATCTATGCACCTTGGCCAGTCGAGTTCCTTGGTGGTCAACTTCGTATACCTTGCTGCCGCTTCTTGATTGCAGGGTAACGCAACAGACTTAAGCAGCTGATTGCCATGCCGACCACAACTGGGCGTCTATGAGCAGAGAGCATTGCCCATCAAGCCCACGTTGATTGAGATGGAATGGCCCATCACCAAACAAGAATGGATCCGAGTAAGTCTGATTCCCGACAGCCTGACGCTCATGGATTACAGCTGACATTTCATATCTAGTTAAGGAAAGAAGACGAACGCCTGCGGAACGTTGTGTCACAGCATTACCGAGAGTCCGAGAAATACGATGATATTGTGAGGGAGAAAGATCTCTTGGAAAATCTTTTGCTCAGCACACAGCAGTAAGTCGTGCTCTAATGAATCAATTACATCGAGGTGTACCTAAACCGTTTATCCTTGTCCAGAGAAAACGAAAGATGCGAAGCGGAGCTGAAGACCTGGAAGGCGTACGCAAAGGTTGGTCTTTTGCGACTTCTTCCAAAGCTTCCCCAGTCGCGAGGCGGCTCACAGCTTGTCATTACCTGCGAGAAATGCAGGATCTGGAGAAGAAGATTGAATCATACGAAGGACCGCATTGGCAGGTGAGCCTTCTCTTCGCCTCTGTTGATCGCTCGACTGCTAGATCAGACATCACAGGACAACCCCGGCGTCCCTTCCACACCAGTGCCTGTCAAAGTTCGAAAGACGGGAATCCTCAAACAGCCTATTCGAAGTGCACGACTGGTTCCAATGGCTCAAGATCCTGTTTTGGACGAAGAAGAAACACCGGTTAAGCCAGGCGGCAACTTCACCGACACCTCGAATATCGGACTTACAACTCGGGCCGGCCTTGGCAAATCCCATAACAATTCCGATCCAACCGCTACACGCATGTCATTCTTGGCGAACAAGGCAAAGAGGAGAAGCGCAACGTTCTGGGAATACGAAGAGCAGATAGTTCCTGCTTTGGCCAATGCAGAGAAGAAGCAGGAAAGAAGGCTGAGCCTTCAGATGCTCAGCGATGCGAGCGTAAGGAGATCCGCCAACGAGATCGACGTGGTATTGGACGAAGGCGACCGGTATGTGCACAACGCCCTAGTCAAAGAGAACTCGGAAGGAGCAATCGAGACGCTGCAGGTGGATGGCTACAATCTATCTCCAGAGACCGCTCTTCAACCTGCGACGAGTCCAGCACAGCAGCTCACTGTACCAGCAGACCGACTAGAGTCCGTTATCACCGCCTTCGAGAGTCAGATTTCAGCAATGCTCAGTCGACTTGGCGACTCGGTGGACCGCATCCATGCGACCGAAACAGCTCAACAGGACGTCCTGCACGAGTATCAAACAGCTCACCTCGCGGAAATTTCCAACCTGTCCTTGAAGCGATCTACAGCGGAGCAGGCAATGTCCGTCATGAAAAAAATTATACAGGAAAATGATTCGAAGTGGCGGGAGGAGGCAGATCGCAGAGAAGAAAGATTGCAGACGATGCTGGAAGAGGTGAGTTGGTGCTGGCATTTACTTAGTGTCTGAAAGATGGAATTCACTCGCCTTGTTTCCAATAGGCAAAAGCACAAGCAGCGCTGCTAATAGCAGACATTCCGACTGTCTGATCTAATCATAGGACTCGGAAACAGGGGAATACAACAACCCTTACGAATGGACACCCTGGATTTATTAATATTCTTGCGCGAGTATCCGGCACATCATAAGGCAAAATCATCATCTCGAGTCTGAAGCAGCATCTTCTGGCTGCCTATCGTGTGTGTATGTCATCGTTATCAATATGCGTTTCCTATCTCTGTTATCATTGTGCTTTAGTAATACAATCGTCCTTCGTTGTAAGTTGTACTCTTACTTCGTGATCTTATGAACATGACATGCATCATGCAAGAAGCTCATGAAGCGACGAAGCGATGAAGCAGTAACTCCAATCACTCATTTCAGGGCATTTCAGGGCATTTTCAGCGTTATCTTAGCCACCTCCGGCCATTCAGTACACCCTGCTTAGTCAGCTGGCGTTCTAAGAGACAATGTAAATAAACCGTAGCATGGTTGATGAATTGAGAGAAAGTCCGAGCTCCGTCTTGTGTTGTCTTTGTGAGTGGACTCTGAATGAGTTCCTGCATCTACTCCTACACTGTGAGGAGGAATTGTGAATCGTCTACAAAGACAAGGTGCTGACACGACCTGAACATACCAACTTCACAATGAGCACCGCAACAATCAAGCCGCTGGCGGTCTTGCTTCAGCCGGCATGTACCGCTCACAAATGGATTCGGACAACGGAAACGCCCTATCTGATGGAGAGACCTGAGCGGATAAGAGCAGTGATGGTGGGTATAGCAGCGGCTGCAGCGAACTTGGAAGAAGAGGGAATGGAACGTGCGACGCATCTCGCTGCAAATGATGACACCTCATCCAAGGCAGGCCCAGATCAGCAAACGCAACGAGAGGGAACGCCGGATATCAGCTCAATGATGGACAGCCTCAGCATTCAAGCTCCGTCCGATGCCGCTTCTGCACAACCAGGTCTCATCTCAGACTTCATATATCTTCCCCCGGTTCCTCATCCAGCTGGCATTTTCGATCATGCCAAACGAGGGAGAACGCTTCTCGCAAATCCCGCTGTCCAGTACACGCATTCGGAAACACCGGAAGCTCCATTCTTACCCTTGGGAACGGTCGGAGCACCCGTACCAACTTCAGCGTATCTTCCGGCCCTGCTTAGATGGTGCATTGAAGCGCCCGAGAAGATCAAGCAAGGAAAATGCGAGATCCCATCTATCAACGATGGAACGGAAGAGGGCGAGCAATTAAAGTTGATTGTCAGCGATTTGTACCTAGGTCCGGGTAGTATGGATGCTATCGAGGGTTGCGTAAGTTCAACTTGAATGAAGACGTATACTCCTGATATTCATTATTCGCCGAATAGATCTTGACTGTCTGTCAAGCTGTTGATCTAGTATGCGGAAAGCCGAAGTCTGGATTGAAGGATTCGTCGTCGGAACAAATGAGTGCTACGGAAGCGGGACTTCAGACGGAGAAGTCTTTCTGTGTCATCAGACCTCCTGGACACCATTGTGGCCAAGATGCACCATCAGGGTAAGAGTCTATCGGACTGCTCTCAGTGAAGAGGAGACCCTGACTACTTTCGACAGATTCTGCTACGTGAACAATGTCGTCGTCGGAGCTATGCATGGTACGTACAGCTGCGCTCTTCTCTTATGGGATTCTCAAACTGACTACTTTCTATTTAAGGCTACCTGAAGCATGATCAGGATCGCGCTGTCGTTATTGACATCGACCTGCACCATGGTAAGGTGAATCCGGCTTATCCCATTGTCCCTTCGGTTGACTTTCCACTGCATCATTAGGCAATGGAACACAAGCTATTCTCATGAACTTGAACGAGGCGTCGCATAACGAGGATCTTCTCAACGAAGGAGGTAAACCGCGCCGACCATTGACCACTGCGGAAAGGCAGAACGGTGGAAAAAGGCGGAGAGGCTGGAAAGGGTTCTATGGGAGTTTGCACGACATCGTGAGTGCCGCGATGCTCTCAATGTTTCTCCGAAGGAACGTCCTCTAACCTCATTTTCCTTAGTGGAGTTACCCTTGTGAGGTGAGCCTTGCCGCCCTGCGGCTAACTTACAGTTGCTTGTTGTTGAGGCCTGCCCTCTCGATTACAGGATGGGTCAATCGATCTTATCAAGGATGCCTCGGTATCGATAGCTGCGCATGGTCAATATGTGTAAGCCCACTTCGAGTCTGCGCTACCAGCTGCGTGATATTTACCTGTCATTTTATAGCGAAAACATTCATCTTCAGCCGTACGAATCGGAAGACGACTTCTATCAACGCCTATATCCCAAGTATATCACAGTACTGGACAAAGCGAAACACTTTCTCGAGGAAACTGGAGCCGACCCTAGCCACACGACTGTGTTTATCAGGTGAGTCTTTTTCGGAGATGTTCCCAATCACCAAACTTACGAGATGCATTTCAGTGCTGGATTTGATGCTTGTGAGCATGAGCAGTCAAGCATGCAACGCCACGAGCGTAAAGTGCCTGTAAGTCTTTTGCTTTGTTACATTGCTGCTCGTATCAGTTTTTTAACGTTCAAATCTAACGTTCAAATCTAAGGTGTCATTCTACGAACGCATCACCAGAGATATTGCAGCATTCGCCGACCAGTACGCGAACGGCAAGGTGGTTTCCGTCCTCGAAGGTGGCTATAGCGACAAGGCTTTGACAAGCGCCGCGATTTCACATATTGCCGGATTTTTCCCTACGGACGAATCAAGGGCAACCTGGTGGGACGAAGCTGCGCTATCGGACGTAAGTAATAGCTCGTTCGCTTTGAGCTTTGGCGCTTGCTGACGATGATTGAATAGATCGACCGAGCGACTCGCAAGAAGCGGAACGGTCAAACTGCACCTTTTCCCAAAGAACTCCGTGCTTCAAGGCGCCTTAAGCGCATCTTTGATGTGTTGGAGATTTGCAGTCAATGGGGAATGAGCCCAAACGCGCCTGCAGGCATGGCGACCGACTCTTCTAGGGAGAGGGCAGGGCGAATGACGTTACGCGAGCGGTCAAAGCCGACTTCGAAAGAACCGTATTCACCTCTTGCGCCTGCAAAGAGTGGCCCAACAACAACCCGAAGGAAGACGCAAGTCAGTGGGGACACGCCGGATCGGTCCGAAGCTACCAAGCAAACTTCGCGCACCGTTTCGCCAGATAATGCGATCAATGACGCAAAAACACAGGACTCTATCAATGAGACAGTGTGTATGATCCCAAAAGTGTCCTCGTTGGAAGCCACTTTGGTGAACAAGGTAGAGGAAACAACAGCTGCCGAGCATGACAGGCCGAAGGTGATTCTGAAATTCAAGAATCCGACGTCGAATCGCATCGTTTCTGACCCCGAGACACCTGAAAAACCTGACATCGCTACACTCAAAAGCGGGATTCATCTCGGCTTGGACGATATGCGCAGGCTAATCTTATTACTTCAGCCAATCAGTACTCCGCATATTCACATCGCTGGCACGAACGGAAAGGGGTCTGTGTCCGCTATGATTGATAGCTGCGTCATGACAGCTGGATTGCACGCCGGCAGATACAACTCTCCCCATCTGATCACCCCCAGGGATGCCATTCTTATCGATGGACAACCGGTCTCTCAAGAAGCGTATGATCGACATCGAGACATTGTGGAACAAACAATCGCGAAACACCATCTACAAAATTCGGAATTCGAAATGGAAACAGCCACGGCTTTCTCGATATTTGCCGACGCCACCCCTTCGTTGGATCTGCTTCTTATCGAATGTGGCATGGGTGGCCTTCGAGATGCGACCAATGTGCTTGATAAATCGCAGCAGATTTGCAGCATCCTTACTGCGGTCGATCTAGATCATCAGAAATTTTTGGGCAACACCGTAGAGGCTATAACTACCGACAAATTGGGCATCACTACTGCTGGTGGTCATCTGGTAGTATCAAAGCAGATACACCCGGAAGTCATCGACGTCGTCAAACACACGGCTTTGGAGATTGAATTCACGTATGAGAGGGCTATCGACGGCTTGACGCTCGAACTCGCTTTGGCGGGACGACATCAGCAAGAAAATGCAGCCACCGCGGTCACCGTCCTAAACCACGTTCGTTCCGATCCGAGATCGCTTCAGTTACAACCCCGGCTACAGAACATTAGTCCTTCAGATATCCAATTGGGATTGCAAAAGACGCAATGGCGCGGCCGATGTAGTTGGATTCACCTTCGTGGTTCTGCAATAGGCTTTTCCGAAGATGTTCCGCTGCTGGTTGATGGCGCGCACAATGGATCCGCTGCGTCTTCCTTGTTCGATTACATCGACAGCATCAGATCTGAAGAGCCTATCATCTTCCTCGTCGGACTGTCACATTCGCCGCCAAAGACGCCTCTTTCCGTTCTCCATCCTCTCCTATCGCGAATTCGAAAGACCGACAAGATCCTGCCTGTCCAGTTCTCCACACCTGTCGCGGGTATGCCATGGATTGACAACGTGTCCGGCGAGGACATTCATGCTGCCGCTATAGCTTGTGGACTCTCTGGCGAGCAGGTCCTTGACAAAGAGCCCTTGGCGAGATGCCTAAATCTGCACGACGGCCTAAAGTGGGCAATGTCGCAGCAGAAGTGGGGATTTGCCGTCGTGACAGGCAGTCTTTATCTTGTGGCAGACGCATATAGATTAGCAGGAGAATGAATATAGAGTGAAATGTGCATTCTATTCGTGATGAGAGTCTCTTGAACCTATTGTTGTAACCGCCCATCGTTGTCGTTGTATAAGGATGTCGAGCAACGACTTTTCCATGTTAATCTCTGATCTATGCATCAAGCAGTGTTACAATTATCGACAACGCTCGAAAAGAATGTCCTTCGAGGTAAAGAGTAGGGAATCGATACAATTACTGTAAAATGACGGAAGAATACAGTCAGCCACAGCGGAACGAACTAGAAAAAAAGAGGCTGTACATACGTTATAGAATCTACGACTAGGGTTCTTTCCGAACAGATCAGTTCGGATTTCCGGCAACATCTACGGTGAGATTATACGAATTTCAGTGGTCAAATCTCGAAAAAATTGAGTATGTGAACCCACCATCTCTTCCAGGATCTTTAATCTTTCATCAAGGGTGTTATCCACCTTGATCCTACCCTGCATTGTGCTACCAATAACACCTCCAGAACACGTATCATCCGAAAGCGAGTCCTTGTATTCAATTTCGGAAGTACGTCCAGACATCTCCTTGTACTTTGTGAGGGCGGATTCGCCGGCCTTCTTTACTTGTTCCGAGGCGGAGGGGATGTGTTCGATCAACACTTCAGGGGAGACGAGAATGAGGAGAATCTGTACCATGAATATTGTCACCGTCAGTAATGTAATAATGGGACTTAGGGAAGTATGACTGCGCACCTCCAGGATAAGACCCTCCAACACACTCTGGTATTTGTCATCAGCCTTGTCCAATCCCTTGACCTTGCCCTTTGTCTCGTCAAAGATGGAATCAAGGTGCTCTGCTCGCGATCGCAATACTTCTAGACGAGACTTGTTGAGAGCGGTTGATTGAGCGCTAATGACGACGACGTGTTATTAGCAGTGGTCTTTTTAACCGAGATCACTGATGTAAGGTCTTACATTTTCCAGCCAACTTCTGCTTGTTTCCTCTTCTTTTCGAATTGCGCATCAATGGCTGCTGTTTCTTGCCGCACGATCTTTGCCTATCATACCAAGCAGTCGATTGCGAGTTACGGTCAGCCGAAGCTCTTGTTAGGCATTGCCTTCTCCATGCCGCGATCGATTCACTGGTAAAGTCGCGGCTTACCTTTTCAATAGCAAACTCTTCATCTGCTTTAACCTGAATTTCTCGTGCCTTTTCCCGAGCCTCCTGGGAAATGAAAGCCACCTGTATAACGTCAAAGGGAGATCATTGGCATTAATTCATGTGATGTCCGCTATGTGAACACTTTGCAATCTATGCATCTACAGCTGCCGCTACTCCATGAACCCGTTGCGCGCTCTCTCCCGCTCAGACCGTGTCCCTCGCGTGTGATGAGATGAGTTAGACGTACCATCTTATTCATCTCCGACGCCATTTCGCTGTCGTTCAAAGCTCCAGCACGCGACATATCGGCTAATTGTCCTTGTTTCGATCTGGCTGGATTTCGATGCTGTGCGAGGTGTGCGGTAAGGAATCAAGAGGCGATATCAAGGCAATACGGCAGTCTCTGTTAACAAGGTGGTTGATCTGTGGCTCTTCGGAGCCGTGCACTCTGTTCGATAATGGATAGATAGGTCATTCGTCATTTTGCTGAACAGGGGAGCAGCAGCATCATATTGAATCCACGGTGTGCCAACGACTTCTCCAGAGTGGGTGCTAATAGACCGCGTTCAACGGTAGTTTTAACCGTTCTCACTACAGCAGCTACCACAGCTGCTCACCACTCTTCTACTCACTGCTCCTCACTCGTGAGCCAAGCAAAGATGAAACATAACAAGGACATCGAAAAAATCTGGGGGAACAGTCCCTCAAAGGCCGCGAAAGGATCCTCATTCGTCAGGCGATCCATATATGATCCACCAGATCGTCGTGCCCTACCTCTCCCCTAGCCTTCTTTTTGAACAGTCATGAGCCATGGCAATCTCCTTGCGACGACTTTGCGACGTGGTGAGGATGCGTAAAGCAGACGTTATGCCGGAGAGGATCACCGAGCGAGTATGTATAGTTCATAAGGATATGAGAAAGTGCATCAGTCGCGTTAGTGGTCCATCGCGACAAAAGGAAGGTGATGATGCAAAGCCTCAAACTCCACGAGATGTACTACATATAGCGCGACGTATAATAAACCTCAGAAGGGAGGGGGAAGGATCTGCTGGAAGACTATATTGGACTTGTAAAGTCGTCTGAAAATGAGAGTACGGCGATGATGCCGGGAAGGTGATCGCTTGCGCCTTCGCACAATTAATGATGATAGGACATGGACATGGGATGACCGAGAATGGCACCAGAGCTCGCCACTATGCCAGCATATCATGATTGCCGAGAATTGAAAGGAGGATGCACATGTCGCAGGGGAGCACATGTAGTCTTGCTTGTGCAATACGGCAGGACAGCTGACAGCTGACCATGGTTGATTTGGGAGGCTCCTGTACTCGTGGAGGAACTGCTCCTCGAATATTCGTTGACATACGCAACTGGTAACCAGGTTGCACAAGCTCTTGCAAACTCGTATGTCTCAAGCTATACTCGTCCGCGCGCCTAACCATCATCATGACTCATATCGGCTTATTGAATTTCGGGTTGAACCTGGTGAGGTCCCGAAGACGACATGCTGTAGGTAGTTTGTGCTCTCAGGGTGGGTCTCTCGCTCGGAGTTCCGGAGCATGCGAGTACTCGTTACTCGTGGATCGTGGAGCATCTGGCATGTCCATGGTAGCTGCTATGGTGGCAAAGAAAGCCATATATTCAGCTTCTACAGACTCCTGATGAACTTCTCCTGCCTTGGTCTGTTGGTCATGATATATATGCCTGGTAGCTGGCGCAACCAGTTGCGCAACCCAGAGAAGAAGCTGTGACGGCGTACACATGATACCAGATTCCCGATGTCGCTAGACAAGTCGCTTTTGCGCCTGTAGTGTGAAGGGTTGTTATCCTATAGGCACTTGTAACAACATCTGTAGAGCTATCTGTAACTGCCCACCCCCGTAAAGAGCTCCCCTGAGTTCCCTAGCAGGAAAGCGGAGGAATTCTGGTCCAACATTCTCTACATTATTTCAGTCGCATCATCGTTCGAACTGACTCTGGACAGAAATTACTCGAAAGAATCTTCAGCCAGCCAGCCAGCATGCCCAGCAGTGACTTTCCCCACAAAGAACTGAAAGCATACCGGTTATAACCCCTATTTGTGCTTTCGCTTTATGACACACACCTCCACGCAGCACCAGCACCTCTGACTCTCTTTCAGTTCATCATCACCGCCCTTTGTCCACCTTTTCATTTCCCTACATACACCCTTGATCTTCTCCAGTATGTCCGCTCATTAATCAGCAGCCTTTCAAACATTCCCCTAGGATTCCTTTCACTCAACACGTGGTAACTCAGTCATTGTACTCGACCTCTTCACCTTGATCAAACCGGACACCTTGCGATATCTACTAGGCAATGCCAACTTGTCGACTCGACAACCTCCTCTGAGCCGGCAAAACAATCATAGAGTATATGCAATCAGACATATCAACAGTCGTGGTATTTACAACCGGAGAAAGAGAAAAAGGGAAACGAGTCACTATGATTTATCTGTGAAACCACAAAGTGTAAGCTCAACCCGTCACCTCAGGTAATCGTGGTTGACAGACACCCTGATCAAGTCATCCATATCTCTTCAGACATTCATGCCTTGTCAACTTCGTCTCGAGGCCTCCAGCAGCGATCAGCAGTATCAGTATCTAGTTCACCTTCGGATATCTTTCTCGAACTTGAGCACATCTCTGCATATCACACCGGAAACAGAACCACCGGAAACAGCACGCTCATCAGGTTCTGAGGTCGATTTGTCTCATCAACGACAAAGGAGTGTAGAATTGCATCATCATCAGACTGCACTTTTCCGCCGGCGCAGGTCACAAACGCCAACGGATCCTACAATATATAAACACAAGCAGACAACACACAAACAGGAGAGTATCAAATTCGAGGTTAAAGCAGCTGGTGTGGGATCGAGTCAGAAGTCAAGGGTTAAACGGTATCACAGGGCCGACCACGCCAAACTAGACCTCCGTCGACGCGGAAAACGTCCAGGGTTCCGCTCTCCACCCTTGTATCGACTGCGACAGGACCCCTTACCCCTCGGTCATATTCCCGAACGACGGACGAATCATCGTCCGCGGAAGCCAAACGTACAATCCGCCACAAAGTGCGGATTCCTGTTGCCAGACGTGGCACCCCTATCGCATACCTCCTTTGGAAACTCTCACCTCTCTGGTGATTCGCCAACACGACATGGACATTGCCGCTAAGCGTAAACCCACTACACCGGCAGCCGTCGCATCGGACTCTTTCGGATCCCCTCCAGGCAACCGGCACATCTTCCCGCCGACCTTGCACCGCTCACATCCAAGTTCAGCCTCAATCACGAGTTCTAACGGAGGTGGAAGACCGGCAATCCCTACTACACAGACAAGCTATGTCAACGTAGGATCTGTATCTCCTCCTGCAGGGAGGGCGGAGCTGCACAATGCATTTGCGAATGGATGGCAATTGCAACAAAGTCCGCAGCAGCCGCAGCATTCTCCAAATCCCGGAATGCCTCACTCACAGAATTCACAGCGTCTGCCGTCCTTTTCCATGCACCCATTTCTATCGGGCGCTGGAGGAACAGCACCTCAAGTCAATCATGCAACAATGTCCTCGAGTCCTTCAGGGCTTGCTTCATCAGGGTTTCCATCGCCTGTCCTCAGTCACAATGTCTCGTTTACCTCGGTGGATCAGGCTTTACCGGCGGTACGAGTTCAGGGACTAGGCCACCATCCTAGCGCCACCGCTTCAGCCGTTGCAGCCGCAGTGTTCCCGCAGGGACAGCGATCTCGTTCAAGGCGTTCTTCAGTGGGATTGGCAGTATCAGTATCGCTCGCATCAAGATCGCGGTCGCATACACCTATTGGCAGTCCACCTACATCGCCTAGTCGGCGCGTCAGTAGAGAGATCGGACGTGGGCCGCAGGCGCAGTTGGACCGGATTCTGGCCAGCGCAGGAACGACTGGATTAGGCCTCACAGCAAAAGACAGGGAAAGTAGGGGTCCACATGACAAAACTGCCAAGGCGCCCCTGGGAGATAATGTGTTTGAGTTTACCGACTTTGGATGGGATGAAGCGTTTGAAGACGATGACGACGACATGTTTGTCGGCGGTGACGGATTTGACGGGAACAACAGACGTCTTGTGGATCTTGTGACCGAAGAGGCTGAAGACGAATCGAGGCAAGCGAGTCTAGATCCACGTCTGAAAGGTGGAATCAGTATCGGTGGTTACCATCGCACCGAGGGGCTGAAATCAAGAACGGCAAGCCGAAGAAGTCAGCTCACACAGCATAGAGACGACGCCACCCTTATCAACTCGGATTCAGCAAGACCCGAACACAAGAATGATATCCTTCCTCTAGGTTTCAAGTTTGGAGCCGGTCTACCCTTCCAAGGCGAAATCATCGAGAATGTAGACCCCGTCGGAAGCTTGAGGTCTAGAGGAAAGGAAGTCCCAGGTGCTACTTGTGCTAGGTTCAACTCTCCTAGGCTTGGTCATGCCAGCCTGGCGGTCGGAAAGGCGTTTGAAGTCGTCCGGAAACTAGGTTCGGGAAGCTATGCGATGGTTTATCTCGTTAAGGAGGTTGGAGGTGGTGGTCAAGAATTTGGTAAGCTGGGATCTTTATTGCAAACCCGATTTTTTCTTCTTGCTAAGGCTTCTGTATTCACCAGCTCTGAAATGCTTGTCGAAGCAGCATCTAGAAGAGGAGGCTTTGGATGTACAGATGTTCGAGGTAAATAGTTCTTCCTGCCTAAACCTTTTCTAATGCGCTTCAGCTGACTCGATGCTCTATCAAAGGCTACCATTCACTTGTCACTTCCCAAGCATGTGAATATAGTGACGCTGCATCAAACCTTGCAAACCAAAAAATGGCTTTTTCTGCTGCTGGAAATGTGTCCGGGAGAAGATCTGTAAGTCGGTTTGAAATTCCTTAGGATCGACATCTAATGGAAATTCCGTTTACACTCTAGTTTCTACTGGTTGGAACACTCCCGAGATTCACCGCCAGAAACCGTCGCCTCAAGTCAAGAAGATCATGTTCCGCACAATTATCATCAGCCGCCTCTGTCGTCCAGTAACTTGCCATCCTCAGCCATCCCTTACTCGACAAGTGCCATGATTGCTGGTATGGGCTCAATGAGCTTGTCTCAGTCGCCAGCTTTTACCTTCTCCAAAAGCCATCTTTCGAACGATCTTCATTCTGGTTCAAGCGGTCACCCAGGAACACCTACCACCCCGAGCTTGTTGGCGGCATATTCAGCCAACGCTTTGCTGTCGACACGACGTTTGAAGTTGATCGCTTCCATGTTTGGCCAGATGTGTCAAGCCGTTGCGCTTTGCCACGACGTCGGGGTCAGTCACCGAGATATCAAGCCCGAGAACTTTATCTGTTGTGACTCGGACGAGTTGGCTGGCACAAGGGATAACGATCAACACGCGTACGACAGGAAAAGGGTGATTGTAAAACTCACTGACTTTGGGCTGGCCACTACGAACGACATTAGTTACGACGTCGAATGTGGTAGCCGACCTTACATGGCTTACGGTAAGTTATTTCTTCGTCTTATGAGAGCATATTGGGCGCGCCCTGAATTCAATTATATTTTTTCCAGAATGTCGAAACGAGTTAGGCCCCAACTACAAACCGAAACCGGCCGATGTATGGTCTCTGGGAGTCGTGCTCTTGAACATGCTCTTCCACCGAAACCCTTGGACGGATCCCACACCTGGCAACCGAAACTTTGAGGGTTTCATGGAAGACCCTGTGGAGTTCCTGTTGACCAGATTCACCGGAATCGGTTGGGAGGTCGCTACCTACTTGGCGGAGAAAGTCTTCACCATGGAGGTTGACGCCAGAGTCTCTGCAGCGGAGTTTGGGCGATGGTCGAAGAATCTACCAAGCATGATCGGCGGCAGAAAGGCTGTGCACAACTTGCGTTTGACACACCTGAACGGTGGACACGGCAACAAGGGTTCCCTCGACTTTGCGAAGTCTCCAATTGAACCTCGAGAAGCATCTTCGGCATTGTCTTTCAAACCACCTTCCACGGCTTCGACCCTCACACAAACAGCTCCCAGGACTTCCTCCAGCCTCAAGACTTCCTCCAGCTTCCATCCTCCCAATGCTCCCATTCAAGAGTGGCACGAAACGGAAGAGTTTATGGGCACAGAAACCGTACTCACGCCACCGCCAACGGAGCAGGCCAAACCGGACCAGCTACCGAGCTCCGAGTCTGATGCTTTCGCTGCTGCCGAGCACGCGAAAGCTAAGCGGAAGAAGCGAGGAACGAGAAGCAAGAACAAGGCAGCTCAGGCAGCTGCTACGGCCATCTTGACAGGATTATCCGACGAGAGACAGAGTCCTGATATCTCGGAAAAAGAAGTTGTTCTTGCAGATCTGGCTGAAGCATCTCAGCAATTCGCCCGGGAGATCTCCAGCGCCACTGGATCAAGCAACAAGGCCAACGTGATCGATCTGGACGAATTTCCTAAACTAGGTGAAACCGAAGCGCCAGCGACCATCAAGAAATCTCGATGGAAAGCACTGATCGACTCGTCAAATGGCAATGCAGAACTTCAGGCCCTTATGAAGAAGGTGCAGGATCGGGACACGGGCTCAGCGTACCGCAGTGCCCCTGCCAAATTGCAACACCTTGGGAAGAAAGCTCCTAACGACCAACGATCCTCCACGAGTGCCAACAGCTATACGCCGAGCCTCAGTTTGGCATCTTCTAGCCAACTTTCAAGCTATAACCCGACTGCCAGTCTTCCCGGTTCTAGCAATGGACCGGAGTCGGATAACTGGCGACGCAGTCCTCTGTCACACGAGAAAGGCAAGCATGAAGACCTGTATAGGGGCAGAGATTCGGTCATTGCAGGACATCACGCCAAGCACAAGGACAAGATAACTCGACATAGTTCACCGCTTTCCTCGATGACACACTACGAACCGCCCCATGCACGCAACACAAATAGCAACGACATCTCGGGCAGGAATGACATCAGAACAACTGCACCGCGAACGCCTCGTACGGACATTAAGCAAAGCAGTCATGAAGATGCTCAGGCGGTGTACCTAGAACACAAGACTCCTCGGCCACTCCATCAACCCCTCGTACCTATGGCGCAAGCGGGACAGCATTCGTTCAATCCCCATCCATCGCCGTCGGCTACGTTGGTGGACATACCGTCGAAGATGAACGCACCCCTGGATGACAGAAACAGTAAAGTCAGCCATCCAGAGGTGTTCACTGGTAACGTGCCGCCTACCAAACTTCGAGCGCAGATTTCATCCCTCGGCAAGATGCTATCCAGTCTAAAGACATCGAAAGCGAAGGAGTAAATCACTAGGATCAGTCTCGTCTTCTATGGTTATATGCATCCTCCGCTCAGCAACACCCCTCTTCTTGACATTTTTCTTGTACAACAAAATACAGCAAAGCCAGCAGACCAAGATCCACTTGCTGCTCGATATCTCTATTAGCATTAGAATTTGAAATCTATGCAGAATGCATAACCTTGAAGAAACAAACAAACAGGTAGACAACAGCAACATTATGTATCATAACTAGAAGAATGTATGTATTCAACGACATCATGGTATGAGGCAACGTAGCAAAAGTGAATTCGGCCCCGCGTGCCTCTTCACACAACAGGGAAAGGCGCCGGAAATGGCGAGATCATGAGTTGCAAACGCGCGACGTTTCAAATGACGCCCGACCCGACAAAGCTAGACCCGACGTTTGCCTTCTTCAGATCGGGTCATAATTGCTACGTCGGACGATAATAATAGATCAATATAGCAGTCTAATTCTGATTCCGCGAGACAGTAGTTGAACAGGAGCTTCTTGCAGACGCAGCTTCGTATATATGTATAAGGGGGACGTTTGACACGTTCGTGCCCTTTCAACTTGGTTATACACGCTTCAGCTGCTCAGTCTGTATCGTATTTCTCGCATTCGATTACACGTCTGTCAAGATGGCGTCCTTGAACACCAGTCAACCACCCTTGAATGCCGCCTCCTTGACGAATCACAAGGCGTCCGTCTACCGAAAGAACGCCAACTTTGTATACTCGGAAGAGTTTACCAATCCCTTGCTCGAGCTATTAAACCCCCAGGAAGGAGAGCGGATCGTGGACCTTGGATGCGGGAGTGGAGAGCTGACGGCGAAGCTGGTTTCGTTGGTTCGGCCTTCCGGGCTAGTTTTAGGGATAGACTCTTCTCCAGACATGGTATACCTCCTGTTTTTCTCCCACACATGCTCATAACGCTGATTCCAGGTCGTCAATCTCCTCCGCTAGCTCGAAAAGGCGAAATCGCTGAATTCTGAAGCCATTCACGTCGTCTTCGCATCGCCTCATGACATCCAGACGCCCTTGTCGTTCCCATTACACACCACCCTCAGCGACGGAGATATCAAACCACACTCCTTCAACGCCATCTTTAGTAACGCTACACTTCATTGGTGCAAGTCACCTGCGTCGGTTCTTTCGCTTTGTCGTTCTCTTCTCGTGCAAGATGGAACTGGAAGGCTGGTTGTTGAAATGGGTGGAGGGATGAACATGATTGGCGTAAGGTCGGCTATATGGCAAGCGTTAAAGAAGAGAGGGGTAGATCCTGCTCCATTGGACCCGTGGTACTTTCCTCGCGTCGAGGAGTATAGGGGCGTAAGTTCACTCCATCGACCATATCACTGTCACTACCCTGACTCATCAATCCGTCGAAAGCTCTTGATCTCGGCAGGCTTCGCTGTTCGGTCGATAGAACTCATTCCCCGTTCCACCCGACTCCCTACCTCTCTTTACGGCTGGTTGACGACTTTCGCCCGGTCGTCTTTCTTGTCTTCCTTCTCCGACAACGAAGCCGCGGAGATCATGCACGAGATCGAAGACGCTTGCGCTCCGGATTGCAGGTATGAGGAACTCGACGAGAAAACAGGTGCATTGATGGAGAAGTGGGAAGTTATGTATGTCCGACTCAGGTTCGAAGCGGTACTTGAGAAGTACATCGATAATTAGAGAGAGTTTCTAGATAGGAAATGGAGAGTTGAGATCGCAAAGTTGTAAATATGGCTGAACATGTGGTCAATAAACCAATGCTGGTTATCTGCACCGTAAAAAGGGAGAAGCTCCTTCAACGGGAATGATGTTGCTGAGCTATGCATGAACTCGCCCTTTCCGCAAGGGCAAACTGAAGAAGGTGCCTCATGGTGTGTGCAAATTGGAGCTGATCTCATATTTCGGCAAGTAGTAGGGGGTACGGATTTCGACATTATATTAACCTATCTGAAGCGTTCGACTGATCATCGTGCATTACATCCACAATGGGTACTCGTCCCAAGCTTATACAAATTCAACGTGAACGTCACAAGGGCCTTTTGCGATTATTCTTTTTGTTATGTCGACCGGTATCTAGCGAAGCTCGGGGACATCAACCACTTCGCTTCGGACACCGTGCAACTTCTCCATATCGGCCTTGTCGAGGCTTTCGTGGTCGTTCTCGGCAGAATGCGCGGAATACGTGTACGTCGGTGCGCCGTCGGCCCACTTGGGCGAGTTGGCGAATCCGTACTCTTCGTATTCTGACAAATCGATTTCTTCGAATCGTTCTGGGAAAGCACCGGCTTCGGGCCAGATCCTGTTCAAGATGTAGTAGACGCCTCCGCCAATAACGATACCCACCCACCAACTGAGTGTGTAAATGTGAGTGGCCGCGACTGGGATTTTGGTCGAAGGGCTGACGGCAGCGACGAAGCCAGGCATATTCGGCGCGATCCCGCATAGGTAGGCGACGACGGCGCGGAGATTGCATCCCTTCGAGTACCAGTACCATCCTTTGTGGCTGTTGGTGTACAGGTCCGTCACCCGGTAGTTACCCTTGCGGACAAGGTAGTAATCGCACAGCATGATGCCGCAGATACTGGAGAGAAGCACACTGTAGGCAGAGAGGTAGGTAGTGAAGGCGTTGGACGATTTGAAGAGTTGCCAAGGGTTCATCGCAATACCGAGGAGAGCGCAGATGTAAGATCCTCGTCGGATATTGATCCATCGAGGCAAGAGAGCTGTCATGTCGCAACCTGCACCGATAGAGTTGGCGGAAAGGTTGAGAATGAGTTGCACGTAGACGAAGCAAGCTGCAATAACCACGACACCGAATCGAGTAGCACCATTGGGGTGTCCTTCGAGCATCATACCGAGGTTCTCGACAGGGTCCCAGATGACTTTGCCGTAGATAACGCCTGAGCTCGAGGCGATGAAAATACCGATCAAACTAGTGATGGTGAAACCGACAGGTAATGTGATGAGTTGAGGCAAAACAGCGTCACTGGGTCGAGCGGCGTAAGAGGTGATATCTGAATTATTGGTAACCAGAGTTGCCATGTTGCTCATGCAAGACATGATGGCGCCTAGCATTGGCCAAACAGCAGCGGTGCCGGTCAATGTGGCCTTTTGATGAATGATCTCTCCACCACCACCGGCCTTGACCAGACTCCAGATGAGGAAGGTGAAACCACCGATAGGCGCGACGATAGCCTTGGCATGGAAGAACCATCGTGCCTTTTCGATAGGCAACCACATTGTTGGCAAGGACAAGAGCCAGAAGATGACGAAACCGATAAAGTCTAGCAGGTACGAATACGTCAGTATCGTCATTACCAACACACGGCATTCGGCAGAGCAGCTTACTCTGGACTGTCAGGTTCTGACTGGCAGGCAGTGTGTTCTTCATGCGACCGAATTGCGGGAAGATTGCGGTAAGGAGAACAGCGACGCATTGCCCTCCGATCCACGACTGAACTATCCAACACAAAATGATTGAATCAGTCGCTATTTCTCGCTCAGAAAGAAGGGTAGATGGATTGACTTACCAGACCACCACACGATTGACATGCAGACCCGCTGAATAACAATCCATGTCGACAACCATATACCGAAACTCGCTCGAGCGACTGTCGGGAATTTGATGTGGTGAACGGCACCGGGACGACCGTTGAGGCACAGGAATGGCGCGGCCATGGAATAACCCAGCGCTGTAGCAATCAGGGCCTGCCACCATGAAAGTCCGGCGACGATACCACTAGATGCGATGGCGAACGTGTTGACTGACAGAATCCGGGAAGAACATCAGTCTTAGAGTGAGGTGGAGCTGCTTGAGATTTCAATGCTCACCATTGAAAGAGTCTGCGATCCAGAAGTTGGTGTAACTGATGGCCTTCCATAGTCGTTTCTGAGGAGGTACGGGTAGCAAGTCCTCTCCTGCCATTTGCCTATCAATGGCGGTGACGCATCCTTCGGGTGCGGGGAGTTCAACCTTTTGAACGATTCGCTTGAACACAGACATAATACTGGATTTGGTGAATAGAGCAGGAACAATGCGTTATTGGGGGGACATATTGGGGAGGTCAAGTAGACCAGATGGCGACCCCTTCGATGTATATATACATCCTGCACGGGGGTAAGGCACTTGAAGATGGACCGATGTGGTGTCGTCATATCGTGCCTTGATAACATTCCTGTGCACTAACTTTCGACACAGTTTGCTATAGCCCTATACCCAATAGGTCAAAAGTTGACCGACCCGCTAATCGTTATCAACAACTGCCTCTGTACTGCGCTACACGAAGCAGCCACTTTCTGTACGTGACCCACGTTCGGCTCAGCCAAAAGAGCTCCAAAAGCTTTGTCAAAGCGCCGCGTCCCCTTGCGAACCGGATCAGCGGGAGATCCGATTGCAGCGGGATTGCTGGGGATTGCTGTTATCTAAACTTTTTGACTCCGCATCAACCGAGTCGATTAATTTGGCTGTGGTTTGCATCGCTCTTGCAGCTGCTCTTGCGGAGAGCTCTCGTGAGTGAACGTACGGTCTTGCGAGCGGCTGCTCATCTGATCCGACGAGATCGCACTTCTCAGAGGGAAGATGCATAATCCGCTGCCGTCGGATCAGTACAATAGGTCAAGCACTCCGGCCAACTCATCCGCAGACGGGAGCTCAATGGCAGACAAAGGTGACCGACTCTGAGCGAGGCGTTTTGTACACAAGCAGTGATGATATGGGTCAACTTGTGGGAGATGGGAAAGTATCATTATGCATGGGTTAGTGAATATGGCAGTGAGGAGACAATCCGAGCCTATTCTATTGCTGGTTGCAAAAAAAAATCCGCTACGTCTATAACGGCCTTGTGCCTTATAGCAATTTCTGTCAGGCTTTATAGCCTCTACCTTTTGGCCTTTTTGTGACTGGGACGGTCAATCAGACTTCAGTTTGCTTCAACAGGTTGGGTTGCTGGGCTGATAGCTATATACTCTAGGATCTCCACCACAAATTTATCGACAGTAGGGAGTGAGCGTGGTTTGACGCACGAAGGCCTTTTTGGCGAGCAGCTGGTTGAGCTCCTTACTGAGGGAGAGTAGTGGAATAAGAGAACTGATGAAGAAGAGGGAGAACGCCGGATTCAAATGATGAAACCGACCATCATCATGAGGATGAGACATAGTGCATCATCAATCGATTGCTGCATCCTCCCTTCCAGCACACATAACTAGTCATCAAAGTTCACGTTGACATTATGCTCAGTTGCAACAGCATATTGGTCTCCTATCGCAAGGCGAGCCAACAAAGGATACCGCATTCACGCACCTCTCGCTTCCGAGGTCGGAAGAACACGATCTGACATTGTCAATCACCATCACCAAAACAAGGTTCAAGTTCCATCAACTTTGGTTCGGTAGACCATGCCCGACCTCGACCAGAGGCATAATTCCGTGCTACATGGGCTACCTGCTGCTGGTGAGCTTCGCTCACGTCTTCCTTCGTCCACTTCATGCTGATTTCTGAATGTCTGTGTTATTTCAGCATTACTGGCAGCTTTGAGCGTAGTGTCTCTTTCCCTGATACACGAAGCAGTACCGGCTTTGCTACGACCTATGTTCGGCAGCATCCCTTTGACTGTCCAATCGCCAGTAGCACTCCGGATCAGCCTCGTGGCTAGCGTTGCTGCCGGGATCCTGTTGCAAGATCGAATACAACATACACGGACGTTGTGTTTTGGATTGGGAGCAAGTTTGGCGGCCGCGATAGTGATTGTTAGGCAGGTCGCGAAGCACGCGAGCTCGGCGGGAGCACTTGGCGGTTCACTATGGGCACTGGTTGCCTTGACACTGCTATTGCGTTTCGTCCTTCGGAAGCGATGGATTATCTCAAATCACCGCTCCGGCTTCATGTACTGGGAAGCTTTCTGCAACATGAGATGCTGCCGGATCATTTCATCGCCGGATTCAAGTTCGAGCAAGATGTCGCAGAGTATGGAGAGGGAAAGATCGACCCTCATGTCTTACGCAGGGGCGATGGTATGGGTAGCCTTGATAAGTGGCAACTCGGTAGCGCTCTGGCCACATGGGATGCGATGCGTCAAATCATGCCAGTAGATGCGTGGATGACATATTAGATCACTTCATAGCCCTATGTTGAGCTTTGAAGGCAGTCACAAGGACCTCGAGATGCCCAACGTTCGGTCACAGCTGTTCATGTCCAATCTGCGACTGGCCGAGCGACGCATTGCACTGTCCTTACACTCTGCGACTTGCGACGGTTCTTGCAAGTTCGTGCGACTAACGGTTCGTTTCACTGGATGCTACACAACATCAGAGCTGACACCTAGTCATATGGGCCGTTGGTCGCTGTACATGGGCCATATTGTCTCTGCAAGTATCTAGCTGAGTGTATTCGCCACCCATACCTCGTCCTTTGTGAGCGTTTGCGCGCCTGACAAGGCCTGACATTTGAAAGCTCGTTGACAACTTGTTTTGCAACCTGTTCGACAGCCCCGTCGTCTCGTGACAAATTTCGCTTGGCTTGTCTGACCAAGAGACCCACTAGACTCTTGCCAAGTCGCCGGCCTTCTTTTGACTTTCGTTGACGTGGTACAGCTCGTCGTAGTACGTCAAGTCTGCAAAGAGCTGTCTTCGAAAGACGCGCAAAATCAAAGCTCGGGAACGAGCTCGCCCCAGCTGCTAAGGGTTTCGACGTACTCGGAGCTGCTCTTCTCAGTCCTCAACGACCTCTCCAATGAATCAGGAAAAGCAACTGCAAATGTGCTGTACTCAGCAGTACCCCAATCTGTCAAAGTTTCGACGAGCTCAGTATACAATAATAAAGTCAACAGAGCTTCACCAGCCGTTCGGATCTGTCCCGCATTTTGCACGAGCGTCAGCTCGAGCGTCCGCACAATGCGGTTCCTGGGTGGAGAACAGCTTTGAGGACTGTACAACAGCGCTGGCTGCCAGCTTGGTTGCCTGATCCAGATGCCGTTCCGGTTTCCGGCACAGTCCGCTTCCGCTTGGAATTATTTCTGCGATTATGAGCTGAACTCTGAACAGCTCTTTGAACTCGCTCTTCATAAGCAGGTCTTCAAGCTTAGCTGTGTTTCATACCAGTCCACACCCCGGTGTACTGGATTCGGTCTGCTGTCGATCGTTCATCGTTTCACATTGGGCTGTCGAAATCAATGACGGCGCATGTTGGGACGAGGCTTCATTGACTTTCTCTGACGATGTTCGCCCGCCGGGAATCAGGATCGCATGTTCCTCATTTTATGCATCGCCATCATTCATCATTTGATCCTATATCCATTTCGTATTCTCCTTTATGAGCAGCTTCGCGAGCGAGCGTTCCTTTCGACAGCTCGCGCTCTTTTAGCTCGACCCAAGGTCGACTCGTTGACCCCTGAAGTAGCGAGCCTATCATTCGTTCCGCCCACCAACGCCAGCTTCAGCGCGAACGGATCTAGCCTCGCCCCAGCTTGCAGTGCCCCACACCCTACATCGCCTGACGATCGCCACCAAGCGAACGTTCCCTACCGAGCACCGCTGCCATTATAATAGCCCATCCGGCTACGCTATTCACCCTATCCAACGTGTTTCAACTCGAAACGCGAAACCAACAACTGCGAATTCACCAGCAGTATATTTCAGCTCGCCATTCTTAGTCCGCTACTACTCGCTCATTTCGGACTCTCACTCGTTCTTCGTTAGGTGAGAGACCATAAGCACAGCCCGAAACTTCACCTCATAAAAGGTCCAGCTGAACCTCACCCGAATCGGCTCCCGCCAGATTTGCCAACATCATCCCACCATTCGGCTGTGCACGATTCGAAGTCTTTAAATTCGATCAGTTTACAACTTTGCCAGTGTCAGGCCTAACCACTTGATAGACTGTGACAGTAATCAACAAAGGGATATCGAAGGAAGAGAAGGAAGCTAGGCAGCCTCGTTGATAGAGTCGTCGTGTATCACTGTGAGTTTTCGATCGGTCGTTGCTTTCTCCTTTCGAGATGAGGCGATTACCATGAAAGGGGGTCTGTTGGGAGCTCAAGGCGGGGTTGACATTTGTTGATGGTCGTCGGGTTTGAAGAGTGTGGGAGTCATCGCACTGATCAGCCTAGCGAAGGAAGGTAGAAGGCGTTGTCAGTGTAGCAAGGAGCTTGACAAGGCGGACTTGTATTCGGAAAGTTGGTCGGCCGGAGTTTGATGGAAGGCTCCTGGAAGAATGAAAAACTGAAGGGGCTGCGAGATGCACGAGGCTGTTGCGCTATTCGCATGGCGAGCTCAATAGGTCAATTGTACGGGTCACGGGACAAAGGGATTTGCTATCCGAAAAGAAGCACGATTTTTACTTTGCCCGCAGCAGAAAGGGACCAATTCCTGCTTTTTTAGCTTTGCCATCATCAGCCGTCGGTTGAGAATTGAAGATTGACGGACTGCTTGATGGTTTCTCTTGTCTGCGTCGATTATAATCATCTGACCGCCTTCTATTGACACCCAAATCGCTTCTGCTACCTCTAGCATTTCGTCCGACTTCAAGCAGCACTCGCATCTTCAAACAGGCCATTCAGCATCACAGCGTTGTCATGAATAGAGAAGGGATTTGATAGCATAGGCATTTCAGGATTGGTGATCCCGTGGTCTAGCTCAGTAAGTAGCACCAAGCTGCTTCTCTTGGGCTTCATTCGACCTGCGCTGATGTTGGCATTTGTATAGTTGTCATCTCCAACTTGCGTTGTAGACGCTTCATCACAACCTCGGTGCCTGATACACGATGGCACCGTTCCTACACAACTTCAGAAGCCAGAGCCATTCGAAAAAATCGAAAAAAGCCACCCCTTTCCCGACGCAGTCAGCCGCTACGTCCTCGGCGGCTTCATCCACTTCATCAACGTCAACCTCCACGAATGAAGGATCCGATGCGAGACCATCGCCAGCTTCTTCAGCGTCGTCTTTTAGCCTTTCATCGCCATCAACCCCACCGGAATCTTCCTCGCCAATGACAGAGGTAGCCATTGCGCCAGAAGGCCTCTTGACATACCAATCATTGTCTGTCCCGCCCGATTTTGGAAACCTTTCATTCTCTGGATCTGGTCCTTTTCCCGTTCTCAACAATAGTCGACATTCCGTCGATCCACATGGCTTGTCTCGATATTTGATGAACCCAGAGGATCCGATACTCGACTACATGTATCCTGTTCCTATGCGTCCCAAAGCAAAAGCAACGGCGCCAATACATGAGACTGCGGATACAGCTTCATCGACTCGACCACACGGCAAGTCGAGGCAATCGTCTTTCTCTCTTTTCGGGAAGAAGGCTACACACGTCAGTTCACCGTTGGCCAGATCACCGGTCTTGGAGGCACAGAATGTGATTGGTGGATCGTCGGCGGCTGGGACATCCGAGTCAAGCTCGGCGGAAACTATCCATCAGCCTCTTGACGGATCGAGGAGTTCAAAGACACAAAATGATTCGGAAGAATCCAGCAGCTCGAAGCAGGATTCCGGCCTATTGCCGACGTTAACTTCGACAGAACGATCCGTGAGTCCGGGAGCACGTGACGTTCAAAAACCCTTGGACAACATCGCCAAGTCTGTTGCGATGTCAAGTCGCAGTATGTCACTCGACAGTCTTGACAAACGCATCGGCAGCAGCCAGACCAGTCTCCTTTCCACCTGTACGGAATCGACTGATGGAATGAAGACGCCCGTCGTTGAAAACGAATCTCTTCCACCAACATTACATGTTGCTACCGGTCATGAGAATGGCGAATTCCTTGGGCCGATACTCGACACTTCCAAGGAACGCACGCCTACCGCCATCGTAAGAAGACCGGGATTGATATCAGGTGTAAAAACTTGGTTGGGTGTCAACAAGTTGGACAAGGTTAAAAAGGAAAAGCTTCAGGTGAAGAAGCCGAAAAACTTGCGACCCGCTCCCGAAATATCGACAGTGCTTTCCGCCGATCCACTTTCCGGTACATTGCCTGGTTCGATCCCTCTTTCAGCTTCCACGCTTGTAGAGGAAGAGTTGCACATCCCAGAACAGGTTTCGCCGCGAGAATTAGAATGCATCAAAACGATTCATCGAATGACGCTCGACAAGCTGCACGCTATTCGAGCTGTCAACGGTAGTCATCCAGCAGCCGTCGATGTAGTCGACAAGATTTCTTACCAAAGGAACTTGCTACTGAATCCCGCAATCGCTCAACTGCAGTCGCCTCGAAGTTCCAGTCCTCTCATCGACCTTGGCTCCTGCATCTTTCCTCAGCAGGATATCTTTGAAATCGACGTGCAGTTGATTAGCATCTTGCGAAAGCTTGACGCTCGGCAGTTTGACGATGCTCAAATTCAAGAAATCAAGCACCTAAAAATGACCGCTTTACAATCTCGGCGGGAAAAGCAGAAACGCTGGTCGCAACTCGCTCGTTCTCGCTCCGACGATCAATCCGGCATTGGAATCGCAAGATTCGTTCAACGACCTTGTTTCGAAGATCGGATGGTTGAAATCGGTAGCGACATGCAGCCACGGCAAGTGCGCACGGCAAGAGGGCTTGGAATGTGGGAACCCGAATTCACAAAACAGACAGAGGGATGGGTCGAATTGGCGCATCAAAATTTACTCAAGAGGTCTGAACGGCTCGGCCGATATCCATCGTCTCAACCATCCCCTCGCCGACCTACATCCGGGTTGCAGGCTCATTCCTCGGTTGAAAACTTGGCATCTACCTCTGCCGTTTTACCGGAACGAACGCGCGAAAGCGTTACGAGGGATACCCGACAGTCGCCGCCGCGGAAAACACTCTCTCATGCATCTTCAAGCCTCAATCTGTGGGCACCGACAAGACACGAGGATCGGAGACAGAGGCCATCGGACGAGCAAGATGACGAGTCAGAAGAGGATGAAAGTGATGAATCGGATCCGGACGACGTCCCGCTCAGCACTTTCAGAAACTCATCGCGGCCGGCATCAAGGGTCGATCCGCCTGCTCCTGATCGTTCTAGCCATTACTTACAGACGCTATCGCGGCCGCCATCGATGATGATGCCAGTGACAACACCGCAGCCGTTGAATGGGCCGAATGCCGTACCGGCAGTACAACTGTTGCAATCGAAAAGAGGGTCTTCTCAGGATCTGGTTAAGTATCGCGGTGAATACCTGAAGGTTAGGAACAGGATTGAAAAGGCGCGAAGTGGCGACGTTGAGAGGGAAAGAATGAGTCAGGCGATTAGGGAACGCACAAAGTCCACTACACATGCTGCAGCGCCTAGTGCTCACCCTCGTCGGGAATCGGCAAAGGATCTCCGCATCGATACCAAGAACAAGGCAACAAGGGCAGGATCTCTATCGGCACCCAGCAGTCCGCGCAGACATTCAAGGAATATATCCTACTCATCAGCCATGCCAAAGTCTACCACTGCGACCAATCAGTCCCGACCGGCAATAAACTCCCGGCAAACGGCTCTCGGCATATCAGATGCACAGCTGTCACAATCGCAATACGCAACCGGCAACGGCCTTGCACGCCGGTCAATGAGTTACGCGGATGTCGGAAACGCTCCAAACCACATGTACGGGATGCCAAATATGGCTCAACAAGTCATGTTTGTCCCCGTGCCGATGATGCCATTCGCTCCTATGGTGAATCCGTATGGTATGCCGATGCAGGCGAATGCGCAGCAAATGATGATGCAGCAGCAACAGCAGCACATGATGCACCAGCACCAGCAACAACAACAACAATCAAGGCCACGACGACAGTCCACGATGGACTTGTCGAGTGCTGCCAATCCTGGTCAACAACAACAATATGAACGATCCACATTACCACGGGGAGGAGGTCGAGGTCGTGCAGAGGGACGAGAGCCCGTCAGATGAGGTAGAGAGAGGGAGAGAGACGAACAGTGGGAGGAGATCGAGTTTGGTTGACGACTTTTTACGGACATTTATGTATATAACACCCACACCCACACACACTTTGCATTTAATTGTAGATTCTTCGCATTGCCACTGTATTCACGCCGCATCACAAAAACATCATTTGTCGTCTTCCGTTTCGCATGCTATAGAACTAATTGTTCATGATGCGGTGCTCCGCTCATTCCTCTATTGATACAGTCGATGTTATGATACAAGGGCAAAGGCGGAATTCTCGAACGACAAGCCCTACATGAGCCTAAACATGTTCCTCTTTGTCTCCCTTCCCTGTCCGCCTGCAGGTTTCCCATCCTGGAACTCGAACCCGGCATTGCCGCCGTCCATATCTAGGAGCTTCTGCATTACTTCTTCATCACGAGCAGCCACTGCGCTGGCTTTTGCTTTCGCGTGTGTGTCAGCTGATGTCTGGTTTGTGGGTGACGATGAGGAGGCAGGGGTACTCGGAGTAGTGTTCTGCGTTATGGGAGCTGGTGTCGGTTGCTTTCCTGGTGGGGTTTGAGTTTTCTGTGATGTGATGCATAGGTGGTGATCAGCAAGCTGACTGTATACGGGTATGGTTTGCGCGGGGAGCTTCTAGCCACGAAGAATGCGAACAGCAGCTCTCCACTGCCCTTGCTCGGCTTCCAGGATGCTGGCACCGCTGGGAAGGTCTCAGAGCAGCCTCACAAACCCAGCTCAGACGTAGACTTCTCTACCGCGCCACTTCAATTACAAAGTGCCTTCGGGAACATACCTTGTCTGCACTTCCAAACAAACTGAATCCGAACAGGCTCCTCCTTTGACCCGCTGCGCGTGAGGTAAGAGCTACGGCCTGCCGTGTGGTACGATTGGTGAAGAACATTCTTGTAAAGATGGTACTGGATTTCCAATACGTGACAAGTTGAGTTGTACAAGGAAGGACGGGTGAGTGGTTCGGAATCGGTGTCGTTGATTGATGAATGCGTTTCGAACAAAGTTGGAGAAACTGCTTCGTTGCGCTCCTGGAATCCTTGAAGAATCCTTAGAGGCGAATATGACGTCAGCTTGCAATCGAGACTGTACGGCGGCCGTTTGTCTAAAGCTGGGGGGTACGCATAATAGCGCGTGGCTCATCCAAGTAATGTGAAACGCGTACATGGGGGTGGTTTGAAGAGGATTGAAGAGGAAGACGTTGTGAAACTGTTACATAGTCCTGTTGCAGGAATATCCATCAGAATAGCAACCTGGCACCAGCGATTCGGACACCGCTGATACGCACTCGTGACTCGAAATCTACACCTTGCGGCAATACTCGCAAGATGGCCGTATCTCCAGATGTGGAACAAGCTGCGGAAGACAAGCTGACAAGGTGGATAGATCTGGAAAAGAGGGTCGTGAGTAAAGGTTTCATACGAGCTCGAGCTCATCAATAGGGCCCTCGAGCTGATGCTCCGTATCGCTCCCATAGGTATCGTACAGGGAGCTTGCACGAGAGTTGGGAGTAAACATCAATGTTGCTAAAAAGTCGGTATGCTAGACTCTACGCTCTTGAAATCAAGGCAGCTAATGCACCGTCGCTCATCCTCCTTAGTCTGATGCACCGACATTTCCAAGAAAACCCGAACCTCTTTCCAACATACCTCATGACAGGCACCTACCTACCGAGTATCAAATCCCTCGAGCTGACGCAAACACAAACAGCGACACAACACCTAGCAGCGTCCACTCCTGCAGAGCCTAGCGCGTCGGCAGATAGTATGCAGATAGACAACACGCAGGAAAGTGCACCGGGAATGGATGACGACGACGGGAAGAAGCCGACAAAGGCACAGCAACTGCTCGATGAGTCCAAGCCGGAGATCGGGATGAAGGGTGGTGCTGAAGGATGGCCGTTGAGAGACGAAGATATTGTGACAAGGGGGTTGTTACTGGTAGGAGGTCGGGAGGAGATGGAAGGTACGGTCCGAGACCAGAGGAGTGCGATGATATGCGCTGATCAGGTTGATACAGCGAAAAGGCAGCTGTTTGTTCCAGAGACCCTACATATACAGATACACTCGCTGTCGTCTTTCCGTATAAATGTAATGGGATACCTTGTTCGGTCTGGCACGACGCATCACTTATATTTACTCCTGTGATATAGGATCCTTCGGTTTATCTGAGCTCGACTGTAAGATTACGAGCTATACCAAGATACAACAATGCGGAAACATACGGCACGATCACAGGAAGCTTTGAAATGGCAAAAGCCAAACCAGTCAGTTCTCTCGTCGCCTTGCTCCTACAACCACACGAGGAAGACTGAAGTTTTGGCCCTTATTTCGCAGACCGGAAAACCTACAAAACCACTTGCGAAACCACCAGTGGCAAAGCCAACGATGGCTAATGCGTTCGCAAAACCCGCGGCTGCGTCGAAAACGGCTACTACAGCTGCAACAACTGAGAAAGCCAAGCCTACAGTGAAAGCGACGAAGAAGATAGAGGATGATGAGCCGATGCTCAAACCGGGAAAGGTACGAGGCACTCGAATTTCAACTCTCTCTCTGAAGCTATCCCTGTCCAATCTTTTTTCGCTGACAGTTCTGGTGCGTTTCCCTAGCTGTCTGCGAGGTCATCGAAACGCGTCATAAGATCAGAATCGCCAGAAGAAGAAGAAGAGCCTGCCAAGCGCAAGACGGTAGCTGGAAAACAAAAAGTAGTCCAAGATAGTATGGTATGTAGGACTCTTCAATCGATTCACCCACCTGATCGCCGGCTAACCGATGTGTACGTCTACTCTACAGCCTACGAATACATCTGCAAAGCCATTGCAAGATCTGGATGTCGCGGAGCAAGACAGACTGGCAATGGAAGCAATGATGGACATGTCGGACAACTTTGATATGCCGAGCAGTAGTGCGATAGCGCAACCAATGGAGCAGGATCAAGACGACGAGCCGACGAGTACGTTACCACGTCTCTTCCTTTTCAGTAACTAAACCTAGACCTTATGTTTCTGTAGCTTCAGGAAAGGAGCAGCGAACTCTGCAGGACACCAAGATCGGTCAAGAGGGCAAGGTTCTGAAGAAACGGCGTACTACCAAGAGTGTCGAGGTAAAGAACAAGCGGGGATTCACATGTGAGTGTCTGAGCAAAACGAAAATATATATTAGCTAACCGCAACCGGATCTCTGTAGACTACGAGGATGTTTCGACAGACGAGGAGTACTGGTCGGATGGAACCACCACTGCTTCTGCCTCGACTGCTCAAAAGGGAAAGAAACCCGCGACAAAGACGAACTCACTCAAACGCAATGCCTCGACCACGTCCGTCTCGACAAAAGGCGATGACGCGGATTCCCAGTCGGAATCCCAGGGTACGGCGGCAGGGAAGAAGGCGCCAATGGCAAAGACAAAGGCAGGCGCCGCGGTGACGGGTGGTTTGAAAACGGGCGGCACAGGCAAGACTTCCGCTGCGGGTGGGAAGGCAGCGCCAAAGAAAGCAGCGGGTCAGCAATCAATGTTGAGTTTCTTCAAGAAACAGTAGATACACGAATTTATTGTATGCTTTCGGAGATCAACGCCGGCCTGGCAAGATCAGGCGATTTCATCAATTGACCCTAGTCGTTAAACACCTCGACTAGATACTACAACACATTTGACGAATGATTACTTTGTGATAACGGGGCAAGAAATGTACCCCGAAGATGCGCGAAAGATCCATTAATTCTACTGTACAGCAAACTTTATAATCGACGTGGTGGAAAGGCGGGATGTACAAATGTCGGGAAACGAAGCGGGACAAGACAACGATCTGATGGGAAAATGCGAATGTGGTGTCGAGATGCGATGAGTGAGAGGCAAAAGCGGTTTACATCTTGTTGGGTGCTTCGGAGCCGTCCATCAATCCTTCCACTTTGACAGCATCGCTAAACTCATCGCCTCCTGGCAGGCTTTTTAGCTGTGGCTGTTCTTTGTTGTCATATTCAACTAGACTTGGTCGCTGAGAAATTTCGGGGTTCTCAGTTGATGCAGCTTTGCGGTTGGAAGATGAGGTTGTACCTGATTTTCCATCTTCCTCGGCCTCGGACATTTTGGCGTCACCGTCAGAATCCTAAGGTACAGAAGGTAAGTCAGCCGGGCTTGCAAAAATTATGCCAGAGGGCGAGCGTACCGTTAACGAATCAGGAGATGCCGCGAAACGTCCCCCTGAGGTAAGGGAACGTACAAAGCGAGCAAGTGCCTAAGACGATAGCGTCGCATGAGCCACTGAGTCGGGCGTAGACAAAAGATCTCCGTGCACTCACCTCTTGCCTAGTCAAACCTTCTTCAGTGCCTTCGCCAGCGCCATTTTGTTCTCCACTGTGCGCGGAATCGGTCATGTCTTGGTCGTCACCACCAGCACCAGGAAGACTGCCGCTAGCAGCACCCAAAACTTGTTGTAAAGCTGAGAGAGGACTCCCGTTTTGACGCTGTCCGCCAGATCCGGGACCGAGTTGAACAGCCTGAGCGTGACCAAAGACATCGGCGACTCGCTCGGGAGTCTCGTATCCAACTACGACAATTCAAGGTTAGCCACGCTGAGACTGGACACGGAGCCTCTGAACCTACCATTCTCGTCAACCCGCTTCTTGACCCACTCTTGCCACTCCTCAACGGTCCGACCGTTTAACAACGCAACGATGACAACTGTCATGTTGTCACAACCAATACCACCCAATTCCGAATCCGGAGCGAGACATTTAACCATCAAGTCCTCACAAATCTTTGGCAAGGCGTCACCGTTGGCGATTGCTCGTCGAACAAAGTCAATCACTTGTTGCGAGGTGAGACAATCCCAGATACCATCACAGGCCAACACGAGGAACTCTTCTTCTCCGTCACACTTGTGAGTAATGATTTCGGGATCGGCTGTAACGATCTGGTGTTCGGCATCCAACGAGTAGTTTTGCTTGAATTCGAAATCTCCGATGGCTCTTGAGAGAGCAAGGTTTCCTAGAACGAAAAAAAGAAGGTCTCGCTCAGAATCACTGCTTGGCAGAGAGCAGGAGCTCCGGCTTACCGTTGACACGACCGAACTCGACGAAGCCACCGGCAGCAGTGATTCGAGCACTTTCTTCCGTATTCGTTGGCTTGTGGTCGTAACTCAATGGCTTGCCTTCGCCCTTGTAACTGAGAACACTTCGCGAGTCACCCGAGTTGGCCTACAGGAAGTGAAATGCAATTGGTTTTCCGGTGCTGCTTTACCCTAGGCGTATTTTACGTACGACAATGATTCGACCATCGGTAGTGATCAAACCGCTAACAGCTGTGCATCCGGAAGGTTCGTTAAAGAAGTTGGGGTCTGTAATTCGCGTTTGCAAAACGCATTCCGTTTAGTTAGCGCCTTTGGCGCCGAAAACAGACGCTATACTCACCGGCTCGCAGATCCTCGTCAGTCTTCAGGTACAGCGTCTTCAAAGCCTCCTCGTATCGGCCAGCCTCTAAGAAAGGTGCACTTTCGTCAGGACTCTGGCAAGTACTCCTCACGGCATCATGTTACTCACTGTACGCCTCGAGAGCGGCCAATCGGCTATGTATCGTCGTTCCGGTAAACCTCGCAACAGCACTTCCTCCATGTCCATCAAATACACCAAAGAAGGCGGGTCCATCGCTGTTCTGATTCGTAAATGTGCTTCCAGACGGCTGTTCCGGGGCGTCGGATCCAGAAACGGAGGGGTTCTCCTTCTCGGCTGTTTCTGATGCTTCGGCGGGGGGAAGCGACAGGTGTAACGAGTGGGCGTCTTCCATGCCTATTTCAAGTATAAAACAGTGTCAGTGAATCCGACACATGGTACTGGATGGCCTGTCCGATCGGAACTCTGCAGAATGCCTTTGTCCGTCTTCAGGTTCTCTACGATCGCCCGACGACCCATTCCTCGATCCCAGTGCACGAAGCGAACGACGCAATACATTCTCGCCGGTCTTTATGCTGATTCGCCTTCGTCGCGCTTCGCAAAATGTCTTGTACGTCTGGTGATGCCTCTCAATCGATCGTGTACCAGACATTCTGGCCCTCATGATCGTGTACGAAACCAGACTCACTGATTCTCCATCCCTGCATATCACTGACAGCCACTGCCAACTTCTTATCCTTGACCAACATCGACGTGTGCTTCTCCGTCACTGCATTCGCCAAACATCCGTTGCGTTTTTTTCATCGGGTTTTCGGGTAGAGAAGAATCGGGTGAAAGGGACGGTAGTGAGGTATGTGAGTACGAATACCAGGCAGGGCTTGAGCACAAGGAGTTCAAGGAGAGGAAGACTGACCTGGTTCTGAAAGTGTTTGACCCTACATCCATGAACCAGATAGGCAGTCAATCGATCGTTATGAGCCGGCATGATCAAAACGCAAGCGAGACGATTCCGAATAGCGTGGATGATTCAAGGCATGAGGAGAGCAAGATTGTTAGTTGATACTGGTAGGTGGTGGTGAAAGTTGCATTGACGCGCAAACGATCTGTACTTACCATGGTTAAAGCGGTATCAAGAACTCTAGTATCTGCTTAATATCCAAAGGGTTGCCGGTCTATATCGTTCCTGTGCACAACGAGTATCGCTTTAGACTGAATTCCACAATACTGCTCTCCTCCTGATCCTTACGTATATCTTGCGGGGATGGTAGATGTTCGGAGGAAGATTGAATGGATAACGGTATGCCGATGGGGACTCCAGCGGGTCACTTTGAATCACTTTTCACTTGTTTGCTATCGCTCGGAAGCGGAGTAGGCGACGACACCCAGCCAGATATGCCCAAAAAGAAGCGCAGAATTCAATGCTTTGCGGGGCGCGCAGCATTGCGTGCCATCTGTCTCGCCGCTGCCGCCGGACTTGTCCTGGCATGACGTCAACGTGTCAACGTGGTGTTTATGATAGAAGTCTGAATTCCCTGCTAGGGTCGTTGCACGTTGTATAAGCACTGCTGTCGAGAAGCCCATTGTGGTTCCTGGTTTGAATAAACATAGTAAACAGGCGACCATTCCACCCGATAACTATGTTTTTTTCGTTTACTTCCTTTGTCTTGCTTCGGGTCAAGCATCCGTGCTATTATCAGCGAATGAGGAATGAGAAACCCTGATGTTTTCGCCACCGCGTTGAATATCGTGGAACTCGGTCGCACGCACAAGTCGCCGTCCCCAGCGGCTCCCCTGTCCTCAACGTTCATATCATAGGATAGCCGGCAATCATCTACTCATTCTCGTTGGTTTCCGTCTCCTTGCGCTGCGGTGGACGCTGCAAGAGGGCGGCTTCGGGCGTCGTGTATATTCTCGTTGTCGAGCGCAGCCTGAGATGCCATTAGGAGTCATCTCATCCCTATTCACCACTTTCAACTGCCACGGAAACCACTTCTCAGCTGTTTCTCTGCCTATTTTGCCGCTATTTTTATGACAAGAACGAGCGAATAAATCGCCCGCCATTCAGTCCGTATGAATGGTATGATAGCCAACCCGCGAAACATGCAGGCCTGCGTATAAAGATGGGCGACTGAGTCGTCCGCGACCCTCAATATTTCGTCCACATCGATATTCCAATGTATAATGTCGTTGGTAGTGCGACTGCACCTAACTGAGACTTTGCTGCAAACCTACGGCCGTTCACATCGTCTCAGGGACACCTGTCCGCTTCAAAGCTCAAGGTCCTCTTTACCCGGCATTCTGCAACTTCAACACTCTGCATGTTGATCACTTTCAAGCGTTTCCCTGACGGCACTCTTCGCAGTGCCAAACCAAGTGTGTATGGAATAGCCTCGCGTGAACAATCCGAGCCGAAATCTCAGTTCGGCACTTGCCACCTGGTCACAATCACACAAATTTAGGCAGGAAGAGGTCGGAGACTGTAAAGAGCCAATACTACCTGCTATGAACCCTTGATGGAAATTTCATTGACAATCGCTACCCAAATACAATCGCTAAGCTGCTGACGACCCTACTAACTGAAATATTCCACTTCGCGCCGGCCTAAATGGCCATGCTTAGAGCTGGAAGAAAGGCTGGTCACTCTGTCCCTGTTGTTGCTGGGATCCATTGTTTGGTCTTCCAAAGGGGTTGGTAGATCCAGTGGGATTAGATTGCATGCCAGTTTGTTGGATAGCTAGACGGTTGGATGGATGGAAGTTGGATCCCACGGGAATTCCTGTAAAGATAAGGAACTCTTTGCTCAGTATCTTCCGCACCCCGACCCAGCACCAACCCGACTTACGCATGTTACCGACGTTACCGAAAGTATCGATACCTCCATCCCTATTCGCCAGTAATTGCGCAAGGTTCGAGTACTTGCCGTCATCCTTGGGCTGCGGGGCAGGCTTAGGCTGCTCCATAGGCTGCGTGAATGTTGGTTGTGGCTGAGGTGTTGGTTGCGGTGTAGGCTGAGGTTGGATTTGTGGTGAAGGCATAGCTGGCATAGCGGTATGTTGCGCCACCATAGGCGCGAATGGGTTGTTGGATCGATAACCGGTGGGCTGAGCCATCAGCGCTTGCTGTTGTTGTTGCTGCTGCATCATTTGCTGTTGTTGCTGCATCTGCAATAGAAATGCGATTCGAATACAACCTCCGAGTACTTCATCCAAACAGTTGCACATACCTGTAGCCACTCTTGTCGTTGACGTTCCTGCTCAGCGAGCATCATTTGTTGTCGCATGAACTCTTCCTGCTGTTGTTGTTGCTGCTGCTGCTGCATCATTTGCTGCTGCATAAAAGGCTGCGGCAGTAAAAATTGGATTAGCGGAGTAGGGATGATAGTTTCGTTGTTGCCAATGTACATTAAACCCAGTATACTGCGGCTGCATTTGCTGCTGCCCCCAATTGTCACCCATCCATCCCGTGTTCATGGGCATTTGCTGTTGGGCAAATTGATCGCTAAATATCGGCGGAAAGTGTAAGTTATTTATCCGATCCAGGGACAAGAGAAAGGGCCAAACGTACACCTGAGGCGTATCATCAAACAGAGACTTTGCATTGGCATCTTCGAGCGCCTTCTTGCGCTTTGCTTCCTCTTCTTCGGACAAGGCGATCGCTTTGCGCAAATCCTCCTCTCTGTAAAGCACATTAGCTGCGTCCCATCTTCCATTCGAGTCAGAGGGACCTACTCGCGTTCCCTCGCTCTTCTTCGCTCGTCATCATCCGTGCTTTCCCGCTTTGACGCCTCGATAGCGCGCTTCAGATCTTCATCCTCATCCCTCGTACGACTAGGAGGAGGTCGCGATGCACTACGTTTAAATAACGAATCGCATCAGGACTCGGAACGATACACAACAGGGCCAAAACTTACGGCGGAGCACGTTCCCGCCTAGGCGCATAGCCATCCTCATCCCTATCCCTGTCCCCGTAATCAGCATCACCTCGCAAGCCTGATTCTGCAATACCACCGAGCATTCTGTCCCGCATTGCTCCTTGTCTGTTCGGTGAAACATCGGGTGGTTAGAACTATCACTGTACCAGATTATAATGCAACATACGATCGTCTTTCTTTACGGAGTCGGTCGTCATCTTGCAAAAGATTGGTGATATCCTTTGCTTTCTGTCGAACGTTTGCACCAACATCTTTCATTTCCTCGTCAACATACACGAATTCCTTGAGTGTTCTGCGGGCGGAACGTGTCGTCAGGCTGCGACATCGGTGAACTGAACAAGAGCATTGGACCTACTTGATAATATAGATGTTATCTTTGAAGTATATCACAACGTTCTCTGATCCGGCATGTAGGAAATAATCTATCAGGGTTAAAGCCTAAGGTTGATGGTAAAATTAGATATACACGACATTCTGAAGAAAAGCGCCGCTTACCTTGAAAACATGTCTCCAATTCTTTCCCTTGTCGTTCAATCGCTTGTCGAGCATCTCCATGATTTCGACAAAGTCATTCCTGTTCCCGATGGGCATATTCTCAATGATCACGATTCCAACAAGGGCTTTACATCACATACTGGTTGTAGGTCAGCTGAGCGAGTTCATTCATCTGCGTTCCTGAAGGCCCCCACGGATCGTTGGAAGTAGCATCTCGTAGCTTGGTCTAGAAAATAGAAGCGCGATAGCACCTGTATAAGTATGTAGACTATAATACGATACTGTGATGTGGACTCACCTGAGTGTCAGAGTAACCTTTGGTATAGTTCTTGGCAACTCGCAAGGCGCCCTTTCCGCTAAATAGGCAATATGGACCAACCATCAGCACCGTTGACCTACACACACCCTGGACACCGTCCCGACGCACATATGCTGCAAAGATGAGGCCATCGTAAAGGCGGTTCCGTTGCTTTGAACGAGTGGTCAACAAAAGCGAAGGGCGAGGTTGTAGTTACGATTCGGAAGACGAAGAAGTAGCGTATATGCGGAAAGTACGGGAAGTTCGTAACGAACACGTTAGAGTACCTTTGCTGTCGATATGGATATGGTAGGTAGTCCTTTCGTATCTAGTGCTGTGCAGACATATCTGTCTTGAGAAGGGAACAAGGTGCTCTTGCTAACAGGCAGATGCCATCGTCCAATCTGACGAGTCTTGCGATCACACAGTCCGAGACTGTATTCGGACGCACCTAATGCGTCATCTTTCGCAGCGGCAAAAATAAGTGATGGAAGAAGAGCTTCAATCACTTCAATGCAGTGGTCCTTCGGGTCGGAGCTCAGCAGGGCGACCAAAGATACAAGCGTTTTGAGCAACGGGTAAAGCAAACGCATTATCGCTGCGGCACAACAGCCGACATCGGTTTGTTTGACTTTGAACACGAATGCAATGTCTGAATCGTCGGGAATATTACAACATCAACACTTGCGCCACCTATTCCTGGTCATTATCCAAGAAGACACTAAATGTATCTATTTTGACTTATCAAGACGTGGGAAATCAAGACCTCTTTGCCCATGCGGGCTTGGGTCGGTCGCCTGTTCCAGCTGCAGCTTCCCTATCTCGCCAACTTGAACCACCACCCGAGGCGGGAGCTCGGTTCATCTGCGGCTTCGACTCTGGCGCAGCAGCGGGTGTTGCTGGCGCAATGGCAGGCGATGAAGGGGCAGGTGATGGTGAAGACGCTCCGCCAGCGGCCTGGGCCGCACGTTCACGCCAAGAAGATGCACCGCCAGCCGCCGCTCGAGCAGCAGGAGCCATGAACTTTCCAGACGCAGCAGCGTGAGCAATAGTGTCGGCCGCGGAAGGAGCGCCTTCTGTGGGCGCAGAGACACCGACGGCCGATGCTGTCGGTGGCGTAGCGACAGTTCGAGGCTGCAGAGCGAGTCTCTTTCGTTCGCCAGTGGGTGCTGCGGAAGCAGGAACAGGAGAAGGTCGAGAGAACGCAGGAGGAGCGGACCTCTCTGCCCTCCTCCGGGCTTCGGCTTCTTCCTCTCGCCTTCGCTGGGCTTGACCCTTCTCGTTATCAGCAGCTCGTTCAGCTTCACGTTCAGCTCTCCTTCTCTCCTTCTCTTCCCGTTCGGCCTGCACCTTTGCCTCCTGTTCGGCAGCTTCACGCTCTTCAGCGGCGAGACGTTCTGCGAGGGTTGTAACAAGATGAGCTCTGATGATTCTAGAGTAACCATCTCGCATCTAAACGTACCAGCTTCACGCTTCTCCTCTTCCTCGATTCGCTTCCTCTCTTCTTGTTCCTGCTTCCTTTTGGCAGCACGCTCAGCCAGTACCTTCTTCTTCAACTTGGCCTTTTCTTCCGCAATCTTCTTCTCCGCAGCAGCCCTCTTGGCGGCAAACTCGTCGGCCCTCTTGGACTCGACCATGTTCCTGACGACCTGGTAGTCGGCCAACATTCGACCCAATCGCTTCTTGAGTTCCAAATCGTGTTGGTGCTTTTCCAATGCAGCCTGTCGCTCGGCTTCGATTTGCTTTTGATGAGCTTCTCGGTCAGCAGACTTTTGCTTTTCATAATCGGCTTCAATCAACGGGATCTCCTCCTTTCGGAGAGCTCGCTCAATATGGTCGACTCGCTTGGCGATGATTCGAGTTCGTTCGGCAATGGTCTTTTGCTCCTTTTCGATCTGCTGACTCTGCATGGCCAACAAGGTCTCGGTATCGATGTTTTCACCCATTTTCTATTAAAGATTTGTGAATTAGACTTTGATTGATATTCTAGCATGAACCGCAACATAGTACTCACAGACATGTCGATTTTGAGACCACCTCGAGCGTTAAGAGTCTCGGCCAATTTCCTGGCTTCCTGAGCCTTGATGTTCTCGATCTCCCGTTGAACTCGCTCTCGTTCTCGCTGCTTGGTGAGCTCGGCTTCACGTTCAGCGGCTTCACGGGCGGCAATACGAGCTCTCTCTTCTCGAACGGATGCTTCTTCACGCTCTCGTCGCGTGTTGATTTCATCGAGCTTTTGTCGTCGTCGCTGAACAATGGCCTGTCGGTGCTGGTTGGCCTTTCGTTCATCCTCCATGACGGCGGTGGCGTTAGCGATAGCCTGTTCCCGGGCTTCTCGAGCTCGCTCAGCGATGGACGGGTCAAGGTAAGCAATGGTATTTTGCAGAGCGATGGCAAGTCGGTTGAGCTGAGTTTGCGGTCGCGAGCTGGCGTTCAAGTTGGTGTACTCGACCAGAGGGGTGACGTTGGCAGAAGCGTCTTCCTGGAAAGTTATCGACTTGCTGACATGATCAACCGAAACGATCAATTCCTTTCGCTTGCTGGCAACCATGACAAACTTTTCGAGCTGCTGTTCATCGAACTTCCAGGGTCCAGATTCAAAAGGCTTGAGCAAAGCAAGAATTTGCGAGATGGAAACGGTGGAGTAGACGTCGGACAAGGCCTTGAAAAGTCGAGACAGGACGACAGGTTGCAAGCTTCGAACGTATCCTGCATAGTCCTCTTGTTCCGCAAGGGCGGCAACAATTGGTGCGATCTGCTTGACGGTAAGCAGAGGGTGAAAGTCGACTTCGAGGAGCTTGTACAGATCCCGAATCTCGGCAGGAACCTTTCGCAAAGTGTCTTTGGCAATCTGTAAAGAAAGGCCGACAATATGAGACGGCGTCTTTTAATTGAGATCAGCGTCAACGATACTTACGATTTCAGCCAAAAGACCCTTCCTAGTGGGCATCTTGCTCAGGTTGAGCAGAGCGACCAATCGCTGACCGTTCCTGACCTCTCCAGCTTCACCTTCGTGCAGGGGGACAGCCAAAGCGCTCAACAAGGTAGCGGCAGCCGTCTTCTCGTTGGCTTCACCGTACGTGAGGTATCGAGACCAAGCGGCAGCTCGGAAGACGGCCATCGTTCCGGAACCACCTTCAGCGACAAAGATCTTGGTGAGCTTGTTGTAGTAGTTGGCCATCATGCTGGCCTTGGTCGCACGCTTGGCACCAGGGTAAACCAAGAGACCGTGGATGTCTTCAACAGATCGGAAAGCCTCTTGCCACAATTCGAGGTCGATAGCAATGTCCAACTGAACGAATCGCAAGTCCAAGTGTCGAGTCAAGGTGTCAACATCGGCAAAGTTGATGGCAAACGTTTGGTTGGAGTATTTCTGAGCGTTTTGCAATTCCTTTCGGATCTGTTCGCACAATCGTCGGAACTCGCTTCGCCTGTTGTGGCTCTTGCAGAAGTTGAATGCTTGCAAAGCGATGTTCTAGAGGGTGAAATCAGGTTAGCCTAACAATAGGGAAACTCTATAAACACGGCGGTACTGACTTGGTATACAGACTCGAGCCTGTTGTTGGATTTGCAGACATCCAAGCAACTCTTGTATGCTTCCCAACAGAACCTAAGCCAAGGGTTGACAACGGAACGTTCGACCCGGTCCTTGTCATCCGCGACAGCATCGTCTCCCAACAAGGAATCCATCAGCAGAGTTTCGGGCTGCAACGGCAACTCCAAATCATCCTCAACGTCAGCCTTCTTGACCTCTGTCGTCGACTCGTCACCCAAGATAGCCTTTGCCTCCTGCTGAGCCTTGGCCAGCTTCTCCTCGCTTCCGGCAATAAACTTGTTGATAATCTTTTCGACGCTGGTAACGGAGACGGATTGAGCAGCGATTCGGTACAGTCCAAGGGCGTCCCGTGCCAATCGAGGCTTCTTCAACGAGGTACACAGGCTCAAGAATCGTTCCATGATGGGTTCCAGGGTAGCCAAGGGGGTTTGCTTGAATCGTTTTCTGAGCGCGTTGTGCCGACAAGGTAAGCGAGCGAAACGTATCCCAGTGGACGGAACCTCTTACGATTGGAAGACCTCCATCAGGGAGTCCAAAGCTTGCTGTTCGGACTGGGGAGTACCCAGAGCCAAGAGCTCCTCGGAGCGCTGCGTGAAAGTCGTAAGAGTTCAGCCTTTGCGTTGGTGATACTGGGACGACACAGACTGATGACTGACCTTGAGCACGGTCTCCGGCTTGACGAAGTTTCGTGACATGTTGATTTGATTTTTCGTAAAACCAAACAGAGTCCCCGTATACTACTACACAGGTACAAGACGATGGTATAAACTCGAGAAAGAACTTGTACAATACAACAATCAGGTAACCCTTTCGAACTTGTCATCGGATTTTCCATCCCCCGCCAGCGAAAGCGCAAATCTCGCTAGGTGCCTTCAAGCGCGATCACCTGCTCGAGTGTCACGTGAGCAATTTTTTGTGGCTGGAAGCGAGTCTGGAAGCTGCCAGGACAGCTATATAACGATGTGAATCTCGCACTCTCAAACCCATCTCTTCTTGCCCTCTTTTCTACATGATCATACGTGAGTGCTCTCTCCGCCCTATACTGGCTCTCCTCCAGCTCCTCCGCAACACGATTAACTGATATTTCATCTTTTCGCTCCTACAGTCTGCAGGATATATTTGCAGTAGCTAACTGATCCTTGCTTGTTTACTCAAGCCACATAAGCTTCAACCCAGCTGATGACCAAAACCTTCGTAGCGCCCTGTTTAGGAAACTGAACTACACGGAGTCTACTCTTTCTTCTTGACAGCCTTCGGGTTGTTCAAGTTGATCGATCGATGAAGTCCGGCGGGGGATTCCTTATATAATGAAGACACCGTTTCGATGGTGTCGACGTTGGGATCTTTCGTGGGCGTTTCATATGAAGCGAGTCTGATGGGTTCCTGCCTTTGTTGTGTTTGTAAAACCTGTTTTGGTTTTGGTAGTCTCTTTTATGATCATACATTTCCGTTGCTATCCTTACAATCCTCCGTTTTCGAGCTCGTCTGTTCAGTGGAACCGACTATCAGTGTACTCTTTACCTCGGGTTTGGCCACATGGTGAAGTCGTCAGCGAAGCGACTACAGCTTATCTCCGCACAGGATGTTCTCGTACTCGAGAAGCCGAGCTGTTTGTCGAATATGGACTGGCTCGAGTACCTTGTGCACGATCTCCTAGCAATTTAACATTAATAATCGACTATGATGACAACTGAAAACCTCTACTTTGCAACATGTCCGCACACCAACCCCTGTACCTGGTGCCTGATGTGAATTCTGCATTCCCTCCAACAATAACCCTTTATGCGGGTCCGACCCTGGCGGTAGCGGCCTGGGTCCTGGCAGCGGCAGCGTCGGCGGTCTCGGTAAAGGCAGGTGCAGCTTCATGAGCAAGCTCGTGAGCAGCACCGGCCGAACCGTGCGTTGCCTTCTTCTCCGAAGCGATCCTCTTTGCCTCCTCGTGCACATCCAACACACCCTTGGTAGTCGAGGTGTAGAACTGCAAGACCTTTTGCCCGGTGTTGCTGTTGAGCGCTTTCGAGTAGACGTCCATGATTCGTGCGGTGATACCCTTTTGCTCGTCAAATTCCTTGGTCTTGTGAACGGCGGCACCGAGGTGGCCGGCCAGGATGGTGGAAGCTTTCTGATCGGGGTGGCCGACGACTGTAGGGAATGATGAGGAAGATGAGCAGGCGTATTCACGGGCCATTGTCGAGCTTGCAGGGTAGCAACCTACCAGTCTCTCCGACCTTGTTGTCGAGCTGGTTGATGTATTGCATGAATCGAGCAGAGATACCTTGCTTTCCTGAAGAGGGCCAAAGGAAACCCAGGGTCAGACGAAGTCACGAAACACCGCTTCAAGGCACGTACGGTCCATCTCGATAGCTCGTTCAATCAGAGCGTCAGACATGGCGTAACCAGCAGCCAAGTCTGGAAAATCATTCATAAGTTAGTAAATAGCAGCGCAGACATCGCCGAATAACTACCTACATTCGGCCATGATACCCGCGGCGGGCTTGTCTTCCTGCTCCAGGTGGAGCGAACCGTCAACGCCAGTAGCGGATGAAGAAGCGCCAATGGGAGTGTTGGCGTCGGCTCCAGAAGGCAAAGCTCCAGTAGCGGCTGTCGCAGAGGGATTGCTTGAAGTGACTTCCAAATGAGCGCCATCGAGACTACAAACGACAAGATATTTAGTCAAATCGCTCAAGCGGGGGAACCATAGGCAACTCACGTTCCACCGTTCAACATCAGAGCGGTCTTTGCGGCAGATTCCTTGGTGAAGACTACATCGGCAGACTTGTCACCCATTTGTACGCTCTTTACTTGGCCACAGAATGAGACTGCGAAAAAGGGGGGGGGGAGTGACGGTGCTATCAGGACGATGTTACGTAAATGCAACGACACTTCCACCTATACGTACGGAAGTCAACGAGCTTCTCCTCGGTGGTTTCGGGAGCCAATCCGGCGACCTGAAGGATTCATTCATAAATGTTAGGACACGGAGCTCGGTCGGGGCGGTCGGTCGATGAATAAGATAACCTCGACTTACGTGAACAGAGAATCCAGACATTTCGTGTAGGTTTGTAAAAGTGTGTTGATATATGCTGCGACAGGTAGTGTCGTATGCAGAGGCAATGTGTACAGTGGCAACGCTATCAGTCAGAGGTAAATGAGTATTGTAGTCTTGTCGTTATGTGGACCCTCGACCATGCTCTGTCCGCCGCCGCTGGAGGAAAACGGGCCTATGACGACAGCGCGCAAGAACACCGCGCGCGGCTCCGCAGTTAGAAACCCTTATCGGCTTTGTTGGGTTATCGCCTACGTCATTCGCGGTGCATTTACACAAAGAGGTTTGGCGACTTATGTCGACATAATTGTAGTGACTTGAGCAGCATTGAGGAAGGATGGTCACCTGTCTCCATGTCAAGCTGTGAGGCGCTTTCTGGACCCTGGTCTGGTGTACGAATTCAGGGTTTTTACTTTACCAGGACGGCGCATCCCTATTCCCGAGAGCTTCCGAGGCGAGGGTCATTCACCTTTCTGAAAGGATGTTTCAACTTTGCAGTCTGCCAGTCAAAAAGATCAAAATGATTGGATTCTCTTGGATTCGAATGGGTGACCCAGCTCTCTTCGCCAGCTTTCGATTTCAAGGATCGCCGGAAAGTGTACGCGAATGCCTCAAGCGCACTCCCGCTTTGGTCTGCGCTTAAGTCTCGCCCGGGACATGCTGCCACTCACCGCTCTCAGCCAGTGAATGTCGGTTCTGGCTGAGTGTCGACCCGATCGTCTTGATTTCCGTCGTTTCTGCCTGGCTGCTATGCCCGCGCCCCCAGCGTGCCGCCGACGAATTCCGCAAGATCCACCGAAAGGGGTACGTTTGTCGTCTGCGCCGTCGTTTCTCCAGGTGGTGATATTGACCCTCTTGCGATTTTTTTCTTGGATCCCTGGTAGACTTTACTTACCAGTTTAGACTCTTTGAATTCTTCAAGATGCCCGCTGCCAAGACGTCCGGTTAGTGTTCAATCATTCATTTGGGTTGGGAGAAGTTTGGGTTGCTACGGAAACCGGTGGAAAGATCAGGCGGGAAGCATGTGGAAATAGGGAAGGGAAAGATGAAGCAGCAATATAAAGAGTGGAAAGGAGGATCGTATTGGTTATCCGGGAGCTGGACATCTTGCGCCTACGACCACGATTCGGGACATGCAATCTGGATCAACGGAATGAATACGGCACATCAGACTATCATCTCGACAACACGATAATTCTTCAGCACAATACCAGGGAGAAGCAGGAGAGCAATATCAGCAAGAAGTCGACGGAGAGATGAGAGAATTAGGGATAGGAAAAGGAGCAGGATGGCCCTATTGTCGAATTAGAACTGACGCTGTTCTCTTTCTTGCAGCTTCCGCCAAGCCTCAAGAGGCCAAGGCCAAGTTGGCCAAGAAGGCCGCCTTGAAGGGAACCCAGTCCACCTCGATCCGAAAGGTCCGACACACCACCACCTTCCACCGACCCAACACCCTCAAGCTTCGACGAAACCCCAAGTATGCTCGAAAGTCCATCCCTCACTTGCCCCGAATGGACCAATTCCGTGTCATCCAGCACCCGTTGAACACTGAGAGCGCCATGAAGAAGATCGAGGACAACAACACCTTGGTATTCATCGTTGACTTGAAGAGCAACAAGAGGCAGATCAAGGACGCTGTCAAGAAGCTGTACGATGTTGAGGCCGCCAAGATCAGGACTTTGATCCGGTGAGTGCAGGGATTCGGCACAAGTGGCTGTTATGACGCATGCTAAATCCGCTGCCATTCTCAGACCTGACGGTAAGAAGAAGGCTTACGTTCGATTGACCGCCGACCACGACGCTTTGGACGTTGCCAACAAGGTGAGTCCCGGCTTCCAGGGCAAGAGAGGTGGATCTTTGCTAATGAACATTCTGGAAATGTGTAATAGATCGGCTTCATCTAATCGACTCGCCCCTAGTGTAGGAAAGATGTCGATACGGATGTGCAGGTTTTTTGGCGGGTGCCGTTATGGTGGTCTGATGGAGTTGTTCGGGAAGCGTTACGGGGACAGGAGGGTCGTCCGCTGGTCATGTCTGAAGGGTAGGCGTGACCGCGAAAAATACATCTGCTTTCCTAGTACCCGTTGTACGCGCTCGGACGGTCCACATTGGACACGGTGACGGGGTCCTTTGTCTCATGGGGATATCAAAAACAATGAGGCTAGCCTTTTCTTTGGTTCTGGTTGGTGTCGAAAACGTTTCCGTTTCCGAGGTGTTGCAGACATTCCCGATGATGCGATTTTACTGAGATGCCGAGCTACAGGCTTCCGACGTGCTGTCGTCGATGGGTGGAAAGGGAATGCATTTCATAAACTGCCAGCCGCGTGTATTGGCTGTTACAATCTTCCCGCGCTTTAGATTCCTTGCTTTCCGTTCGTTCTAGGGTTCATGCGACCCATCGCTTGCGCTTATCTTTGCATTACTCTATGCCTCCTTCTCGTTTTCACGTCTAGGATCTGCCCTTTTGTCTCGATGCTACCCAAGGCCAAGTTCTTCCTTCGACGTTCTTTTCCTGAATGTCTAGATCTGCCGTTTTGTCTCGTTGCGATTAAAGCCAAGTACCAGCAATCAAACTCTGATCGCCTTCAATGACCTTTTCGCCGCCTCGCACCTTCAACATGTCGTAAATGCTCCTCTCGACCTTTTCCTCAATCCTGTGCATTTCTTCCTCGACAGCATTCATCACGTTTCCCTCATCCGCGATAGTTTCAAGCTCGTGCGCAATCTCTTCACCGACGTCTTGGGTAATACCGTCGGCGTGCGAGGCGATGAGCAGAAGTTCGGCGTTCGGGTAGTCGAGATAGGAAGCGGGATCGGCGGCGTGCCATCGCAAATCACCCATCTGGCTTTGCACTGCAGGTCGCACAAATTAGTGAAGGGGTTTCTACGTCAGACATGGGTTAAGGAGCGAGAGCGCGAACGTACATTCTTCAGAGAACTCTGGCTTGTCTTTCAAACCAGCCTGAGGAGGATCACCGTACTTGGGGTTCTTGACGGAAAGCGTAAAGGACCCTTCAGAAGCAATGTTGAAAGCCTTTTGCACTTCTCCAGGTTCTTGAGGCAAGGTGGTAGTGTAGCAAAGGAACGAAGTTCGCCTTTCCGGGTTGGTTCCAGATTCGTTGGCGGTTTGGGAAACAATACAGTACGGACCGGTAGCGACGAGTCTATCCGGGCCTGTAGTTCGAATGCCTTTGGTCTTGGTATCGTTCTTTGACTGCCAATCGAAGAAAGAGGGGTTCTGTAAGAAAACCGGGTGCGACTGTAATCCGAGGAGGCTTACCTCTTTCAACGCATCATGCAACTCGCTCACATCCTCGGCAACAGCAGAAACAAATGCCCAGAATGGTTGCCTTCGACCTTTACCAGCTGTGGGCAAGACCTTTCGACCGACATGTAACATCCTTGACAATACAGGCTTTCCAGATGGATCTTCTTCCTTGTGCGGCTGCAGAATGATATGAAGTCGCTGAACATCGTCTACCGAAGTCGGATGCTCGACTTCGACCTGTCATCGCAAAAGATTCTCACTTATCAGCGATAGGAGACTTGAAAAAAGGAAAAGGAAAGCACATACCTTTGGCTTGTAGAGAAAGTGGATCCTTCCGTATTCAATGACATTGTCGTTCTTGGCAAGCTCTTTCTCTGCGTGTTGTACTTCTTGGGCATCCGCCGCTCCAGTCGCATCGGTTTCGTTGGCGACTTCCCTGTTGCCGTTGGGGTCGATGTGGTTTTCTGATGCTTTCGCCTCGTCGGAGTCACCCTTGGTTTCATCCTTGTCTCCGGCGACTGTTGATTCGTGGTTCTGAGCTTCTGTTGCAGGAGCTCCTTCGACCTTTTCCGCCGCGTTCTCCTCTGCCGCGTCGTTGTGCTTCTCCTCTACGGCTACTTTATTCTTTCCGTTAACATTAATCCGAGCTGCATTTTCATTCTTCTCAGCATCTTCTTCTCGAGCCGAATCGTCTACGGTAGCACCAGCCGCCTCACTCTTGTCCGCGACTCTATCAGAATGACTAGTTTCGCCAGCCTTTGCGTCGTTCTGCGCGTCGGTAGAAGCATCAGCGGCATCTCCAGTCTTTCGCTTTTTCGCACCCTTGGCTCCTTTACCGGTAGCGGCCTTTCCTGCCTTTGGTGCTTGTCGTTTCTGACCAGTTTGAGCTTGTTCAAGCGCGTCATCGATTTTGGGTTGACCTTCTTCACCTCCTGTCGAGGTTCGGGTTTTGGATCGTGTTGCGACCATTGCGTGCGAGTGAATGTGAGTGTAGCGATGAAGGTGCCGGTGTCGGTTTCGATGGAAGGTGTGAGGTGAACACTGTTGTAATACAAAGCGTGGTCGTGGCAGGGAAATGGTTGAAGATGGACGGGAAGGGCAGTCATGTCATCCTCGAAGAAGTATATATAGATCAGAGCGACCATAGTGACGAATATTACGTCAGACATCTTTCTTGACTTTCTGACTTTCGTTGATTTTTCAGAAACTTGGGTCACGCTGTCAGCATATGTAGCTCCTCGAAATACCTGGAGTCTGCTGGCCAACTAGACTGGCATTGAAAAGAACTATAGGAGCTTATATTCTATATTCCAAGCCCCTGCAAGCCGCTTGAACATGGCTGACTGCCTTCTACCAGCTGTAAAGCAACCCTTTAATCTTGAAGTTGCACCTCCACTTCAACCGGCGGCACGGGTCAATCTCTAGGCAGTAACCGGGATACTGTAGAGTTGTATCCGTGATGATCTGATGCGCAACTCATGTGCTCAGCACTGGATCCTTTCCTTACAATTCTTTGACACCTCGAATTAGACTGAAAAATCTTCAAACACATCATCGTATCTGTGCGCGCGAGTATCCTTCACCGTACACCTGAATATCCGACATCATGGCTTCGGCGCCATCATCCCATCATCAAGCACCGCTCGGTGTGCAAACTCACGCCCAGTCTGCCATGCAGATGTATCCAGAGCTAGTAGTACCTGAATTCGAACAGTCTAGTCAGGTAGGACCCTCGAATACCTCTAGCAAATGCAGTGTCCTCATTCTACCTGTTTTTGATTAATCCTAGGTATTCGCTCTGGTTGCCGAGTCACTCGGCCAGCAACCTTCGAGCGACACGAGTCGACGTGCACGGCAAGCCTCCAGCACTGCGACAGTGAAACGAGCGGAAGCTGTACGACACACCGAGGCTACGTATCAACCGCAAGGACTGTCGAAGAAGGAAAGGGACGCTCAGAAGCAGCACATGCGAGGGACAGGAGATGCTGGCTCTGCATCCAAGAGAGCGACCGCTACTACAGGAAAGGGAAGAAGGGACGTGTCCAGGGTAGATGCACAGACTGCCGAAAGGCGTAGAAGGGAATGGGTTCGAAGATTGAAAGCAGTATTCGATGTGAGTGGCCGGCGCCAACCCCTCCAAACAACAATCTTCCCTTTCTCCTGCCATATCGCTTAAACAAGCCAAATTGCGCTCCTTGTAGTTTGAAGTTATTCCCTCGTCAACTACTACGAACGAAACGCAAAGGCTTGCTCCAACACACTTCTACATCGACCTCTTCTCAACCGGGCACATCTCGCTTCAACCTCCAGCAATCATGCAGCAACACGACGACTCCACAGAAACCTCGACATGGACGAGGCGTAACGTCGTCAAGCTCACTATCAGTGACCGAGATTTGCTGGCTGTAGCCATTGGCGAGCGGGTACCTGTCAAGCTGTTTTCTGTCGGAAGATTGAGGATCAAGGTATGTCGTCGCTTCATCGTTACAATCGCCTACTGACTCCGCCTCCCTCGTATCGTAGGGCGATATCCATAAAGCCCTCTTACTCGGTAAACTCCTCTCGGTCACACGATCTCAAATCTACGCCGATGCCGATGCGGAATCGCCTTCTCATGACCTCTACGACGCCCGACCAACGTCAAAGAACAGCCAGTCAACTGCTGATAATGCTATACCAGCTACAGACTATGGCCAGAACAACGACGACAGCTTGCCCGTCAGTGGAGACTTGGATGCTCAAGGTATGCAAGGTCAGGGAGCGCCTGCTGGTGGTCCGGAATGGGGTGCGGCAGGGTTGGGATCTCAGCTTGGTATTCGCGCCAAGTTGTGAGAGGGATACATGTCAGAAAACGAGGAAAGACGTTGCGGTTAGAGCTTCAAGAATTCGGGAACCACAAAGAGGACAGCAGTCGATTGGGGTCACTAACTTGTTCGCTGTAACACCTAATGGGGCGATCTTGCCGGACATGACCTTTTTCCATGCGCATACATCGAGGATAGAACGATCAACAGCCCGAATGAGCTTAGAACTCAGCTGAATGATGGGTGTTGCATAATCACTACTAGAGTGCTCACTAGAGGGCCCAGCGACTAAGCCGACAACCCTTCATGCTGTTCTTCATTAAACCAGAAATGCTTCTTCCTTCGAGCAGCTCTAGCTGCAGCTCTTCAAGCTGTCCCTCCAGATCCGGTTACCGGGATTGTGATTTACCCGTTGCAAACGTCATCGGCGGCCTCGAATCTCGACCGCCGCATTTCTTTCTTCTTTGAAGATTTCGAGTCGCCATTCATCCGTTCAACTGCCCTACCAGTTACACTACCCTAAGCAAGAGCCGTAAGGCTACATGACAGCCGCACCATAGCTACCGATAAGCTTACCAAGTCTTGTCGTCGGTCTGCTAGCTGTATTGCGAACGAATTGTATAGATGATCGTGACTCGCTTAGGCGAATTTCCTACTTTTCTTCCAAGCGAAGCTGTCCCCGTGAAGAAAAGTTTCGTAACGACGAAGGGATGCAATTCTGTCGCAATGCCATCGAGTTGCCAACGGCAAGTATATAACGCAGCTGCCCAACTACCGGGCTTCAGAGCATTATGACTGAGGAAACTACCCAATATCTATACGGGAAAGCGTTGCGTCCTTTGAAACAGGTTCAAGCTGTAATCAACATCAACGCAAATCTTCGGTGATCGAACGCCGCGAGATAGTCCGAGATAGCTGCCAAGCTCAGCACGCGAGTTTGTGTTCCCAGTATCCGGTTTATCAAGCTTCCTATTATCCTATATATCTCTGGCTTCGGCATGTCATTCATCATCGATCCCTGCCTATCATGGATTGGCCTCCAACGGATACCCATCGATGCAACGACTTCGTCCAGCATCATGTCGACCATAGGTACCAACACGCGGCAACAGATGGCGAACCCGAGTAATACAGGAACACTGCTTTACAAATGGTTGTTGGACGGACAATATAGTATCTTCCCATGGATACCCAAGCCTAGTGAGTAGCCTGTGCAGACTATCCTATGTGCACGGAGCATTAACGCCCACTGTGTCCTAGTAAAATACCTAGTACTGTTACTTTTGCTCTTCAATGCCAAAAGCTGGCCCTTTGTTTGGCATGGTGAGTCGCTCTACAATCAGTATTCAGCATGCAGTGGCTCACCTTTGTTCCCCGCGCAGTCAAACTCTGGTGGCCTGCTATCCGAAGCCATATCGAGGCTCGTCGCAAAGGCTTGAAGGAGCATTACTGGAGCCTAGGATTGTTCACCTCGGAAGATAGGCTTGATCCAAAGGTGCAGCAGTTGATTCAGAAGGACGCATACCTCGGAAACCGGTTTGTAGATCACACCAAGGTCGTGCACGCGAAGAAGTACCATGCTTATTATGACGATTGTAAGCCAAATTCCTTTACACGGTTCTCCAAAGCTGGCTGAAATTGATCTTGATCCTTCTGCAGGTGATTACAACAAGCACTTGTCCAATTCGAGTTACGCAAAGGTGGGTCGAAGAGATAGAGACTGTATGGATGATTCACTAACCTTGGCATGTGGCAGAACTTGGACTATGCACGATTGCAGGCATCCGTTGACATGCTCGCTCCATTCTTCGCTCCCGGTGGTTGGATGGCTCTTGGAGGTATGCCATTTTTCTGCATTATTGATAAGATAGAACCAACGTTCGTAATACTATTGCTCCTAATCTCAGCCGGAAGCTACCTTTTCGCGAAAGAAATTCCCATCTTCGCCGATTACGAAATCCACATCAGTATCGGAGGATTCGAGGAGAAATGGGTAAGCTAGCACAATCAGTCTCTCCCGCATGTCTCGTGTCTTAATTGTTGCGGCTCTACATACAGATGTATCTGGTCGCTGAATTCGTTACATATCCCAAGAAGGGCAAATTAACCCAAAGGATCGACAGCAATCCAGCAACTCACAAGCCTACATCCGCTCTGCAAGCAGAGAACTCCGATTCAACGAAGCCTACCGTACAACCGATGTTGACCGAAGTGCTGTCTGGCTCGGCCGCTTCGTCCGGTGTCGCAACACCCACGAACGACGTTAACGGCGCAAATGCAATCCCCTCGATGCCGGAGCAGATCGCTAAACGAGTCGCGCAGACGGTCCGAACGGACGGAAGTGTTTTGCATTGTTTGGGAGTATCCACTTATTGTTTCAAAGTTGGGCGTATAACCGTTCCACCTGTGAGTCTATAGGAGAATCTCAATCCGGACAACGGTGCTAAGTTTCTCGTGATGAACACAGCGTGTTGTTCTGTCCTTCTGCGGTTACGGCGACCAGTCGAATTGGGACCGAGCGGAGAAGATCATAACTGGCTCAAAGGACAAGGGAAAGAAATGGCTGCAGGGAGGTTGGAAGGACGAAGCTGAAGAGGTCGGCAAGGAGTTTGCAGAGCACGAGTTGAACAAAAAGGGAAGGCTTGCCGGCGGCAAGTTGGCAGAGGCATTCGAGGGGCTAAAGGAGAGTGTTGACGCTGCACTAAGGAAATAGTTATTCTTGGCTCTCGGCATGTGTCAAGCTTTGTTGTACTGCTCAGAACCTCTATGTCAAGGCTACTGCACTACGTCATGCTCAGCGAATCATGATGTTAAAAGATCATTCTTTGTGAAGCCATGCCCACGAAGAAGGCGTCAAACCAGAATGCTACACTTGTCTGCTCTACTACTGAAAAGGCGGTCCGAAAAGTCGCACTGTTCTTACTCGGACAGTTCCGTGTTGGAGCGCATAGAAGACGTCGGTCGTTTGTCATCCACCCTGAAAACACTGAAAACACGGACAGTTTCGCTGAAGCCCCACAATCGCGGAAGCGCGGGCAGTCGCCGTTTCTCCGAGATGGCGATACTGCTGGAGATACTACAGTAAGTAGTGAGTGGGTAGACGTTCAATCAACGACTTGTCGTTCCTGAGAGGCAGAATCTCACCATTGTCGCATACGTTTATAGCTTCCTATCAATGGCCTGCGGAAGACACTCGGAATGACATCCAGAACACCGGTCAACGTTCAAGGCACACTCGCCGGTTTCATCGCCCCTATAACGCTACCGCATGCACAGCTCATCGATATCGCACTGCAGCACGCCAGTGCGAACGGTCCTAGCAGTACAGGGGAGGATGATCAAAAACAGGATATCAGTGACGGTGGGGATGAACGAAAGAGTACGGGACAAGGAATTCTCAAACCGAATCAAAGTGAGTTTGTTCAGCGGAATTTACAACGGGGTTGAGGCAATGTCCTGATTCATTTTTTGGATATCATCCTTAGGTTGTGGTGAGTATTTCAAAGTACTAGACATCAACTCGTCATACATGGCTGAGTAATCTCTTTCAATGCTAGATACCTGTCGTGTGAGAAAGTACGCAGCGTGTTCAATGGTATCTGCTCGACTTCATGTGCTGACTTGGTTAATCGTGGATTGCTCAGAATCAAATGCGCATTCCCACCTGGGCAAGGTACGGGTGCGTCGGAGAAGAAGTGCACTAGGTGCATCGAGTTGGAGATACAATGCAATTTCACCTACTCGGTCAAAAAACGAGGGCCTCCGTAAGTGTGTTCGCAGTCGCTATGTATAATCGACGACTGAGGCGATGATTCTTTTCTACCCATAGAAAAGGCTCGGTCAGAAGGTGAGTTAGGGAAGCAAATCTGCCGAATGTGATCCTCGAATAACCCTCGTGGCATCGCACCTAGATCTAAAAAGCTCAAGGCAGAATCGTGAGCAGATATTCCTCGCGGAAGAGTTTCCTTGTCTCTTATCGAACTCCTGTCCGGCAGCGGTGCATCCACTCAGTATCAACTGCAAGGCGAATCTCATCTGGGGTCGCCGAACAATACAGCAACGCTAGCCCGCAGTTATCACTTGCTCAACGGAGGTCCATCATCCATCGACACCAGTATCACAAATAGTTTGACGTCTCCATATCCAGGTTCCGTAGGGGCTGGGTTACCTCTATCGAGACAAAAGTACACATTGACTCAGTTCTTTGACCGCGAAGTCGTTCAGAGATTGATATATCTGTACATCGACTATGTTCGTAATCTTTTATCCTCTTTCTACTGCCCATCGAGATCCTAATTCTCTTTTCCTTCAGTTATGGCACTTGACGCCATGCTTCCATATTCCTAGCTTTCTGGCGGATTTCTCGGCTCAGCGGGACTTGCACGATACCGATTTCCTCGCGGTCGTGATGGCACTATCAACATTCACCCTAGTGGCTCTCCCGAAGGCCTGGTTGCCATTAGAAAAATCGGGCATTTATCAAAAGGTCTGGGACAGTTTGGAAGGTCTACAAGCTATTCTCTTCACTCTCCAAAACGTGAGCAGGTCATATGTCATTGGGATCGAATGTGATACTGAACGCAAGTTATTCTTGTCTACAGTATCCACCGACGCTATCCACCAGTGAGTCAGGACTGCGCAATCATATTCTTCATCTCTGACAATAGTAATATGTTTTGCTCCGAGTTAGCGGTGGCCTACTATCTGTAAGTACAAACAGAGGCTCGAATATTATCCGAACTGGGCAAACTCATCGAACTGGAAACAATCTGGACATCTTGCTCGGGCAATAGACTTTCATTCACCCATCATAATCTTGATCGTATTGGGGTCTCCAGCGCGTACCTGGGTGTCGCCCTCAAAGGCTCCCATTATCTAAGGCTATTCGATCCTCTTGTAAGTATTTCCCACACAAGGGTGGCTATCTTGCTACATCGTTATTGAAGTAAAGTTTATTTCGCTAGACGTATCTCGACTTGAGTGAGCCGGGAATGTGTGCTGGTATAATTCGGTATGGCATTGACGGTATTGTTGTGTCAATCATTGTTGGATAGATCCGATAGATGCCGAAGTAGCGAAGAGACTGTATTGGGTAAGTCGTATCATCTCAGCCATATGACAATCCCCATCTTCTCACTTACCTGAATTTCGCAAGCTAATACATGGGGGCGACAAAACAGCGGCAGCGCTGGTAAGCTTACCCTTTGCTATTTCTACCCGTAACTCGCTTAGCCTCTTGCTTGTCACCCAGTCCGATACTCCGGTACTGGCGCGATCATCGGACTATGGGGTATGTTACTATTGTGGACAATCTTCCTTTTCGCAGCTAATGTGCTCATGTCAATTCAGGCCATCGATCTACCGCGGATGTTAGATGATCGTTATATCACAGCAACCGGTTATCTTCAACCAGACACGAGTCAACCACCGCTGATCATCGGGTTTTATCACATTACTCGCTTGTTCTGGTCAGTTGATTCCCACGCTTTCAGCACCGCTCGGGCAGTACTCATATTTCGACCTACCGTGAAGTATTCTGGAGGAGGTTCTCGCTCTTTATAGAACTGGAAGATATAGCATCGCCTCCCCAGAAGACGTCACTATCACCCTCGGACATCTCGCGACGTTACTTCATCGCAATCAGTTGGAGATGGTTGACTGTATACCTGAGCTTCGACTGAGAGCCAGCGCAAATGCCGATAGGTCAGTGCATACGCAATATCCTACTGCAGGCCCTGTCCACTGATTTTCGACCTTGATATAGCACGATATCTGATATAGCTCGACTTTCTGGATTCTATGATCAGCAAACCGTTCGCCACAACGCGTTCTTGGTAGCGCAAGCGAATGTTTGTGTTGTGGATAAATCTATATTTTGTTCGTTTTAAAGCTAATTATAATAATACCACACAATTAGATCTACTGCACACAGGCTTTGATCAGGCAAGTCTGCTCGACTCTGTTCAAACTCCTCACTCACTGACAATGCTCTTGCATAGGTATTATATCTTCCGATGTCGGAGCTCTCTTGTCAACAAATCTGGATTGAGGCTCATACCGGACCCTCGTCAAGCCAATGAGACTCTAGAAAGCATTTGTCATGATTTGCTGCATGTGCTGCGATCCATACCTATAGAGTGGATTGCTGCGAACGGGAAACCCTTGACAGCCAAAGGTATGTCTCCGCGGTTACAATGAACCCCGCTTGGACTAATCTGTGGTAATTTTCAGTCAGATACATTGTCAGTGGATTGCTTGACCCAGAGGCGAATGAAGGTCGGATTTTGATAGATCCTCGCGCGTGAGTACAATCTTGGATGGACACGTCTCCAGCTTTGACATTTAATATGGTAATAGGCAACAAGACCTTCTGGATTTCCTACATTTGATGTCGGAGATCGACAGAAACGCATCTCTCGAGACTCCATGAATGGTCCAGCGCAAATCACATGAACGGGTCGGCCATTGCAGCAAGGGGCCGCGGTTCACCTACGACCCGGTCATCTGATCAGTCTCACAGTTTTCACTCGAATTTGGCATATCAACCTACCGCCTGGCCGTCCATAGACTCCTCGACCTAGCGCACCCAGTCCCTCTACTCTTGTGCCCATACTCTGCATTTGATATGCCGCCATCGTCATCATGACTGGTGACCATCCAGACGTATTTGACATAAAGAGCGGATTCGTGTTCATTCCCATTGGCGTGTTCAGCCCGTCGGAATACAATCTATCGGGAAGGATCAGCGAAGGGTTCGCGGTCGCGGCCAGTGATATCGAAGAATACGTACCCTCCAAAAGGCTTGTATGGCCTCTAATGCAGCAAGATCGTCAATTCAGGTTGTAACGCCTCTAAATTCGTTGATTGTACTCACGCCATAACTTCCGAATCCAACATGGCCAGGTCGTTCATAGAAGGGGAATGTCGCAATGATCCCTCCTAGCGAATTCGGAACTGGTTGTAAATAATACATTCTTGTATCACAATGTGCAAGGTTGTGCAAGACGATCTATTAACTGAGTTGTTTCCGATACAGAGCTTAATATGCCATTTTCCGCCATGAACAAAGGAATCGGTAACGGGAACCATCGATAACTGCAAAGGACTGTAAGATCCAGACAAAGGAAATGCCCAAATGCTTCCAAACTGTGCAAATGCAATTACAACCAGTGTACAAATATGGGAGGGACCGTGCTTGCTTGATCAGCCTCGAGCCTCAAACCAAGGAGTCCCGACAGACAGACCGCTTGGCTAAATATCCATCCAAAAGCTGACTTCAAGACCAGCCGCATCTTTATCGACTAGCCTCACTGCTCGACCTTGGCCTGCGCCTGGCCCGCTTTTCTGGTCTTCACATCTCTCTCGCTATCACTATCGCTGTCGCTGTCGCTTCCTTGTCATTGAGTCTCACGGGCGACGCGGATCTACGGCGAGCATCCGCTTTCTTGGTACTTCTGCGCCTAGAGTGTGCTGACGAAGAGGAGGATGAAGAGTCGGAATCAATGGAACTACGCGATCCTGAACTTGAATCCGAGGAGTCGCTATCGCTGTCGCTACTTCCTGAAGAGGATGAACTGGAGCTCGTGCGTAAATGATACGCGTCAGCATTACAATCGTCGTTATTGAACCGAAGATTAAATGCTACTCACGACCTTCGCTTTTTCCTCGACGCAGTCTTGCTTTTCAGTTCTTTGGCACGTTGTTCTTCACGCTCCTTTAGCAACTTGTCCGCCAATCCTTTCCTGCAAACAAGGGAACAATCACGACCATAGTCAACATCTTGGGTGGGTGACTGGATCGCTTGCTATATTCCACTTACTTGCTCTTAAACTCGTCTGGCAGATCGACCTGGATTTCGCCTTTCGTGGGGTTCAACAGGCGTGCGGAACTACTGGGACGTGATCGGTACACGGGTGCCTTTTTATTGCACTGGTAGGTGTAATGGCCTTTGCCGTAACATTTCTACATGCGGAGCAGGCAAAATATTAGTTTGTAACGGCTAGTGGAGGGCAAAAGCTGGACAAAACTTACCTGACAGACTTGACCTGGAGGAGCCTGGTTTTTGTTTACGAGTTGTTTTGGTACGCCGCCAAACATATTGCAAGTGTGTCCCGGAGGGCCGTGTCTGTTATTGGTCGATGATTATGGGGACGTGCCAGATCGAAGTTGATTCGAAGTCATCGTTCAACTGGCACCACCACCACCACCACCACCACCCTCTACTAGCGTTTCACAAGTCGTTCGTTCGATTGCTCCTCCTCGCGCTTGTGCGCCTGGGAGAAATGGGCACATTCGCAACTTGTTATGCGATAGTATTATCCAGGAGGCATTCTTCATGCTGTATTTCTATACAGCCAAGTTCGAAAGCACGACGTTGGAACGTACTGACCATCTTGGGTTCTCCTTCCTCTGCATGCCCGTATTGCTTCGAAAGAGGAAACATTCAGCTTCAAGACGGACGTCAATCGTTACAGCAAGAGTTGCGGAAATCGTCTTTACTCATCTTCAGAACGCCAACGAGGGCTTTCGACTCGTTTCGACAGCTGGTTCGATGCGTCGGGCCCAAAGGGTCAGCAAACCCATCGATCGTGCCTGGTATGACAGATATCACCGGACTTGTCATGCACCATGCTCGCCCCGTGACTGAGCCCCTGGTGTGACAGATATCACCGGACTTGTCGTGCACCATGCTCGCCCCGTGACTGCGCCCAACGGATCCATGCTCCCGTCGCAGGTAAAAGTGGCTGGCTTCTCGCATCGTGTGCATATCTACATCGTCAGATCATCTATCTAGATTGATGACTGTATGGCAATTCTTTCAGCCCGCCAAAACCCCACCTTGCCTTGTCGGCTCATGCGCGTCACAGTCAGCAGATGACAAACGAGGTCGTAAGCATCGCGTCAAGTATCGAAACTCATCATACCGCAGGACTCTACCGACTCTCCCTCTGGCTCCCTGCCATGTTGTATGAGATATGGTTATCTGATGGAGGTAAGGGGGAATGCAAGGCGCAGTACGTAGTACCTATCGATTTGTGGGACTGTTCGATGTCCGGGCGACTGCCTGTACCGAAGTATTGCAATTTGAAAGGTCGACTCACACCGGTCCCCATTCCGCCCTACTGGTGCAGGGATCAGTGCATCAGTGACCTTGCATGATGCCTCAATTGTGGGATCGCGGTTCGCTATTCATCCAAACTAGTATACTTTATTTCCACTGTTGCTTTCACATCAGGATCGAGTTATGTTATAGTCCCGATAGTACAGGTTTCCAGGCCTGAGCAAGAGCCACTTCCCGTTTCTCGTCGCTTCTCATACCAGACCCATGCAAGTCTAATCGATTCGAAGCAATGTGTTGTTTCTCACTCCCGAACTGATTCCCAAACCCCCTTCAGCCGCCCGGCGGTCCAATCGCCTGTTTTCAGTGGGAAATAGCCAGTTGGGCTCGCCATGCTGGTCGCCATGCCATCTGAGTTTCACATAATCAGCCGAATATTGTAGCCCGCTGTCCACTGCGAGGTCGAAGATATGCCACCACGCCAAGAGGAACAGAAACCGACAGGCAGGTAGGCTCGTATATTTTTCAGATTTATTCAGATAGCGGGTGTATGGGTATTGGAGGCTGCGACTACTGCTGGTCCGCACTCCTGGCTGGTGGGTTCTTCCAAGCTCTCAGATTGGTTTAGGGGCGTACCATTTTTCCTCTCTCGAGGGAGTACTCAGAGAAATCCCATGCAAACACAAGCTACACAGGCAATTTGCTCTTATCCTAGTGACGCAAAGTATTCGCTCTGCTCATTGGATCTCGGAGCTAACCAGCTGGAGATGCTACGCGCATGAGAAACATGTAGTGCGTTTCTAGTCAGCGGTCAGATCTCAGCAAAAACTTGAGCATGTCATCAATCTCTTTGGGCTATCGTCTCTCCCTCGCTGTCTTGTACGTGGTACCATTTACCAAAGCCAAATCGGCTCTTGCCCTCCATGACCTACGATTTTTGAAAGCCGTCAAATAAAAGTCGTCAAATACCAGCTCGACTGCCCGCTTTATAAATGTAAGCTGATGTCAGTCAATAGGCCTCGACCGAAGTCTGTTCATTGCGAGTTGAGATTGCCACCCAGTTTCAGTGGTTCCGACATCTTGATCTTCTCAGCTATCTTCTCGTTCATGCCGGCGATGGCGCTGGCACAGATGACATATGCACATTGTTGGACAGCTAGACATGCACATATACACAAGAAAAACCAGAGTGCCGCTTATAGCTAAATAAGAATAAGCTGAATAATTGCAGCTCTTGATGCAAAGGGTACTAGCGAGGATACTGAAATGCTATGACACAGCTGCCGGCATTTACCGCCACAGATTCGAGAACCACCTCGAAGCTTGAGCACTTCAAAGAGATGGCCTCGAACTCAGAGAGCTTCAAAGCTAGATCACTTGGGCAGTCAAGGAACGCCCTTGCCAGCTCCCTTGCCATCTAGTCTTCTATAATCTGCACGTAATATACGATATACGAGGAAGAGCTGGGAAGGCGACAAGACTGTATTAATAAAAGCTAATAGAAGTCGATAACCTACACAGTCACGCATGACATGCTCGTTCATTCATGAGAAGGGCAAATCAACCCAGCTGAGCTGCCAGCCGTCAACCGTATACCCGCAGCTTTTAGGTCTTGAGTAGCTGCTACAGTCATTATTACACAGCTTGTACAGCTTATTACATATAGACAGCTATACAGACTTGGCACCACACGGAGTTCCACTTGGTATACAGTAATACGTAATACACGCCTTACAGGGGGGCTGGTACCTGAAAGCCTCGAAGAAATGTCCGAAAGACTGGCTTACTGTCCGTCAATAGCTTGGTCATATTGAGCTGCATATTGTCAATGGCCAATCGAGTCCAAAACATTCACCCAGCGCCAGCCTGCGACATCGCTGAAGGGATGTGGGCTGGTGGGAACTAGTTGGTGAGGCCGACTTGAAGTCGATACTGTATCATTGACAGTTGACAGGCCGCTAAATCTTGCCGCCCAACGTCCTAGCCTCTGCTGGCAGCCCTCTATTGATTTTTCGCTGTTTGCTGGAGGTTCCTAGCTATGTTCGTAGTTGTCTGAGCAGGACCGCTGACACTCACTGATATGTCCGGCCCATTCTTCCCATACATTGAGGACCCCATGGAGGTACATTGTGTCCCATATGTTGGGGATCACATTGGGCCGGACGTGACAAAAAGCATTACGTAATAACCCACTCTGGACAAAAGTCACCGACTCTGGACATCATACCGCCTTGATTTTGCCGTACACGTCCGTACAGATGTTGGTCAACTTCACAAACACAGTTTTCCATTCGCATGCGTTCTCGCATGTGTTCACGCATGGCTTGCACCGATGCAAGCTTTTTGCCATATTCACCTGATGAACCTTCTTTCATTGCTTCGTCAATCTATTTATATACAATTCCATCGGGTTCCCTGCCATACATAGGGGACCCCACCATAGGCCGGAGCTTGCGACTCGCGAACTCTGGCCAAAAAAAATTATCGCTGTTTTGGACGTTTCAGAGAAAGTTGGTCCGAGCTCAAAAAATCGAAAAAATCTGGAAACACCATACATCGGGGATCGCAAATGGGCCGCACATATCAGTGAGTGTCAGCGGTCCTGTCTAAGCTAGCTTCTGAGCTCATGTCTGTACCTGAAAATTACGTAATAGTTTGCCCTCTTCTCACCGAACGTATATCCGAAGTGGCGTAAGTGAGATGTAGATTTGTCACCTATTTACTCCGCGAGGTGCCGTTCTCGGCGAACGCCATCGAGCGTTTCGACCGGCATAGCCAGCTCCAGAAGCGAAAAGTCGTGGAGCCTATTCCTCCTCGTGCCACACACGTACAGTTTTGCATTTGCTCTTGCGATAGACAGTGTGGTCTGGTTTCTCGGAAGCCTGGACTTGCTGGCTATATCTGTAAAGTCCTGGTAACTGTGCCAAAACGGCTTGCTCCAGCGTCTCGGCTAGCTTCTCATACGTTTGTTGGTGACTTGGCAACAGGCTGCCCCGCTTGTCGCTAGCTTTGTCGCTTGTCGATGTGCGAGATTTTGGCTCACCGCAAGCGAATCCCTGGAATCAGGGGAGATAGGCTGATGTCGGTCATATCATCAAACCGAAAACCCAATCGTGATATCCCTCGGACAATCTACCAGCAGCCCAGTGATCAGGCGGAATTCCACGGTCGAATGGCTGACTAGAGCCATGGTGAGCATTCCAGTAACTATTTTTCTGCTGAAGATTTCCAACACATATATACCGGCTGACGAAGGCAACCAAAAAGTGCTAGCATAGCACGACCCTTGCTAGTAAGCCCACGTTCAAAAGGCTGATTGTAGGTGAAAAACATCATACCCAGTCGATCCGGCAAGAACCGCCGCAACAGCTATGCAACAAAGAGTCGCAGACGTTCGTCCAGATCATTTTACCTACACGACTGGTGCAATGAATGGCACGGAAATGGCTCTTGGCCTGCAACCTCCAGCGCATATATACGACCCCCGATCAAGTGCTACGAGCAATGGACTCTCCGCTTATGACTCTTCATCCGCCAATCACCGGTTGAACTTACAACAGAGAAACTACGACCCACGTCTTCCTTTCGTCAACGTGTACCAACAATTCACCTCAGTGCCATTGTCTGCCATCCAACCCCTCGAGCATTCTCCATATAACCCGCGCATGATGAACCAGAATATCCCCACTCAACAAGCCTGCAATTTCAGCTATGATGCCCACTGCGTGTCGCCGAATCTGCCGGATTCTCCCACCGACTCGAGGCCCGGCACTGCATCATCTACGAGTCACACAGTTCATCCGCAACCGCATGGAGGCCCACCTCCTCTCCTCGATCGCTCACGCGGCTGGTCGGGTCCTATGGTATCGCTCTCGCTTCAACAACCCTACCAGGTTCACACGTTCATGGCAAACAGTGACGGGACCATCTCGAATTTTACTCCCTCTCCGTATATACCGTCGGACCGAACCAAGATAACGCCAGCCAAGCGGGCGCCGCTGAAAAGATCTGCCGATGATACACTCGAGGCAGAAGTTCGACGTGGCGGAGATGTCGATGGCAAAGGGAAAAGACGATGCATGGATGCACAGGTACGGATGGTTCATTGCACTTGTTCAATCTCATCAGATTGACCTCATCCGTTGGCTACTAAACTTCGATAGAAGACTAGAGAGCAGATGTCCCTCTCCATATCGACTTCTCCACCATGGCAAGAAAACACATGGGAGATGGAGCAACCTTCGCCTCTAGCGGAAGTGTCTCCGCCGATACAAGACCAAACTCCACAGCTGAGGCCTCGAAGAGGACAGGATTGTCTTCCCGACACACCACCTGCCAGCAGTCCTCCGGACGCCAGACGAGCGATTTCCGCCGCCGCTCGAGCGCAATCCATCACAGAACACGTCGTCGCCATTTACCGTTCATATGCAAAACCTAAATCGCCCACTACCAGCGACTCATATCAGCTTGGTACCGACACACCGATATTTGTGGACGATTACCAACCTGTGTTACCGGCTTTTCCGGACTTGTCAGGGGACGAGCTGATGCTCTCCGACGACAATGATCCTGATGATCAGCTGAGCGAGGATCATCTATCTCCGACTAATGCCAAACAGGCCAGGGGTACGAAGAAATCATCAAGGGCGACCAAAGGCCATGACAAAGTATCCAACAGAGTCGCCGCTCGGCGCCACAGAGAAATGACCAAGGAGAGGCTCAAGAACGTGAGTACTTATCGCCCTTGTCTTATTGGCCATTCTGACCGACTTATGGTCTTCCAGCTCGAGAAGCTCCGTGCTTGGCTTGATGACGCATTGACGGAATACGAGAAAAGCAATCAACGACTTCATGAAACATTTTCCAAGCTTCAAGAAGAAAACAACAAGGTATGGTACCTTGATAGATTCGATTTTCGTCCTCGCGGTCTAACCCGGCTCTTACGCTTTCTCGATATTCGCGCAGCAGATGCGACACAACGATACCTCACATGTGTAAAAGGCCCGAAGCACCTTGTCATGACGCTACATCACGATTATTTTGGACCAACGAGTAAGATTAACGCCATAACTTGAAACGATTATGAAATAGCTTGGAAGAATAACTTCGCGACATCAGAAGATCCCGAAGAATCCCCCATCGAAAGCGATGCCTTGGCTCAAACGAATACCTACACAATATAGAACACAACACAATGTAAAAGCCCAAGAAAGAAGGAAACCCTGTTGTATCGAAAGCAAATGTAGCCAATATTAGAGTATCGTATTTTGTACTGTACTAGTACACTTATATGGAGGAGAACATGCACAATGATGTCTGTCCGCCTTAAGGTCCGCCCTCAGAGCACAAACCACCGCGCACTTGATGTCTTTCTCTACCGCTTTATGCATATGGTGCCAAGGACTGGAATGCGATTTTGTCAAACATCAAACACCTTTTCATCGAGATTTAAGCAGACCACCACTACTATCGAGAGCGCACCAGTCCGTCGTGTCGCTGTGCTCCCAAAGGGCTCATGATCAGCGTACCCGCTTCTATATACATATGACTCCAGCGCTCACCTACAATACCGTGACACCTGTAGGGCACTTTAAAGCGCTTTGTCCGGGAATTCCTGGTAGTCTTATGCACACTGTATGCCCTCCTGAAAGCAAACGACCATTCGGCACTTTAGGTGGGTAGTCTGCCTTTCTCCAGTCCGCGAAGCCTTCGTGGATATGCTAGCCAGCGCAGCGGTAAACGGAAAAGAAACGACGATGTGTTCTCGATGTTGACAATGTTGCAAGTTTCAGACGGCACTGGCGGAAGCTGCGGAGTACCAATGAAGAAGATTAAGGCCATATACAACAATAACCAGATGATGTTGAGATATGTACAAGAAAAAGGCATCACCAACATCTCAGGGACTTAACCTGTCTTGTTCTTTGCCCGACCCAGCCTCTTCTTCATGCGCTGCAGCTTCTTGGCACTCATCTTCGCCTTCATTTCCTCCAACCTCACATTCTCCTCTTTCCTTAGCCTCCTTTCCTTGATAGACTGCACTTTGGCATCTTCCTCCGCCTTTTTATCTTCCTTCAGTTGATTTTCAAGCTTCTTCATGTTTTCTCGAGCAGCCCGACGAGCCTGGCGTTGATCCCATGATGCTGCTTTGACACCGGGCATGAGGTGAGAACGTCTGAGAACGAATGATATAGTATTAGCGGATCAGAAAGGCATAGTATAATCTCGGAAGACATACTTGGTTGCGGTCTTGGCCAACTTCCATGGCTTGCCACTCGTACGGCCTTGCGAAGTTTGAGCTAACTCTCGGGGAGCAGATGAAGTAGCTGATATTTCCGAGATTGTAGCTTGCGGAGCGACCGTTGTGGATTGAGACATGTCGTTTTAGTGTCAGCGGAGGGGTGTGCTTGTGTAAGTTATCGCCGATCCGTATTTGCTGTTTGACAAGAGCTCGGAATTGGCTGTTGAATCTCGTGTGTGAAGCTGTGTCTCTAGATGCAGCTTGGCCAGTGAGGGAAGAAAGTGGAAAAGCTGGTTGAATGCAGCAGATTGCATCGGTCGTCTTGTCGTCGAGAAATAATTTGGATCCGCCGTTGCGCGGAATATAGAATCACTTCTGGCGCTAACAGTCCGTGAGCTCGTGGGTTCGCCGCAGAAGAAGCTGTTCGGGCTGAGCTGCTGATCACCACTATCGGGCATGAATAGGCAACTCACATACTAACATGAGTGGCTCGCTATTTACAGAGCAACCTGCCTGGTTTTTTCGACCAGAGGTTCTTTTGGTCACCCAACGAGGGAAGCTGAAGAAAGGAATCCGTTGCCAATCGGATTGTCAGATGTCAGGAGGAAGTAAGGCCGCGACTGCAGATGGCTCGCTCACCCTCTTCTTCTCTGCACTTTGCGAGAAGATCGTAAACGTTCCAATGATTCTGTTGTGATCTGCTTAGTCAAGTATTCGCTCAAAGGTGTTCTGTTCTTGTACAGCTATTTGTACAACGAGTTTACGATATGGATTGTATCTGAACCAATCTTCACGACCATGCAAGATGTGAATGCATTGACATGGTCATTGTTGGTAGCCCACGGCGCCACCATGATAAAGTATGATGCAATCACGAGGGGGCGGACATCGACACTGGCGGAAACTGGCAATCCTGAAACGAAGCGGTTCGAGGTGTTACGAGTCGGTATTCGTAAGCATTTGCACCTGGTTGCCCGACAAAGTCGCTCGGGAACATTTGTTGGTAATACGAACTCGACTGATGGTCCTCGACTCCTGGAGGACCCTTTGCAAATTGACTTTGCCGATAAGGTGATTGGACGAACACTGACGGGTAAGTTCCGTGTATAGGCGTATACACTCCATCAATCGGGCTAAGAGGAGTTTGACCGAGAAGAGGCACATCTCTCGCGGTGTATCGAGTACGATTTGTACGGGCATGAGTGGGTTCTACTAGTGCGGATGGTGCTACCGGGACATTCTGGGAGACTCCTCGCATCAAAGAAGACGGTATTGGGAAAGTTTGCCGACTCGTTTGAGGTTTGGCAATGGATGTTTGAATCCCAATAGCAGTTTGTGACGTCTGTCCTTGCTCGTCGACCCATTTCATGGCGATTTTGGATGCAACAAACCCTGAAAGCTGGTTCAGTGGAATCGATGTCTGATCTTGATCATCTGCCAAAACTGCAAGCAAGGCGGCTTTTTAGTGGAGACACTCACACAATCAGATGGGCGATACTCACCTGGTAGACTACCCCATGTTTCGAATCCAATGTCTCCTTCTGAGATAGTCCCTTCTTGAACAGTGCCGGTTGGGAAAATCTGGAAATCGGGTTGCATCCCGTTCGCTCCTTCATCGTCTTCCAACATCGACCACATCTCTGCAAGCTCTGTTTCAGAAACTCCAACGGGTTGATAACCGCCGTGCTCCATAACTGCGATAGCAGGCTGCTCCTTGATGGCACGTTCGCCGGCCTGAGAAAACATTGGCATGTCTAGTGATATGGCTTCGAAGGTATATGGAATGACCTGATTCTGTTGAACGATGAATCCCGGCTGAGAGATAGGAGCATAACCTCCTGGGTGGAGATGATAAACCGGGTGCTCTCCCATCGTATAATACACGGGATTCATGCTTCCTGGGTACTCAGCCATCCGTTGCGGATACTGCTGATAATCTGTAGAAAGACACTCTTGTTAACGTTTGAAAGTGGCATAGCATTTCAGTGACCTTTACACACCCATTGAGCCCGCGGTATAGAACTGTTCCGTTGGTTCTTGCTTGATTTCGAAGAGTGGGGAGCTTTCACGAAAAGATCCAAGTGTTTCTATCGATGGTTTCGCTTCATGGTCGTGCGAAATAGGTTTCAGCAAGGGCGATCTGTACTGGTCGCGGTCATCAGATCTCGGAGGGGACAAGGCAATGGTCAAAATATGAGACGCTTGAGAGATAAAGCGACGAGTCCGACGGCTCCGTTTTTCCGAGGCCGATTTGATGGCAAGTGGCAATGACTTTTCGCGCGATACTTTGACTTGCCTTGTGGCTTTAGCCATCTTGAGTTGATCTACATGGAGTACATCTCTTGAGTTTTCTGCTCAGCACAGTTGTTATCGCAAGGTTACTCACGGGCCTTCGCCGCGATCGCGTCTTTCCTGATCCTCTCCTTCTCAACTTTGATTTGCTCTTGGTATTTCAGTCTTTCCTCCTTCCGTATCGGTTGATATTTGTAATTGGGATATTTCTGTTGATGCTGTCGGACGTGGCTCTACGTTAAATCAACAGTGAAGTTCGCCAAAGCAGGGAAACTCACCTCCAACTTTTTGGCTTCTGCCATACTCTCATACTTTGATTTCACGGCTCGACTCTCCCTTTTCCACATCATGCTAATGACTTTGCTAATGTCTGCCTGTAACAAAGCACGGCGATACTTGGTACTAGTATCCTCGACATTACCCTCTGGGTTCTCGGAATTGGGGACCGAGGTTGAAGGTTCCGCGTCCTTGAAGACTTGAAAACGATTGCTTTCGGGACTGCTGGGGAAGTCTTTACCCTTCTGCACCTTGTGCTCACTGACGTCAGGCGCTCGGACTAGTGAATGTTCCTCCAAAACAGCTAATAACCCAGGGATCGTTTCTCCTGCGGCGATGGCACGGAGGCGATCTGATCGATATAGGATCCAAGCATTCTGAGGTCGAGGAGGCTGATTTCTGAGTAGGGGCGGCAGAGCAGGCTGGGTATCCTCGTCCGACGGTTTAGCATCCATTTCATTAACGGTGTCCCCCACCGGAGCCGGGGAATCTAGGGGGAATGATAAAGCATCAAGTGGAGCGAGATCCGACGCAGAGTCTTCGAGATCGCGACGCAAAACCTTGGACGTGAACGGGCTCTCTAGTGTTCCCTGCGCCTCTTTGTTCGATAGGATCGGAATCATTGACGACATCGAATTATCGATATCGAAATGCATTGGTGCCCGGGATGCATATACCTGAGCAGGGTTGACTGTCGTTGCGTATGCGGAGTCGTTCATAGGATGATTTGACCCATCGTTTTGCCAAGACTGTAGAGGTTGCGCATGTTGCTCCATATGCTGTTGAGACGGGTAGTATGTCTGTGGACGCGATTTCGCTGCCGAATAGTCTGGGACTTCGGATAACGGAAGCTCAGCTTTCCAGCCAGTGGTATAAAACATTCCTTTGGAAGATTTCGGCGCTTCTTGATTGGTTGTGGAGTAGCGTAGTTGACCAACGAGGGTGCGAACGCAAGTCAAATGGGTGGTGGCGGAGCTTGGTGTTGACCAGTCAGGACAAGAAATGGCAGACCGAAGTTCTGCAGTTAGATCCCCGAGTTATAAGACGAGGTGACGGACGGCGACTCTGAGCTTGAGGGTCTTCGCAACGATTAACGGTCCAGAAGCGGTAACATTTGGGCTCTAGGGGGCGGTCTGTGACCACGGTCTGCGCCACCATGTATACCGGTGACTGGTCCTTCCACACTGCGGCCCATGTGGCAAAAGATGTGGAGCCGAGGTCAGGGATTCTGGCAGCGGAAATGTGAAAGTGTTGACAACCCTCTGACGGGGCGCCCCGTGTTGATCATTTGCCTAAAGAAGCAGATCTTTCCCACATTTGCACGCTACGGAGGAGTTTCAACCCTTTGACTGGTGGACTGGAGCCTGCATGAGCCAAAGCCATACCGAAGCAGCAAGCTATGAGACAATACTCGAAGCATATGCAGGGCGCTGTATCGTTCCATAGGTGAGCTACATTCGGCAGTGTCCCATATGGTGGAATCACTTCTGCCGGTTCCGCTGCTAGTTTGAAGGCATTACGACCGTTCCGAGATTCCCGGGGGATAGTCACGCAATGATTTTTGCCGGTTGAAGAACCGGTTCTCAACCAACGCCAACGACTTGAAAAGCCCAAGGCCCGTTGCTTAGTGGCTCGCAGGCGGATCGTTCATAGAGTGCGGCGCCTGAGGAGAGACCGCCGCCACCGCGCCTCGAAACAGCTCTCGAGACAGAATGCGAATCCACGAGTAGGAGGCCAAGGTGAATCTATGCGAGGAGCGTCTTTAGAAGAGACAGCCGAAGAGACCGTGCTGCCGGCCTGAGGGCTGACCCACATGCAAGACATGCGCAAAAGCCTCTGCAGGAGATCTTATTCCAGATGGATAGCTAGATGGATATAACAGCTATCAGGGTTATTAGCTGCCAAAACGGAAGTTTTGCGGAATGTTCAGGGATCGACCTTGCGGCTCGCGGGACCGCCCATGGAGTACAGGTCTTCCGGAGCCGAGCATGCAAGCTGGCAGGAAGTAGATTATCAGATGGCAGACCACACTCATCGCGCATCTATCATCCTTTTGCATACAGTTTATACGAGCTGTATAGCGTTACTTACAGTGCTAACGGCGAGACATTTCCCACGTTGGTTAGGTTTGGAAGCCGTCCTTGCAAAGGCTTGTTAGCAGCTAAAGATAAATGAGCGTTTAAACTAGAACCGAGTCGAACAATAACAATTCTTGTAGAGCAAGACCAGCTGTAAGATCCGGGTCCGACCGACTGACTGCCTGGCCTTGGCGAGTGCAAGGTCAAGGACTGATTTAAAGAGCGCAACAGTAATCAGCTCAGCAATCCGTCAATAAACTGCTAGTCACCGAAGGACTCACAGCAGTCTGCTGACTACGCCCTGGACCAACTGATTGATTGGTTCCCTCGATCTAGAAAGTTGTTCGAATCGGTCAACATATACCCCAGTTTGGCTATGCAATGGACATTCTAGGACCTGTTTAACAGTTTGTCTGATATGGATCCCGTTGCAATCGGACGGCGTCGGGTGAGACATTGAGCGGTCCGATGGACGGGGAAACAGTAAGCATCGCCGTCGACCCGGGAAGCTACGGTAGAAGGAATCCCAAATAGCGATAGCCGCAGATCCGCAAACAGAATTTACACAATAATTCTTATCTGGGGTATGTAGCCTCGTGAGTGGCCTAAGCGGGTTGGAAGCTAAAATCAAGCTGGGCTTGCTCAAGTGAAGAATGCGACTAAGTATTTGTCCACAGAGCCTGGGTGACGAAACTAGCAGCGGCCGAAGCAGATGCTGAAGAAAGGACCAGACTACCGACTTCAAGACTAGGCTTGATCAAGTTCTGTATGTGTCATGGTTAAGAGTATAGTTACAACGAAAATGATACAAAGAAGCGAGGTGTTGGAACCTGCATGCGGTAATTATAAATGTTGATCCCTGTTGAATGTATCGCTTGTCTATGCGGAATGTCCGCGTTGGCAAGCTTTATGATGCTGATTACTTCTATGTTGGAAGAAGGGTATACGATCCCGAAGGCCTGATGATGGAGTATCGGACTATGTCGCCAATATTTTTTGGGTTGGGAAACCACCTCAGAAGAGCTTGTCCAAAACGCGACCGAATGCACTTGTCGCGGGCTGTTCCTCGAGCTCTTCGCCAGCCTTGATACGACCGGAATACAGATCAGCATCAGCTGACCGAACGAAGCTGGATCTCTTGAAGATTTTGTAGCCGATCCATGGGAAAATGAGGATACCGAGACCTGAAGTGAAAATTGGCAATCAGCATAGGCAGAGATAAAGCTGCCGAAATAAGGTCTTACTGATATAGCTCGCAAAAAAGTTGGCGGTATTCCAGTTTCCCTTGATGAAGACAGGGAAACCAGAACACAGGATGATAATCGCACAAAGTAAAGCCGAGGTAAACTGAACCCAGGGTGAACCAGGAGCTTTGAATGGCATGCTGGAAAGTGGGACTTGTTGTTTCTTGAATGCCTGACGCATCCTAGCAGAAGCGAAAGCGATGAGGCCTAGACATGACATGGATGCCATAGTAAGCAGAGTAGACATTAACGTAATGAAAATGGGAGACTCACACCACGCATTTAGAGCAGCGAGCGCAGTAAGGTTCTGAAGCCACGTGAAAGCGGCAGAAGCGCCTCCGCTGCCAGCACTCAAGAAAGACAACAATCCGACAGCCCAGACTGCGAGGACGCAGAGCCATGGCACACCCTTTTTGGTGAGTTTGGCGAAGAATTTTGGAGCTTGATTTTGCAAGGAGAGCGAGTAGAGTGTTCGACTGGCAACCCATACATAGGTGTTACCGGCGGACCAAGCGGAGGTAAGGATAACCGCGTTAATGATATGAGGAAGAACCTGGATGCTGTAAAAGCCCCACGAGATCAGCGGCAAACCCCGTGCCACTAGGTAGGAAAACTTACCCTGCATGTTCGATAGCGATGACCCAGGGACTTGAAGCTGCGTTGCTGGTTCCGCCTAATAGTCGAGGTTCAGTGTAAGGAACGCTGTGAGAGGACGAATGAGATTTGGGCCTGCTGTTCGTTACAGCAAGATAAGACCTACATCATACCAATGACAAGTACACCAAGGACGTCTGCGATGAGTGAATTCACAACGTTAGGCGGAAGTTCTTTCTTTAACAATTGCTGAAAGCTGAAAAGGCGCAGGGGACTTACAGAACACGATGATTCGCCACATGACTCGCTTTGCCGCTTTGGGAATTTGCTTGGTAGGGTTGGTAGCTTCGCCGGCAGCGAGAATAACAGACTCGGTACCGGTGTAGGAGAACGCAGCAGAAATGAAAGCGCTATTATAAGAGAAGATGATGCTGTCAATGGGCATTTCAGGCCGGTATGGTTGATAGGAAGACTTACTTAAAGAAAGACAAGAACCTCGCTAGCGAACCACCTCCAACACCTTCGAATTCGACCATCGCGCCTGGGTTCTTCCAATATCTAAAGCCCAATCTATCATGGTTGGGCGCCCCTCCGAGATCGATAACAAGACCAAGGATGATCAGGCTACCGTTTGGCAAGTTTAGCGTCTGCTTTGCGACCAATCTCAGAGAAATCTTGCAAGGGACTTACCCGACAAGGGTCACGACTTTGATGCTGGCCGTCACGACTTCTGTCTCGCCGTAGTATTTGACACCGATCATGTTGATAGCAAGGAATGGGACTGAAAAAACGGCGATCCAAACCGCGGCATTCAAGTTCGACCAGTAGTTCATGACCAATGCACAAGCAGAAAGCTCAGAGGCCACTGATAAGGCGTAACTGCAAGGAAAGGATATGTGCAAACACGGAACTTGTCAGGAGCAGTTAATCATAAAGCGAACCGTGCGACAAACCCAATAGCATCTGCAGAACAGGAATTTAGAAAGAAATCAGTATACCATTTCGTCCAGTATGCGGGGCCGAACGACTACTCACAAGTCCAACCCAAAGCAAATCCAGCAGCAGGATCAATAAACCTTGACGCAAAGTGAGGGAAACCTCCCGCTGTAGGCACCAAAGTCGCCATCTCCGCCGCTCCCTGGAGCACACCCCACATGATTGCACCCATGATCATGAACGCCAACAGGAGTCCCAATGGGCCTGCGGCTTGAAGACCCGTACCGACACCGACGAAAAGACCAACACCAATACCTCCACCAAGACCAATGAAGGCGATATGCCGAGATCGCAGGTGCCGCCGTTGAATGAAAGAACCTGGTAGATGGACACAGAATCGATGTGTCAATGGGTGGTCGTGAACCAGCTTCACCCATGATGGTCCGGAAAGCTTTCAGAACGATTCAAAGACTCACTATCATCTGTCCATGGCTCAGATTGCACAAGTTGATTAGGGCCGACGTCTACCTCGCCCTTCTTCTCTTCATCTGTCGGCACAGGCTCCGCTTTCTTCACTTGGATATCCATGTCGAGGTCAGCAACTCGGTATTAATTGCCGTGGTCAAATACGGGTAGGGCGAACGAGATGGATGCACCTTGAAGGCTCGAACTTGAGAAGCGTAGATGATTGACAAGTCTAGGTAACAGATTACCCTCTGCAGACCAATGAAACGATCGACAGCGAAAAAAATTATCTTATACACTCGTACTGTAGTTCGACAATCTGTTGCAACAAATAGCAGCAAATCAGCTGCGAGATGCTCAAAGCTGATGTTTACCTGGCTCTGTTAAAATATCTGTCTTTGTATATCTACCTACATTACCTCTTCCGCAAAGGGCGCCAACTCCCAATTCACCTTTAAGGCGTCACGCATCGACGTCGATGGCGTGCGAGTCGGCGTGCTCGCTCTATCCTATGCCTTCTCGCCCGAAGACTGCTCACCCGAAAACAGTACTCCGCGAATGATACAGCGGTAACGGCGAAGCGAAAAACTTGCCGCCGGCAGTAGTTCCTTCGCGACCGTTCTTTCTCCGTCACGTTTCTCGACGATCGGTGCGGAAACATATGCAGAATGCAGAACTGCGACAGTTGCGACTTATTGCGACTTTCATATTCTGAATTCCGTGATACCAAGTCTTGAGTTTTGTGCTTGTAGGTGTGGCACACTGTCCATCCGTATCGTTTATGAGATGTGTACCACTCCGTACATCCTTACAGGTCTTTACAGAGCTGGACAGCGAATCGTCAGCTGGAGCGCGCTTACTTCCGTGAAATCTGATGCGCAGCTGACCGACGATGTGAGGCTCAGAGACCATCGGTTCTGAGGATTTTCGGGCGCGAGGAACCAACAGTTGAAGATAGGTCGTGTTATATAATGTCGAGAGATAACAACACGTCGAATCGTCACAGATCAGAGAGTAGAATTGTAAGGAGAAAGCGATGAAAGTGGTCTTCCGAGCTTGAGCCGCCGTTGCGTTGTCAGTCGCAAAAGCTTTCCAGTCTCTCACCCTCGGTCAGGGCGCAATTCGCGCTGTCAATAGCTCTCGGAAGGTCCTGGGGAGCCCTTTATAAATAATGGGCTGTGGTAGCTGCTGTGGTACTCTGACTGCTCTGGGAAGAGATAGCTGGGGAGATACCGGGGTTTGAAGTGTCCACTCGGGCACTCGGAGCAGGCCTCTCGACCATCGAAGCTGTAGCTGCGCCTTCGAGATTTGCAAAGGAAGGCGTTGTGAAGCTCTTGGACAGCCCTTCCAACGGCTTCTCCAGGGACCCTTCGATGGTAATCCCAGTGCGCAAGCCTGTAGCGCAACTAGTGTAGACTTTCCTCAGGAAACGAACGGAGCAGTTTCAAAGAACGCGACTGCCCATGTATATATTTGGGGTCTCGGACCTTGCCTGACCTTGCGGTCTTAAAGCCTCGAACCGTTCTTGCAAAGACGTCTCGGATTTAAAGAGGAGTTCGGATATGGGAAGATGTATAACGCTGTACATTAGGCACGTGCCGTTATCGATCGGAAGCTTTTATATAAATATTTGCGAAATAACACCAAGAAGGTCAACAAAGCTGTCAACAAGAAGGCAAGAACCAAGACAAGACACGATATGCAGCTCGATATAATATGCTCTGGATTTCAACACTATGCGCGCTGCGTAGTGAGCAGCTTCCAGTGTTGTCCGCACCGGATGTAGTTTCCGGATGAGTCCCCTGCGACGCTTGCCAGAGGTATCTATGTGGGCAGAACTTACTCATCAACAGTGAACTCACCGGGGGCACTCTGAAAAGACTATCTCACTCCTGGCGCCCGAGTTTTTCCTTTATTGCGTGGGCAAGCTCAAGACAAGGTGACTAACGGGACGAACGCAGAAAGCTATGCAGAAACACTTTATACACTATGATAAACTATAGGCCAGACAGCTAGCGAGACTCCTAATTTTGACAACCGCACACTATAATAAAGTTACATATTGTGCACTTTTATGCGCGGCGGATCACTCCTCACAGTGGAGCACTGCCAGGTCCGCAAGTTAGGTGGTGATAAGCTGATGGACATGATTGACAGTCGTCGTTGTTGTTGTTAAGCGGCGGGCAGCGGCCAAAGAAAGCCGTGGATAGTGGTTATACTCAACGTGCCTGTAGTGACTCAGCGATTGCAACGGTAAGGAGAGCTGGTTTGCAAGGTACATCCAACAGTCAGTATCATTTCTAGTCTCAAACACCTCATCCGAAGCTTCATTCCGGACTTGTGCATCCGAGCATCGGGAGAAGCCGCCGTGCCGGACTTTTGAGTCCAGACAACGGGCACAGACCTGCACAGACAGCTGCACATACAGACGCCCACTGTTCATGTGCAATTGATTCTGAAAGATAGAAAGTGGAGGTCTGGGCTTGTTTTCGTGGGTACAGTAGTGAACCGAAAGCTCAGAAAGGAAGGAAAATTCGCATCAATTCTGGGGTAGACAACTGATTTGGCAAGCGAGATGATCTGGAAAGCCTCGCAAAGCGACATCGCCTGGACGGCATTGTCTAGCCAGCATGCGGTGCGGTGCATAAGCTGTGTAGATATTCCGGACAGCTTGGTCATATCCGAGTTGCAGGTCGAGTTTGAAGGACTTTGGCGAGGGAGATATACTACAAAACTATACTCTCGTCCTTCTGCTCGGCTGCTATCTGCCGCTCTCCAGCCAGCCATATTTACTTGATGTCCCTGGATCCTGGACAATAAGAACAGTTTTCGGCTTAGGACGTCAAATTTGCCAAACTCGTTCAGGTACTATTATACTTTGCTCTAATCCGTTCGTGTTACGATCAATTGGTTACTCGGAGCACTAACTCGTATCGACTACAGCTGCCAACACGACGAGCCAAAGGCATCACCAATTCCGTCTTTTTTTTTGACGTCACGGCAGATCCGAAACTCGACTTCCACCTTCATCCTTCCTTTTTTACTGGCACGCCGGCCACGCCGATCAAGACGATCCTTTACAGATACAGACAGACGCCTTGTTTACTCCTGCCTCACTTGTGCCTCGTTGTTTCTGACGTTCCCGACTACGTTCAGCTTGAAACGTCTACGCTATATTCTGTCACACGACTCTGCCACCAATCCTCTTCTCATATTCCAGGCCAGTAGGCAAGTCCCTCAATCATTATAATGACCACAGCTACAACTACGTATACCGCGCCAGCGACCACGGAAGAAAAGCCATACAGCCGTCCATCGTCTCCTGGACCTGGCTTCCAGCGAGACAGGAGACGCTCTGCACCAGAAATTTTAGCTACAATGGCTCCAACCAAAGTGATGAACAAGAAGAGGAACTATTATGCAGTGGTAGTTCTGGGTGAAGAGAACTACCAAGGAAAGATATTCGAGTCCTGGCCGGAAGCTGAGCTGGAGATCAAGGTATGTGCGACACTTTCAAACCTGTGGAGTGAACTTGCCTTTGACGCTGTATTGCCATAGGGTCATCCCGAAACGATATGGAAAGTCTTCAAGACTCGACTCGCTGCCGAAGCGTACGTCGCAAAGAACGCACCCGCAGTCATGCCTTCAAAGGAAACAATGGAAGCGTACGATATGCAGATGGACTTCGAATCTAGCACCTCGCTGGGAATGCCATTGCACGAACACTTATCTCGAAACCTTCCATCATCGCCTCCTCTTTCGACATCATCGCTTCCCTTAGCTCCTCCTCGACCACACTTTGCCAGACCTTCCAGCCGTCGATCCAGTAACGCTTCTTCTCGTCTCGCAAGTCCTCTGAGGCAGGAAGTTATCGAAGAGGAGACCGACATTGCGCTGGAGGAAGCAGTCTCTCCCGCACCCGAACCTCCTACTATTCCCGAGCCATTGGCAGCCAACAAGAGCCAAAGGAGGTCGTTTCTCTTCACGATGAAGTCGGTTGGACGAAGCTCCAGCAGGTTGGAAAAGCGCGACAAGAACGCAATCAACAGTCCGCCTGCAACTCCTGAACCGACCGCACGTCCAATCAGTTCATTCAAACGATACAAGAGTGACCATGCAGTTCCTTTGGTTTCGGAATCTGGTCGCGATCAGGGTCCAGCCACCGGTCCTCCCGGGACCCTATCTGCGCCGTCTTCCACTACTTGGCAGAAAACCCCGTCTATACGTTCTACTACGTCTCGTAGGTCGCAACCCGCCCCTTTTGCTAGAGACAGTCACATCACCCCGTCAAACAGCACGAGGAGCCTGTGGACAGACTCGGTGCCAGTCATCGATCTGACTGACAGACCAGCGACGCCGCCCTGCTCCCCTGGTAGAGTCTACGAAGAGTTCCCCGAACTGGCCCATCCTTCGAACAACGGTTCGGTTCCCAATACCCCCAAGTTCTCTCGATCCGCTATGAAGAAGAATGGAGTTACGCTACCAATGCCTGCGCCGAAATCACCTTCTTATAGTCAACCGAATTCGCCTCTCGAATCGCCTTGGCAATCACCCACCGGCTCTAGGATGACACTGGGTAAGAGTCGATCCATACTTTCCCTCGACGCTCTCAGCCTCTTGCACGAACAGCTCGCCGATGCTGGCTCTCCTACCTCCAAGACAAGCCCCAAGGCGGATTACTTTTCTGCATTGGAGCAAGCTCGAGGCCATCAGGAATTGCCTACGCATCCGAGTACAGTCCAGCCGAGATTACGCACCATGATTTCCTCCTCCTCGATCAGCTCTGCCATGTCAGCCTACTCATTCCGGGGTGGATATGACGACAATGCCAAAGCTCTTATCGAGACTATCGCTGCGCCAAACTCTCAGGAAGGATGTCACGTTTTATCGCCCATCCCGTCCAACATCTCAACCAGTGACGGTACCCGAACGTTCAGCGAAAGCGGTACATCGTCGAGCGATAGTTCTCACACGCAGTCGACCACTTCTACCGGCAACTCCATCTCGGACGCTAGAAAACAGAGCAGGAAGGCAGGAGGCCTGAAGAGGTTCTTGAAGGGATTCACGATGCGATAGTCTCGAAACAACCGACCAGAGAATCACTACCGAATGGACACTGAAAAGATACAGGAATCTGTAATACAACAAACGGACTCGAAAAAAGCTCTTCGTCGAATCCCTGGTCATTCCGGAAGATTGCAAACGACGACGAAGAGCAGTCTCAAGATGGACACAAAATGGACAGGTTTATATGGACACTGAAACTGGATACGGACAATTCGCTGGACACTGGCTCAAAGAGCTCTACGGACAAACTTTTTCTATATGGACAATTGTACGCGACTGCAAATAAGTCTTTTGTATTCGCAGATTCGCAGAACCGCAAATATACACAAGATATTATGGTTTGCCACGCGAGACGAAGCCCCTGCCGGCATATGAAATCCAATACTGGGAGCGACGGAAACCAAAGGCTGCAAGCCGAAGAGCGATCTGCGAACGGAATAGTAGAAATAGTATATTTGCAACAAGAATCCAAATTACAACCATGCCATATGTAGCTAAGCGGGAAATCCTATGAACTGCCGCAACAATCAAGTCAGCCAACCATCCGAAAGACAGGAGAAAGACAAACAAAGGAAGGTTGCAGTAATCAGAAAGTCGTTGAAAGCAACGAACGAGAGAACATTCCGTCCAATCCATTGCTGGACCAAACGAAATTGTACAAACAAGTTTGCACGTCGTTGATTCTCCCGCCCCTGGAATAAGAGGTGCCAAGGAATAATGTAATTCACTCGTCATGAAGAGGTAATGGAAGTAGGGAGAAAGAACAAGAGGAATGACAGAGTCGATAACTCACCTTACTAGCTTCGTTGAAGAGACTACACGAGAATCCTGCATGTCACCAATCTCCCAGTCTGAACTGCAACATCCGACACCCGTTAGCCTCCAGTATCGATTGGTATAGCGGTGAGCTGACCCGAGGAATAATGAACCCATTGATCGCCCATGCGCAAGGTTTATATAAAGTCTGAGACTCGTTTGCACTGCTACTTTTGCTGCGCTTATATTGGACTGCTAAAATTCGATCGTTTGCCAAAGCGCAAACGGAGACCCGGTCAGCTAAGTCCGTTTCTGCATGTGGTTGTTTGTATGTTTGTATGTTTGCACTGCCTACCAAACGTAACAACAACACGACTGGCATAGCTCGTCTCTGAGATGCCCTGATAATTATAAACGTGATCATAATGCTAGATTTGGCACAATTCTACTGAAATCGATCCCCTGGGATAAAGGAGTCGGTTATCAGGTTAAGCCGCCTAAGCCATGCGCCAGTCGCAACACAGCTGACCAGACGACACTCTGTATGGAGAATGGCGGAAAACGGAACTGCTTTATAGGCTGTCAAATACGTGGCTGTCAGCATGCAAATCCTTCGGTGCGATTGAGATGCACTTACCCAAGACTGCGACATATCGCATAACCTATGGTGACGATGACCTTTTCACGGTATGCAAATTTAGAAACCCCTCCAAAGAATATCAAGGCGGAAAACTCGAGAGGTACGAACAATAGTTGCTAGAATGGAAGCAGGTACACCGTTTTTGAGGAAATCGCTAGCTTCGATATACCGTTGTCCAAGCTTGTTTTCCTGGGTGATACTGAAGATATCCACCGCTCGTTGTGTCAGTAGAGCTCCTGATGTCCGAAAACTCGCCAGACTTACGCAGTCATGTTAGGGAATCCACTGACTGGAAGTCCCATTCCTGCAGAACAGATCAAAGCTGTCGCCTGATACAACATTCGTTAATAAATAAATCACGGGCTGCATTGGTATCAGAACTGACTTACCATGATCAGTAATCTAGGGTGAGGTTCTTCCATCGAGCTACCGATCCGTTCGGCAATCGGTACAAGTAATACAGCTGCGATAGTGTGCGAAATACTGTTTCCAAATATTTGTGAGTACGAAGTTTCAGGTCCAGAAACCGTTGTACATACAATGTAGCGATGACCAGAGCGATCACAGAGAAGACCATCAATATTTTGAAGAGGCCCATGCCTTCGACGGCCCCCTGAAGGACTCGGTCCAGATCTTCCAGCAAACCAGAAGACAAGACCGCTTTCCCAAGAGCAATTCCACCCATGGCGAGGAAGACAATGCTCCAGTGGAAATTATGGAAGTCCTCCTGAATAAACACAGCGAAATGTAAGGACGAGATCGAAATAATTTTTCCAAGTACATACCTTGGATAAAATACCGGTACCGAAGAAGGCGATGATTGGAATTATGGCAATGATACCCATGTCACCAATCCACTTTTCCATTGACTTTTCGGCACACCACAAGCCAATCGTAGCCAGTGCAATGCATAGGACAAAGTAATGCGTTCTTGTCAATGGATCCTGATTCTTCCTCATCCTTGGAATCTCGAGGTCGTGCTCCCATCGATAACCAATATGCAGGAAAGCCCAAATGGCTACGACGGAGACGCCAGAAACAGGCAAAGAGATGGCGAACCACTGGAGCCAAGATAACGGCACGTCCATACTCGCAAGAGCAATAAGGTTTTGCGGTGAAGAAATTGGAGAAGCTTGTCCGCCGATATTAGCTGCCAGGGCAATGGCAATCTATTCACAAAAGGGTAGATTTAGCGAGTGAGAATACTAATGAAACTCGCACTGCTTACGATCAGACACCTTGAGAAAGCAGATTTTGGAGACAACTCGTCGGTGATAGGCTACGGAAAGAGCGTAAGAGGTCAGATATATGGCAAAGCTGCTTCCGTCTCGGATGGATAAAGCGGCTTACTTTGATCAAGGCATAACATAGAGTAGGAGCAGCGACGTTACTGATCCACATGCTGGCAAAGGTAGCGACCAGCATCAAGCAGAGGAGTACTGTACTAGGCTTAGAGCCCGCGGCATTGAGGACTCGGGTAGCTACCATGATATCCAGACGAGTCTTGCTGAGAACCGCGGCGATGGTGAAACCACCGATAAGGAGCATGATTGTTGGCGAGAACATTTGCGAGAAGATGTATCTAGACGAAGCAGAGTCAGCCGCATGCTGCCGCGGGTTCGACAAATGAAGATTGACCGTACTTTGTTGCATCGGACGCAGAGAGACGGACATCCTCTCCATCACTTGAACGAATAAGGCGTAGAACTACGGTGAGGAAAGGCACACAGAAACTGGTTACGAAGAGGGGAATAGCCTGTAAAAGAAACGTTCAGTGATGCCAATTGCAAAGCGAGGCGAGTGTTGACCTACCTCTGTCGCCCAAAGAATCGTGCAAAAGATCAACATGGCCAGGCAGTTGCTTTCCTCTTCTTTGTCGAAGGGTTGTAATCTGATAATTCCGCACAGCACGGAACACGCCAGGGTGAAAATGAGGGGTCGCCTGGAGATCCACGATGGCAGACTAAGGGTCCCGATTGGCGTCTTCAGGACTGTCTTTTCCGACGCTGAAAGAGCTCCGTCATTTCCAACGACTTTGAGTTGTGCATTGTCACGTCTTCGCTCCTGCACCATCTTCGACCATACAGTCTCCCTATCAACAACAATCTACCGGGGCATATGCATAAGGTTTCGTGCAGTATCACTCAAAGAGAAGATCGGAGCAAGGCTTACCTTCTCCCTAAGCTGTGCTCGCAGCTGTTGCTTGGCCAATTCGACATCGCCTCCTGCAGCAATTCGTGCGTAGAGATATAGGATTTGATCCATCAGCTCATTAAGCCGATCTTTCGTGTCCGTTCTCCAAGGATACGAAATCAAGACAGATTTCGCAATGTATTTTTTCTTGAGCTGTATTTAGCGAGATGAATTAGATACTGGTTTGAGTTTTTGCAGCTTCTCAGAGAAAACTCACGTCAGAGTTGGTATTCTTGTCGTATCTAGACAACGATGCAACGAGAACGCAAAAATCAATCTCCAATATCACTAACTACAATGACACCCAACAGCGGTGGAAGACTCACTTTTTCAGAATTTTCTCGAAAGCAGTCATATTGAGATCGGTGTACTGGCCCAAACTATTTCCTTCGAGCCAGAGCGCAGCAATCCTTTTCTTGAACCCGATTCGGACGACCTTGCCGTAGTCTGAATTGGCGGTCCAGATAAAAGACCCTAGATTCGAGGTTCCACCTTGCGCAGAGGAAGCGGAAATCATGCTGTCCGCCAGACCAGTGTTGTCCATTGGAATCAAGCCAAGATTGCCGCGGAATCGATAGCCGTGACCTGCGCCGCCGCCAGACGACGCAGATGACACACTCAACCGATGTTCTCTGGTCGTTGGCGCCATTCCGGGGGAAGGAAGCTCGTAATCAGACACTGAACGTTTGAACTTTGGCGACGGTCCAGTGTTTGAGCCATTCTTCGCATGAGGAGAAGCAGGATGAACTGAGCGGCTCCTGCTTCGAGATTTCCCGCTCGTGTTACGACCGCCAAGCTGGTACTGCTGTAATACTGCAGGTGAAAGCGCGGCCTCGAGCAAGTCCGTTTCGTCTTTTGTGTCGGAAGAGGAGCGACCAAAGGCACCGAACCGCTTGAAAAATCCAGGTGCTGCAGCAGTATTGGCTCCTGGAGGACTACTGGATGCTCCCTCGACATCTATCAAACGCTGATCGTCGTGGGATAGACGGCGAGCATCTTCAGGAAGTCGTGTGTGAGACGGGCCGTTCGTGATAAGGCCGGCGGGTCTGGCAGGAGGACTGTTGATATCGGTCCGATCTCCGTTTGGACCTTGCTCCGCTTCTTCGTCTTCTTCGTCTTCATCCTCTTCTTCGATAACGTCCTCGAGCTCGCGGTCTTCTAGTAGCTTGATTTCGTGTTGCAACGTGCGGAAATTTTCCGTCAGTTCCTGTTCCTTGTCCTTGTAAAACTCGATGACCTTATTCCTCTCTCGGTCACACGCAGCGATAAACTCCTCCTGCGATGCACCACCTCTTTCATCCCCGGCTTGGAGGAGTGGTGATCCTTCTTCTTCATCTCGACCAGCTCCTGGACGTCCTCGGTGATACGAAGGGTCGAACGGCTCGTTTGGGAAAAGCTTTTTGAGTCCATCATAGTCGACGTACTTGTCGAACCACTCAAAGTTGGAATTCAGTTCCAACAATGTTCCAAACTTCATTTTGCCAGATTTGGTCTTCCAGGGTTGTTGACGGGCAGCAGGTGTCGAACGATGATCGTTGTCGTGGTATAACGGAAGAAGCGGTATATAATCTCCCTGACGCTGCTTTTCCGCGTGTGTCAGTATGGTGTGCGTCAAAGTATTTACAGAGGAGAACCTCTGTTGTACTCGAGTGTCGTTGGATGAGAAGGAAGAAAGTCTTCCCAGGATGTTGACGTTATCGAGTATAGCGGCCTAGGTTTGCACGTGTTGAACCCGGAGGAGTACCGCTATGTATCAGCTCCGCTACCGATCGTTTGGGTGGTTTCAGTTTCGATGACTGTTGCGCTGGATTTCGATGTTGGAAGAGAATCGTGCAGTTTATGGTGTTAACTGTGACTAAAGTTTGCTCGATAAATGATCAAGCAAGGATATTGAAAAGGATATTGAAAAAACAGATATGAGTGATACAACTTCTGTCCACCGGGAGAACAGCTGGGTGAACGGAGAATGGATTCGCTTACGTTACGGAGCTGCCCGCCAAGAGGGCTTAGCTACCCGTGGATCCACCGAAATAATTGGACAGCTTGTTGGACATTTTGTCTGAATTGATGCCTGCCGTGCGACTACTGGGAATCACACTATAAACTCTGGCTTTTGGTAGGGTCTGCTATACAAAGGCATATTTACCCTCTGCGGTTTCATCCAGCTGCTTCACCCTGTCCACTCTTCAAATGAAAATCGTATATCAGCGCAACGCGCAACCCTCATGATGTGTGACCTACGAGGCTTGTCCCTCGAAACTCAAGGCAGGAAATGTAACCTCGACGATCACCAGACAATAGACAAAGAAGCATACCCGGTCGTTTTTCTCATAAAAGTCTGACATTATTGACTTATCAGCCGTCTAGTCTGTACAACAGGATGAGTAGTTCTTCGGGAGACTGAACAGGCGCGATAGCCCGTATTATACAGCGGGACAGGTTCGTGCATAGGAATCGGTCTAGGTAGTCCGAACGTCATGGGCTGGAACATCCGTTTGGATTCGTCGATTCGATGGACGTCGCACGATATTAAAAGCAGGAAAAAAAATGAAATTGAGGAAAACATTGCAAGGTAGGTGACCAGTAGCAGACTGCTGATTGTCAGTTTGTCCGGAAATCTCGCATCGTAAAGGTCGTAACATATCGGAGCAGCAGGTCAAGCGGTATCGCAGTTTCTCGAGGAGAGACGACGAATTAAAGAGCAGCCGGGTTCAAAGCGCTGGTGAGGGCAAAATGCAACAATTCCGCCTCACTGCGGGATGGGACAAGATGAATGCATACGGATCAGCCATGGTGGGGTTTTAAGCCGATACGAGATCGCGTTCAACTTACTCCTTTGCACCAATCCAGTTCTTGCTGTCAAACAGGAAATCGATCTCTCCGGACCTGCCCCAACTGTAAGAGTGATAAACACAGGTTTCCAGTACTTTAGCGCCTTCTCTAAGTGAGAGATGAAAAACCGTCTACTTACGATTCTTCAGGGGATTTGCCAATCTCTTGAAGAGCAGGTTCTACAAATCGACCGAAATGACCAGTGACCTGATTGACAAGAAGATCACTATCAGTCTCCACAATTGCAAATTTGGGTCGGGAATGTGGCACGACTTACAGGAACTCGAAGCGTCCAGACACCCTTATCTTGCTTGAGCGTGATAGTCTTGTAGTCCAAGGCACTCAAAGGGACGACAATGTACTTGACAGGAGCGCCGTGGATGAAAGCAGGGTAGGATTGATCGTGCTTTTGATCAGCTAGTTGATGGTGTCCTTCGAGCGAGTTGAGCGGAGCGTCGACAGCAGTGTTCTCCGAGACAGAGGATTCCGCTCGAGTAGTGGTTGCTGTACCCGAGGTCTCGTCTGCGTGAGCTGCAGTGCCTTGGTGGGAAGAAGAAGATCGTCGAAGGAAAATGTTCTTGATCTTTTCCCCGATACCGCCTCCTGAGCCGTGAGATTCGGTAACACCGGTGGTGGAAGGACCAGAAGCTGCAGAGGTGGCGGCCTGTTTGGCTTGACGGGCAGCATCTTGGGCATTAAAGGGGACGAGAACTGAATCCACAGCAAGCGCGACTACAAGCGAGTTCTGTAAAAAGATACAGATAAGGGGTCAGTGGGTTTGACTCTAGTACAGGGACCTGCTAACGGGTACTTACACCAGCAACTCCAGCCATCACGGGACTGATCCACTTTCCAGTCTTGAGTTCCATAGACTTGGTCCTCTGCAGAGGGGGTGCACCACCGGTAGCGTCCGAATCAGCATGTTTCAAGACATTTTGAGCGTCGGAACCTCGTCGTCCTTGACTATCAGGCCTTTCTCCTCGAGACAACACTCGTCGTAATCCACCGCCAGATTCACTGTTTCCACCGGTACTAGATCGTCGACCGATGCTGCCACGAGAGATGACTCGCACGAGACCGGGTCGGTCATCGCCTGCATTGCTACCTCGTCGACTTCCTTCGTTTGTCAAGTTGATAACCGCCTGACTCTGGTATTGCTTCGCTACCGGAGGCAAGGTAGGAGGAGTAGACTTTGTCGTGATGAATTCCATTGTTGATAGATTGGGTATCGTTCAGATCTCCTAAGTGATAGGAAGGTGGTGGTTGTGTAGATGTGAATTGGAGAGGGCCAAAGGCAGGAGAGCGAACGGGAGGAATGGCGAGTCAGTTGATGTTGATATATATGTCCGTCGAGTCAGCTCAGCTTCCGAGCTACTCACATATAGAAGCAGAATGGAAGCATCGCGTCATCACCCGTTTAGTTTTTGCTCTCTTGCTGGCAGAGGCAACAGCGGAATATCCCGCGCAGTATCACACGTCAGCTGACTGCCAACCAGCTCCCGCGAGACGTAAAAGCGGTTCATTCCTTTATTACTTGGATCCTTATCGCGACAGCGGAGATTGGCGTCGCTTCACCCGTCCGGATAGGGGACGACATAACGACGTGTATCTGGTCCGTCATCCAGCGCGAGCCACCCTCCTGGGTTATAATTGATGCGGACGAATCGCGAAGCAGCAGGAACTTGCCAAAGAATCAACAATTTCAAGGTGGTATAGCAAAGTAGCTAGCAAAGTGCGGCACTCGCCTAGAGCCGCGTTCCATCCCGATCTAGGCTTTCTTGGCTCTCCGCTCGGCTCGGCTGCGGGTTGTTGTTGCTGTGCTTAGCTCTGTGCTTGCTGCACTGCTAGCTTCGAGCTTTTGCTGGCTTCTGTTTACGGGAAATTCTCTTTATATGGGTCTTTTGGGGTGGATATATGGAGCGCTCCCAAAGAGTCCGTGAAACTCGAAACTTGCATTACGAAGCGATATGTCGGAAGGAGGAAGAGGAGCGCTCAACGTATATATTTGCTCAGTCGGTCCATGGACTTTGAAGAATCGGTCGAAGAATTCGTTGCCTGTGGCGACATTGTGAAGCTATAAGGTTGTGCCATCGGACCGCACATGCCCAGCATCATTATCAGCATGGTGTAAATTCACATATTGATACAGCAGCAGGAACCAAATACAACTAGCAGTCTTTTTTGTCGATCAGTCCAGATTATGTGTTACTTCGTGGAGTAGTATTATCTCCTCGTGCATGTCGAAGAGAGATCGTAGCGTGATATTTCTAAGGCTTAAGCGGACGGTGGTTGGAAGGTGGCTGCGAATGCGGAGAGCGCAGAGAGCAGGCTGGATGGGTGGATCTTGGTTATCTCGGACAGACTGGCCAAGACAGGGTACACATCGCCTATCTGTTTCAGTATCTATTGTAGAGGAATATCAATATCGGTCATATCGATCCCCAAAAAACGATAAGGCGGACTTACCAAGGTGGAGAGCGCGTTTTCTAGACGGATCAGAAGAGACTCCAGCACTGCTGCCAATTCCTCGTCCGTCATCTCATCGCTTACTCTGGGTCCAAGGTACGAAGCAAGGTGAAGGAAGTTCGACGGCGAAAGAGCACGACTTGGCGCATTGGATGGTAGTGGTTCGTCTGGCTTGCTCTGCGTATCTTCATGTGAGGGGTCCAGCGTGTCACCGTAGGTGTTGTCTGGAATGGCAGTATGCATGCTGGGACTGGTTTCAGCGCCAATGGTTGGTCCTAGTACGATATGTGGAGTCGTAAGGGAGGCTCGAGCCACGGCTTTATTGTGCCGATCGGCACACAACTTGGCCGCAGAGAGTGCTTCCACACGGAAGACGAGCGCCACCAGATTTCGAACCTCTTCCACGTTGATGATATGGTCTTCTCCTCCGTAAAGTTTGGGTTGTTTCACTTCCACGTCCTTCGGCAGCTGCGTGGAGAGCTCAAGTCGACCTGCCAGAGCCTTTGGGTATACCATAAACAACCTTTCCGGGACTAGATTCCACATTGAAACAGGTTAGTGACTCGCTTTGTGTTATGCTACTGCGGACTGAGAGCCGTACCTTCAAGACCCTTGAGTTTTCTCTCGCCCATTTCCAAAACTCCCACACCTAGCTTTCGAAGCTGCACCACATCGCGACCGGTGTCTCCTCCTAAGGTATCCGCGGCCTCATTTGCCTCCTCTTCGTTTTCCAGATATTTGGTCAGACCCTCCACCTCTTTCATCGCATCCGCGCTGATGAAGATGAAACCACCCTCTGCACTTGCTGATACACGGGATGATTTGTTGACCATTGGGCCAAAGTAGTCCATCCGCCTGGTAACCGGATCTTTCTCCCACACGGGCACTCCGACATGGATTCCCATTCGCACGGACAGACCTCGGGCGATCAACTCCCCGTTAGCGTCTCGGAGTTCCCTACCGTCCTCACATTCCAAAATCTCGCGCGGCCAGTCCTCATTCATCAGTTGAAGCTGACAAGTAAAGGTCCACAAAAGGGCCGAGGTCACCGTGGGGAATGATACCATGAAAGCGTCCCCTTCGGTCTTGACTTCGTAGCCACCGATGATCCGCAGTTGCCGACGCAATAAACTATTGTGCATCCGCATGGCGGTTTGCATACCAGGATTTGTCTCCCATAACAAGGTGGAGTTCCTGATATCCGTGAAAACAAGTGCGACTTGCCCTGTTGGAGGCTGCACTTCCTTCTCCAGTCGAAGTAGGGTACGATCGCCGATATCTTCAGCCTTCCTCCGATTCCGCTTGGTTCCACTATAAATTCCTCCGCCGTCTCCATCGCCTCCGCCACTGGCGCGCTGGGCGAAAGGCTTCGAGCGCGAAGTCCGTTGTCGGAAGAGGTCATTGACGGATATGACCATAACCATAATAGAACCTTCGGATCCGTAACTAATGGCAAGGTCCCGAAGCTTTTGTGCAGCTTTCATAGGGTCGTCTTTGACTCCCCTGGCGATATCGACAGCTGTCTGATAGGAACAGTAGTCCCATAGAGCTCGGTTCGCGATGATGATGAATTCGTCCGCATCCATGAGTTGACGGGTGCTGACGTACGGGAGTGAGTTTACAGCGGGAACGGCGTGATAGAAGCCGAAACCGCGCGATATTGGAACATCGTCATTGACAAGACCTCTATGTGACACCCACCCCTCACTAGCTCGGATACGGAGCGTTTCTTCCCTTTCGAATGGGTCGTGTGTTTCGGAGAGTAATTCTGCTTCACCTCCACAGCTGACGACCGCCAAAACCCGACCAGTGTTCGCGACGTGTACTGTTTTCCCTTTGATATACAACACCGCAGCGGATGCCCCTCCTCGAAACGACTGGTTGAACGCGTTGTACGAGCTTCCATTTTGTTCGTACGCAGCCGAGCTTGCCGATGAATGTTTGCGACGCTGATCTTCGAGCATTAATTCGTCAAAACAATCTCTGTTTACCGTTAGGAAGGTCCTTCGAAGAGCGTCGCTGACAGTATCGGCTGGATCCATAGCTTCCAGCTTTCTTTGCAAAGTACCTGTAATACGATCCTGGACGTATTTGGATACCTTGCCCGCGACAGTAAGGGGGACGGCCAAGCCAAACATCCCGAACACGCATTCATCCTCTTTAGATCGGAAATTGGGAACCACCAAGTCAATCATGGCTAAGTGATCTAACTTGCCCAGGTTGTCTGAGATCCCATAGCCCATGGTATTGACTTCAGAAACGGATGTTCGTACGCGCCTGTCTTCGTATTCGTCAGGCAGAGACGGTGTGCGTACTGTCACATCCATCAAACCAAGCATACGCAAGTTCGTCAACTTGGAAAAATCTGCGAGATCTCGCCTTGAGCTGACCCCAAGGTGTGTCTCATGCTGATAGCTGGGTTTGATCTCGAGACGTTTGTTACCGGAGAAATTCAGATATCGTAGCTCCAGATTCCAGTTCCTGTAACAAATTTTGAATTAGTATGCGCTCTGCCCTACTCGATTGCTCTAATGACATTCGAAGATCTCACCAATTCCAGTCATAAGGCCAGTTGGCTATGTTGTACTTCAGTACATTGCTCCCGACGTCAAGTGTCAGAAGGTTCTCTATTTTCCCCAACTCAGCTGGAAGGGTTTGGAGTTTGTTGCCGTTGAGGTGTATAATACGTAAACTGGTAAGGCGCTCCAGATCTTCGGACGGAAGACTCGTTAGATTGTTACCACTGAGATAAAGCTCCTCGAGATTGGGGTTCTTGCTGAGAGACCAGGCAGGAATTTCGTAGATGTCGTTGAAACTGAGATTGAGACATCGAAGCTCGCCCATCACCGCTATTGTATCGAAGATATCGTCCGAGAGCTGATTATCGCACAGCAAAAGCTTCCTAAGCGATGAACAGAGTGGCAATAACCCTGTCGGATGTGTCTCGAATCCCGGACTGATCCTCGCATCCTCTGGCTGGTCAGACATCAACAATGCATCTTGCAAGCTGACAGGCCTGTCCGGAAACGCTGCTAATAAATTTGAACTCGCGTTGAGCACACGAAGCGATTTGCAATGCCAGATGCCAGTGGGTATCTCTTTGAGATTGTTGTTATGCACGTTGAGTATCTGCAGCTTCGGTAGCTTCCACAGCCCACTTGGTAAGCTAAAGAGCACATTATCGACGCAAGAGAGTGTGTGCAGATTTGGGAGAAGCTCGAGTGTTTCGGGTAACCGGCTGAATTTGTTGTAATCGAGTTTAAGTGTATCGAGGTTGACAAGTGGACGTAGCGCATCCTCATCCAAAGTAGATAACTTCGCATATGAAAGATCTAGGACAGTCAGGCTATAGGAGATATCCAGTGCACCCCTCGCTGCGAGTGTGAAGCGCGTCAGGGAGTTGAATGGTACACCGAATTCCCTAACTTTTGGTCCCAATTGAGCGTCCAGAGACACGAGATTGTTGTACTCTGCTTGAAGGATTGCCAAATTCGGCAAGGCGTAGACAGCTTTCAAATCGGTCAACTGATTTCGCCGTACATCGAGTTCTCGCAAGCTCGCAAGTGACGAAAACGAATTCGGGAAGGTAACGAGGGCATTGCCGGCGGCTACCAACCTCTCTAGAGATCCTAGCTCGCAGAGCTCCGAGGGTAAAGTCGAAATTTCGTTGAAGGACACATCGAGGTCGAGGAGGCCGCGCATTTGGCAAATATGGTCCGGAAGAGTTGTGAATTTGTTGTTCGAGATATTAAGGTACTTGAGCGACTTCATCTTTGCAAAATACAGCGGAAGTGATGTTAGCCGGTTATTGACAGCTTTCAGCGAAACAAGCGTTGGAATCTCGTTCAGCCCCGCGTGTTCGAGATCTTGAATACGGTTGCATGAGATGTCTAGCCTGGTCAAGGCTGCACTATGTCGGATGCTTGTCGGAACTCTTTTCAACGCCATATAGGTCATTCGCAACTCTCGCAGCGTCACGGCGGCTTGGACGAAATCGAGAGGAACGTCCGACATGGAGTTTCGGGACAAATTGAGACTGATGATGTTGTGGGCATGTCGATGGAGAAAGATCGGTACGGTCTGGAGATCTCGTCCGGCCAGATCCACAAGCTCGAAAGAGTCATAAGAACTCTCGTCCTCCTGTTTTTTATCAAAAGGGTCAGTAAATATTTCGGCCAATGGTTGACGCAGAAAAGCTGACCGGATCAATCTTGGGAAGTACTGGGGGTTGATACACAAATCGACAAAGCATGGCTAGATTCTCTCGGCCCATCTCCGTGACCTTGTCAGCGTCGGTGTATCCAGCCTGTAGTATTCTTCGAAGCTGGATAGCAAGGGGCTTTTCCGATGGCAGCAGAAGTCGCTCTTCACAAACACGGTCAGCTGGGACCTATGAGTATGAGTCGGGAACAGGCGGAAACTCACCTTGACCCCGTTCGCGGATATACATCTTCATGGTTCCCTTGGAGCCCAATGCTTTAGAAGCCAGGGCATGTAGAATTTCTGATGTGGTGGTGTATAGCGCCCAGGCCATCGTAGTATAAGTGCCCTCCGGATTGTAGATCCGAATGAAATGCTACAGCAGTCAGGGATTCAAATTCATTAGCGTTATTCTACATCTCGGAGATTTATTGCTCGACTCACAGTCACGTTTGCATGATTACTGCCAGATGTTCCCGGTCTAGCCGGAGGGTTCAATTTGCCTCCTGTCGTTGGTCGAGATTTGACTGATAGAGTTCCAGTATGTGGCCGGTGCTGTTTATGTTTCAGGCCTGAATTATAGCCAAAAGGTGGTGGCTTTTTGAGATCCGGCTGTTTCTCTACATTAGCATCGTCCAAGCTGTAGTCGGCAGAGGTGGCAGGAATATCATCCGCCTCATCCGATGAAGCCGTATCTTCTGGTTCCTCGTCTCCCTCGACGCCCCATGACTCGGGTGCTTGCCACGCCGCTTGTGTGCCGGCAACGCCTCCTCTTTCACTCAACGGTGTCAAGCGGAAGGTCTGCATGTGCGTACCAGGCGACAACATTTCGGGCGTCAGAGCACTGAGAGCGTTCAATCCTGCAGCATCCATCGTAAATGTATTGGGCTGCAAATCGATACGCATGATCGGACGCCTACGTTGCGACTGTTCCGTACTTTGACTATTATCCATCGAATATGTAGAGCTGCGGACTGATGACGTGGGAGGTGGCGTGAAGATTGTGCTATCAGGCGAAAAATCTGAAACTCCACTTGATTCGACTTGCCGTAATTGCGAGGGTCTACGGGGTTGACTGGGCGCAGACGATATCGTCTGCTTTTGAAGGGTCGAATGGGGAGACGGGGGTAAACTGTGTTGCGGTACAGCGGTTTTGGTATCTACCGGCGGGAAGAATGGATTTTGCGGCTGAAAGGGACTGTCCGAATTTTCCGTTGGCGATATCCAGACACGGGCCGAATTGTCAGACGCGTTCGAGGTGGCAATAAATGCACGACCCGGATGTCCAACGGAAGTCGAGGAGCCTGTTTGCCCAGACGATAATCGCGAACGACCTGTGCCATCATCCGCGTGAGGCGGAATAACACCGCTCGGACTGTGAGGCGCAGTTGCCACCGCAAGTTGCGACATGTCCACTATTCCTGACATGTCATTGAGATCTGTGTCAAGCTCGAACCTTTTGCCGATAGGCTCCAAAGCCCGCTCCGGCGACGCGGGAAGTTTCGGCAGCTGCAAGATGGGAGCATGATGGGGAAAGTCGGTCATGTGTCCCGGTGCAGTAGATGGTCTCCCTTTTCCTTTGCCCGTAAAGCGACCTAGCATACTCCCATGATGTTTCTCATCTCCAGCACCCGCTGACGATCTCGACAACGCTGATCGGCTTTCGGAGCTGGTGATTCCGCCGCTTTCCGCTACCGCAGTGGCGCTGAGTCCGCTTGTTGAACGAAGTCCTCTTCCTTGTCGGGCAACTGACGCATGCCCCCTGTCGCTGACTACTGAGTTCATGGATGTGGTTAGCTGCCTGTCAGTCAACTAGAAGCACAGCGGTTCTCACCCGGTGCAGCCGGTACAGACACGCTATTCTGCTTCCTTCGCAACAGGCCTGACAATGCAGAAAGCCCTTTCTTCTTGTTTTCTTGTTTTTCGGGAGCATTGGAGGCCAACGACATCTGGCTATCCATACGTGATCGAGAAGCTCTCGACATGGCGTCACTGTCACGGTGGAGATTTGCTGACACGCCAACCGTTGATTGGCTGTCATGACTGTCATGTCGACTGAGTCGTGGAACCACGCTCATGAAGAGCTGAGAGCCTTGGCTGGACAGGGAATTCCTTCTCGAATCCGTCGTACTCGAGAAAACCGCGCCATACTGGTCCGGCGGAGAAGCTGCTATAGTCGCCATGGGCGAAAGATCTCTTCCCCCGGTAAGCGGGGTATGTCGCAAGGGAGGAAGAGAGGGTAGGGAAGTGTTTGAAGGTGCACGGCTCATTGGCTGTGTAGAAGGTTTTCTGGGTTCCAAGGCCTTGGGCGACAAACTCGAGCCTTTTCTGTAGGAGGATGTCCTCGAACTGGGTGGCAAGGATGACTTGATGAGGGGAGATTAGTCATTTCGTTCCTTACTGATGATGGATTTACTATGGGAATAGCTTACTCCGTCATCTATGAGCCAGGGCGCGATGTCGGCGCCAGATGCATTGGTCCCGGTTGCAAAACTCCCCTGTTCACGCTTGTTACCGAAAGGTTTGCCGAGGAATGAATCCTCCTCTTTCGAATCCGCTGTTGGACCTCGAACGACTCCAGGCCAGCCCTCCATAAGTGTGTGAGTTTCTGTCGCAGCTTGATTGTCCTATCTCCAGAAATAGCCGTGAGAAACACGTCAGCTTGTGATCCCCGTCGCACCGCTTCGACTGCACAAGGCTAACTCACAGGCTGATCCGGTGAAGCCGCTCCGAGCGGCATGCCCCAGTCTATAGAGGTCACACAAAGTCAAGAGTCAGTGTGACAACGTTGTTTGGATTGTACGGAACTTACTGAAGCCGGCAGCATTGCCAGAGTACTGGTCATTTTTGGTAGGGCTCAACCCCATATTTGTGTGCGCCTGCCAACACGGCTGAAGCCGGCCTACTCGAGCGACGTCAAGGGCAATTGTGAACCAGCCGATGTACTGGACGGACGAGAGACTGATGGATAGCCGGGAGCAAGCGGTCACAGACAGACACTTTGCTTAATTGTTGTAAAGTCGACTTCAGTAACGCTGGTCCGGCTCGAAACGCGCGGTAAAGCGATACGGCGTGATCGTACCAGCGATCGCTATAAAGAGCTTTTTTTACGAAAAGGCTTGAAAGTACGGCCGACAGACGGTTCAGCCACGGTTCGTAACCAAGCAGCTCGCAGAGCGACACCTTTATCTCGAACAGAGAATATCAGGTGAGCCAAAGGGAATACGGGTGTTTGCCAGGATGTTCTGCCTCAGAAAAAAACGTCTTCGCGCGGACCCTCTGAACCTCGTTGGTCCGAAAGACGGAAGAAAGTTCAGAAGCTGATCGCATGATCGGACCGAGCTAGTGAAAAGTGTATACCCAGACCCAGATACTAGTCTCAGGGATTCAACCAGACTGCATATGGAATATGAAAAAATATGAAAATGACAAGTCATTTGGCCGGGACAACGGGAATCGGTCTAGACAAACAGCACAAGGCCATGCCAGTCATGTTACTTCGAGAATCTCATTTGCAGTTTGCAGGTTGCCGACAGTATTCCATGAAAACATCCAAATAGCCCGGCTGTAACGGAAGATGACGTAAGACAGCTTGCAGGACTTTGTTTGGTAGAGTACTCGAGTACACCATTTTGGCGAGCGACTTTCTTCCTGAAGCAACCTTTCGAGCTGCTCCAAGTGGTATACTCTGCAGAACAATCGCCATGCTATGACCTTGCGTCGATGAGACCACCACCACATATACCGATTTCTGACCGCCAATGAAAGAAGAGTGCTGTCAAAGAATCCAGCGTACTGGATCGGATGACTACTGCACGAGCACGTGCTTCACGGCGCTGAGTCCGACAGCGCAGCAGGTCGACGAGAATCCGAGAATATAATAGAGAGCTGAATAGGATTTGAAGAGGCGATTATCCGAGCATTATATGCCAAACCTTACGCCAACAGCGTTCTTACAGCGATATACAAGTACAGTAGTCCCATCTATGATTTGTGTGATTATGCCCAATTTGCATACCTTCCCTCAAACGTGACTTGCTCGAGCGCCTTCTGGTCCCGGACCATCTTCACCCAGGTGACGTTCTGAACTCGCGCTCACTTGGGCCAGACGCGCAGCAAGGCTGTTTGCTTCTTCCGCTTGCTGGCCAAGTAACACTAGATCGCCTTCACTTCTCGCTCGATCCAGCATTCTCTCCGAGTCGTCATAGGTTGGTGGTAAGGCACTGGTTGGCACGACTCCTCCACCTAGCCATTCTCGAGCGACCGCGTAGGAGGGGACCTGACTAAGAGGGTCCACCGTCGGAGCTGTTTCTGGTGGTGTCGTCGCTTCTGCATGGCCATGTTGAGCGCGCGAGCCTTCCGCGAGGGATGTAAACGCAGCATGCGAGCCGAGAGAGAAGGACGATCTCGGTAATCGTCCTTCAGTGGTCGGTCTCAGTATCGGTGAACCAGCAGGCGAATGATCTACGCTATTGGAGCCAGAGACGGGCTGAGACTTGTTTGTATTCCGAACAAAGGATGTTAAAGGTTTGATGCCTGCCGGCAGGTGGAATAAACTGGGTATACCATGCGAAGTGCGTCTGTCCATAGCCGGTGACACCACGCTAGCAGTGCCATTTGCCAGACTGCCACCCTGCATCGCGGTTGTATTGGGTGCACGTTCGGGACTGGACGCCCGACTGCCTGCCCTGCTTCCTGAGCCGGAACTTCTTCCACTTCTAAAGCCAAGACGAGATCCGGGCCGGCTTGGTGTTCGCGATTCCGGTGGTGTGGCATGAGGTGAGGGAAGAGTCGACGCGGGGGCTGAGTTGTTGGCCGTGGCCAAGCCACCCAGGGACAACAGCAACTCGGAATCAGCCCAGTTCAGCTGAGGTCGCGGTGGGATATCATCCGGCATATGCGATTCATGCGTATGATCATGACTTTCTGGGTCACGTTGCGAACGTAGTACAGGCGACCCGGGTCGAGAAGGACCGCGCGAGACGGGTGGAGTGCCAGAGTGTGGAGTCCGATTACCGGACGCGACGTAGCTGGTGGTCGGTCCTAGAGCAGCATTGGCGACACGGTCGTATACGTGATCGTTGTAGCTAGGCAGGTCCACCTGTGTGGCTTCTTCGGCTTGTCCACCAAACAGCAAGGCTCTCGTACCGGCCGATGCAGTCTGGGCTTCTTCCAGGACGGCGTGAGGGAGGATGTGAATTGGCAAAGCACAGCGTAATTCCGAAACATGCCCGTCCGGGTTCGAGATCGCACAAGACCATTTGATCTTGTGGGTCACGTAGACAGGGTGAATGCTATGTGAGGGTGTCGTCCAACTAGGCACAGGAATAGTGATCATCGTATCCACTTCATCATCGCCGACGTTGATATCGTCCTCTTCGGGGTTCCGCATGTCGTCTGGGAAATCTGACACTGTTGGATGCGATGGTCCCGGTGTTGCATTTCCCGAGCTTAGGCCGGAGCTGGGATGTCCAAAGTATCCGTCGGGTGCTCGAGAGCTTCCAGCCCCCGATAGGTTGGCGTAACTGGTAACACGAGAGTTCAACCCAGAGTCTGTCATCGGAGTCACGCTGTCTAGATTTGAATCGCGGACTGGTCGATGGTGCGGGCTCGGCGGAGCGCTCGGAGCTGCTGATCCAGGTGGTATCGAATCTTCACTGTAGTAGTGGTGAGGAGGAGCGGCGGGTTGAACACCGGCTTCCGTGACGCGGTAGGCTCTACCATTCTTGATTTCGTGCTTCGTGCTTGTAGCCACTCGGACTTCATTGTGCGAGCTGCTACGGGTATGCACCTGAGTGTACTCCTTGATGACCGACGAGACACTGGTGACTTTGACTCCCTTTGCCAGCGGCATGAATTTGACATTTACAGGTATCTCGTCGCCTGCTGCGTATGCCTTGAATGGTAAAGTCAAGCAGTACATGACCTTTCCGGGCCAAGTGTTTTCGATCTCCAACGTTTGATTGTATTCTAGAGCTTCGTTGGTGAAGCTCCTGACAACGGTAACATTCTTTTGTGCATGGAAGTTGCTGCTGAATGCGGATCGGATCGCTGATGCACGCAGTTTGTATGATATGTTGGCGTCGTTTAGGTAAGTCCGCAGCGAGGCTGGAATATTGCCTTCAAAGGTAAAGTCAAAGTTGAAAACGTGCCGGCCCGCTTTTAATGTATGAGAGTGGCTCTTGTTGCCTTGAAGGAAGGACCAGTCATGCGTCAAGAAATGATGCGTAAAGTGATGGTTCTTGCTTCCCGAGGCGCTGGAAAGAGGACCAGAGTTGTTTTAGCTCGAACGTGAAGCATGGTGAGACGGTACGAGGCTCACCCTGCAGCGTCAAAGAATGCGACTTTGGCTTTGCCCTCGAGTCTGAGGGTCAATTCTTTGATGTTGGTACTTTCGGTCAAGTTCAAGATCACCTGACCAGTCATGAGCGCAGGGTTGACGTCTCCACCAGCGCCCCGCAAGATGATCAAGTCGCTGTCCAGATGAATCTCCAGAGGTGCGTGGTGATGGGTTCCATGAGGATATCTGTCGACTCCAGAGCTCGAAAGACCAGGTGTCATTGCGGCGCCTCTGGCGGACGGGAAGTATGACGATCCTACGGACGAAGCGACGGTTGTGGGTGTTGCTGGGAACGCTTCAGAATTGTACGCCGGCGTGGTTGGTCGCGACCCATAAATCTCCGCCAATGGGTCATCTCCTCCTTGTATAGAGGCAGTTCTGGACCCGGCAAGATTCAGACCTGGTGGAAGTCTTGCACCTGATACTGTCCTAGAGGCCGCTGCTCGGAGAGTAGGGGAACCGGGTCGGGAGGGCGGCGCAGAGGAAGTGGCCGAGCTGGTACCCGAGGGTTGGCCAGCCGTTGCGGGTTGGGAGGAGGACGAGCCACCATGCATGTACGGAGCGAACCAGTGAGGCATGATGGCAGACTCTTCTGGTTATTTGCACGCTATCCAATAGGCGCAAGGTCAGTCCGACGGTATCTGCAAAGTCGTCGTTACGACGCACCTCGGTATAAATTATCCTTGTCGGATTGTCAGTAGTTGTTCTTGTATGGATTCGAGATGATTTGTTGGCTTGTTCGGTGGTTGTAATTGTCGGGATTGTATGCAAGAAACGAAAATGTACGACGAGCTGGCCCGAAAGTCTTTGCTATGGTGACGTCTCATTTCCATCGGTCGCTTGGCTTGGGCCCTGCTTAGGGCTGAAATCCCGCTAAATTTTGCGGGCTCGTCATTCGCAAGCAGGCGTTTCACCCAGAGTCGGACCTCCGATCCCGTGTCGGGCTTCAAATTCTTATCTCTAGCTCTTTAGCCGATCTGCGGGACAGCTTGCGGGACTGCCGGAGGCGTGGCGCGGGATGCCGCTCCGCCGTACCTTTCCTCCGCAAGCTGATCGGTATAGGCAGAATGTAGCCTTCCTCACACCTCCGACCGTAACCTATGCCAGCAGATCTATGAACCCTACACCAAGAAGCTGATGAGGGGAATCCTTTGGCCCCGCCGGCGACCGCGCTGGAATGTATCGCCAATAACAGCCGAGTCATCCAGTAACTGTTTTGAGCTATTAGTAGTGAGATAGGGGAAAGATGACGTGAAACATTGCTGAAACACGGGCAAATACTGTTAATACACGCGATGGATCAGCGCAGGCTCACTGAAACTTACAGAGCTCATTTAACACTCTTTATACATCGTATCTCATTTTGAGCAGCACCTGCAATCTGTACACCTACTGTTGGGGAAGACGTTTCTAGACCCGCCGGGTAACAGGATTGACCTTTTTCTTGAAGCAGGGCTACTGGTCATGTAGAAGCCTGATTAACAATCTTGGTATTATGGAGAGAAGGATGGAGAACAGGTAGGAACAGCAAATGCAGTGAGCGGAATTGTACTGAACTCGAAGCCAATTCGAAAGAGCGATGGCATGGAGCTACGATGGGCCATAATATGAATGTCCGCCTTGCGTGGATTCACCATGTCAGGCTGCATGAGCCGCTGCTCAAAGCAGACTTAGAAGCAATCATGACATCGTGCAATCCCCAGAACAACTAATTTCTATACAACTAGACAAATCCCCGCCGGACATCATCGACTTTCACCGACCGACCACTGCTGTCCCTCTGGACAGAACTGATATGCAATACAACTAGATTCGAGCAAACAACAGATAGGGCGAAGGTCGAAAATTGACCCCATCAAACAAACACAGAGTGGCGCGACGCCTCCTAAAACCCGAAAGATAACTGAGCTTTCGAGAACGTAGGCCTGAATGATGAAACGTATCAGCAGGCGACCGAATAGACGGATTCATCGACACGACTCACGGTTTCCAAACAAGCTTGGACGGATCTATCGTCTTTCTCTTCTTGGCCTTTGTCCGCTGATGCTGCTCGAGTACCGCGTCCGTTAAACAGATGATATAGTTCCCCTTGTACACCTTGATCATGTGCAAGGCGTGACAACTGCAAGGATGGGTTAGCAATCAGATGGACTGAACGCATATCAAGAACTCACGTATGCGAGATGTCGGCTGGCACGATACTCGTAATGTTTGCCATTTGATCGATCGACAACTCGTGCTCCTCCGTCGTCAGTAGCAGATCGACAATCACTTCCTGCCAATACGCCCGGTAACTCAACAAACCCAAATCACTCAACGGCTTTTCTGGCGACCCTTGCACTCGTTCGACTTTGCTGAGTTCGTACGAGAATTCGATGAGCAGTTTCCCGTATGACTGGCGCTGGAACTGCGGCAATGTGAGGATACAGGCGACGTTGTAATGATCCGCGCTCTGTTTTTCTTTGGAAAAGTAACCGACGAGATGGCACCCGTTTTCGTCACGTTTGGCCATGCAGTAGAACAAGAACGGGTCAACATCGTAGTACAGAAACTTGTGGTCGAGGAAACATTTCGACAAGAGGGACAGGTTGCGGCACCACGTCCGTTGTTTGCGACCGTCGATTTCGAAGAACGAGACATTGTCGTCCCGATAGATTTCGTTTCCCGGCGGATGATGGAGCGTGCATTTAGTGAGGTGCCGCTTGAGCATCATCGGTGATGGAAAGTACGAGAGACACCATTCGCAAATGTAGAGAATGTCGATATGTGCAAACTCTATCGGATACGGTGAAAAGTACCAAGTCTCGATCTCGTGTTTGCCCATGTGAATCATTTTAAAGTTTCGCACCCTTGATATTTCGGAATGCTGCTGGGTCATGGAGCCGGTCGTTCGGAGTCGCTTGATCTCGTCGTCTTTCGATAGGGTTTCCACGGCGAGCGGATTCGAGGGTGCCGCGACGTCGGCGTCGCCATCGGTGACAGTCACAATCTTTGCCTTTTCTCCATTCATTACGATATCCTTGTCCTCTTCATCCTCATCATCATCCTCTCCTATCGCATCCATGTCCTCGTCTTCGTCCTCTGCTGCCAGGTCCGACAAATTGCTTGGCGTACTCTTCTGCGGTGCTTTGCGGGCGACATTTTTCTTTCCCATCCGTCCGCTGACTGCCGGCGACTTGAGACTCTTCATTGCCGCCTTTCTCAGCAGACTCGAACTCGGACTATCCTGTCTCGAAGCTTGTTGCGCTGCAGCCGCTGCACCCGTCACCTTTTTCTTGGCTGGTTTCTCCTGCTGTACCGGTTTCGGCAACTCTAGCTCTCTCTCCAGGACCAATCGTGAGCCGCCAACCCATTCGTCCAACCGCTTGTTGAATTCCGAGTAGTGGACATAGTATTCTACTTGATCGAGGGGTTCTGTGACTTGTCCTGGTTTCGGCGCTGGCGCGTATATTGACTGTGGCTTGTCACGGATGGAGAGAACCTCTGCCCATCGTTCCTCGGTTTCGCCTGTCGGTCCGGGTTTTCTGATAAAAAGGTGGACACCAATGACCACGTCCTGCAAAGGCGCGTTTAGCATAGGTTGGACGATTGATACGCAACAACTCACCCTGATACCGTATGAACCCGGTTGCAGCTTTCCTGGAAGAGACGGCGACAGTGGGGGACTACCAGCGCGAACGGATGGCGAGGAGGGTGCGACACTGGGCATGATGATGATAAATCACTATTCAAGACTGGCGACCACCAACAAGGAGTGACCCGCAGGCCAAAGGCGACGCCAAGGCACTGTTCCGAGCGTGTTCGACGTGAAGTTGGGGTCGTCGGAAAGCTTCGTGTGCTCTCTTACCTCTAATGACGATGAGATTTCCGGATATGTTGTTACCGATGAAAGGACTGGGCACCAGCTACCATCACTTGGTCATGCATTGCCTTCGATAACAGAGGCCTTGGAGAGGAAGGTTCCTCTGCGCGAGAATCTGCATCCGCGTGGGCGATCGAGGTGCCCCCGTGGCAAGCCGTGCTCGCGAGAGGAAGGAGGCTGAGATGCAAGACCAGAAATCAACGCACAACGCAGAACAACTCGAATGCTTCGGTTCTTTCCGTGTCGATATATGAGTGCTTAAATGCTTTACAAACAACAACATGGCCCCATAGTATAGTGGTTATTATATCGGATTCCAATCCAGCTCAAAAGAGCTCCAAAATGCCATCCGAGGGTCCTGCGTTCAAATCGCAGTGGGGTCACATTCTTTTTTGGCGCTTCTTGGGTCTCTTCATCCGATCCACTTGGACAAGCGTTCCTCTGACCTCATATTATCACTCTTCTCACTCGTGCGCTCAACCCGACCGAAAAGGCGAAGCCGTTGGACCATTTTTTGGCGAGATATAGCGCTTCAAATCTCGACCTCCTCGGTGCGACTTTTGGCTTTTTGCCACCTTGCTCCCCTTCCGATGGGCGCAGAGTTATTTTTTGCTGCCCATTCGAGACCCACAACAAGCCCTTCGTGTCTGCAATGAACCGATTAGAAGGACATGACTAAAGGCGAAGTCTTGCGGCTGAGTTATGCCGTCAAACTCACGGTTTCTCCATGTGTTCTCGCCAGGAGCGAGGTGTATTCTACGGGGTTTGGGAGTTCAAGACACTATATAGTTATCCTAAATGCAATAGGAAACCTGTCTCCTCGTCTCTAGAGATCTTGTCATGAATGACAATACGGGTCTAGGGGAACGATACACAATCTAGTTGGTCGCATCAAACGGAGAAGGCGCGTTCGAGGATATAAAATGGAGTGAAGAGTTATTATCTTCTCGTTGTACACTGGCACCTGACCAAGACACTATACTGTCAAGGACCGTTGTCCACCGTGGACTCGAGAACTAGGACAGAATACGGACGTTGGTACTGTTCATAAGACTATGGACAAGAAGACACCAATGGTGGCTTGGTCAAGTGCCAATGTACAACGAGGAGATAATAACTCTTCACTCCATTCTATATCCTCGAACGCGCCTTCTCCGTTCAATGCAACCAACTACATTGTGTATCGTTCCCCTAGACCCGTATTGTTATTCATGACGTAACACATCTAGAGCTGCGGTTAGGAATTGCGATTGTGGCAGAATCAGCGGTGACAGAGGCTGGGATACACACGATCAAGACCGCTTTCGTGGTTCAGTTCGGCCCCTCGCCTGCCAGGTCGTGTGGCGCGTCCTTCCCAGGTTCCTTTGTGGAATTGTGGAATTCTGACATTCCCTTGTGACGTGATCCTGTCACCCTTGACAACAGGGGACATCGCGTTGCAGCTTCCTGTGCCACTTTGTTGACGACGAGTATAAAGTCAACTTGAGCGTGGTTGATGGTTGCGACTATGTCCCGACAACGGCCAAAAAGTATTGTCGCCTCTCTTCTTCCCCGGTAGTGCGCTCTTTTACCGCCCTTCCTGTCATTCATTTCAATAATCGTTCGAAGTTCACATTTTTGTAACCCCACCTCCAATCTCGCATCACCACTGCCATGTCTCTTGCCCTCGAACCCGACAACATCGACCGATACGGCGACCAAGGAGGCGGCGACTACGACTATGATGACCATGCTGTCGGCGGCCATCTGCCTTTTATCAGAGTCGGAACTGTGTCGAACACGGCGCTAGATGGTAACAGCACTTTGGCAGGAGTTGACGACACTACCGCTCTGAAGTGGAAGTACGAGGACAAGATGGTCACGATGGGTTTAGTGTTTGGAAGTATGTTCCGGGTCGTCTACTCGTAGGCGCATGAGACCCTCATCTTAACCGTAGCTAATCCAATCTTTCCAAACACCGTCAGGTGTCATATTCGTTGTTGTCTGCGTCCTCATCGGACTCGTTTTTCAACGCAGGCTCACTCGGAAAATTGCCGTATCATGCGAGGACGAGAGCGGCAGTGCGACCAAGGATACCCGAATGACCCAAATGCAGCGGTTCCCAGGCGCTTATGCTCAGCCTCCTCCCCTTTACTACGGGAATCAGCCACTCAGGGATATTTCTAACGAGAACACGGCAAGAACCAATGCCACTATATTGAACCATAGACCCCACTTTCCGGCAGCTGGCCCAACAAGACCTACCGTTCCCTCCCAAGCCTCCTCTGAAGACATCTCCACCTCTTCCTCATTTGACCGTTTCATGACCGCTCCTACTCCTCCACCATTCGCACAAGTACCCTCAAAGACACCACTCCGTGACAAGGCTACCGCGCACGACAGTGCCCTCCCAGCCTACGTCCTCGAGTACGAGGCGGTTAAGGGTGAGAAGAGCCAAGTGACCCAGTCAACGAGCCCTCAGCTCGATGCGCCGGCACCCGCGTTCCTTCAACCTGTTGGACCAGGCACGGAGAATCAGTCAGTCACCGTTCGTGCTCCGCAAGATTCTACCGCCCCTACGCTCAACCTACGGGTACCCTTTGATCAATGGCGGTTTGGCATGTGAGAAGCCACTCATCTTTGTATATCCTTCCGTGAAAGCATGCCACGATGCTGCCTTAACAGTTGTTGCGAGTGATTCCCATATCGTACATCCCGTTTATATGATCATCTAGCGCGATACAACGTGGAGATTTACAGCAACAATGCCTTTCATGTATGGTCAACGTCTACTAATGCTATTGGCTTGACTGATGCGAGGCGGAGTCGGACCCGGTGGGGCTAGCCGAACGACTTGTACATTGCCATCGTCCGATACGAAAATGATCTGATTTCGCATACGGGACGGAGGAGGCCCAGGCGGTCGAGGTGGGCCATAAGGATTGTTGGGGGGTGGATGTCCATATGCCGGGCCACCAAATCCAGGGTGTGACGGGCCCCCAGGCACATTTCGGAATGGAATGAGCGGCCCCTGCGGAGTATGAATCTGCGAGGGTGGTGCATCGGCGAAAAGGCATCGGATATGGTTGCCGGGAATGATTTGCACAAGATGACCGGTGTCGACATGTCGGACTTCCACAAACGTAGGTTCGAATGCCAGGATATATGGGTAGTGAAGGGCTGGTGCGATTAAACGTTAGCACTTGCCGTAATGTGCGGATCACCAGACCGACTCACCGAACGACGTGGGTACACCTTCCCACTGAATAGCCCAACGTGGCCGTGCACGCCAACCCGTTTTGTTGACGTAGAATGCGAATTCTGCCGTCGGACGCCACCATAAGCTTCTTATCGTTTGAAGGGCGGTCAAACGCGAAATGCTTACCTGCATAACAGAGCAGGAAGAATTCCTCGATTCTGTAAATGGTCACAGGCCTTACGTTTTCCCGCTTGGCCACAAAGTCCAAGCTACTATCGGAAGGGTCAAGCAGACTTTGCGTGTCGAGTGTCTAGAAACGAAACAACAGTAAGTCCAAAGACTCCTACGTCACGTCCAAATAGATCCACCGTACCTCTAGGTCAATTACTTCAAAACCTCTTGTTGTGGCCACACAGAGCTTGGTCTTCAGCATCATCAGACTTGTACTTTCCGTAGGTATATAGAATTCCTGAGGAAAGCATCTGTAAGTATAGCGGTTGGCTCCGGGACAGTTCGAACACATACCTTCAATATATGGAAAGGCTCGTTGTGAGCACCGCCGTTGTTCAGTAACTTTCGGAAAGGCGTGGGTTCCTTCTTTCCACGCTGAGACATATCAACAGGCTCGAGTACCTTGATCGTCGACGACAGCGAAGAAGATTTCACGATGCAAAGCAACACTCGACCTAAACATACACCGCATTTGAAGAATGACGTGTGCGATGACAGACGCTTGCCCCTTTTGAGGGCGGCCGTGGGATCGGTAGGATCCAGAGCTTCCAGAGGAAAAGCAGTGACACTCCGTTCTAGTGATGCAGGTGTTTCGTTAGTAAAAGATGGGGTAGCGTAGTTCAGCTCTTACTAACCAGCTAGCACTATCAACAACTGGAACTCCTCTAAAACGTCAACCTGTGTGACGTTGGGTATAGCGACTACCTTGGCCGGAATCCGCAAGCGTTCATCGCGAAGGTTGCTGAAGAAGACACCTTCATCCGTCCCATAGATTATACGTCTACCTCCATCTGATCGATGCCGCGTAGGTTAGCCCCAAAAAGTCCAACACAGAAGTGGCGACCACGTACCATATGGCGAAGCACAGTTCACCTTGTTCAACCCAACAAAGAAACGATCGGTCAAAGACAAAGTTCTAAAGACTCTGCTTCGGTTCCTGAGATTCTGTTGCTGTTCATCGATGTGCTCCAACCAGTTTTGACGCGCAGCGAAAGAAGCCGCCCACAAAGTCAGGTAGTAACCCTTTCTTCCGAGATGCTGGATGGTGAGGCTGAATCCGTGCTTTGAATCGGGTTTGTGAATGACGTCTTTCGCAGATTTTCCATTGGTCCCTCGACCTGATGAGGTGACTCCAGTTCGACTGGCGGGGCCTTTTAATGCACTACGGGCGTCTTCCGGAGCTGTGACAAGCATCAACTCCAGTGGTATGGGCTAAATTAAGAGGTCAGCTCTGCTTGGGCACTGACTGGGAGAGTGGCGACATCTTACCTTTCGATAAACCTTGTATTGCTCCTGCTGTTTGTTCATCCACTTTGCTTTCACAAGCAGCAGAGCATGATCAAACAAGAAAGCAAGCAGATCTGCATTCTCTCCGTTGCCGTTCGGACCCCCTCGACATTTGAGAGGCCCCTTGAAAACCAACTGTCTGTTTTTATCACGAAGATGTAGATCCTAACGCAACGTGTGAATGACGCAAGTCAGTATGCGTAATCAACGTAGCGTTTGAAAACTGTCTTTGGCTCACAAAGTTCTCCCCTTGTCGAAATACGAGTTGCTGGTCCAGTTGAGCAAGATTGAACATGTTCTCAGACTTTCCACTCTCTTCGTTCACACGAGTCAGAAAGTCCTTGATCAACTCGGTGACTTTCGGAATCTCTGTTTTATCCGGATTGTCGTCAGGCGTGTGCTTGAGAATTTCTTTCAGCAAGAGCGGGTATCTGGCAAGACGAGTGGTCGGTTTCGTGAGGTAACCGTTAAGTTCAAGCTTTCGGGAAGCTGGGTTGCGTTCGGTTTCCTATCGAAAGATGTACATCTGTTGAGCGAAAATCGACCAACGCATCAGTGAGTGAGACTTACATCGACGAATTTCTGAAAGGCCGGATTGTTCGTTTTTTCCTTTTCAAACTCATATTTACCAAACAACTGGTGTGCACCGTATACGACAAACGGCTCAAACTGAGCTATAAATTCCAGCATGATATCAGCCACATACGGAACTATGTGATTGTGTTTCTGCCGCTTGGTAAGGCGTTCGGAAAAGATTGAGTTGACGGCTAGAATCTCGTGAGTGTTCCAGAAAACTTGGGTGACGAAGGATTCTCGTTTGGCTGGTGGTATCACATCATTCGTCCGCAGTGGCTTGATCCATTGCTGGACGGAAGGAAAGATTGACCGAGATGATCAGCCGACTGACACAAAGGGTGAACAGCAAGACTCACATCACGCAGATACTCCATATCTCGCACAAAGTCCCGTTCAGTGTAGATCAGCTCGTTGATGGCTTCTTGCCTTCTCATTTCGCGGTCATCGACTCTGTCAACCACCTCTTGCGGCACTGAATGAATCCAAAGTGTGCCTGTTTCCTACGAGACAAAAGCACATCAGAGATGTGGACGCGTCAAAGGCCGTTTTATACATTGCCCGACGTGAGGGCTTACCTTGACCTCCACTAATGATTCCTCGCTAGTCTTCCGCGTCAATGCGGGTTCTACCTTCAAGTTCAATTTCCTTTGTTGATCCGCCCTTCTAGGGCAACTAACTGAATAGCACAGCTTGTCTCTGGAGCACGTGGGCGAGTAACAGGACGATAGGAGGATGAAAACACCAGTTGGCAAGGAATCATCTTCGCTCGAGTAATCCGAGGACAAGTTGTTACGGCCCAGGTCGTCCGCATCCGCATCTTTCAATGGGATGCGCACGGCTTGCGGTGTTGTGAGAGGCGACGTTGTAGTCGAAGCGATCGGCGAAGTGAGCGACCCCGAGGAGTACGCCTTGGAGCTCGGTCGCATCTCCAGTCTTGCACTGACATCCGTGGTTTTCAACTGCAAGTCGACATTCGGTAAGCCATTTTCAGCTCCAGGAAAAGGGCTCGGCAGCCGTTCTCTAAATCTGTAAATCTCGGTTGCATCACCCTTGAAACGATATCCACCATAAGTGACTTCGTGAAAAAACTTTTGGCTTTCCAGCGACCTGGCAACAAGCATCGCAAGATTGCGGTCCGGAGTCCTGATAATGTCGCAGAGTAGATCCAGTGCCTCCTTGCCATCAAACGCGTCCTTGTATGATAAGCCATCTTTGACTCGGTCTGATAGGGGTATATGTTGCCGGAAGACCTCTGCCACACGAGATAATAAAGCAGGATAGACGTCCAGGAATCGATGTCTTCCTGCCTGATTCACTGATGGCGGTTTCGAGCGTAACGACGATTGGGTGGCCAAGTCTACAGACGTAGTAGATGGCGATGGATGTCCCATGACATAGTTCCCAGACATGTGTGAACGGCCGAACCGACCCGCATGCCCCAATGAGCCAGTCCTCACTGCAGTAACAGCTATATCTCGATTCACTTGGGGACCGGAGAAGCTCGTTGCGCGCATGTCGAAAGATCCATAGCTAGACCGTTGATCGCTATTCGGCTGGGTTCCGCTCATGTACGGCAGACTGCGAACGCTCTCGAACGAAGGACCAGAGCTAAGCCGATTACGAGCGACATTTGTTGCGCCACTATGATAATTCTCGACAATGCCGGTTGCGGGGGAGGCTATGATAGGAGGGTTCTGCGCGTCTGCTAAACGCGAGCCCGAATCGATTAATGGCAAATGTCTTTATACGCAGAAAACAAGTTTCAGCAAAGCTCGATCGGATACTTCAGTGATTAGACTCACGATGCACTGCCTCTAGCGACGCCAGAAACCAACGCATACCCACTCTGTACACTGCCCGTAGAGACCACCGAAGAATTCGACATCTGACGTCGATGCGTTCTCGCGCCGTATACATCGGACCGCATGCCAACAGGATGAACGTGATCTTTCGTCAACAGAGCCGGACATTAGCGTAGAGTTCCAACGTTTGCAAGTCCCTCATCGAACACCCTTCTTCTCAACTTACCTCGCATTTCATCTTCATATGAATAGCGTCCGGATGACTGTCCGTCGGATATAGCTGACGAATCTGATCGTCGTGAGAGTCGAGATCGATCGGCTCCTGCTGGGCCATTAAACAGCCTCAAGCCCTCCGCATCCCTCACAATATCTGGCAATGCAGGAGCGGCAGATCTCGTCGTCAACGCTGATATGCGAGGTCGGCCTGAAAGCTGACTGGAACTCCGCCTCGGAGGATCATGCGGTGCATAAGTCGAGTATTCCGGGGGTGGAGAATTTGCATTGCTCATGTCTGTCATTTGTTGCGGTCCACTTGGCTTCTGTGGCAATCCTTGAACGTGCGGCAATGAAGTCGTCGACGAATTTGAGGCAATGTTTTCGAAAATCGAATCATACATCGATCCGGGTGAGTCCGCCGAAGGCGCATTGGTTCCAGGTTCGTATCCGTTATAAGCTCTACCCAAACCGACATTTGATCCAGATCTGACAGACGTGATCGAGTTGTTGTGAACAAGATTGGGATTGATTGAAAACGAGTCATCGCGTTGCGGTCGTCCGTAAGGACCATTGGTACTGGATCCGGAAACACGTCGGCCTGTAACATCCATTGTAGGATTACTGTCATACAGCTGCCCTGCGCCTGACGTATTGATGGATGTAAAGCCTGGTGCGAGTCCCGTCATGCTTGACCCACCAGAGATACGGCGGGCAGGATAGGTGGCCTCCGGCTTGCGTATGACAACCCAATCAATTCGACAAAGATTTTTGAGCCTTCCGAAAACGCAGACTCACCTCATAAGCATACCCTTGATATGCATTGCTCGATTGCTCCCTTCTTACGCCATGTCCCATACTCATGGTTGCCGCGGATCCCCTCTCTTGCGGACCGAGTGGACGACCGGTACTCGTAAAGCTGCCTATCTGAGGTCGCGGCGGCGGCGGCGGTAAAGGCGGAGCGAATGCTTCGTAACCTCCGTTCGAAGCTGACGGACGGCCGTATGGACTACCAGTATTTGTTGAGTAGCTGCTTGTTTGTCGTTGTTGTGGTGGCAGTGGTGGTAAGGGCGGCGCGAACGCTTCATACCCTCCGCTTGAGGCTGATGAGCGACCGAATGGTTCAGGTGTTGATCGATACGGTGGTTGAGCAGCTTGTTGATATTGCTGATGAGGGTGAACGCGCGCAGGAGGCGCTTGGTTGTACGAATACCCTTGCGATTCCACAGCAGAATGAGTATGTGGCGCTGCTGGTGTATGTTGCCCGCCTGCGGGATGACCAAAGATGGACGCGAACGCTTGATCCCGATCTGCTGGTTGACCGCTTCGACCTGGTGGAGGCCGTGCGGACGAGGATGCCGACGCTGGTGAAGGTTGACGTGGCTGTCGGGGATCACTCGACCGCACACGAGGGCCCGAGGGACGCATTGCTGAGTCCTGTTTGGTTGGTGGTCGATGATGTGCCTGAGTGTTATGCCGTTCTCTATGTGTATCTAATCATTTCAGAGACTGCGAGCGTTGATCCGTGCAAGAGAAAAGGTTGACAAGCTTGGAGGATGGCGAAGCCGAGACAACCAAGACTTGAACGGGAATATCTTTCTAGCGACACCAATATGTTGAGTTGGCGAAACGTTGATGGCAACACAAAATGGGCACTGCTATCAGCATTGCGAGACCATCATTGCATTCACGTACTACTTCGTCCTTCTACATGGGTCGACCGCCCAGCGAGAGAGCACAGACCCACGCGCGGCTCCGCGGTGGCTTACTTCAATGGCTCAGCTTAGGTAATGATCGGTGTTGCTTTCAGCGGTCTTCAAGTGTGGAAAGCTGTCTGGGATAGTATCATATACTGTCTACCGGCTGGTCTAACATTGCCTTTGTATCTTACAGGCAACCCAGCACCTACCGTATAATACATTCTGCCAACTGGGAGCGCCGGATAAAACTGGAAGAGAAAAAAGGTCGCGATGGTAAGCCTTGCACGTCTAGCAGTGACGCCCCGCTGATGCTAATCGCATACCGCCTCACAGTCGGCTCTGTTCAACTTTCAATCCTTACTTCTTGTGCTCCTACTGTTGATCTGCACATGTACATATGTCAGAGGCACGATGCCGAGTATAGTCGATAGGAATAAGGAAGGGTAAGCTCAAGAGTTTCAGTGCATCTGGCTTTCATGTACATCTATGCCAACACTATACATATGCGCATATCGTCAGGTTCCTGGGCTTGTTCTGGAAATGTGCACGAATAGGTCAGTCGATTATCCCTACAGTCCGTTACATATAGCACATCTGACACCCTCTTCCTCGCACTAATAGGTGAACGCATGTCGCCATACGTATCGCTAGCTTGCGTCGCTATGGCCGTAACGCTCTTGATGAGCTGAAAATAAAGAGGCACAGCCCCGAGTTAGAATGTCGCATCCACCGACAAGATCAGCCGCAGTACTCGGCCATGTCGACCATCCTAGAAAACGCCACCAGAGGCGGTCTATAGACCAGAACGACGCAAGAGAAGAGTCAAACATCCAGAGATGTCGACCGGAACATTGACAGAAAGATAAAAAGAGGACAGCGTGGTCGGCTGTCACAGCATTCAAATGGCGAGCATCCCTAGTTTTGCCCTAAACGTTGTATATAGAAAATCCAATGCTTCATTTTCACTCGACATGTGGCGTGAAGACTGATAAATTATGTGAAAGTTCAGTTACAAATGGACACTCCTATGTATTTCACTTTGCATATTATCGTCTATGTATCTCTTAAGCTATACATGATACAAATTTGTCGACACGGGACGCTGCTCCCCATGTCCTCGAGGGAAGGACCGCGACATCGGCTCCGTATCGTACCGCCCACAAAGCGATTATTGGTCTTTCTTCGACTGCGTAGGACCTGCGGACTTGGATATCGAAAGAAGGTATGGAGGGACCTGTCAAAGGATCAAGGTCAGTGATTTGCTGTCAACGGTCATCCGTAAAGGACTAATTGCGTACCTGAATACCGGCCAACGCATATACACCAAAGGCCAGGATAGGCAACAGGATGAAAAAGGAGATGAGCAACGCGGTGATGACTGGAGTGCTCAGAATCGTTGCATGCTCGAGTAGCGGACCTCGGGTGCCGTTGTTGTGTGTCGAGTTGCCGTGTGCTCTGACAAGATCATAGTATCCATCCGAGTTGTCTTTTCCTTCCTCGGTTCCATTCTTGTTCTTATTCTTGTTCTTGTGTTTCAGGACCTTGGCGTCGTCCAGCTCCTCGTCTTGCAGACCAGCAAAGTCTTCCTCGGATCCAAAGAGGTCAGGGAAACCTTCTTCAAGATATGCAAGTGCCTCTGCTTCCTCTTCCCGTGCCTCTTCGAGCAATTCTTCCCAGACATCCTCGACATTTTCCGTTGATGGTTCGACGAGTTGACGTTTTAGCAGCGCCGAAGCGCTCGATGAAGGTACACCAGTCAGAATGACGATTGAGGAAGGGTGGTCGATGGTGAAAGCTTTGAGTGCTACCAGTGACGAATCGATGGCTGAGAAGAAGTCTATGTCAGTGGACGGGTTCGCATGACCTTGCAAACGCACACTCACATTCGCCTTGCTCTACTCGGAAAGTCTGGATGTCCCTCTGCTCCTTCTCTCCCGTCTCAGCCACATCTCGCGCCTCGCAAGTAGCGAGCCATTCCAACACTGCAGATTCCAAAGCTGCCGGCTCTGCGTCCATGACATACGGAACACTCAGAACGTTTTCCGTTTCATGCTGAAATGTCAATGCGGAACGCCGAGAAAGGTGGGACAGGTGTGAACTATGAAGACCTGCGACCTGGACGAGTGCGAGTCCGGTCCACGCGCATCCGATTTCTGTTGGTGCCGACGTCGATATATATGCGTATACGTCGCTGGCTTGGGAGATGGTGGAAAGCTTCGTATTCGATGAAGCGGGTCGATCACTATAGCGGCGCATACGTCAGATAAATCGCCCTACGATACTACGATAAGCAAATACATTCAAACTCCGGACTTACGGAATGGTGGATTTCACGACAAGTGGCACGGTCCCTTGAAATGCAGCCACAAGTGGAAATGCTGCAACGGCAACAGCGGCGAGACCGATCATGTTCGAAGTACACACTGTGTAGTGATATCAAAGGGCTCAAGGTGCGGATGTAAAGGTATCGAGTGGAACGAGCTGGCACCAGTTTGCGCTAGTTTGAAGGGGATGGAGGACGTTGTTGGCTAAAGTGTCCTTGATGTATGGCAGACGGCAATGCGAACCGCTATCGCTGTCACTTGTGCAATGAGGAAGGGCACATTTAACTATCTCAAGCTCTACAGCCTCCGCCGCCGATGATGCGTACTGACTGACCGGATCCGGAGCAAGTTCCTTAGGTAAGCGGATTTGTGTTTCAGATTCGTTTCCGTTGAAGAGAGGTTGTTGTCGAAGTGGTCCGGTTCCTTATAGGATAAGGTGCAATTACATGTAGGTTGCGGTGTTGCTCAAGTCAGCTTTGCTTGCAAAACCACTTCCCGCGAACGGAGGAGGATGTCGCCTAGTGTAGATGCCGTCAGTACCGGTCTATGGCCAAAAGTAACAGCTCACCTGCGCCGACGCGGAGGATCAGCTCGAGGTCATACCGCGAAGAATAATGAAGCGACTCAGCATCCAAGGCATAGATGGAACGACTCGCCGGAATCACTGCTCGCCGCATCCCGAATAGCTCGTTCGCGAAGATTGACAGCAAGAATACATAGCACGGTCATACCGTGGCTCTCCATCTTGCTGCCGGCCCTCAGTATTCTCTGGCTACTGGCTCTTCCGCTGGACCGGTGGGGACGTTCGACATACTTTGATGAAAACGCAATACAGCCAGGTCAGGTTCGCACTTTCTGGGATTGGGGAGATGTACATCTCGCCGATAATTGGTTGACAGGGATTGAGCAGGTGTGGGAAGATGGGAACGGTACCTCAAAAGAGTAAGTTGTTGTGCTCTGTTCACTTGACCAGCCCCGCTGATACGTTCTGCCTTGCCTACTAGGCGGTCGGAATACCTTCGCGACGAGTTGCGTAAGTTGAACATACCAGCCGATACGCAAGAATATACATATACATCGGTGACTCCAGTGAGTTCCCTTGATTGCAGTAGCGCATGTCCTCGTCTGACTCGCCTACTCCCGGTTCAAACCCTAACTCAAAAGAATCAAAAAGGCATCAACACCTATGCCGTTGTTTCCCCTCCACGAGCATCAGGGACAGAAACAATCATCATTTCCGCAAACTGGCTGTCACTGTCTTTTACGGGAGAAGGAAACTCTACTACCGCTGAGGACAGGAGCGCGGAAACGACAATACCGCCCACAGGTCCAGAGGTTGCGTCCTTGCCGAGCCATGTGTCTTCGAGAGCTGGAGGAGCGAAGAGGAATCCAAATCTTAGAGGTGTAGCAGAGGTATTGACTTTTGCGGCTTTCCTTCGTGGTAAGTGTAACCTTTTCGCAGGATGGAGCGTGTTCACAACAGTGCTAGATAAATTGCTTTGCTCAACTTCTGCTAAACTCGTGTATCTTCCTTATATAGGTCAAAACCATTGGGCAAAGGAATTTGTCATCGTGTTTGGCGATGGATACGCTGATGGATTGGAAGCGTTTTTGACTGCCTATCACGGAATTGAGAAACCAGGTACGTCAGTCGAAAGCTGGCGACGCCTATTTGGCCCAAACGCGAGGCCAAAGCGCACGGCCGTATTGTTTTGCTAGCGGTTGATCTAAAATTTCATAATGTCCGTATAGGTCTCGAAGCTGAAAAGCTGAGGCTCGCTCCTCAAGGCGTCGTATGGAACGCACTCAATATTGATTATCCCGGTCACTCATTTTCGCATCTTGGGCTATATTATGGTGAGTAGCGAGGGAAGCAATCAGCACAAGAAGGATGAGTATCGCCGATATTGACCGCTTGCATGATCAACAGAGAACATCAACGGCGCACTGCCAAACCAGGATCTACTGAACACCGTCGCGCACATATCTCAGTGGACGGCAGGAGTCCCGGTGCAGCTACATTCCCTTTCTGCCGAGTAAGAAATAGCTTTGAAACGGAAAGTCTGACAACGCTGATCCAAACACGCTCTCATTTAAATTCAGTCTCATGCCAATTACCTGTCCCGCATGGATGCCACGATTTGGCTGTGACCTCCTCCAGCGCAAGGAAATGCAGGAATACGTTCGTGGTGCAAAGCATCTGATGCAACATGCAAAGTATGCTGCAGTCGGGAGAATGAGTGCTCCGCATGGTATATTCGCAAGGTAAGGATATGCTCCTCCCTCTATCGTGCTTTCCGGTTTGTACTGAGCGTCGCCAATACTACAGGTACCGCATTGATGCTGTTACCTTGTTCGCCGAACCCGCTACGGGACCGCATGGCTTCCATGCCCTTGGAATGTGAGCTTGTCTCAATAATGCCTAGCGGCGCGTATCAGAGCAGCTGACCTCGCACATGTCTTCAAAGCATTATGGAATCGAGTCTTCGATCGATGAATAACCTGCTGGAGCGACTTCACGCTTCCTTCTTCTTCTACCTCCTTCCGCATCCAGGTTGGTTCCATAAAATTGGGGCTTATCTTCCCGCAGCCATTCTTCTCGGTGCAGGAATGACTTTTCGAGGACTCGGCCTATGGGTTGATGCTGGATGGGAAGCGGTCAGAAGAGGCAATTCGAGCGAAATTCAGTGGAGGCGCAGGGATCGGCACGTGCATGTCGCATTCGCCATTATCGTGTCTTGCTTGTCGGTGTCATGGACCGTCTATCGGTTACGTCGATATATAGCGACGGTAAGTGCGCCAGAGTATGCGAGTAGCCGAAGGTTTCGGCATAGCCCGCTCACGCAACCTCTCCGCATGTAGACCGACAGTCCGACAAGAGCAACCTCATATTCATGTGCCGCGATTACGGTACTCGCCCCACTGGCGCTTTCTCGACTCGTAGCATTGTTCGCTCAGACGAGAGACAGCTCGACCGAATCCATACAACAAAGCCTTCGTGCCACTGTCCTCACCACGGGTGCCATAACCCGAATCATCTCCGGAGCGCTCATTACAGCGCTGGCCATGATCAACTTTACCCAAGCTGTTCTCCTCGGTCTATTGTTATTCTTTGCCATCGAGCTTGGTACATGGTGGGCGATATCGTGCGCTGAAGAGAGCTCTGACAAAACAGCATCCCACCGACGATACTTTTCGAAACTGTTTGCGATACTTTTCCTTAGTGCAGCAGGTCACTGGCATCCGCGCTCTCTCGCTCCTGCTCTGATCGCATTTTATTCTATCACTGTCGAAAATTCTTGGTTGCAAGACTCGTCAACAGGGCAGTCGACGGCGATGAAGATCAACAAGGGCTTTTTCGAAATATACGCATCAGTCACCCTGATTCAACTTATCCGGGAATACGGGTTTGACTTGTTTAATCATCTGGTGGCTTGTGTGCTCGACACAAAGACCGATTCGCGCTGGGACTTGCAAAGACTGCTTTTCCAAGAATCTGTCCTTTTTGAAAACAGGTTCATGGCGGAGTGGCTAGGTGTCGTGCAAGGATTACAGCTCATAGGCATTGTTATTTTGTATCTGTAGAACTGCGGTATCGCTAGGGCCAGATTCATTGCATCGCTGTTGATATGAGTGACCGTAATCCCCGAGAGCACCGCCGTTACAGTTTTCCTTTTCGATGTGCCCATACATCCGGCCTTGCATAATAGCTTCATTCGTTTCTCAAAATGCCCTCGAGTATTGTTGACGATCGCGTTGAGCAGTTTCTGAGCCAGTGCAAGCGTCCCACTTTCTAGTGCTTTTGCGTTCACCATTTGTTATGCTTATCCGTTTTACAATGCATCATGCACTCGGACAAAGACGACCCATTTAGTGGTGGGCATCAGCCTTGGGTGCGTCCTTCTCCAAGAATTCCAAGTATTCCTTGGCTCCACCGGCAATTCCTTCATCCTCGGTAGCGGCAACAGTGGCCGTGGTGGTGGAAGAGCTGGAAGACAAGACGGGTTCGGTGGCGTCGAACTTGGACAGCTCGGCGGTCAGGTCCGAAGGCAAGGTAGGTGCCTGGGGGGCGGCAGGCGCGGCGTAAGACTTGACGCTGGACAGGTGCGCGTCAGCAGCCTGGGAGATTCAAGTGGGAATCAGCAATGCTACACAAACGGATTGACCTGACTCTTCATCCTTCTCTCCCCAGTACATCCCCTCTACCGGTTGCACCATTTTAAGCGGCCGTGAAGCCCTTGACCTCGGCAATGCCTCATCGTCTTCCCGTCTATCTTCCACAATACTGTGCATCACTAATCCATGCACTAAAACTTCGCACTCACCTTGGCGGAGGGCTTGTAGCTTCGCAACTGGTTCAAGTAGAGGTCCTGGATCAAGTCTACGTGACACAAGGAAAGCGAAGCAGGGTCAGCGCATTGAATTCTCTTGCGTGGCTGCCCATATTGGGGAAGCAATCTAGGGATATGGCACGAGCACTTACCCTTTCGAGCGACCTGAGAGGTGGAAAACGACCTGGCAGGTGCGAGGACTGATCGTCGGGCCTATTCCATGAACGAGACAATCATTTCCAGCCACGCATGTCGCAGGATTCGGACGAGTGGACGAGACGGCGGGTGAAGCGGATACGTTAACGGCCCAAGGTGACAGCGATCCGTAATAGATCGGTGTTGTTCGGTTGGCAGGCAAGTTGTGGTTGTATCGAGCAGTAGACAGGAAAATGACTGGTTAGCTCGTGTATCAAGGATAGCTTGCGTTTTTCCTCCCACGCCTTTCAATCTCCTCCTCGGCATCATCCCGACCAGTCGACCAAACCTTTTCACCTGTACCGCCTGCTCTGCCTCCGTGTCTCTCTGCTTCGACGATTGAGTCTTCTCCATGGCCTGCTATCCACCTCTACCGCCTCCTATCCTTCGCAAAACCATCCAGGTTGTGTTGCCAGGAGCTGACAGAATTGGTCGAAGTGAAGTCGTTGCAATTCAAACTTACAAAAGTTCGGAGGACGGAGGCCATTGTGGTGGAGCGATACGAGATGATTCCAAAGAACAACCGAAGTATATGGGTCAGGACTTTCCTTGAGCTGCTAGGGCTTATGATCACATTCCACACCGTTGTGAACTGTTACCTCGAGATTGTCCGTGCACTCCCGGCCCAGGGCAGCGAGGTGAGCGTTTGGCTCGATTAGCCAAAAGGAAAGCGCGAACCGCGGACTGAGCCAAAATTGATAATCGTCAAACAGCAACAGCAGCTGCAAGCCTGCAACAGCTGAACTGAATTTCTGAACTTCGAATGGGATTTCAAGGTTCTTGTCTTGTTGGGAGCTCGCCTTGAGCTCCCCAGGTGATTTGTCAACGTAGTGCGCTGTATGCCGTTCTCATTCTGAATAATCTGGGGGGGGTAATAGACGTATGAATAACTCGAGATATAGACCGATTCTTCGACTAGTCGCGAACTTGTATGAATATATACCTGCGACTGCAACTCGGCCAAACCCCACGGCAAAGGAGAGCAGCATCGCCATCAATGTCAAGCATGTCGTGAATGTGACAGGTTGATTTTAATTCGCATCTTGATTCAAACGATTACAACAAATGAGGCAAAAGAACGGTAACGAGGGGAAACACAACGCAGATACTTCCAAGTCTTTCCTCTTCTTCCAGCCTTCCTGCTCCTCCGCAATACGAGGCATCCAACGCCGGTAGAGCAACCCATGCTCGCCAACCAAGTATCCAAGCACTCCAGAGAAACCGAAAGACGGAAAGAAGAGGGATCAGACTAGGTGAAAAAAAAAGGAACGATCCTTTTGGGTTAACAAGAATAAACGTGCCGATCGTTCGATGTCAGGACCATCCACTTGAACCCCTTTCCCTCCCGAAAGAGCAAACGAGGTAATGGAGGTTCATCGCGTTGCACGTAAAGCCATGACGAGATTGGGCACAAGACTCGAAAGCCCTGGCCCCTCGCCGGATGGCTTTTTGAGGGTGTCATCATGGGAAAACTGGAGAGGCAAGCAGGAGATATGTCAGAACTTGCTATGCTGCCGCTGATAATGGCAGTGTACTCACAACTTGGAAGTATCATTTGAGTAGGAAAGCCAGTTGCATCGTTGTGGATAGTCTACGAAATCATTCCATTTAGAGCGAATGCGAGGTCCTGGTCACAGAGGAAAGAGTTTCGATCGCTTCCCTTCAAGGCTGGCGTGAAATGACCTGTGTTTTTTGGCGGGTACTTGTCCACAATCACTTTACGACGCGCTCTTTGTAAACAAACCGGGTTCAAGGGTAGATGATGGGTGAGCAATTGTGTGGTTGTGTCTATACGTAGGCTCTACTCATTGTGTTGGCAGTCTATTCGAATACAGCTGTAGGTACACCGTCTGAAGAGCTTGTGCAATCCCTCAACAACGACCAGGACGACCGCTGCAGCCATGAATCCGCTTCGCAGAGCACCGTTCACCACCATCGAGGGTGTCAATCCAGATGATCCAATAAGGTATGTTGCAACCTGTTCACCTCTACCAACATCAGATCGCATCGCTTACCCTCCTTGTTCGTAATTTCCCTCACAATAGCGCTCAAATGGAAAAGATCGACCAGCTAAACACGTTACTACTCCAAGAGATCGACGAGAACTTTGCCAAGTTTCATCAGGTCGTAACAAGTCAGGTACTGCCAGAAGTCAAGCGGTTTGCTTTGGCCAGCGAACCTACAAGAGAGGCAGCCACTGTGAGTTGATTGATGCGTGGCTTCTGTGGCTCAGGATAGGTCCGAAGCCGGTAACTGACTATTGTTTTGAACAGTTCTGGCGTTCATTCTTTGAAAGAGCAGCATCCGTCAAGCTCAACGCACACGGCGAATATACAAATACTACTGCGTTATCGGAAGACGTCTACGGTCATTCGCAACACGAAGGTTCGGTTCGTCAGGAATCCGAAGATGATTCAAGAGACAACTACGAATACGAGGATCACGAGCAGACAATGGAACGTAGTAGGCTTGATGAGCACGGTCACAGATACGCGACCGCCGAGGACGATGGGATGGAAGGAGAGGAGGATCTGTCAATTACGTCTGAAGACCATTCGTTCTTATATGGAGACCAGCCGATGGCATCGTCGACACCGAGAGCGAGCAAGACAGCGAAAAAATCGCAGTCGAATACAGGCCGTGCGGAGAATCCGAGATACTCTGATCAATCTTCTTATACCGAGGAAACGGATCAATCGTTCTTCCAGCAAAACGATAAAGGGAAGGAACGCTCTCATCCACGGCACATGGACAACGAAAATCTATCTCTTGGATCGATACATGCATCCGGACATGTTCAAATCGACGATGCGCCTTCGCCTTTCGAGCAGCTGGATCGCCGGATGCGAGAGGGACTGAATCTAGATGATCAGGCCGTTGATCAACCACGAACGAGCGACAATCAAGACCAGGAATATGCAGACCAGACTATTACAAGATATCAGAGAGGCGAGGAGTTCGAGCCTTACGAGGAAGAAGTCTCGGTTGTATTGCGTCCGAATCGAAATGTTGGAGGCGCGGAAGAATCCGCAGGACAATCAAAGGGCACTCCACGCAGAGCTACCGATATAAGGCTTGGTCACAACGAAATCGGGTCTCCAGGATGGAATGGGATCGCAGATCTACGAACAACCCCGTTGAACGTCAAAGTGAAACGTCATCTGCCGACTTCCACGATAAGCAAGCCTACCTACAACCTGCCAAGGGCTGGGCCATCCGCAAAGGCACCATCTCGTTCTCAGGCACACGACGTCCAGCCGCCAGACATGACTGCGGAATCCGTATCATCGTCAAGCTTTGGTATCACAAATATGTCTCCACCAGTGACAACAAATTTCGGCAACACCATCACACGTCGTAATCTGGAAAAGACGCCAGCGAAAGAGGCGGTCAAGCTTGTCATTGACGATCTTATGCGGGGAATCGGAGGAGGCTTTAGCCCCAGTCCAGTTATGGAGGCGGATGCAGCGTTTGCAAAGTATGGTTACGGCACAGACGGAATCGGGGAAGCAAGGGGTACACCGTCGAAGAGCATGGGAAAGCGAGGACAGATGTTGGATCAACTGTCGAAACGTGGCGGGGAGAGACATGAGACTGCTCATCCCGACAACGAGGATGCAAATGATTATATCACGTCACCCCAGCATCACCAACTACCTCATTCTCAAAATCAACGTCCAGATACGTCCACCGTCGGTATGCCACGTGAACATTACCAAGGAGCAGCAGACTCCTCATACACGTATGATGCACAGAGTCTACTAGAAGAATCGTTTGCCGGTGCCGGAGGTGAGGACTCGCTTGAGGTGGACCGCGATATGCAGCTTCCAGAGGGGTATGACGACCCGACAATCCTTCTCGGAGGACGACCTTACCAGCCGGACCATGGAGAACAGAAGATCCCGTCACCATCGCCAGCACATCACGGACGACAGCCGCATTATCGACCGGATGATCTGCTGGATGCGGAAACCACGATCGATGCTGATACCTATCTTGCCGGGCATCGAGATAGAGATAATCAGCCGACCGCCACTCTGAACACTATGATGACAACACAGTCGGACTTGCTGAGATTCTCCCCCGCGGCGTCGGAAGTCGCAAGTGTTTTTGGAGGTAGCAAGTCGGCGCATGGACAGACAAGTCGAGGTGGAGGGTTCGCCTTGTTAGGCGCCGACGATATACATACTTTTCATGGAGGTGTAAGTCCATCATCTCTCCCTTCCTTCAGTGTCGTATCATAACACTGACATCTTTGCACCTCGCCGTCCGACATATAGCGCTTGGAGGATGCCGGAACCAGCCCCAGGGCTTCGCCATCTTATGCCTTGAGCCGTAAAGGAGTACATCCGAATCAGCAAGGTGGGCGATAAGCCCCGAAAATGTTGTGAAATTATGGTATAGTAGGCGGGCGCACCAGCAGCGTCTGCGTTCGCATGCGCAGGCAAGTATCTCGGTAGTCAGTAATGGATATGCATATATACAACCGAGTAGTGACAACGCAAGGGCTTTAGCGGATAGTTCGGCGCAGACCAATGATCCTGCAGAAGCGTTCGCCTTGATTTCGCGAAACCGTAGACAGCGATAAAGATGACGACCTAATGGCCGTCGGATCCACCCGGACTGTAAGCGGAGAAGGTTCGCGACGCATGCTTCTTGTCAGAAGTTTTGCTGGTGGCACTGAAGCTGGATTTGAGGCCAGACATTGCAGGCGGAACAATATTGAAGAAGGAAGTCCCGTTTGTCGGTAGCTTTACCGAAGCGAACCCACCCATTTGCCCGCCAGCAGGTGCAGAGGCCTTGCTGGGGGTTGACGGAAGATCGAGCCCGAACGCTCCGCTGCGCTTCGTTGGAGTACTGCTCTTCGCCCGGCGATTCAACGCCGAAGATCTTTCATTAGAGGTATCGTTGAACAGCGGTTGTTTGCGTATTTTGGGTAGCGAACGTCGAATTTGCATGGCATCGTGCTCTGCGTTCAGGGCTGAACTGGCAATTTCTGCAGTCGACATTGTGTGCGTTGATAGGTGGGATTCGCCATCTTCTGATGGCTTGCTTGAAGCTTTGTGCTGGCCATTGTCATCTTGTCTTTTCGAAAGAGATAATCGCTTCACTCGTTGGGACAGATCATGCAAAATCTGGGTTTCACGTTGAAGTTTGTCTTCATTCGAACGTAGCGATTGGTCGATGCTTGCCAATGCAGACGGACTAGAAGTGACAAGGTTAGGCCCACTCAAGGTAAGAAGACAAGGACACGTACCGGAGAGGCATACGGCCGGTTCGTTCTTGGCTACTCTTGCGCTTGACAATTGTTATCTGTTCTTCGATCTTGTTTAGTTTACTCGTCACATTCTGTGGGGGCACAATTCAGCTGATTGATTCTTGATTGTGCGCTAACTGCACGCTTTGCCTTACCTTGTATGATGCCTGGAGCCGGATCTGCTCTTGAGCCTGTTTCGGTCCCAACTGCCGCACCCTGAACGCCTTTCGGAAGTCTGGATCCATACGTGCGCGTTTGTAACGGGCGCACGTTTCGGAGAGGTTGGTTGCTATGATACACAGATGAAAGGGTGTAAGTATACATCCTGACAGCAAAGCGGTTGCATCATCTGCTTGCCTTTATTCATGGAATTCACAACCTTTCTGGTCTCTTCATTCAGTTCGACGCCAGCCTTCCGCATTTTGTCGGCGCTTTCGTAGCTGTCCTTGGTCGCCTGCGCAAATACATCGAGTGCACTGAGGTACCAGAACTCCGCATGAGGGACATCGTCCTTTGTTGGCTTCTGACCCTGAACTGCACTGGATGCTTTATGGAACGATTCGTTTTCGTCCGCAAGCAGTTTAAGCTAGAAGACAATGGTTTAGCGTGTACTTAGACCCTCCTCCCTTGGCTTCAACTTACCGACTGCAGCTCTTTTTCCAAATACGAGAACGCATCGGCGAACGCAAGAGACATACCGTGTGCGGGATCCGGAGACGCCGTAGATTGTGTTGTGAAATCAGACTTAGAAGGAACCCCGGTAGTCTTCTCTTGAGCAAGAGAGTTTCCGCTCTGGGCCATCGATGAACGCGAGGTCGAGGCAGATTCAAAAGAGGACGCTTCAAAGTCCACACCTCGCTTGCCACTGGGTGTTGATGACGACGTAGAATCCCCTGCGAACTTTTGTGCAGGTTTCTTGATCGGGTCCGACGCCACTCGGGGTGGTTCGTGCCCGATGTTGTCCTCGCTTTCAATAGCAGGCAAGCTGGCGTTTATCAGAGGCGAACTCTTCCCCGGAGTTGCGGTCGGAGCACGGAACCCGAACACGTTCGGCTTGGATTGCAGTGTCGAACTCGCAGGCGGCTGCATACCAACGCCAGCGAATGCAGACTTGTTTCCTATCTCTCCTGCCTTTGTCGCTGGTGATCCGCCGAAGCTGAATGGTGTAGCTGGCTTCGGGACAGAAGTTGCGGCTTCCGATACTGGTTTTATGCCAAAGAACGATGGAGGTTCAGCTTTGCTTTCTTCCGTAAGGATCTTCACACTATCAGGTTGCGAAGGCTTCATAGCGGAAGTATGTGGAACATCGAACGAGAATTTGGTAGGACTGTTCTTGACCGGTTCCGGGGCTTCGGACGCAGTTGCCAGAGTTTCCCATTCCTGAGCTGCTTCTTGAACTTTGGATGTCTTTCTTGAATGGCCCTTCGGGAAGATGGCGTCGCCTATTGCAGAGCCATCTGCACCTTTAGCTCTTTTATCAGTCGCTTCTGAATCCGGATTCTCCACCAAGACAGCAGAGGAAGAGCTAGTCTCGGAAGCCTCGCTAGCACTGGCTTCTTGCTCGGCTGCCTGATCACCATCCAGCACGGACTTGGTTTCTTCTTCAGTTTCCGTGTAGGTGTCGGATCCATTGTCGCTATGTCTCGACGAGTGACTGCTTCCCTCTGACTGGGATCTTGTCTCTGTTTGGCGATCTTGGACAGGATCTTCCAGTGTTGAAGAATCTTCTTCGACTTTGCTCGACTTGTAATCGGTACCCGCTTCAGCGCTGTCCTCGTCATCTTTCTCTTCAAGTTCTTTGCGCTCCGAAACTTCTGCGGCTGATGAGTCGACAGAGTACCCTACCACGTTGGCAGTCTTGGATTCTGCCCAAGCGGACTGTGTGACTTCTTTGGGAGAATCTGAATTCTGTACCGGGCCTTTCGGTTGACTCTTCTCTTCTAAGGGAGATGATGTGACATTGAGCTGCATTTTCGCTGCAGCGCCAAAGACTGAGAATCCTCCTGCTGAAGAAAAAGCGGAAGGGCTGCTCGATTTTGTTGGTGTGGAAAATCCTGCGAAACCGCCGGTGGTCTGAATTGGTTTGGGTACAGGCGGTTGTGTTGTCGACGCCTTCGGGGCCGCAGTGCTGGTTCCAAATGTAGACATGCCAAAGGCCGGTTTGCCTGCGGAATCGGGCCTCGCAGCTGGTGGCTTGATTGACCCAAATGTACTCGATTGGCCGAACTGCACCCCTGTCGAATTTGCGGGCTTGGGAATCGTCGCATCGGATGAAGGAGGAGTAGCCGCGGGCGAAGATCTTGAAGATGCGCTTGCGAAAAATGAACCTGATTGTGCGGGTTTGATGAATGAGCTCGTACGCTGGACAGCCGGTGTGTCCGGAACGGGTGTGCTTTTGACGACATCTGTGTCTTGAATTGCAGCGTTCAGATCATCACCAAAGACATCCAGACTGAAAGGAGAAGCCTTGGATGCAGTATCGTGAGTGACATCCTCTTTCTTGTCCACCGTTTTGGGTGCAAACGCGGATTGGCCAAACGCGGATGAGGAACCAAACGCGGAGGAAGAACCAAACGCGGAGGAAGAACCAAACGCGGAGGAAGAACCAAACGCGGATGGTGAACCAAAGGCGGATGAGGACCCGAATGCACTAGCTGGTTTGGCGTCTGATGAGCTAGGCTTTGTAGCAGGAGACGAACCGAAACCAAAAGACGTGTTCACTTTAGATGGGTCCGAGGGTGATGATGTCGCTGCAGGTTTGCCAAATGCGGACGCTCCAAATGGCGAAGGCGTTCCAAATGCGGAAGCGCCGGAAGCAGGAGTCGATGGTGTTGCTGCGCCAAATGCAGATGCTCGGCCGAACGCACTCGCGCCAAATGCCGTTTTCGGGATTTCTGACGCAAGGCCACCTTCCTTCGCTGGAGTCATAGGAGGCGCGAATGGAGAAGAAGCGGCTCCAGGTTTGGACTCCGCGGCAGGCGTGACAGACGCACTGGCGGGTTGATTGAACGCTGATGCGCCAACAGCAGGTTTGACAACGTTCGCCGAGCTTAATTGCACGCCGAAACTGTTGGCGCCAAAGGCGGGTGCCGCTGTCGTAGAGGTCTTTACAGCGAAAGCGTTCGCCCCTCCGAAACCACTCGATACCGTGGGTATGCTGACTGGTCCGCCGAATCCGAAAGCTGGTTTCGCGCCGCCTGAAAATCCCGCAAATGCAGACACTGCAGGTGTAACAGAGCTGCCGCTGCTCCCGAAAGGATACTGCAGGACTGGTGCTGAAATTGATGAGGCTTCCGTCGACGGTGTCAAGATGTCTTGTGCTTTGACCATACCATCATAGGGCCCGTCTCGACTGTTGATGACATTGTATATCACCAGGATACCGTCACTTGTATATTCCAATAATCGTGGAGCTGGAGGAAGATCCGGTTGAGCTTCTCCTCCTTCCATTTCCTGCTGTATATTGGTTTGACTGGTGAGGTCGATTGCTAGTCCTAGTACCGTCGCATCGTCGGAGAACGATCCCGGTTCCGTCTCTTCCCGCATCGGCACACCAGGACGGGCACTCTCGTCTGGTCTCAGTACGTCCCAGACAGGGACGTCGGCCGGATTCGTTGTACTGCTGCCCTGTAGAATGGCGATGTCGATAGCCGGCGCGGCACTCAGAAACGTTAGATGGCGAAGTCGAGTACCCCAGTTTCTGATATGAGCGATATTTCGATAATTGCCTGACCGCTGCAATCCCCAAGCTGGTAGAATGTCTTCGAACAGCGTGAACGTATAGACTGGCGGAGTAGCTTTCGGTTGCCTGTGGACAAGGTACTGCTTTTGATCATTGACCGAATCCGAAGTAGTTCCTAATTGGGTGTTGTAAGTCACGAGCAGTAAATCGTTTTCTAGCCAGCTGATTGAAACGGGGAAGTATCCACCTTCCGCTGCCAAGGTTGAAGGCAGCGGGATTTCGGCCTTTTTCTCACCCTCGGGCGTATACTGTTCGAGCGTTCCATCGGTCTTGCCAAGTAAAAATTGCTTTCCCTTTGGAGACCAGGCAACTAGATGATTGCGTCTAGGGTCAGTGCAGTCTAGACGAAGCAAGTGAGAAAAGTGACAAACCACTAGTAAAAGCCTGATCGATCTTGCGGATAACCTTGGTCGCCGATGTGATATCTAGCACGATTAAAGACGATGTAGTCAAAGCCAGCACAAGATTGGGTAGACCGCCTTCCGGCGATGGATTCGGTAGCAGATTTAGCAACGTCGAGCTAGAGTCGGCGAATATGCGTTCCGGTATGGCCTGCTGGGCGGCAAGACGTTAATTACCAAATCGAGAACAAATTCGATGTTGTCACTAACCGTTCCAGAGAGCAAATCCTTGATATCCCAAACATCGATCGACCCGTCTATAGATCCGGATATCAACTTTTGATCCCTCATGGCAAGCCTTTATAGTGAAAGAGCAGGATCAGAACTGCCTAACATACGGAGAGATAGAAGGACACATACCTAATCCACTGTGCCCTCGATTGAAGCTCTATACTCTGTGCTGGATCAGCTCGGCTTGTGGTGGAGCTTTCAGATGCCAGCTTTGCCAGCTTATCAACCTCATATGCCTTGAGTGCTACGTTCAGGGATGAAATGTCATCAGATATCGCCTTTTCACGAAAGGATTCATGCTTACTAGCTTCATCTGCAATGAAACAGAGACCCCATAAGTTCGACACCGCCAACAAGCTGCATTCTGCCGGAAGCTCCGTCAACTTTGTGTGATCAAACGAGTCTGTCAGGCGAACATGGACATCCGATCTCGCTGGCTTCTCCAATCGTAGCCACTGAGTGCAGGGCGGTGCGCGGCGGTCAGCATCCGACGCCTCACACACCTAGACATTGACTTACATCGACGTCCTCCTCTGCAGCGATTGCCTCATTAATTGACATTGTTTCTTCTGCCTGATCTACGTTTTGATGGTCGCGTAAGTTTGTTGGCAATGGTCTAGATCGAGAAGTTGCCCAGATAGCCTCTCGTATAGGATCAGCCTCGATATGCGCTAGGGGCGACGAAGACACTCTTCGCTGTTTGTTCCTGCCGTGGGACTCCCGTGAATCCGCTTCAGCTGATACGTCACTTGCGTTGGAGGACAAGCGTTGGTGACGAGTCGCGTTAAGACCTGTTTGGGCCGTAAACATCAAGTGGTGTCGAATGCCGGTGTACGGGAACTAACATAGCTACTAGAAGTATTCAGATAGCTTCAGCAGGACCGAGTGGATGAGCCGTCCAACTTGTTCGATTACTCCGAGGCTTTGAAATTGCGACTGACATATATTAGGTAATTACGTAATCATAGACTGCACAGTTGCCATAGCGAGCGTTCTGGTCGAGTACTGGTTGAGTGATGCATCTACCTGATGAGATCTATCCACTATCGAGTCGTCAGACTCGGCATTAATACAGCTCATCACAACCAGGTCCTCACTTTGTGCGATGGATAAATCCCGAGGACTCGTATTATAAGCTCCAATGTTACATCAACTTGTAGCGTGTTCTTGTGCACTTTCTGAACACATCGGAGACATTCCCCTTCGCAAAACGTCTGCTTTGCAGCAGCCATCTTCATCTAACGACAAGTTTCCCTACAATTATAGCATACCGGAGGTGGGAGCCTAGTTGGACTGAGCTCCTGCACGTCTCAAAGCAGCCTCCAAAGCTTCAACTTCAAACGCCGCTAGATTTGCCGACGTCTCCACCTCAACATCCTCCTTCATGTGTTGCTCATTGGTGGTCCCCGACAAGGGCGTGATTCCGATACTGTAAATAGAGGGCGGAGTCAGGACATGTAGACAATTTGGACAGTTACGATACCTACCTTTGGCAGAATTTAAAAAGAATCTGCTCCACCGTCATACCATGTCTTTTGGCAAATTGCAGTACAGGGGGACTCTTGAGTAATCCCGGATTGCCAGACAAGGTCCAGAAGCTCCTGAAAAAGATGATTGATTGATATTATAAAGAACTAATGCATGGTCAAGAGCGTTTTCACGATCCGACGCTTGGTGCAAGACTACGTACTGGTATCGAATGCCATTCTGTCTGCAAATGTCAAGAACTAGGGATCACACAAATGGAGATTGTCAGGTTCAGTTGTTTGAACCAACTGAGGAAATTCTCCAGCGAGACTTACTTTCCCAATCCCAGCCATTCCCCTCCCACCAACGGTTCTGCACGATACCGACAGGCACCGATGAGAAGCTAATGATTTTTCGAAGTAAGTCCGGTTCATAGATATTACTTATGCCTAGATGCCTGATCTTGTTGGTAGACACAAATCCCTCAAGGGTTCTCCATGCCTGTTTGTTTCCCTTTTAATCAAAGTGCGGACGTTAGTAGGGGATTGAAGCAGAAAGTCTGAATGATGGCTCACCTCAACTGTAGGTATTGGACTGTGCAGCAAAAGCCCATCCAGGTAATCAACATTGAGCTGTCTCAAGCTTGTCTCCACAGAGCTTTTCACCTGCTCCTCGATTGTACTCTTGGGATCGTACGGCAGCGGCTTGGTCATATCCTGTCCTCCGATAGGAGTATATTTCGTTTGAATCCACAGAGAGGCTCGCGGTATGGAGTGTTTCGTTTCCAACTCAGAAATGGCCTTTCCAACCAGTTCCTCTCTGAGAAGCATAGAATGGATTAGCAAGAGCCTTCATTTCATACCTATTGGCGACAACCTACCGATAATGCTTGGGCTGACAAGCGGTGTCAACTCCTTTAAATCCCGCAAGAACAGCTTTAACGACGAGTTCCGTTGTTCGTTCTTTCTTCCATGCCGTCCCGTACATCATTTTTGGCATAGAGTGTAGGGTTGTCATGGTGTCTATCTAGTTCAATACCATATACGAAATCGGCACAAGATAGGAGTCAATCTACGTGGCCTCGTGACGAACTCGCAGGACATACAAGATTGCTGAAGCCTTCAACTCTTTTGCTTCTCTGTGAACGTTTATCCCAAGTCGGAGAGTGATGAGATATTGACTTATCGTTGTGCCGATGTCTCGAGGTGGCAGATGTTTAACGTAACGTCTTGATGAGCAGCTGGTGGAACTACTATTTACTAACCGCCCTTCCTCTGATGACGAATTGGCAGACTAGACGTTGTTGTGAATGTTCGAAGCCTACACGTCATTTTGTAGAGTTTACATTTCCGAAAATCGTGAACTGGCTATCGCCGACAAGCATCACCGACTGTGTCAGTACCGTTCAACAAGATGTCCATCGCAAAATGATTGTGCCGCAGTCAGTCCCGAGCTCTTGCACTCCAAGTCGTGTATGCTGCGTAGACTTTTACCACCTGTCACGAGATACGCTTCCACCCCACCAAAAACTCTTGCATTTCGAGCATTCGTCACTTCGAGCTCGACTTTGACAGCACCTATCAGAAACAAACCCACAGCACTTTCTACGACACTTCGCAAAATGTCCGCGCCTGAGCAAGGTGGAACGGCGGCAAACCTCCTGCCGGATCCCGTCACCGGAGAAATGATCTCCAAGAGCGAATTGAAGAGGAGAGAAAAGCAGAGAGCCAAGGATGCAGCAAAGGCGGAGAAGAAGGCTGCTGCTCCAGCTCCTGCCGCAGGCGAAAAGAAGGAAAAGGATGCCAAGAACGACGAGGAAGAAATGGATGCCGGCGTAGGTGCTCTCGATCAGGTAGCTTTGTCAAGCGAGTTCACTCATGATGATACTCGTTTTATGCATGTTAGCAATACTATGCCGTCCGAAGCAAGAAGATCCTGGCCCTGAGAGAGTCCAAGACACCCGACCCTTACCCTCACAAGTTCCATGTCACTCAATCCGTTCCCAGCTTTATTGAGGAGTTTGGAAAGGAAGGTGTGGTCAAGGACGGTGACCGTCTCCCGAGTCCTGTTGTGAGTAAATCCTTCGTTTCGCAGGAAGTGCAACGCTCATCATCCACCATACGTACTAGGTGTCGCTCGCTGGTCGATTGGGTAACATGCGAAGCTCCGGTAACAAGCTGCATTTCTACGACTTGCATTCGGAGGGAACCAAGGTTCAGATTTTGGCTCAGATTCAGTAAGCAGACCGTGTAATCCGACTGTGACCTGATCATTGATGGCATGTCGATTTTCCAGAGACGCCGAAGACGAGAAGGACTTTCATGAGATCCATGCTCTCCTCCGACGGGGTGATATTGTCGGTGTGACCGGTACTCCTTCCCGAACCAAGAAGGGTGAACTGTCGATCTCGCCTTCCAAGATCATCCTTCTTTCACCCTGTCTCCACATGCTCCCCAAGACTTCCGATGGAGGCTTGACCGATGTTGAAATCCGATACCGAAAACGATACCTTGATTTGATCATGCACAACAATGTCCGAAACATCTTCATGACGAGAAGCAAGGTCGTAAACTATATCAGGAAGTACTTGGACAGCATGGGCTTCATGGAGGTATGTGGACTCTTACCGCGTGAAAGTCTGCAGTCTTACTGACCTCGTCCCTTGCTGTACAGGTTGAGACCCCCATGATGAACATGGTTGCCGGCGGTGCCACCGCCAAGCCCTTCATCACTCACCACAACGATCTCAAGCTCGACTTGTTCATGCGAATCGCTCCCGAATTGTTCCTCAAGCAACTTGTCGTTGGTGGTCTCGACCGAGTGTACGAAATCGGACGAGTTTTCCGAAACGAGGGCATCGACATGACACACAACCCCGAATTCACCATTTGTGAATTCTATATGGCATACGCGGACATGTACGATCTGATGGAGATCACTGAATCCATGGTGTCTGGTATGGTCAAGTACTTGACCGGTGGAACCAAGGTCAAGTACCACCCCGAAGGCAAGGGTGAGGGCAAGAAAGAGTACGAGCTCGACTTTGCTACACCGTGGAAGCGATACGACATGATTGGCGAACTCGAGAAGCAGTTGAACGTCAAGTTCCCACCGGGAGAGACTCTTCACACCGAGGAAGCCAACAAATTCTTGCGAGAAGTCTGTGAGAAGGTGAGATTTCAGCCCTTCTCTGTGCAGTTGAATATATGCTGAGTGATCTGTCCCCGAATTTGTAGAACGGTGTCGAATGCTCGGAGCCCAAGACCAACGCACGACTACTCGACAAGGTGAGCCAGGGCATACTCTGAAAGCAATAGAATATCTACTAAACATCTGGAATGGGGTATCAGCTCGTCGGTGAATACATTGAAAACCAATGTATCAACCCATCGTTCATTGGTAAGTCGAGTCAAGCACATCGTCTTACCGCGGTTTGTTAATATGATTCTGGCGTACCCTAGTTGGCCACCCGCAAGTGATGTCTCCTTTGGCCAAGTATCACCGATCTCGATCCGGTATCTGTGAACGATTTGAAGCCTTCTTGGCAACCAAGGAGATCTGTAACGCTTACACCGAGTTGAACGACCCCTTCGACCAACGTGAACGATTCGAGGAACAAACTAGGCAGAAGACACAGGGTGATGACGAAGCTCAGGGTGTTGATGAGACTTTCATGAACGCGTAAGCCGCTGATTATAGCTCACAAGCCTGTCGAAATATTAACGATGAATTTTAGGCTCGAATACGGTTTGCCACCTACCGGTGGTTGGGGTATCGGTATCGACCGATTGGTCATGTTCTTGACGGACTCTAGCAACATCAAGGAGGTTCTGGTGAGTTACGACGACGGATTTGCCTTCTGGGGAATATAGTCTGACGGATTGCTTTCCCCAGCTTTTCCCCGCCATGAGGCCTGCCCAGGGTAATGCGCACGGTATGTGATTTCGCTCTGTCGAATTGTATACTACCGATATCTAATGCTACTCTCGCTGTTGTCTTACAGGAGTGACAGAGGTGACCGCTGCAGATGCAGTAGCTGCTGAGGCTCAGCAATAAGGCTTCTCATGGATTGTAATCAGTCGAGGAGGACAATCATTATTTGCAACAGGGGATTAGCCTTCTCGCGGCACACTGCACCGACAGTAGTCATTGTTGACCAGAGTCATTTCAACCCATTTGCGAGGCTTTTTGACATGGGAGAGTTATACAGAGCTGCCTCGGTCGCTCCTCGATTTACGTCTACGTTTTTATGATTTCGCCATGTGTGCCGTAAGGAATACTTGGCCCGGCTGTTTTCCCTTGAGCCTTCCAAAGACATTGCCTTTTCTAGCGGAATGTGATATTGGGGTTGAAGCCATATGGCAAATTCGGTGTCTTGAGGACAGGAAACTGTGGATGGGTCCATGGGCCGAGTTTCAACCGCTTCTTCCGGGTTGTTCTCTCATGGGTCAGGCATTGCAGTCAAGTAAATCCTTGTCCTATGGGTTGCAAAGGTGCTCCCGTCGAGTACCATACGGCGCGGATGCTGTACTTTCAGGAGCGGATCGATGCGTAATTGTTATTATGTATACTCTATCTCATAGTGCAACGTCGTGCAGACTCCTGTACAATTGTACAATCCTTTCCCGGTGCATTATTCGACCCTAGCATTGGGCAAACTCAAGCGCTAGCTTTTGTGAATGACAGTGCACTAACGGCTCACCGCATTTTCGGAGATCCGCAAAAGACAAAGAAGTTTCGACTTCCGCGGAGAGATCCTGTGGTTCTTGTTCTGCGAGGAAAGCGAGCACGGCCGCGAACGTCCGCACAAAGTCTTCCATCTCTTGGTCCTTGCCCAGCGCAAACGCATCTTTCCGCCAACAAACCACGAAATCTGTACCAGCTGCGTGTCCTATGGCGTTGACGATAATTGGAGGACCAAAGATGTTTTTTGTTTGCGCAAATATGACACTGGTGGCGGTCGGTGGTAGGCGAGGCAAGTGTCCGAGATTTGAGACTTCGATTGATGCAGAGGGAGCCCGGGACGCCTTGTTCAACAAGAATGTTTCCCAACCTGTTGGCGCTGGTGATTCCCCGTCAACTTTATTTTGACCGTCTGGAATATGCACCAGCATTCCCATCGCTTGAACCGCTTGTTGTCCTCCCTCTGTCGAGCGAAGCCATTCGGCGTATTTCTTTGCTTCTTGCCAGAACGACTGCTCGCCATTGTTTGAGCAGTAAATATCGGCATCCAGGCTGGCCACGTAATTGCCGGAGATCGATGGAAAAGATAGAGCTTGGTCTCTTATCGATATGGGAGTACTGTGGACCACTTTCAATGACGATGGTCGCTCCGATTTGGCAGACGTACACCAAAGTGCAACAACAGCTGCAATTTCGAAAATCGGGTGCAATGTGTCCACTTGATGTCGCTTTCCCATTGCCTTCAGATTCGCCAGCGCTCGAAGACTCAGCGCGAGATGTCGGTAAACCTGCTGACCCGGTGGTCCAGCTTGAGGAGGTACTCCTGGCCAACAAGCGGTTTGCTTCACCCTTTTCGCAATAAAGTTGGGAAGCCGTGGAATGACGAGTTCGTTCCAAACGACACGCAGCATGAATCCATAGCTGGGTTTGCAATCGATGGTGGTTTCCAATGCTCGAGGGAATTTCTCTGCTGGAGGAATCGTGTCCGTTGAGGGCTGTTGTGTGACTTCCTTTTCCTTCAAGAGCGCATCGAACAGCGCAAGCCCGGACTTTCCATCGGAGATGACATGGTTGATGGTGAGAGCGAGGAAAGCGGGTGTTCCGCTCGTTCTACTGCGATACCTCACTATCCGCCAGAGGAACTTGTCGGAAGTGACCCGCAGGGGTCGCTCGTTGCCGAGTTCTTGCGAGATAACCTTCTCCAGCGTAGCTGCGGAAACCGTCGAAGGTATCTGGTCTTCGCTATTTTCGTTTCTCGACGCAGTGCGTCCTATAAAATCTACAAGCTCCACGTCGGTGACCAATTCCCGGACCCCGGTTTCGACGTCTTCATCTGACAGTAGTCCCCACTTTGGCGATGTTGTCCGGCCATCGATTACACGAGCTCGCAGCAACGGATACTCTTGTACAAGCTCCCGAGCTCTCGACTGGAGAGATTCGACCGAAGGTAGGCTGGTATCACTCGGATAGGTCGCTATGTATGTGATTAATTGCGGGTTTCCGGTCGTATCTCGAGCCAAACTGTATCGTTCATAGTTTCCAACTGAAATCGCGCTCGTGTCAGAGAATAACAGCAGATTGATGAGGCCTGTGGAATGACTTACGTTTACGGATGCTTTGGTCCTTCGCGAGATCAGCCATTTTGTGTGAACACTGAAGAGATGAAGACGAATGCAACGAGACGAGACATGCATTGAAGCCAGAGATACAGGTCGGAGATCGGGGAATCAGTGCGGGTTCTAATCCGAGCCGCCAGCGCCAGCAGGACTTGAATCAACGACTTCATTTGTGAATGAGCGGTGCAAGCTGTGGTGCAGCAGGGGACTAGAGCTGGGATATGCTTCTCCCATCTCCTATGTGAGCTGCCAGACAACCTGGCATAGTGCTTGCAACGGCAACGTTAGTACCCGTGATATCCCTGTCACGAGGACAAGGCTAAATCGCAACCAACATGACAGCGCTTTCTCACATCCACCTAGAACAACGATGCGATGAAGATGGATACTGAGGTAGCGTGTGATTCGCGTTTACAGGCCGCCTTTCGACGATTGACATTCTTCTCGCACTACACTCGGGATCTATATCAATGGTTCCAATTGGGGAGTCTACTTTGTATTTCCCAAAGCAGCTTGTCTGATAGTTTCCATTTTTTCCATAAAGATTTTCACCATTCTCTGTGCCTCTGGGTTGCTCTCGTTTCCATAAAGCGCGAACATGGTGAAGCCTTCTGGCATACTCTCCGGCGACAAGGACGGGTATCTCGTGTTCAAGAGTTGTAAAAGCGCTTTGTTGATGTACTGTGCCGTTGAAGGAGCCATTCAGTGCACGGTTCAAGCAAGCTTTGTGAAGTGGACGGGGAAAGCGAAGTGGCACTCACAGCATAGCCCCTTTCGCTGTAATGCAGTCCATCGGAGAAAAGCTCGCTAGTCTTCAGCTCGCCATTCTTCACAGCATCATCATGCAGCTTCCACACATCCACAACACCCACATCCGCTTCCTTTGCAACATCCAGAACGGCATCTCGAATTCGCTTAGCAGCTTCTGGAGAACGATTGTCCGTAAACTCGCTGGGCATCCCTTGTTCCCGCCCTAGAGCGCTCCAGGCGGCCATATCAACGGTGGAAGGGGTGAGCAAGATGACTTGAGCGTTGGGCTGGGTTTCTTTTAAGGATTGCAAGGTGGCTTTGACGTTTTGGGTAAAGTCCTCTACCGGAACCTATGAAGAAGGATATCAGGTCCACTGGCTAACAGCGATCTTTGCAAAAACGTACATGTTGAATCCCGTGCGTGGTCCTGATCGATGATTTGTTGTCAGTGGTTTCCCCTGGCGTTCGAGAAGCGCCACATGTACTCACGCGTCGTTGGTGCCGATATGCACAATCACGAGCAGCGTTTGCCCGCCGCTAGGCCACTGGAAATCGTCCTTCAGCTTCTTCAATAATTGTTCTGAGTTGCTAAGCAAGGCAAGATGGATCGAGTCGATAACGAGCCCTGAGTGGGAATCGGATGGCACATACTATCCACCCATCCCGCGGTTGATGACATCGGCTTTGCCTTGGTACTAGCGACGTAGGAGACTATCAGCGCGAGCAGAACCTAACGAGCGAGCCATTACTCACCGCATCTATGAGTGCAGCACCATATCCGCCAATCTTGAATGCCTGCTGCGAGATGGAATCTCCAGTAACGATGATTTGAGGGTACGAGGGAGACATGTCGCTTCTCTATCGGGGATGCGGTCGAGAATAACGTTCAAAAGACTTGGTCGAGTAAGTTCGAGGGCTTTATAGCGTGCGGTCGAAGAGTAATGGCGGGTCGAGCTGGCGGGTATGTATAACATAGGTCGCATGTCTGACAATCTATATGGCAGCCAATTCAGATGCCAACAACGAACGACGAAGCGGGGTCACTGTTGCTGCGGAATGCGAATCCTCAACTCCGAGATTCCAATCCTTATATAGCATCGGAGCAACGCCGACGCAAACTCGAGACAACCTGACGACGTCAACAACGTGTCGCTGCATAATCATGCTACTCGAGCGCCGTCGATCAGCAACCAGATCATCATTATAATCGAACAGTACCTCAATTTCAGCGTGCCATATTTCACTTGACATAGCGTCAGATTTATGCTATGCCTCCGCCACTGATCCGTGTGTCCGGGCCTTTTCTTACACTGATGGGCCACTTGACCTGCGTGTCAGTATGAAGACGATTCTGAGCTCGCCTACGACGCCTGCACTCCTCGTGGATTAAGTTGTCTTCCACGTTGCAATTCCGGGAAAGAGTCAAGTACTCGGAGCGTTTGCGTACGAGCATTTCCGTGGTCTGTGCTGTTTGAGTCGGGGTTTCTTGCTGGAAATCATGTGCGCTACGCACACCGCTCGTCCCGCTCCTGTTCGGTATATGTGTCTCTAATCTCATCCAGCTCGTTACTGATTTTACAACCAAGGAAAGCGAATGCTCAACCATGATCAGATTGACATCTCTTTCCTTTTCCTTTATCAAGGGTAGAGTTGTTTAACCAACAATGATCTTCTCGTCCTCGCTGAAGTCGTATGCTGGGATCTCCAGGTTGAGCTAAGAGAGATAGTTAAAAGGTATAGTCAGAAGAAGACACAAGTAGCGGCGAACCTAGGGCACTTACAGGAGCAGGGCCCTTTCTTATTCTACCAGAGATGTCGTAGTGCGAACCGTGACACGGGCAGAACCAGCCTCCATAGTCACCAGCTTCACCGATAGGAACACAACCCAAATGCGTGCAGACCTGCAAAGTAGCACGAAGCGTCAGTACAGGTATGTATATTACGAAATGGACATGCCATCCTGAACTTACACCCAACATAACCAACCACTCTGGCCTCTTGACTCGGTCATCATCAGCCTGAGGATCCCGCAAACTCTTGACATCAACCTTGTTGGCCTCGTCAATCTCATCCGCGGTTCGGTGTCGAATGAAAACTGGCTTTCCTCGCCACTTGACAATCAAGTTCTTTCCCTCGGGAATGGCGCTCATCTCGACCTCGACCTTGGCCAAAGCCAATACATCGGCGGAAGCGGCCATGTTGGAGAGAATATCCGAAACGGTAGACTTGGCGCCGGAAGCGGCGAGAAGACCCATCGAGCCGACCATGAAGTATGACAGGGTTCGGTTGGTGTTGGGGTTCTGGGCCATGTACGGAGTGAAATCTGGGATGTCGGTGGTGGCTCGTTCAACGGCTCGCGATGTGGAGAATGTTCGGTGTTGCAGGATACCAGTGGCTCGAGCTGTACAAGGGATTTCGTGTAAGCATTCGACTTTGCAAGATTGTTGAAAGCTCCATGCAGCACCTCCATCTCTACTTCGTGAGCACTCCGCTTCAATCATGCTGTACCCGTAAGCCGCTGGAGGCATCTTCGACATGCACCAAGACATTACCGAGTACCCAACATTCGACATTCGGCACAAAGGTTTCTCTCAGGACAGCGCCTTTCTTCACACTTCATCAATATCGCCTTTCCGCGGATTCCATCGAGCCTCTCACCGCGTCCGACTGTCCTACTACTCCGATGTGCTTCAATGGCTGTACAAGATATCCATCGCGACTTGTCCTTCTTGAAGCCTCGAACGGCCTGCACACTCACCGTTAACGTTAAGAGACTGCTTCAACGCACCTCGGGAACCAGCCCACGATGGGGTAACATCCTTTCGAGGACCGTGTGCACCATGCTCATCGGGGGAGTGACCCGATCCAACACCTCCGTGGACGCCCTTGAGGGCAAAGTTGACGGCTGACCGAGGAACGCCAGTAGCGGCGGATCGAACGGCGGGTGCGAGGTTGACTCGGTGAATCATGGTGGACATTTTCAGAGACTGAGTGGTGAGGATGTAGCAGAGCTGAGGAGGCCGCAATACAAAGCCGGGATACGATAGCGAGATCAAACCGACCACATAGAGACAATCGGGGTGATGTTCGATCTCCCAAGCAGCGTCAGTCGGGTTTTTTGCGAGTCAGGTCATTGGTTCTCGACCCAGAATGACTTTGGGCGCACCTCGCGAAGCCAGCCGCGACGAACGCTCGTGTTTCTCACAACTTTTCTCACGGTGTGTCAAGAGGCTACAAGGCGAAAGACTTTTACTCTACTTTGCCGCTCTTCGCATGATAACAGACACATGAGACTCGGAGACCGTAAGGTCCACTTAGTCTGTACGCAAGTTGTGTTAGGTCGCCGCTGCAAAGCGCAATGTCGATACGTAGCACAACTGCGACCGAATTGTTAAGCTTCTTTCCTGTGCGGTCTGCATACTGGCCCGGCAGTTTCTCCCTGCTTCGATAAGATACACAGTCAACAATGCTTTCAACAGTTGAACGACATGTTCTGAAGGCTAGGATAGGGTACGGAGCAAAAATACCAATTGTCGAGTGGACGCGCGGCGCAGATTGAGGAGGGAGATTTAGGCAATTCCGTAATATACCTGAGGCGTTGCGCCAACGGTTGCCTGAGCGAACCTGGAGTCTCATGGGTTGACTTTGACCAGTCCGTGAAGCTGCGAGTCTGGGGACCTTATGATATGTATCCCAGACCAGCATGACAATCATTGTCGGTACTTTCCTGCACAAAGATTCAAATAGGCGTGGAGGGCCATATTCTAGGATTTTCTCCCTGGGACCCCCTCTGACTTGCCTAATGCTTCTTAAAAGTGTGCAAAAGATCATGTCCGCTGGGTGGATTGAACACCCGACCTGCGGTAGTCAGAACACCTCCTATCGAAGATGTAACTTCAGACCGTCGCTCTCCCACTGAGCTAAGCAGACTTGGATGTTCAAAGAGTTAGAACACCCCTCTCACTCATCTTGCAAGCTCTTGTGGCCAGGTGTCACTTCCGGACAGCTTCCCCCCGGACTGGCGGGCTCCGGGGCTTCTTCCGGTTCGATCCCGCCTCATGAATGTACAGCTCGGTGGACTATCGGCGATTACGGAAACAAACTTGAACAGCCAACTTGACTGTCGGTGTCTTGTGCCTTGCTGTTCAATGTGGAAATGACCAGCCGACAGACTCGTGCAAAGCCCTTGAACTGTCCTACAAAGTCCTCCAAAAGATACATATAGCTCAGTTCATAGCTGTGGAGACTATCCGAGATGACGCCCAAAGTCAATTGTAGCATCCCACTCTGCGACTGACTTTATCGATATGTTCACCTCACCCGTCAAGACACCTCTCTCGTCGGTCCCTCTCAAGCTGCGCACTGCGAGGCGATACTCGGTGGCTGCGAGCGTGGCAAGGACAGTAAAGCAAGTTGAAGATGCGATGTTAGGCAGCCAATCGCCGAGGAGACCTAGAGCTGAGGGGACGATCGCATCCGTGTTTGCGTCCCTCTCTGGCGAAAAGGCGGTAGCTCTGCCCGACCGCTTCATCGATCTGAAGAGGTGAGTACGCCTCGCTCCCGCAAAGTACCCTTGACTGATGGGCATTATTTAGGGAGCTGCTTCACTCACCAGACTTACAAAATGCGGCTCGTGCAGCTTGGACAGACTTGTGTCAACACCTGTCAGTGAAAACCCGGGAAATTGCGGATGCCGGTAATTCGGTAAGTTTCGCGTGGTCCCGGTCTTCTGTACCCTGTCGCTCAACATGCATCAACCTACTAGATCATCCCTGAAGTCGAGTACAAGGATATCGCCAATGGACTTGCCCCTTCCCTGTTCGAAAAAATCAGAGCTAGCGGAACCCTCGTTGTTCGAGGAGTAGTGCCGGAACAAAAGGTAAGAACTTGCCGGATTAACTCTGGACAATTGCTGACCTTTTCATGATTGACAACAGGCGCTAGAGTGGCTTGAGCATATCAAGCGATATATTGCACAGAACCCTCAAGTCAAAGGGTTTCCGGAAGACGATAAGGCAGTATATGAGCTCTAGTAAGTTCTTTTGCGACGGTCATGTGACATGACAGTTGACAAATTGGGTTGCTTCTAGTTGGTCGAAAGCGCAACTGGAGGCGCGGTCGTGCTCCTCCTCGTTAGACGTTCAGCGCTTTTTACTTTCCCTCTTCAACAAGAACTCGACGTCCAATGCCGATGTCTCTTTTTCCGCGCCTCTAACGTATTGCGACCGTCTGCGCATCCGTCGACCTGGAGACAGCAGATTCGCCCTTGGTGCCCACGTTGACGGTGGAAGTGTAGAGCGATGGGAAGACCCAACGTATCGAAGTTCTTATAAATCGATTCTCGAAGGACGTTGGCGCGAGCATGACGCATGGGATATCGGTAAGTCCGACTGGCAGGAGCCAAGTTTCAGGTTCTGATTTGAGACGTTACAGGTGGAAGACCCACTGCAAATCAGAATCTGTACGACGGCCCAGGCGCTGTAGGTATCCTGCTCGCACTTCGTAACTGGTGGAAATTTCTCATCTCCCTGTGCCCAAATTCAAGTGCGGCATCTTCCGAGCATTCCAAGGTTGGACCAGTCTCAGCAGCACAGGACCCAGTGAAGGTACATTGAAAGTATTCCCAGCGATCAAGGAGAGCACCGCATACATTATCCTTCGTCCATTTTTCAAGTAAGTAGTTCAGTAGAGAAGATCCCCTTCAGCAGGAACTAACGATGTCGCATGGTGTCATGTAGAGCAAATCAGCCAAGGATTTCGCTTCCTGAAAAAGCCTACCTCGACCCTGCCAATTGGAGCCTGGACCTGGACAGTCCAACTTTCCCCGGTTCACCTTTGGGTCGCAGTCAGGAGCTTAACGACGAGACCCACCCGCATCTTTGTCTCAAGGAAACTTTACTCCCAATGAAACCGGTCAAACCGGGAGATCAAGTGTGGTGGCATTGCGACGGCATACACGCCGTAGAGAGCGAACACAAGGGCGCCAACGCTTCCAGTGTGCTGTACATTCCGTCTGTGCCGCTTACCGAAGCGAACGCTCGGTACATCATGGATCAGCGCGACAATTCTTATCTGGGTAGGATTCCTCCCCCTGATTTTCCAGGAGGCGAAGGAGAAAAATTCTTCGAAGGTACAGGGGGAGACGCTGACATTGTCACGGAACAAGGCAAGCAAGCTATGGGCCTCGCGCCCTTGAGTCTTGAAGGTGTTGACGCCAGCGAGAGGCTGCTGCGTCAGACAGCGTAGGTCCCTTTGTCTCATGGCGGATAATGATTATGCAACTGATCACGCTTTTTTATCATTGACGCACAGCAACAAGTTGTGGGGTTTCTAAGGCCCACGTGTTTCGTCATGATATCGGTTGGTCATACTGTGCGATCTGAAACCTCCTGTAGCATTACACAATGATTCAGTGCTTAACGCATATTGCATCATCAACTGCTATGTGCAGGTATACTGTGATTACAATGCCTGTTCTTCAGGGAGGATCGGCAAGCAACGTACTGCACAAGAGCTGAACCACAAGTCCAAACAAATGTTGAACCAGACTCTCCACTGTTCCTGGGAACAGCGCAAGAGACACTCCTGTCGATCCTATGTACTCTTTTTATTCAGGTGATCAATTACATGTCCTCGTGATTGTCCCACTCAGATGCAACAGTTGGCCAATCCCACGAGATCATGTCCATGAGATCTCCAGGAATAGTGACAGTCAACATCTCCATGATGTCACTATCGGCCACCGTTCCAGGGGTGGAGACTCTTTCCAACGCCTTTTCAAAGAAAGATGCGTGCCACTGATTTACGCCTTCTCTATGCGGTGTTTGACTGATAGGCCTTTTCAGGCGCTCCAATATCGTTGTGATCCAAAAGGCAAACGTCTCGGAGATACCACCAGGTGCTGTGCGAGCCTCTTGACTCTACGATGGCGTTCAGGTGTGAGCTAATCCGCATGTCAGATTTCATTCTAGAACAGCCGGCTCACCTGGATCAGAACCGCGATGGGAAGGGACAGCATGGTGAAGAAATTGTTGTGTCCGTACTGGTAAACATCATCCGGTAAATCAAGGGCTGCATATTGCAACAACGACGCTATCGGATGCGGTAATAATAGATTATCAGGTGGATACAAGAGTGGGCCCGCGCGTTTGACTACTCACCAGCATGTTCCAAAGCCACCTTTTCATTCGTTCGTTGAATGTTATCGCGTAACGACATCCACTGAAGTCTCAAAACGATATGTGCATAGTGGTAATACACGTTTCCAAGAAACCCGAGTCGATAAGAAGCTATTGAAGAGAGTCAATCGTGTCATTAAGGCCACAAGTCCCAAGCCGCCAGGGCTGTATCGGAAAAGGATAATTACCCTTCGTGTGCTCTCCCACCCAGTCAACACGCCATTCTTCCAAGGCTGCGATGATGCACATCCTTTCAAAGTGGGTGGCGGCTTTGTCGGTCTAGTGATACGCCCATAAGGTGTTGGCTGTGCACTTGATCCCGATGGAAGATGGCTCTCTCGCTTACCAGAATCCGTCTCAACTTGATGAGAGCTACAATCGACTGGTCTTCGAATGATGCCACAGTCTATAGGGAGATGGGTTACTCGATGCAAGTGTGGCTAGGACGACTCCTCGACGTACCGTGTTGTTTGGCCAGTCTTGGAGGTTTATCGTCAATGATGCCTCTGCTATGAGTGGCGGTCTGCCCAACTGAGTTGCCCAGCTGCAAGGAAGAAATCGATGAGAACAGCAAACTCGTGCTCAATTGAAGTCGTTGCGTACCTGCGATCGGCGATGAAGCAAGTCAGCCACGTTCTTTCGGAGTTACGTGCCATCAACGCTGGATCATGAGTTTGTTGCACCGGAGCTGGTGGGGGACTCAGGTTCAGGCCGATTTCCACTGCTATGCGTACTACACACGTATCGTCAGTCGTTATTCAGAGAGATAGCCAGGAGACAACTCACTAGCATGTCCAAAGAGAGACCACCCGAGATCGTCTTCTCCGGGTTTCGGTTCCGCCAAAAAGGTAGCCCACACCATACATGCTTGACAAATCTCCACGCTCTTGTTGTTTCCGATCAATATTCGAGGCCACAAAACGCTGTTTATATGTTTATCCAATGCCATGGAGAGTCGGGCCGCATCCAGTACAGTCTGTGTTGATGTATGCCTCGCTGCGTTATGTAGAATGACGCATGTCAACAGTGTGGAGCTGCGCCGAACGTGATGAAGAGCGTGAATTCGATAGTCCAGGAAAGCTGCATAGTTGGCCAATTTCGACCAAAAGCTGAACAAATTTGAAGTGGAGGACCCGAGTCAGTATAGCCGATGTCGGAGGACCGAGAAATGTACTAACAGATCGAACAGCTTCTCTGCTGTCTGAAGACTTAACATACCCATGGTCACAGGATCCAGCTGAGCATCTACATCCATCTTGCTGGTATATCTATTGCGGGAAGACCATTTTGAGGCCAAAGGCGTAGACTGGGTTTGTTCGGTCATGCTGCTATTGCTGGGATTTGAGAGGAATATGTCGCCTGTAAGATCCTCGACATAAGAGCAATGCCAATGAGTGTGGGTATCATTGACAGCGACCACATATGCTGTACTAGAAAGAGAAATCAGAGGCTTACCTTGACTCCTTGCTTCTGCTGTTTTCGCGAGTAAAGCCAGAGGGGACTGTTCTGGCAAGCCATGGTGATGTCTTGGATTCTTCACAAGCGCTGGATCGAGATTCCCGATAGGAGGCTGATAGAGGGTTCCACCCGTCGCTGAAGCTGTCCGCATGGAGGCATAATCTCTTTCTCCTAGTCCTGTTTGCAGAGGCTGCCGTGAGCTGTCAATGTACTCTGGGACGGCGGCGGTGACGCTGTCGGGCCGTTGCAGCGTCCGACTCGACCGTTGATATTGATTGTCCGAATGCGCTGACAAGCTTCTTGTCGCTAATCCCCTTACACTTCGCGCGTTCTTCGATCCCAGCTTCCTTCCCCTGCGATGCTCGACGTATACGCACTCCAGACCGTGCCGCTTACACTGATCGCAGATTTCGCAAGGTGTTGAGGTATGGCACAGAACCTTTTGCAGGAATTGGCTTTATCAGTACTCACCAAGAACAGCCTCGAGATAGACATACCTTTCTGCTTCTGCAACTGGTACAGGATACTTTGCTTTTCTTGTCAGACTCGGCGCCGTTGGGCGCATTCGTATACTGTGATTCCGACATCGTTTGCTGTGGGCTGCTGTGAGGAACCGCACGAAAGTTGCCTCCCCTGGCACATCAATTATGAATGGACGTTCCTATCACCCGAAGGGACCGAAGGGAATCTCTCGCTTTGAAAATAGCAGGTAGAAGACAGCATGTGCACAGGACTTCATAATCGCAGATCTACAAGATGGGTCTCAATGTGATGGGGCTCCCGATAGCTCTCGAAGAAGGCTACGGAAGCAATAAAGGAAGTTCAAAAATCTATATGCCGAGTAGTAAACGAAATTCATTTTGTCGTATATGATGCATACAAAAACGGAGTCTTCAGGCGGTCCATTCGTAGTATCTTTGTCAAACTGCTACAACTATTCGTACAATATTCTTCGTAATCTCCACGAGGGACCACTGATCCCTCTTATGCTAAACCGTCTGCTGCCAGCAAAACGTTGCTGGATATCGTATCCTAGCACAAAAGTTGAGTCGCGCGTTACCATTCAAATGACAACAATGGTAAATCCTCTCATTGGAAGATGTCTGGAACCAGAGCGTGAACAGGAGGAGCAGGGATGTTGATGTCGCTGACAGGCGGAACAGGTGTAGTGGAACTAGTAGCGGGATCGTTTTCCGGAACAGGAAGCGGCGAGAAATGACTACATGATGCGAAAAGGAGGGTATCAGCTACTGTTCGCCTTAGGACAGGGCACCATGTCTACTGACGACGAGAGCAGCTTGTTCATGCTGGATGATCAGACGCAAAGTCAATATCTTTTATCCGACCGCCAGTGAAGCATGAAAATGCAAGACTCACGTCATCATATGCACTCTAGGTTCTCCCAGCACTTTCATAAGCTTTTCATCACACATGATAAACCGCTTGTCTTCCGGGTCTTGCAGATTGTGCTGCTTGATGTATGCCCAGAGCAATTTGACGGCCTGTGGTCTCGAGACTTGGCTTTCACCCAAGACATCCGCGAACTCTGGACTGCAAATAGATAGAATGTCGGATGAGCAGATGGACTTGTAGGAATGAAGGGCAGTACACACCTCAGTTGCAACGGCTTGTTGAAAGGGTTGTTCGGTGATGGCTCTGACACTTCACCCTCAGCCTTCTTTCTTTTTCTGGGCTTTGCCTTTTTCTTGACCACGGTCGTCTCATCATCGCTGCGGACCGTTCCCGCACTTTTCACCTTTTTCGATGTCGACTTTGCTCGCTTGCTTTCGGACCCTTGCGACCCCGATGGTGCTTCTCGTTTGACCGCTCCTGACTCTCGTTTGACCACTCCTCCCGATGCCGATGCGCCGTTATAAACGAGGAATCCTTCATCTGGACCTGCTGCCTGAGAATCAGCTGCAGCCGAAAGACGCATATATATGCCCTTGATCTACCAGAAGCAGCAACGATGTCAGATGGTACGAGGTGGTGTATGTATTGCCGTCACGACGTACGACTTCATCAATCTGAGTCTTGTAGTTTTTGATGTAAGACTCGTCGATCCCTTGGCTGATCAGGTTCTTCCGTACGGCCTTTGCGGACCTGAGAGCAGGCCGAATGTAACGCCAAGTTTAGTTTCAGACTGCCGAGGTTCTTGAAGGAGCGACTTTACGTACACGGACTCTAGGTTCGACCCTGTCAATATCTCCTCTATCTTCGGTGCCAGAGTTTGGGCAAACTGGGTGAATGAGGTAGATGGTCCGATTTACCGATTGCGAGAGATGGTTTGAGGTGATTGGGGATATCAAGCGAGACAGAGAAACAGACATCAGTGGATGAAAGAGCACTCCAGTTAGCATACAGGTCTGTAGCAGCTGCGAATCTTGCTGAAAAGGGCATGCGGACCTACCGCTTCTGCCATGATGATCGTAAGGATACCTTCTTCTAAATACTGTGGACGTTGCCAAGCTGGAGGCTGGATGTTGGAGGATTGTCACGCTGAACGTCGAGTCGGCGATCAAGCGATGTCGGTTTGGAAGAGTAGCAAGATCGACACAAGCTGTACTTGCAACGAAGGTCCAACGTTCGTTTAACCTGGAACGAACAAAGGCTGATTCAACGATCAACGATATACCCAGTATATCTCACACGGGCTCGTTGACAATAACACGCAAGGTCTTTTGGGAATACAATACTCTAGATGAATATCAAGACCAAGAGTTCAAGTACGGTAGAATAGGGCTGGCTTCTCCTCTCCTGCGTTTTGCGTTTTGCGTCTTGCGCTTCCCCCCGCTCTGTGGAAGATCCTGCCCTACGAGAGCCACACGTACAGAATTCTGAATTGTGCGACGCGCAGGGGACAAACGAAGGAAGGCTCTCACTCTCGGCTCCAAGGTCCGAAACGAAATGCTCTCGGGTCTTTCTCCACTGTCCACAGCGGATAGCGGGGTTCCCCCGGACGATGCCGCCGCCTGTTGCGAAAAGAAGCGAAAACCTAGCATTAGATCGCCGTAAGTTCTATGTTTTGAAATTTGAAATGAGATGCGGTGCATTTCTGGCAGTATACGGAGCATGAGGCATGAGGCTATGAGGCTGGAAGCTGGATTCCGGCAAACTCACTCGGCGTAAATGGGTGAACTTCAACAAGAAGTTGGAGCGAACGATCAGTACTACTAGTGGAGAGGTAAGATTAGAACACAACTGTTCAGTGGGGGTATCAAGAATCTTCTCCTTTACAATGAGAGAGGACAGAAAACAGAAGAAATTTGCGGACTTGACTTTGCGGCCAGGGTGATTTTGGGAAAGCCGAAAAGTCGTTGATCGAAGAGATCGGTTCTTGCAATGCAGCAATGGACCAGCGCTCAACATGAGTAATCCCACAAGCAAGACAAGACAAGACGACAGTGCATCAACCACCTTCTTTAGCGACGAGTAAACAGTACCGAGTGACCACTGCCAAAGCATTATCGATCTATTCCACAGACCACGGACAATCACAGCATACACGCACTCGATTAAATCATGTCGGACGCTAGGTTAAGAAGGCTGAACAAGGAAATCAAAGGCGAGTTGTTTTGCTTTCTTCCACCCACTGGTGGCGAAGTACTAATCGTCATCGCCACCCAATGTCCCAATCTGCGTGGTCCCCGTCTCGTTCAGATTGCGAAAAAGACCGGACAAGTGGTATTGCAGTACGACGTAAGCAGCGTATTGCTCGTATTGATATCTCTTCCTTGTGTGCTAAACCGGAAAGCCTTTATTTTGACGTCCAGTCGTCGGCGATTCCCCTACGCACCTGATCGGAACGTTCAAGGGACCTGTAAGTTTTCCCCGACCAAGCTAGGCAATATATGCATGTCATTAAAACGAAACGCTCCACTCAGACTGGAACTCCATATGAAGGCGGTATCTACGATGTCGTAAGTTCGGTCTGCCTTGAACGCTCTTTCTTCAACATGTAGCTACAATCTCTGAACACCGAACATTCCTCTTCACCTGCAGGATATACAAATACCAGAAACGTATCCTTTTTCACCGATCAAGATGAAGTTTATTACGTGAGTGTTGCTCTACCATTAGCTTGCTCGAGGGATGTGCTTAATATTCTGTCCGCGGCTACTGTCTGATCCAACAGAAAAGTTTACCGTCAGTTGCAAGATGGTCTCATCTAATAGTCAGTGGCTGATTGTGTTGTTCCTTTTGTCACCGCAGATCCGAACATCTCATCTGCAAGCGTGAGTAGCAACTTTGCGTCGGATTAGGTTGATTGAATACTGATTTCAATGTATGCTTCATCGTAGGGCGCAATCTGTCTAGGTAGGTCCTCGCGCAAGATCTAGCTTTCATGAATCTTAATTGTTGTGCTCGCTCCAGATATCTTGAAGGATGCTTGGTCGCCAGTCTTGACCCTCAAGAGCACCCTGATATCGTTGCAGAGTCTGCTTTGCGATCCTCAGCCGAGCGATCCGCAAGACGCTGAAGGTCTGTTTGGCGCTTTCATACGTCCTGTAGCTAGTCGTGACCAATTCAGATTCTGTTTGATAGTCGCAAAACACTACAACACCTCTCGAGAGTCCTTCAACAGCACGGCGCGATACTGGGCACAGGCATATGCAGGAGCACCCCCAGATGCGCCACCTTCTGGTCCTGCCACAACTACGAGCAACGCCAATGATGCTGATGATGATGAAATCGTGGTGACCGGTCAGCGATCGAGAGCGGTGGATATGGCTGGACTAGACCAGACGTCGGTGAATAAATTCAAGTCTATGGGCTTTGCAGAAGATCAGATTGTGAGTTCTTCTGATATCCTTCAAGGTAGAAGCAGCATATCGGTTCTCATCACGTCTGTTGTCAATAGATTGATGTGCTCAAGAGGATGAATTACCGTGGAGCCAACATCAAAAACATCTCGGACGATCAAGTGAGCATTCCTCGTCGGTTGACATGCTTTAACACTGCTAAAATGCCCCATATCTAGGTTGTTGAAGCTTTATTGCGATAACACTCCTGCCGCTGTGTAACAGCACTCCTACTACGGAATAGATGCTCAAAGAGAGCGATGATTCGCAAAGAGACCCAGTGGTTGTAGCATTGCAGCATCATATCAGCATCTGTAGACACATGGCATGCCATGCGATGTTGCGAACGCGGATCTGACTGAGATCCATAGTTCGCAACATATTCTTGTCTACGTCCGGGCCCAGAGCCATTCAGGGTGGTCAAAACCGCAACTACGTTTGTTGCAATTGTGGCTGGGCAGTGGATCGCTGGTGGCACTTGGAAATTTGTGACTCTTGCAGTGACGAATATAGATAGCCTAGATAGCAGCTTTGATGAAGCTTCTGATGGCTTGGCGCGCGCAGACGCGATTGCTTCTTGACACTCACCATCCTCGAGTTTTCTTGAAGCTGTGTTGAGTTTTAGTCGCGCTCCAAAGGACGCTGTATGAACTTGTGAAGTCGTTCGTTAAATCTCGCCACAATCACACCTCAACCACGCCTCGAGACATTGCAGGAAATCACGGAGCTGGATGGTTCCGCCGAGTGGAACATCACCGAGTGTAACGGCTCTGCAAAATGACTCAATCACCGTACTCCGGAGCTGTTCCTCAGGCTTCGACATCTACCGGATCTCTCTTTCGACTTCAATCAGAGATAAATAGTCGAGCACGCAGTAAATCAACCGCAGCTGAAGGATCAGGTTTGAACCCAAGAAATAATCAACCCTCTGGCTATCGACTTGGAGGCATTCGGCCGGGCTGGTCTACAGGGCCTGCCGCAATGGTTCCTTTGACTGATGATCCGGGAGGAATCGGCAGTGATTTCGATGATGTAAGTGAACACAGTCGACGTGTGCATGGACATGTCCAAGGCGGCTCGTTTCCGCTCTATTCTCGACCCTATGCAAATCCGCCGGACGGGAACAGCGAGACATTATACGTCCATTCCAACAGCACGGCAAGGCCTATACATTCAAGTATCGGATTACGGATCGAAGGGATCGATGCGTCAGTTGCGAGCATCGCAGGAAGCACTCCATCATATACTGCAACAGGTGGCAGCCAGCATCCTTCATCTAATACACATAGTATTAATCAAGAACTCCGAAATTCCAAAGACGAAGGAGACACGTTAGATCTCAGTAGAAAACAAATTCAAAGGATTGATGAAGAAGATGTTGAGATGCTGCGGACGAAGGTGGGAAGACGGGAAAGAGGTGTGCTTCGGTGAGTGGCTATTTACTGCGTGCTCTGCGTGCCTGGACTTATCGGTACTATACCAATGAATAATCAGACTGGCACTATCGCATAATCGATTAACCGAGTCATCGCTAGACCCATCTTTTAGTATGCTCAATCGATTGCGATATCTTAATTTGAAGGGCAACAAACTCAAGTTATTACCTCAATGTGTGAGTATCGCAATACCGATTTGGATGGATAAACCCCGCTAAAGGCGATTTCTTTCGGTGCTTAGTTACTGGAAATGCCGTCATTGGAAATCCTGGATGTTTCTCGAAATGAAATGTCGACGTTGCCAGAGGATCCAGGGCGACTGGTTCAGTTACGGGTGAGCTACCAATCGATATAAACTGGTTTCTCGACCATGTGGCTTATCTAAATGTCGTGAACAGGTCCTCTCAATATCACAGAACAGACTAACAAGGCTACCGGGTTACTTTGTACATTTCGCAGCTCTACAAGTTTTGAAGGTAGATAATAACCCAATAGAATGGCCTGTAAGTACTGTTGCAGCAGTGTACGTCATGATTGCGTAACAGATGAGGCTGAATTCGCGGATCACCTTAGCCTCCACCAATACTTGAACTTACCACAATTGGTCAAGATTCTAGCAGGAGCGTAGAAGAACAAATGCGGATATGGATTGCTAGTCTCAAGGCGTGGATGAAAGAGGCAGATGAGCAGGAACAGATAAAAAAAGCTGCCGATCTCAACCAGGACTCGAGGTATGTCACCTTTGGTCTCAATGTGTTCACTCTGTGGCTGACGCTTCGCGCATCAGTGCAAACCGCGACCAAGATCAACATCACCTCCATCTGGCATTACCTCATACACCAGTAACGGATACAGGGACTCCTATCCTCGAAACTACCACCCTTGCGGAATCTGAGGAGGATTCAATGGCGACCCCTACAGCCAGTAAACACGATATACAACTGGGGTCTACCAAGCGTAGAAGGGCAAACGGTAGTCCTGGTCCCTTGCAGATTACCGGGAGCCCGTCAAATTCTCTTCCCAGCCATTCGTCAGAGTCCTCAATCAAACCATTAGCTACATCAAGTCAGTCATCTATCCGGCGCATACAAGCAGATGACAGCGGCGTGAGCCTTGTGCGCGAAACATCTTCCAGCTCTACGATAAAACACGGAAAGCTCGGTAGTGATCATGCTCGCGGATCCAGCTCTACCGACAATCAGCGTTCAAGCCTAGGTCTTTCGACAAAGAAATCTCTTCCGGACTTGCGGGAGGACCAAACTAGTGTGGCTAGCGATCACGCTATGATCTTCAATAATTTCACGCCCCGGGACTCTATACGATCCAGCGCCAATTTCCATGTGAAATCTTTGCCCACCAGTAGGCAAGGTAGCATCGATGACGGCACGTCCGAGGGTAAATCGGAACGCACGAAAGGGATCGATGACGTCGTGAAACGGATGAGCAAGAGCCTGGAAAAACGGGAAAGTCGTTCTATTGGAAATAAACTAGACTTTATTTCGGCAGTTCGGACGTCTTCGACAGTCGACGAAGCTCGAGATGCGTATTTCAAGCGTCTTTCGACATTGCCAGCTGGTTCACTCCCAGACGCTATTCCAGAGCCTCTATTACGGACCATGGATGCCGTCCGTGGCATCATGTATTCGATGACTCAACTTCATCTGGGTCTCAAGCAGTTCCTCGTCTTCTCGAACAACAAGAGCGTATTGGAGGTTTTTGCTCGAGTCTTGGATCCAGCTACAGACTTTCTGCACGGTCTCATAAATGCGTTGGACCGGTTCGATTCAATGTCGCGCCGACGTCTGCCGACTGTAGCAGTCATCAAGCAGGTATTTGAGTGTTGTCGCGACGCCATCACAGTCTTTATTAAAGTCTCTGGAGTATTGACACTTCAGATTCAAGCTTTGCGACAGACTGCGAATCAGCGCTATGCTCGTACACTGCTTATGCTGGTGACTGGCTGTGTGAGCGAAATGGTCGGATCGTGGCGGATTGTCGCAGCTGTCGCTTCGAACGTCAGGCCACTTCTCCAAGTGGATCCGCCGCTGCGATCAACTGGACATCGCTCAAAGCCATCGATGAGTAGTTCTCTTCGAACACCGATTTCACCGATTCCTGAAAAGGCGGAAATCCAGTCTCCACAAGCCGTACCGGCGACGACGACCGGACAAGAGACTCCAAGCAAATCGTCGGGTATGCCCAACCGAGGGTCTCCGTTGCGAACCAATCAGGTACCTCGAGAAAAGTCAAGGCGCAATGCAGGATCATTCTCTGCAGAAGATTTACAGGCTGGTATGATGTTGGGCCCATCGTCTTTAACATCACCTGCAACCTCAGAAACGGGCACACCGCTCAGCAACCGTGCAGTGCTGTATGATCACAGCCGTTCGACTTCGGTCGTCAGTCAAACTGTGATACCAGAAGTGGAGGACGAGGACGGAGATATCGATGAGTCCGACAAGCAACCACTGTCGTCATCCACAAACAAAAACAATATATACGTTGTTGGACCATCGAAGGTTGCCACGTATACACAAAACAACAGGGACAAGCTTGTGAGACGAAATCGAGCACACCTGCAGAAATCATCCACCGGATCTGAAGACATCTCTCTTCGATTGCCATCACTAAATACCGACGCCTCGCCCGTCACGCCTTATAGCCCAGCACACGTAGTCGATGACGGAGTGCTCGACACGCTTGAACAAGCAGCAGCGATAGCTGACACAGTCTGGTTGCGTCTTTCGGAAGAGTTGACGGGATCACCAACCGCCATATCTCCTGCGATATTAGCCAAGAAGTTTGGACAACCAGTCATACCGAACCTTCCGCCGCACTCGCCCCTGCCGACTGTAGCGCCACGATCTCGTCGTGTACAAGATGCGTTGGTCTGGATTGCCAAAGCGGAAGCTTACACTCGAAAGCTGCACGAGAGTTTGATGCAGGCGAGAGCCAACCCTTCGCTTCTAATCCTGGACCAGAACACCAGCTCCCGTTTACCCTTTGACGCGCAGAATTTCATCAAGGCTGTAGTCGTGGTGTCCAAGTTACTCAAGGCCGTCAGCGTTGAAAGACCGATCCCGGCTTCGGTCAAGAATCTTTTGCAGCGATTGACGGGGAAGACGAGCGAATGTGCAATCTTGCTGGAAGTCTCCAGTCTCAAGCCTGCCAAGACGCCTTCGACATCTAGCAATATCGTTTCCATCGGCCCACCTTCACCTGCTTTCACTATGGTTTAACGACTCGAGAGCGGTCTTTGTATGATACGCAGAGTGTGTAACGACGTCATCTGCTGGAACAGCAAAGAGTTTAGGGTTTACGGCGGGACAGATTTTGGTCAGACTGGTTGTACGTTCAGGGCCCTCGGGAATGCTGCCATGTTGTAAATAAGATCAATGTTTTTGGGGCTCGCTTCCAGAAGGAGTGGTTCATCAACCATTCAGGAGGTATGGCAAGCAGTCATGCTCCAGCAATTCAATCATTCGACTGGCAAAAGATCATGAATGAAGAATTTGTGCAGAGTCTGCAGAGCTGAGATTTCGAGAAGCCGTCCTTTTATCAATTTCAGTATGACGTCAGATCATAAAGTTGTTCATTTTGTTCGGTTCTATTAGCTGGTCTACTATACTTCTACTTCGCACTATACCGACAGTACAGCTCCATCATATCTGCATCGTCCGTTGACAGGCCACCTCTGCTCTTCACTGCTCATTCATTGTTGGCTCGAACAGCACCTGAGAGCAACTCCACCAAATATCAGTATGCCAAACACCGCCATGTCTCTGTAGGTGCGATCTGTCAATCCTCCGTAGGCTCTTCAACTGAGATGGGAAAGGTTTCGTAGGAAACAGGTCTGTTCCCACTTTGACAAGTATCCGGATGTCCTTATAGGCGAGTCTCCATATTTCTCACTACCTTCCGATTCCGCCGCTGAGAGTATGTGGTCTGTGTAGCGATCATCAAGCATCTCCACCCGGGAAAGCTCACGGGCCCTGTCGAACAACCGAAACTATCCATCCCCGCAAACAACCATGTCGTAGTCAGCTTTATCTCTGGCAAAATCCCCAGCTCTTTGGATATAACGTTGGACCCTCCGATCAAGGATATCAATGATGGGTACAAGAGGATTTTGGCGTTGAGGAATGAAGCATGGCTGGCTTTGGATATCGCAAGTCGAACCTACTTTCCAAACAAGAAGACCCAAGGCTAAATCTCTCTGTATTGCTGCAGCCTCTCAGCCCAAAGGTTACACGATTCGTCGCGCCCCCGATCTTTCCCTCGGCATTTCTCCTCGTTCTGATCTTACTGCAAGGGTACACGATCTTGACCCCCGCCAACGCGCCCTACAGCAGCTTGGCAACGTTCATCCGTGGTACCGTGAATCAGCTGATAGGGCAGTGGTTTTTACCGGCTACCGTGCTGCTACTCGTCGGAGCGGTGAGTTCGGATGTCATCAAGGTCATTCACATCATCTGACAAGAGTTGCCGAACGATTTAGCATTCGATCGAGGCGGTCTACATGTATCTGCTGTGCAATCAGCACCGAGTTCCAACCGACGTAAAGGCAAGTCAAGGAAAACGCCATCCAGCGTGACTCAAAAGCTGACCCAGCTCCATGTTTTATCCAGGTGAAGTGGGTGCTCGCTACGTTGGCGTTGGGTTTCCCCGTTTGGAAAGAGTTCAAGGCAGAAAGTGAGCGCTGCCCGCCTTTCTCTCTCAGTTCCAAAGTGGCGTACTAACATGGCTACTGCACATCCGTAACAGCTTCGAGACTGAGAACAGAAGCGATATACAAAGTGTCGAAAAGCCACTAAATATGATGTCACTAGTAATCAACTCTACTCTGTGTTGAGCATGGAGGGCAAACCTCGAAACCAAGGTATTGCCACATATAAATGATGCTTGTCACATGTATATTATAGACTCCAGAAGTGTGCCCATACAATAAATTTCGGTGCTACAACGATGTGGTGCTTCTACAATGTTCGCGGGCCAAAGCTTCTCCGGGAAGCTGTCCGTCATGCTAATCATCCATCTTCCGATCAAAGTGCAAGTCCAATCTCAACCACGCTGATGCCGCGTCATTCATCGTAGTCGTCATCGTCATCATCATCCTCGTCGTCATCATAATCATCAAAAGCGGTCTCTGGTGCACGCGTAGCAGCAGGTGGTGCAGGTGGCGCAAACAACCCACCACGAGAAAGTATCGGTCCTGGCGGAGCCGCACGATCGGCGGTACTGTTGTTGATTGGGCTGTTCAAGATGACCGATGCATTTGAAGGACCTTTACCCGATCCGCTGTGTGTCGATGGATAAGCGTCAATAGGTGGACCTCTTGCTCCTCCTCCTCCTCCCGATGTGATTACTCCTCCAGGTGTTGGCAAAGCCGACGCAGACACAGGCGATGGTACAGCAGGTGATTGAGACGCAGGTGATGCTTTCCCACTGTTTGTTGTTGTTGCTGCAGCAGAGCGGGGTTTACCCTTTCCGTTTGATTTGGGATCGAGGTTACTTGTTCCGGTAGCTATACCGATTTCTGCTCCGCCGCTGCCTGTTGGATCTGGGATGGATTGAACGAGGTCGTCGAGAAAGTCGTATTGTCTGTTGTGAGCGACAAAGCGTTTGCTACATGGGAGAAAGCGGATGTTAGGTTGAGCGAGGAAGCGAGGAAGGATAGGGATGAGACGCGTACACATGCCATGGTTGGAGCTTTTTGGAGCCCGTTGTTCGCGCGATGTCTGCCGTTTCTACGATGATGTCTTTGAGGAATAGTTCGAGGGCTCTAGCTGGTAAGAGAGGGTAAACGTATCAGAGTATGAAGGCATCCAAGAGGAGATCCGCAACGTACAAATGACGATGGGTGTGCCCTGTGCTACTTTTCCAATTTCTTCATCTTCTTGCATAATCTTCTTGATCCTAGCCTGGCGTGTGAGATACTGATCAACATGCTGTCCTCGAGTCAGTGAGTGAATGTGAATGGAAAGACTCACGGTAGGAAACTTTGATGAAATAGCCTTCTTCCCCTTCATCTTGGATGGATTCGCAGCAAAGCAAAGCACAGGGTGATGACGAAGGCACAAAGTAAACAAACCAAGCTCTCTTCAAACCCGATCGGCGGAAGAGGAACACAAACAGACCCGCCAAAGGAATTTGCCTTTATTATATTTCGCCTTTTTTCTTCGGTCGGCCTTGTGCGGCCAGGTGAGCCGGCACAGCAGCCAGAGGGAGATCTGGGGTGGAGTTGCGCTTCCTGGTTTCTTGCTTCTCGCGCTTGGATGTCAAGCGCATTGCAGATCGGGTCCATTCTTATTTTGTTTCCGCCCTGCTTCAACCCGCCAGACCGTCTGAATTTTTGGAATGCCATCCTATTGCTATCGACATTCTCCAAGGTTGGTTGTTCCCCTTCCTCTCCTCCCTTCCTCTCTCTCCCTCTCCCTCTCCTTCCCCTCTCTCCCTCCCTCGCTGGTTCCTACGCAGTTGTATATGGATACGGCATGCATTCTTTATCGTACGGGTCACCCTTACTTCTTCTCAGGCAACTCTATTTCTCCATAGGAAAACCCCAACAAACCGCAAACTCCCAGTCACATAATTAGCGACAAAACTTTTCTCTGACCATCTACCCCGAAGGATCAGAGCATCGCCAGTCTCGAAAAAGCAGTGTCTGGGCAAACGCACAAACACAACATAACTTGGTGATTGAAAATCAAAAGCATCTGACGACCTTTCTTCCCTCCGAGAAAGTCCGCCTGTTCTTTCTTTTCGCAAGTGTCGATATCTACAAGGTAAATTCAAGCGAAATCCACTCATGCGCCACGCGAACAAAGAGCTAATTGCTTAAAACCCTTCTCTAGCCTCTACGGACTACATTTCCTCTCTCGGATCTTCATCACCCCGATTCACAAATAAAATACAAAAATGGCGTATCCTACGTCCGAAATCCCTGCGGCTGTCTTATCACCCAAGGAGCTCGCACCCTCCTTGCCAATCTCTGGCAACGCTAAAGTCGCGCACGTCGCTTCGGACTCTATGACTCCCTCCATCGTCGAGTCCAGCCAAGACAATGCCAGTGCTTCTGCTGCGCTCTCGGTAGCCCAACACCCGCGATCGCCTCGATCTGCTTCGGCTGTTCGTTCGCCTTCCGCTCAGGCTGGAGGTTTGTACCCACCTGCTACCTGCCGGGGTCTTGACTCTGCCGAGCTAGATACTCCCCGTGCGCTAGAGCAGAGGGGTCAAGTCGTTGAATGGAACGACAAGCTGGATGAGCCGAACATGGTTCTCGAGTTGGCCGATGGATTGGCGTTGAGCGGTCACTCTTTCGGTGCCGAGAACAAGAGTATTGCCGGAGAATGTGTTTTTCAGACCGGTAAGCCCGCCATGTCGCGTCCAGGAAGAGACGTACAGCTAAATATCCTGCTGGGACGGTTCCAGGTATGGTCGGATACCCTGAATCCTTGACGGATCCTTCCTACTCTTCGCAAATCCTCATCCTCACCTACCCTCTCATCGGCAACTACGGTGTCCCCGAACGACCCTCGAGCTCCACGGAAACCTCGACTTCTGGCGTAGCCGTCACCGAAGACGCACACAACGTTCCTCCCGCAACTCACTTGCTCGACTCGTTGCCTCTTGAATTCGAGTCATCGCATATCCACGTCGCGGCCTTGATTGTCGCCAATTACCACCCGTCCTACTCGCACCACTTGGCAAACTCGAGCTTGGGTAAATGGTTGAAGGAACAGGGTGTTCCGGCCATGTGGGGTGTCGATACCCGTATGTTGACCAAGAAATTGCGAAACGGTGGTGTTCTCCTCGCACGAGTGTTGGCCAAGAACGGCGGCGCTGTTTCATCCACCGAAGCTTCCGAACGAGGTCGAGAGACCAGTGTGCTCGGCAATGTGCAAAAGCTCCTGTCGTCGGCTACTGGAGGCCGTGAAGCCTCCTCCGACGAAGCCAGTGCCAACTGGAAGGATTCGTACGAAGTTGTTCCCTTCTCGGACCCGAACGGAGAAAACCTCGTCGCCAAGGTGTCCACCCAAAAGTCGGTCGTGTACACTGCCAACCCAATCGAAGGCCGAAAAGTCGTTCAACACCCGACTCAGAACAGACCGGTTCGAGTACTCGCCGTTGACGTTGGTATGAAGTGGAACCAGATCCGATGTTTCCGAAACCGAGGTGTTGAAGTAAAGGTCGTTCCCTGGGACTATGACTTCAACTCTGAATCCGAGCCCTTTGACGGTCTTTTCCTTTCCAACGGTCCCGGTGACCCGTCCATGGTTACCGAGACGATTGAGCATTTGCGCACCGCGATGAAGACCGCCAAGATCCCGATCTTTGGTATTTGTCTCGGTCATCAATTGCTCGCGCTCGCGTCTGGTGCAAAGACTTCAAAGATGAAGTACGGAAACCGAGGAATGAACATTCCCTGTACCGCTTCCACCTCTGGACGATGCTACATCACCTCCCAAAACCACGGTTACGAAGTCAATGTCGGTTCGCTTCAACCTGGATGGGAAGAGTTGTTCCAGAACGCCAACGACGGTTCCAACGAAGGTATCTGGATGGGCCGAGATGGTCTTCCGTACTTTTCCGTGCAATTCCACCCGGAATCTGCACCTGGTCCTCGGGACACCGAGTTCTTGTTCGACGTGTTCATCAAGAGCATGGTTGATTGTGCTGAAGCCGGCAAATTAATCCCGTTGACTATTCCCGGTGGAGAAGTGGCCGACAACGCCGCCAAGTACCCCCGAGAACAAGTCAAGAAGGTCTTGGTCCTTGGTTCTGGTGGTCTTTCCATCGGTCAGGCCGGTGAATTCGATTACTCTGGTTCTCAGGCTATCAAGGCTTTGAAGGAAGAAGGCATCTACACCATCTTGGTCAACCCGAACATTGCTACTATTCAGACGTCTGCCGGTTTGGCCGATAAGGTCTACTTTTTGCCCGTCACTCCCGAATTCGTTAGGAAGATTATCAAGCACGAAAAGCCAGACGGTATCTACGTCACATTCGGTGGTCAAACCGCTTTGAGCGTCGGTATCAAGCTCAAAGATGAATTCGAAAAGCTCGGTGTACGAGTCCTCGGTACACCTATCGACACCATTATCACCACTGAAGACCGAGAAATGTTCGCTCGGGCCATGGAAGAGATTGGTGAAAAATGTGCCGAATCTGCGACTGCTACCAGCATCGACGAAGCCATTACCGCTGCCAATTCTATTGGTTTCCCCGTCATTGTACGAGCCGCTTATGCGCTCGGTGGGCTGGGGTCTGGTTTCGCTCAAAACGAACAGCAGTTGGTCGAGTTGTGCGGCAAGGCTTTCGCCACTTCTCCTCAGGTACTTGTTGAAAAGTCCATGAAGGGTTGGAAGGAGGTCGAATACGAAGTCGTACGAGATTGTCGAGACAACTGTATTACCGTCTGTAACATGGAGGTGAGCAGGTCCTTTCTCGATCTCTTCTACGGAATCCCCACTCATCGTACTGCTCATTACAGAACTTCGATCCTCTCGGTATTCACACTGGTGATTCCATCGTTATTGCTCCTTCTCAAACGCTCTCCGATGCCGACTACAACATGCTCCGAACCACGGCTGTCAATGTCATCCGACACTTGGGAGTCATCGGTGAATGCAACATTCAATACGCTCTCAACCCTTACAGCCAAGAATACTGTATCATCGAAGTCAACGCTCGTCTTTCTCGATCGTCCGCATTGGCTTCCAAGGCTACTGGTTACCCCCTGGCTTTCATCGCTGCCAAGCTCGGTCTGAACATTCCCCTCAACGAAATCAAAAACTCGGTAACCAAGGAGACCAGCGCCTGTTTCGAACCCTCTTTGGACTACTTGGTTGTCAAGATTCCTCGGTGGGATCTCAAGAAGTTTAGCCGAGTCAACCCAGAGTTGAGCAGTTCGATGAAGTCTGTCGGTGAAGTCATGGCCATTGGTCGAACTTTCGAAGAAACCATACAAAAGGCTATCCGATCCATCGATGACTCTTTCACCGGGTTCGGTGAAATTGCTGACGTGGTCGACGACATGGATGCTGAAATCGAGAACCCTACTGACAAGCGACTGTTCGCTCTTGCCGCCGCCTTCAACAAGGGCTACTCGGTCGAAAAGTTGAACTCGATGTCCAACATTGATCCCTGGTTCTTGACCCGATTGCAGCGTCTTGTGCAGATGGAAAAGAGCATGGCTGCCTTCAACCCCAGCAATGTACCATCTGGAGTGCTTAGGTTGTCCAAGCAGCTCGGTTTCTCCGATCGACAAATCGCCAAGGCCTTGGGATCCAATGAACTCGCTGTCAGGCGATTGCGAGTCGAATCTGGCATCACTCCCTTCGTCAAGCAGATCGATACCGTCGCTGCCGAATTCCCTTGTCACACAAACTACCTGTACACCACCTACAATGCGAGCGAACACGACGTCGACTTTACCGACAACGGTGTCATGGTACTTGGTTCAGGTGTCTACCGGATCGGTTCCTCCGTCGAATTCGATTGGTGTGCCGTGCGAGCCATTCGAACGTTGCGAGACCAGGGCTTCAAGACTGTCATGGTCAACTACAACCCGGAAACCGTCAGTACCGATTACGATGAAGCCGACCGACTTTACTTTGAAACCATCAGTCTGGAAACCGTTTTGGACATTTACGACATTGAACAGTCGAGCGGTGTCATGTTGGCCATGGGTGGTCAAACTCCGAACAATATTGCTTTGCCCCTTTACCGACAGAATGTCAAGATTTACGGTACCTCGCCAGAAATGATTGACACCGCTGAAAATCGATACAAGTTCTCCCGAATGTTGGACAAGATCGGTGTCGATCAGCCTTTGTGGAAGGAATTGACCAGTTTCTCTGAAGCCGAATCCTTCTGCAACAAGGTTGGATACCCTGTATTGGTCCGACCATCTTACGTCTTGTCCGGTGCCGCAATGAACGTCGTCTCTTCTCAAGACGATCTCGCCACCTACTTGACTCAAGCCACCAATGTATCCCGAGAGTACCCTGTCGTCATCTCCAAGTACATTGAGGAGGCCAAGGAGATTGAAATGGATGCTGTTGCCCGGGACGGAAAGATGGTCATGCACTACATTTCCGAGCACGTCGAGAATGCCGGTGTCCACTCTGGTGATGCCACTCTTATCTTGCCGCCTCAAGATTTGGACCCCGAAACTATCAAAAAGATCGAGATCGCTACCCAGAAGATCGGTCAGGCTTTGAACGTTACCGGTCCATACAACATCCAATTCATCGCCAAGAACAACGAGATTAAGGTCATCGAGTGCAACTTGCGAGCTGCTCGATCTTTCCCCTTTGTGTCCAAGGTCACGGGCATCGATGCTATCGAAATGGCCACCAAGGTCATGATTGGACTTCCAGTTCAACCTTACCCGGATATCAAGATGCCTCCCAACTACGTCGGTGTCAAGGTACCCCAGTTCTCCTTCAGTCGTCTTTCCGGAGCCGACCCTGTTTTGGGTGTCGAGATGGCGTCGACTGGTGAAGTCGCTTGTTTCGGTAAAGACAAGTACGAAGCGTACCTCAAGGCTTTGATCTCGACTGGTATCGTGCCGCCCAAGAAGAACGTCTTGCTTTCCATCGGTTCTTTTAAGGAGAAACTCGAAATGTTGCCATCTGTTCAAAGGCTGCACAAGATGGGTTACAACTTGTTCGCTACGTCCGGTACTGCTGATTTCATTCAGGTAAGCACACGCCATACTTGTCATGAGATCAGGGACTAATATGTCAACTACCTATCTGTAGGAACACGGCATCCCGGTCAAGTATCTGGAAGCCTTGCCTGAGGACGACGAAAGCAACCCTCAAAAGGCCGAATATTCGCTTACACAGCACTTGAAGGAGAACTTGATCGACGTCTACATCAACTTGCCTTCCAAGAACCGATACCGACGACCTGCGTCTTACGTTTCCAAGGGTTACAAGTCCCGACGAATGGCGGTCGACTTCGCCATCCCCTTGATTACCAACGTCAAGTGTGCCAAGCTTTTCATAGAGGCCATTATCCGAAAACCTTCTTTCGAGATCTCGAGCGTAGACTACAAGACTTCGCATCAGACCTTCACTTTCCCCGGTCTTGTAAACGTCCAGGCATTCGTCCCGGGTATCGCGTCCCACGAATCTGAAGACTTCTCCAACATCACTCAAGCCTCTGTTCGAGGTGGATTCACCACTGCTCACATGGTTGCTCAGGGGTCTGGTTCGGCTATTGAAGACGAACTTTCGCTTCAGATCGCTGAAGCCAATGCCTCAGGCGCCGCTCACTGCGACTACTTCTTCTCCGTAGCTGCGAACGCCGACAACGCAACCCGATTGGGAGATGCTGTTCTCAACGGCACCCGAGCTCTCTACATGCCGTTCAACGGCCTCTTCAACGCCAACAACAAAGTCACTGGCGTTTCTCAGCACTTCGCGTCCTGGCCTCAGGACCGACCTATCATCACCGACGCTAGGGCCACTGACTTGGCTTCGATCTTGTTGCTTGCCAGCTTGAACAACCGAAGCATTCATGTGACGAATGTCTGCACCAAGGACGACATCAACTTGATTGCTCTCGCAAAGGAGAAGGGTCTGCAAGTCACTAGTGATGTTGCTGTTTACAGCTTGTTCTTCACCAAGGAGCAATTCCCTGAAGCTACGTGCTTGCCTTCAGCTGCTGATCAAAAGGCGCTGTGGGACAAGATGTCTAACATTGACATGTTCTCTGTCGGATCCGTTCCTTACCAACTCGGCAAGGATTTGGGCAAGCCCGTCTCTGCCACTGCGGGTATCGAGGAGACGTTGCCCTTGCTGTTGAGCGCTGTCCGTCAAGGTCGATTGACCTTGGAAGACATCCAGACTCGACTTTGTGACAACCCTCGAACCATCTTCGATTTGCCCGAACAACCTCAAACTTATGTTGAGGTCGAAGTCCGCGACTCGACCTTCACAGCTGGATCTGCCGACACTTGGTCACCTCTTGACGGCAAGACTGCTGGGGGTTCTGTTCACCGAGTTGTTACTCACGGTGCTTCTGTCTTCTTGGATGGACGTTCTACCACTATTCCCCTCGGCAGGGATATCTCTGGTCCTGGAGCACGAAGCACCCGTGTCAGCCGACAGTCCGTTTCTAGTCGCCAGAGGCCGTCTATCTCGTACATCGACCCGAAATCACCTTCAGTTGAACACTCTCAGACTGCCAGCTTGAACAACCTCGCAACCTTCACCGCGCAGCAGCAGCAACCTATCGTTTCTGAAGGTGGTCGTGGTATCTCCCCTGAGCGGCCTATGGCAGGGTTGCCCCAACATCCTGCATTCCACCGTCGACACGTTCTGTCTGTCAAGCAGTACAATCGTGACGATCTGCACTACTTGTTCAGCATCGCCTCGGAAATGCGATTGCAAGTAGAAAAGCAGGGTGGCGTGCAAACTTTGAAAGGCAAGGTACTCAGCACCTTGTTCTATGAACCCTCTACCCGAACATCCACTTCTTTCGAAGCTGCTATGAAACGATGTGGCGGTGACGTCGTCTGTGTAACTGCCGACAGGTCATCCGTTACCAAGGGCGAAACCTTGGCTGACACCATCCGAACTCTTGGATGTTACGCCGATGGCATTGTGATGAGGCACCCAGAGGTCGGCAGCGCGAAAGTCGCTGCCAAGGTCTCGCCAGTTCCCATTCTCAACGCTGGTGACGGTATCGGAGAGCACCCTACGCAGAGTTTGTTGGATGTCTTCACCATTCGAGAAGAATTGGGATCCGTCAACGGTATTACGGTTACTTTGAGTAAGTAATAGCACTGTTGTGGTTATCACATGCTGTTTACTAAACCTTGCTTTGCTTTGCCCTTAACAGTCGGTGATTTGAAAAACGGTCGAACGGTTCACAGTCTCGTCAAGCTCTTGTCGCTGTACCAGGTCACCTTGAACTTTGTCTCACCGCCATCTTTGGCGATGCCGGAGTCTGTCAAGCTCGAAGCTTCCAAGGCTGGTATTCAGTGGGCTGAATATGCCAGCTTGGACGATGTCGTCGGCAAGAGCGACGTCTTGTACGTTACTCGAGTGCAAAGGTATGTTCCATATTCTGTACATCGCGACCTGGACACAATACTGACGCTTCTGCACTCTTCAGGGAACGATTCGATAACCCTGCCGAATACGAGTCTGTCAAGGATCTCTACATCATTGACAACGACTTGATGGCCAAGGCCAAGCCTACCACCATTGTCATGCACCCCATGCCGAGGAACAACGAGTTGGACGAAGCCCTTGACTTTGATGTCAAGCGAGCTGCCTACTTCCGACAAATGCGATACGGTCTTTACGTGAGTATTTTTTGCCTGCACCTTTGCGAAATGAATGTAAATGCTTACAAGTTGTATTTGCTTCATCAAGGTCCGGATGGCACTCCTCACCTTGGTGTTGGGTAACGCGTCTGCATGATCAATCAATTAGGAAAGCTCTGGAGGGACCTTTTCTTTTGGGAAATCATCAGCAACGCAAACAAAAACGCATTTATAGAAACAAATCATTCGCCTAGGAAATCTGCATCATATATGCGTCTTGAACATCATAAACATCCATCAAAACTTCACATACGCATCTGTCATCTAGAGTAGTATCATTGGGAATCTATAGCATTCATTAGCATTGAGCGTTGAGGAGGTTCTTCTCCCTCTTTGTCCCAAGTCCGTGTGTAGAAGGTGTCATGTTGTAGGGGATCCTGCAATAATGAAAGGGACAGTGCACGCGGCGCATAGCAGACAAGGCAACTAAAAAAAAAGCGGGCAGAAGGTCCTGGTACATGCTGAAATCAAGAGAAGGTCGTGTATAGTAGTTCGGCGATGACAGTGCCCATTGGTGCCGTATGAGAGTAACGAAGAATGTTGCCTCTATGTACGTAAACCATGACATTGGATTGGCCCGCGGCGATTCACTGTTCTGTCTCAGAATCGTCATGGTATATATGATCGACGATTCAACAACCCGATGTCCATGTAAACTTTCAAGTGCCCTTCTCCCTATCGCACACACAAAGTCTATAACCATCGCTCGCATGCTATCAAAGTGTACCTCACTCTTGCGCTTTCGAACCCACTTTACCAGATCTTTCACCACAACCGTCATACCCAGAATGTCCTCCGTAACGCAAACGATCACTCTGCCGGTGTGCGATGCTTCGGAAATGAAGAACGGGGATATCAAGGACTTTGAATTCGGAGAAGGCGATGGTAAGAAGGGCAAGGTCTTCTTGGCCAAAGTCGACGACAAGTTGGTGAGTTGTGGCTCGGCTTATCCTCCGTGTTGGTACTGACAACGATTATATTATAGTATTCGACAAGCGCTTATTGCACGCATTATGGCGCTCCGTTGGTTAAGGGCGTTCTCGCGACCACAGAGGGCCACCCGACCTTGCGATGTGGCTGGCACTCGGCTTGCTTCAACCTTTGCACCGGGGACATCGAGGATGCACCTGGTCTCGACTCTCTCCACAAGTTCGAGGTAAAGGAAGAGAACGGTAAGATTCTGGTCACCGCAAACTTGGCCGATGTCATGAGCAAGTACGGCCGATCTCCTTTAAAGTCGGACAAGCGAGCTATCGCTCCGGCCGACCCGAAGAGTAGCGAAGAAACCGTCGTGCTGGTGGGAGGAGGCGCAGGAGGACACCATACCATGGAGAGTCTGCGTGAACACGGGTTCAAGGGAAAGATTGTTATGATTAGCAAAGAAACTGTTCCTCCTTTCGACAGGTGAGATATGATAATAGCCTTTCGAGCACTTTCGTCCAACTGACTCTTTTTACTCACCGCTATTTCAGGACCAAGCTCAGCAAGGCCCTTATCACTGACGCCTCGAAGCTAGTTTGGAGGACCAATGACGCGCTGAAGAACGACTTCAAGATCGAGCTTCACACCAGTACCGTGAGTAGATTTTGAAACCGAAAGTCCACAGTTTCTGACTTCCCGCTGTCATTGTTGATGATCAGAGCGTCACCTCTATCGACTCTGACGCCAAGACAGTCACCACTGACAAAGCTGGTGCCGAGCCTATCAAATATGACCACTTGGTCATCGCTACCGGAGGTCAACCGAAGAAGCTCCCCATCGAAGGCGCAGAATTAGACAACGTCTGCCTGCTCAGGACTATCGAGGACGCCCAGAAAATTGTGGCTGGTAAGCAGACCTTGTTAGGTGTCAACGGCAGCGCGTTGATATGATTCCTGATACACTTAGGTCTGGATGAGAACGCAAAGGTTGTCATTATTGGTACCAGCTTTATCGGGATGGAATTGGCTGGAGCGGTGCTCAAGAAAAAGCCTGCATCCATCGACGTCATCGGTGTTGACGCTGTGCCGTTCGCCAAGATCTTGGGCGAAAAGATCGGTGGCGCGGTCCAAAAGGTGGGTCACAAGACCTTGGTACTCAGTTTTAATCGCTGATGACTGAATAACACCTTTTTTTGCCACAGGACTTGGAGAGTCAGGGTGTGAAGTTTCACATGGAATCCAACATTGAAAAGATCGCACCTTCTGGTGAGTAAAGTGGATTTCGGGAGCTTGTCATCTTCTCATATTCGGCTCTATCGCAGACTCCGACGCGAAGAAGGTAGGGTCCGTTGTCCTCAAGAACGATAGCGATATCCCATGCACTATCGTCATCATGGGCACCGGTGTTCAGCCGGCGACCGGATTCCTTGCCGACTCCGGCTTCAAGTTGGAAGACGACAAGGGTATCGCAGTCGACGAGTACCTTCAAGTTGAAGGCAAACAAAACATCTATGCGCTTGGTGATATCGCTCACTGGCCCGACCACAAGAGCGGCGAGAAGCGACGAATTGAACACTGGCAAGTAGCCGTAAGTGTCTTCGATTGAGGCAGGTACGACGTGAGTCTGACCCGCAGTCGTACCCTTACAGAGCAACCAAGGGCGAACTATCGGTCAGAACATTTCCGCCCCTGAGAAGAAGCAGGCGTACCGAAAGGCGCCTTTCTTCTGGTCAAGTGTGGGCAAGGGCCTTCGATATGTCTCCACCCAGAATGGATTCGATGACATTTACATTGACGGAGATGTTGACAAGGAGTTGAAGGTAGGTCCTTATGCTCGAACGGCATGCTCCTGTGAACGGGATGCTGACCAACTCGCTTCTGCGCTAGTTTGTCGCGTACTACGCAAAGGGAGACGAAGTATGTCCCTTCGTCATGCAGATCCGTCCCTTCGTCATGCAGATCCGTCCTTTCGAGAACGCGCTAAATTTGATTCATATGATTTCATAGGTCGTTGCGGTATCTTCTATGCAGAGGGACCCTTACGTCGCCAAATCCGTCGAGCTTTTGACTTATGGCAAGATGCCTTCCTTCTCGGACATCAAAAGTGGCAGGAACATTTTGGACATTGATTTGGCGGGCCAGGCCTCCAAAAATTGACTATCCGGTTATTCAAGCCTATAATCAAGTCATTCACCATCTGTATCTCTAAAGTGTAAAGTCGGGAGAATTCAGTACGTTTGCCATTTGCCATGAGCACACCGGTACCGTTATCAGCTCGCTCGCTTCGCCTTGAGCACTACTTCAAACAACGTTGACATTCGGCGGTAACGATGACATCGGTGATCAGCACCCATTTTCAAGCCGATCAACGGCAGTGCAGATGCGGGGCTGTACACTGTGACACTGATAGTAGCGATAATGCTCAGACTGCTTCTTGGTCAAGAAAGCTGTCAAGCTCAAGCAAGACCTGTGATCGACCATTGACGAGCTGGTTGACGGCACGAGCCGCGAAGGAATTCCGAAGCCCCGTTGAGTAAGCCAGCCAGTAAGCCGTTCCGCAGCCGGCTTGGCTGCTGGCTTGCACTGGTTGTTCAACCACTGAGTTGGCAAAGCCGTGGGACTGCTTCGCCCAGTGGCTCCTAGGCTTTTCACCGTCATCATCGTCCCTCACCGGAAAGCTCACTAGAAAACATCGTCGCAAAAGGTTACAAGAAGGCGAAGACGCGTTCTCTTTTGTTAGCTTTAGCAGCTGCTACGAGCTCTGCTAGAGGCCTCACTACTATAGCGTCTTGTAAAGGCTGTGGGTGACGCGTGCCTCCCTTGCACCATTTCGGACGAGGCTCGTATCATCTATGTCGCTTTGAACAGTGTCCAGGCTGGCTCTCATATCAATCTCTCCTTTTATCAGTCTCTTGGCGAGGCAGATCCGCAGGCACATCACCCGACGCAGATTGAGGGTTTCGGAGCTTGGCGCAGCCTACATCGTTCAGGAGACGAGCGTGTGTTCCGTCAAGAAGAAGTCGAATATCTCGAACGATGAATAACCACTAGTAGGTGCGTGATGAAGGCCAGTCAGAATATTAACTGATGACCTTTTTGCACCACGGCGGATCTGGGATCTGGGAGTCGGAGTATAGCCGTAAGCCGATAGAAGAGGAGAACGAGAGGCTACAAGGTACACATCTCCCATACCTGTGAGCTCTAGAAGTTGCACTTGAAAAGTGAAACGACGCCCTAAACGCGTCTGTGAGCTATTTGAGCGCGGATACATAGCAAACTATAAAGTTATTGTGGCTTGTTTTCGATATTGTTTTATTGTTTTGATGTTATTATTGGTTTCATGTGGTCTCTTGGTCTCTTCATGGAAGATGGGCTTCCATCAAGTCTCCGTCGGCTCCGACTGCCTTTCGCCTTCGCTTGTCCTTTTGGGCGTTCGTTGCCATCCCATCCTCTTTACAGATGATCTATATATCCTGGACCTCGAAGGACGGCGGGAGTCGACGACCTCGCTGTCGTTCAACCCATCATCGCTTCTGAAAGGTCGACAAATAGCAACTTCGGACCAACAAGATGTTCAAGCTTTCTTTTACCATCATTCTTGCTCTGCTTACTGCCACTGCCACCTCGGTAGTTTCCCAGTCTATCCCTCAGTTTGCTTCTGTGAGTGATTTGTGATGGCAGGACATATCTCGAGGCGGATACTGAGACTGAACCGCCTGCTATAGTTCCCTGCGGCTTGTTCCAGTCAATGTGCTTCTGTCATCCAGCCTTCGGTTCTTTGCTACGTAGGTACTCTGTCTGACGATCTAATTCCTCGTATCTCGACTGACACGGTTTCGTCTGTTTTCGCCTTTATAGCAACAGTACACTACAGGACAAGAGTAAGTCTGGCTAGCCTCTTGCTGTTTACCATGTATCTAATGCTCAATCATCCTCCTGCAGCATTGTCTCCTGCTTCTGCAACGGCCTTGCCGCGGAGTCTGACATGTCCACCTGTTCCACCTGTCTCTCCTCCAACGGTCAGGAAGAGCTTTCTGGTGTTTTGGGCGCCATCCCTTCCGCATGTTCGAGTTACCAACAGACCTGCCAAAAAGAATGCGCCTTCAACACTTGCCCCAGCAGTGATGTTGCTTGTCAATGCTCTCAAACTTACTTGGCAAACATCTACCAGTGAGTTGTCATCAGCGGCGCCTTGATCCCTGTATACACGCTAAAATCTAGTGATTGCAAAAAGGTGTGCGTCTTGTAACACCAGGAACAACAATGTTGGTGCGACTCAGGTGACCGATTACGAAAGCCTCGCAAACAGTTGCGGGAACCAAAACTACACCGTAAGTCCTCCTTTGATTTGAAAGACCGTTGAGAATTACTCAACGGCTTATTTATCAGGTCCCCGCTACTTCATCTTCCGCCCTGCCTTCCCCAACTGGACAGAGCAGTTACACTGCACCTACGTTGGCTGCATCTGCATCATCTTATAGTGCTGGCACAGCAACAGTCACCGGATTTGACATCAGCACCAACGGCGCCGCCTCTTCAAACACAATCGGCGTAATTCCCGTCGGAACCGCCAGCCCATCCGTCATCAATGACGGTAACACGAATCTTGGTCCCTCCAGGACCGGCACACTGATCTTCGACCCAACTACAGCTGCAGCCGGGACCAGCGCGTCTGCCAAACCTGTCGCCTCCTCAGGAGCATCTTCCGCCAAGCCTGCCGTCTCATCGGGTTCATCGAAAAGCACCAGTGCGGCTGCTACTGCGACGTCCACCTCCAGCGCATTGTCGTTGAACGTCAACTCTGTTGGTGCTGTTGGTGCACTCTTTGCCGCCATTGCCCTCTTCTAAGCGGATATCTGAGGGAATGCATTCTGTTTCGGAACATGGACCTATTTTCGATTTCTTACTATACCCGCCTTGACCTCGTTTTTGCCAATCTCTTATAAGGCTTTATCGGGCTTTCTATAATAATGTTACGTGATCTATAGAGAAGCTTTCGTTGGAAAGTGTCTCTTCACGAAGCATGTTACAGGCTCACATGCGTTTCTACTTCTCGGTGATCTGCAGCGACCATGTTGATGCATACCCAAACCCCTTGCTGAGCATTTGGACAGTAAGACGTCTTCTTGTCAATGTCGTGAAGGTATGCTTTACACTGTACGAATGTCTACACTGTACAGCCGCGTTACACAGTACCGGATTTCAACCACCCCGGGGTTACTAAGCTGCTGCTGCTGCTGCGCCCTTCGCCTTTGCCTCTACCTTGACAACTTGATCCACTGGTGCACCTTGTAGTGGTCCTGCCTGATCGGTGATCAGGTCAATCTAAAAAGCGAGTTCGAATTTGACATTAGCAAGTAGGGTTCTGTGGCTACGTTGAATACCACAACTTACCACTTCTTCGGTAACATCGCCCTGAATGACAATCTCGTCAAAGCCTTGCGGGTTCTTGCTCACACTTGCACCAGTGGCGAATTTCTGAGCAAGGAATTTTGCGGCTTTTTTCAAGTCTACGCCGAAGGCGTCCAGGCCGTGGATCGAGGTGATGTGCTTTCGCTTGTTTCTGGATTCACGCTTGATGGTGATCTATGGACATGAAGGAGGCGCTGCTCAGCACATGTCCTGCAAAGGACTGAAGGATGTGTAAACGTACTTTGGCAGCCTTGATGATTCAAAAGAAAGATGTTCAATATTAAGAGCAGCCTGAACGGCAAGACAAGACTCTAAACTTACAGCCTTCTTCTTCTTTTCGGTCTCTGCCTTTTTCTCTGCCTTCTTCTCCGCCTTTTCAGCTTCAGCTTCGAGCTTCTCTTGCTTGTCCAACGAAAGAGTTCCAATCTTCTCCTTCAAAGCGTCTGTCAAGATCGCGAAAGAGATTCAGCTGCTTGCGCCGCAGGATTCGACAGTCGCATCGGTCGAAGCTAAAGACATACCATCACTGTATAACTTGGCAAAAGCTTGGGGATCCTGCTCTTCTAGCCATGCTTTACACTTGCTCAACGAGCTGCCGAATTCGCAGTACTCGATAGGTAAGGTGCATACTTGACAGTAGGTGACATGCACGGGTTTAGTGGAAGGTCCTGCAGCGGCTGACATTGTGTTATGGGATGACAAATGATAGTGGATGGTGGAGTCGTAGGTAGTATGCAGTTACTGGGAGACGATTCCAAGAGGCTTGTCAGGTCGGTAACCATTTACTACTGTTCATGTGTACTTTACGCTCAATGGTCATGACGAATTCCGAGTTGAACAAAGCGCGTGGGTGATCGAAGGCCTCACAATGTAAAGGAAGCGCACTAACCAACCTTGTCCTCTACCGTTTGTATGTGTACACGACCATTATGAATTACTGCAGAAGCAGAATCCAACAACACATATCAACAGTCACATCTTCGTTGCGATAGAGCCTTCAACATGTCGTTTCTTGGCCTGAAGGGGAAAAACAGGGCTCCAGCTCTCATAGAGTATAGCTCGCCTGCACCTCCACCACCTCTCCTAGACGGCATTCAGTCAGACGAACCCTATGTTTCTTTCAACTCGATACACACCTCTTTTCCGGATATCAATGCTTCAGACGTTGACCCTCAACTCTTAAATTTTCCAATCACTTTCGAAGACGATGCAGACTTGATCGCCGCCAACTCAAGTCAGGCCTTACAGGATCCCGAACTCGCTTCCTCGGTTTCATATCTTCCAGAAGCTCAAATCCTAGCTCGGATTTTGGGAAATGGAAGAACACTCGAACTGCGGTGGCTTGGAAACGGCACCGATACGAAACGTCGAATACGTAGCGACAACGAAACGCTCATTCGGATCACCTTTCCTCGTGCTCTTCGAGATATTTCGACTTCGAAATGCATGTATCTGAATCCGGCTACAGGCGATCTCGTTGTCGTCCTGCTTGATCAGTGGTCCGACATATATCGACTTAGCTTTCAAGATCTGAGGAGCAACAAGGAAGCCGGCTACATGTTCCAGTTTGATCGCCGGCAGGTGTTCAGGAACACGATCACAATCCCTCACACATTGCATCAACGTACAAATATACCTACGTCTGCAAACCAAGTAATATGGAGCGTATACTCCGAGGAGGATCTGGCGATTGCCTTTGAGAGCTCAGTGGTACGGTGTACATGGGATCGTTCTGGTAAGTCAGTTGCGACCCGTTGGTGAGAATAGTCACCTAATTCATTCCTTATCATAGACTGGAATTTTGTAAACATACCGAATTTCACGAAACCAAAACCGGGACGCGCGTGGCCATTTGGTTCTAGTGCCAGCCAACTTCATCCATCAGAAACGATCGCTCTTTCAACATATGTTTCCCGAAATACTGAAAGCTATAGAGCTTTCGCATACGTTTTGTCCAGTGATCGGACACTGCGAGCGTACAATCTGGAGGACGGAAAGCCAACGGGAAAGGTGCTGAATGTGCATCACGGCATCGGACAGCTGACTGGAGAATCCTCTATAGAGCTCGTCGAGTCGCAGCTCGAAGGCGAGGCACCAGCATTAGAAGAACCCGTAACACAAGTCCCGCTTATCCAGGTTCTCCCGTCGCAGGATGAATCATGGCATTTCGTCTTTGTGTTATCGCCAACACCAAGAGGATCTGAGGGAGGAGCCATTCTACGAGTGTACATTGCTCAGGTCATGGATAGCGAAATCAGCGATATCTCGGTTGTGGGTCATTTGGTATGCTCCGAAGAAACCCTGGATTGCGCTTTCCGTGGATTCGCAGTTGAACCGACACCGGGACTCTCAGTCATCCCCAATAAGGAGAATGCAGTTCAGCAGGATCAAACCCTTGACGACAACAGTCACTTGGCCAACGCGGTATGGAAAGTCTGGACCGCTTGGGACCTCAATGGGCAGACGATGATCGAATGGTCCAGCCTCACGAACATGTTGCGGCCCGGGGACGAGAATACGAGTACGGACCTGGTCCCTGCAGCTGGCCCCTCTGTACTTCCTGGACGACTGGTGACCAGCCCCTGGAAAAAGGTACACGATCTCTCGCCGATCTTGGAACCCGAAGTCCTTTTCGATTCCAGCTACTTCGATGAACTTATTGATGCCAAGACGTACAACGCTGAGGACCCAGCGAGCGACATCAAGAATACGATGTTGTCTTTCATTTTCTATCCCGGACGCTTTTCCCAGCACACACTCAAAACCGCACTCCTTGAATACCACTCCAACCTTCCGAGACATAAACAAGACGCAGAATACCTAAACGACCCATCTGTGCCTCTAGATGTCAAAATGGGAGAAATCGTTGGATGTCTAATAACTCTACAGGAAGAGGACGATACTGGTTTGCCGGAACTTGCCGAGTTCAGGGAAAGTTACAAGCGAGAGTATCTCGGATTCTGGGCAGCGTTACAGGCGCAAGAGCGGCAAGGACGATGGCCGGTATTACTAGCGCCCTCCAGAGGGAATCTGCTCTCAAGCGGAGTCCTGGTTATCGGGAGAGAAGGTGTCATTATTCCGTTGATTGATGATGAACTCAGTTTGATGGTGTGGCTGCTCGACAATGCCGAAACTGACGAAACGCAACAGATAGCCGCCGAAAAGGCCGATTTTCTCGCACTGGAACCGGAACCATTGATACCCTTCTTATCGGGCGTTGCTGAACGAGAACGTCGCGCAGAGGTATCCATGGTGCTATCGGCCGCTGGCGTGATAGCCAACTCCATGAGTAGACTGGACCGAGAGACTCAGCAAGCGAAAATTCTGGAGAAATTGCCATTATACCTACATGAATACTCGATTGATGAAGCTATTAGCACCCTGATATCGGAAAGCGGCTTCGATTCTCAAACAATGGAAGGTCTGGCGCAAGATGTCTCCTCTGTTTTCGACAACGAGCAGTCGATCATCCCCGCTATCGATAGCTGCCTCGGCCTTCTTTCCCAACCAATATCGTCCGGTCACAAAACACATCTCACATTCGGCGCCATTGCCAACACCGTTGCCGCGGCTTCGCAGATGATCAGTATTCGAAGTAAGGTCGCCTTCGAGGTTCTTCTAGTGATACTTGTTTTGCGACAGAAAATAGTCGACCCGAGCAGCAACAATACGACAGGCGAGGACGAGGAATGGTTTGACCTTATCGCGCGTGCAACGATAATACTTCAACGAACATTAGCCGCCCATTGGCTTATGAAGTGGAGGAGCGATAGTTCTCGAAAACTCCGACGCGATGACGCCGATCCCGCATCTGAGAAGTTCTGCCTGCAGTTCATGTCGAGCGACAATGAAGTGGAATTTGTGGATCCTCAAAGCTATTATTCGATGTTCCATACATTGATTAGCAAGCACGGTATCCCCGTGGGTGCGGATCTTGCGAGCGTGACCTGTGTGGCACGATCTGCCTTGCGCAATACTTCTGTTGCGAAATTCAGTAACAGTCTAGCAGCGACCGCCAAAGACGTCATTCTCGCAAATCAACTATTCATGTTGGGAATGACCGAGTACGCCCTCGCCTACACCGGTTTGTGGCCCAGCCAGAATGGCATTGTTTATGTCCGAGCTAAATCCATGCTTGTGAGCGGAGACGTCGAGGAAGCTGTCGGTTTGTTTTTATCGTTGGCGAATGCCCTGCGTACGTATGATATGCTAAATTGATCGGTGACTTTACTGATCGCCCTTCCTACGATCCAGATAAACCCGACTGGGCGAAAACCGATACAAGTGGCCTGGTCGATGTCTTGCCAGTCTCCGTCAGACTGGGAGGTCTTGCAGCTTTCTACCGCTATGTAATGACCATGTTCGACTCTTATGGGTTCACACAGCATTCCACCCGATTTGCCGAGTTGGCAATTCAGGCATCGTCTTCCAACGACACCTCGTCGGAAGCACTGCACAAAAAGGTCTTCCGCTCATATTTGGGTATGAGCAAGTACGAAGAGGCGTACAACTCGATGATTACAAATCCTTTCGCCGCTTTGTAAGTGCGATCTCATATCTGCGTTGTGGCATAACGTGCGACTTACCACCTGTTTGCAGCGGAAGCGACGCAGTGGGTACAGAGCGCCCCTTGGGAGACCTGATACATGCCATGTGTCACGACAACCAAATTCAGGCCCTTCTTTCTCTTCCTTTCATCGGACTCGAGAATCAGCTGGAGCAGGAGCTGACATTCCGCGCACGAAATTCGGATCCTACCGCAACTCCCAATTATTATCAGATCTTATTTGCTTGGTTGATCATGCGAACAGATCATCGCCAAGGTATGTGGTACGGATGATACCGTCATATGCCCTCCGCTAAACTCTCCTCTGCACCACCAGCGGCCATTACCATGTACCAGCAGGGTAGACGTATAGGAGAACACCTAAAATCTACGATCGAGCCCAAATTCGGAGATCAAACAAATCAAGGCGAAATGTATGAAAGTTATCTGGCCAAGCAAGCTCAGAGTTATCTAGCTGCTATTCAAGCATTCTCATTGATCGACAGCAAGAATGCTTGGTTCACGATACCGGCAACTCGCACGCCGCCTCTTCCACGTGTAAGTATTATTCAATCAGAAGCATATCGCTTGCCAACCTTACTGATGAATCGAGTCCCGATTGCCAGACTGAAAAACGCCGAAAGGTCTCTACCTTGATTCCCGAAAGCGAATTCACTTGTCGAGGCAAACAGCTAGAGATTGTCAAGCTCGAAGATATTAAGAAGGAATATTCCGCTGTGGTGGCGCTGTTGACTGTTGTGCGCCGGATTGGTGGGGAAATTGATCCAGGTAAGTAAACTCCCTTGCATTCATTGTCGAGGCTGAACTGAGCGCTGATGACAATCATGGAGATACACCCCTCTCCATCGAAGACTGCATCAGGTATCTTTGCCGGGATGGACTGTACGATGAGGCATTCCTAGCGGCAGCTAGTTACGGTTGCAACATGACCGAAATCTTCGAGAGCTTGACAGAAAGGAGTCTGTTGTTCAGTCCACATTACGGCGGCGAATTGTGAGATGTCCTTTCTGCTGGAAACGCAAGAATGGTTGGCTAACGCGGGTTGAGATCTGCAGCGATCGTGACGCTTACTCATGGCTGGAAGCATCACCAGTTTCGTCGACGTGGACGGGAACTCCAGCAGAAAAATCATGGCGATACCTTCAACTTATGCTACAGCGACATCAACCATCCACTCGGCCAGCAAGCCAATACTATCAGACGGTCTTACAGACTATATTCGAACTGGACCGTCATTTCCCGCTACCAGTGTGGCTTGCCGACTGGGCGATAAATGATCAAGAGGGAGGTTTTGACACGCTGATCCGAGGAGCGTTGAAGTGGGGATTGGTGCATGAAGCCGTAGACTGGTCACGGGTGTACATCATGAAAGTGAGCGTAGATGGCAGCTCCATCGATACACAAGTATTGTACTGATTCGGCGTTCCCTCGCCCAGTTACTGAGTGAAACGCCTATCACACTGCAGAACGGCACTGTACGTCCGGTTTACACGCCGTTTTCTATGCTGGATCAGGTTTTGGCGGCTGCTCGTGATCTGCCTGATCATTCGGAAGAAGAAAGGCAGGTAAAGGCCAGTGTGGATGGAAGCGTTGTGCAACTGAAGAGAGCGGTAGGGGAGCGAATTGCAATGTTGGATGGGGCATGATAGCAGGGACGGATTTAAATAATGGAATACGATGTGAACGGAATCTAGCATATATCGACTGAGTTCTGAGTAAAGCATATATCGACTGAGGTTCTTGACCAGATGAATCCTGGCCATACATCTCGTCTAAACCCTAACGCTACCGCTATTCAGGGCAATTTCGGAAGCTCGCGCTCAAGTGTACAATGTAGTAACAGTGTATTCGAAATCTCATTGAATCATGGGTAGTAAATAACAATAACAAAAGCCAAAGGGCCCGAGAAGGAAGAAATGTATCATCCATCTTTCAAATAACTTCCACTTGTCGAGGGGAAGCAAGCAAGGAAATCCGATCGTACGATCTCGAAAGGGTTGGAGGAAGGTACACGCAAAGGCGACCTGAGCGATTGTTCGAAACTCTTCCGAGCACCTGCTTTGCCGTGAGGTCAATAATTTAAGGCGAGCAAGCGACTCTGTTTGACGTGAACGGTTCGACCATGACGCAAGAGAAAGGCAGGAGCAGAAGATGGATGACCAGTTAGTCATTGATGCGCAAATGAAGGCAGTGGACGGGGAGACATACCTATAAGGAAGAGCTTATGAGGGGAAAAGGCAGAGGTTGACGAAGACAAGGGAACTCGATCACGAGGGGTTTATATACGTTTCGCATTCGAGCCCTCAAGCTTAGCGCGCCTGCGAAAAGTTGGCGGAAGCGGACAGAGTTGCGTTGTCCGTTCCGGCGGCCGTTTAATTGTCGATTCGTCATGTCCGGTTCACCTGCAACTGCCAGCTGCCAACAAGTAGTCGATCTGCACATGGACATGTTCAGCTCAGTTTCACAGCTTCATCCTGGTCGGCTGGAAGCGCGCTCTCCCAGATTCTGCAACTTTCACGATGACGACACCAAATCCTGCAGTTTTTGAACAGCTCCTCCAAATGGGGCTGGAGGTGCCGATAGTACATGAAGCAGCTCGAAGGTTCTCTGATGTTGAACGTGCCGTCAACTGGGCTTTTGATCATGGCATGACAGTAAGCAACATTTCCTTTGAGCGGTCAGATAGGTGTCACTGTTACTTCATGCTCATGTCTGATATCACCTCAGTGGCTCAACGATAATAATGTGGCTTCATCTGGAGACTTCAGCAACAATGCCACGGGTCTAGATTTTTTGGATTCAGGTCCTCCTCAACAGCAGACGCATAACAACTCACCCAATGTCTCACCTCTGATATCGGCTCAATCAGGATCGGGAATGGATGTTGATGACCTGCGACAAGTGGATATGACGGGCCTAGAAGCGTCGAACCCTTCTCAGCCATTACGGAATCCTCCGTCACTGGATGAAGATCCGGCTGTCTTTCGTAACTCCTTGGACACAAACCAACATCATCACACGAAAACATATGGCAAAAAATCGAAAACGCCAGCTAGCGAGTTGGGAGTTGCTGCGATTCAGCCCGGTGAGAAGTTGGGTAACGCTCATCGGCAGCTGCCCCCTCCACCACCTCTGGAATGTTTGTACTGGCAAGGGGTATTGCAACCAACTTTCCGCTGATGAGTGGCTTGATTCGTTGTTTAGCTTTCAATGGACCAGTAGAAGAGTCGGAGGAGGATCAGATTCAAAGAGCAATTCGCATGTCACTCGGTAAGCATCCAGATGCATCCAAGTCAAAACAAGCGTCTCGCACAACGCACTGATCACGTAATCTCTTCTTCGCCAGGCGCCGAATCAGCCATGGAAACCGATACACCGACTTGCAACGAGACTCAAGACCCTAATCGACGTCTCCGCGCGTCTGCGCCACCACCTGAATTCTCGACTGAAGCGGAAGGTGCGAAGGCTATTGAGCTGGGAAGCAATAACCCTTTCAAGAATGCCGCTCCCGCTGGGTTGTCGAGTGAGAAGAGTGTCACGTTTTCAAAAGTGGCGGATGAAACGATTGATCAGGGTTCGAAAAGCTTGGTACCTGTTGCCCCGTCAGCTGATAGTGTGAGTAGCGTTCCAAACGTGCCGTACTGTAATCGAAGGATTGCTAAACTCGCCTCGCAACCGAAAGACGAACGCAAAGGTGCTTACAGCTCTAGAGCAGGAAGATGCAGATCTTCAAGCAGCGCTTAGTGCGTCTTTGTCGGAGAACGCACCTGGAGGCTTCTCCATGACGACTTCAGCAACAGATACGGCAGCAGGAGCAAGTGCCGTTATGGAAGGTGTCGATGACGTGGATCTTGATCTTGACCCGGACAGTAAATCGTTGTTTAATGAGGGGCAACAGGGTGTGCCCGTCAGTCAAGAAGGAGCGTGAGTGTCTCCTGTTACCATACTTTCATTACCAGGCGCTGCACCACTGACCTATGTGACTTGTAGACCAATGGCGATCACAGCACTGTGGGAGAATGGGCTGTTTGCTGCCAACATTATTCAGTGTCTAATGGCGGTACCCAGATTCAGAGAAGCAGTGTCTTCTGCACAAATACAGCTAGAATTCCTCCCTCCAGGTACGCTCTCGCTGGTCTTACAGCATTTTCTACCCTTATGGTTGATCAGTCGTCTGACACTCCTTTCGGTGCTTCAGGTAATGAGCGGTTGGCAGCCCTCACGGCTCTCTCTAGATTTATGCAGACTTCGTCAAACGCATGGGTCACGACTCTCTTTGGTATGAATACGCTATTCAACGTTGCACCATCAGCAGAGATATCGAGACCAGCAGCTTGTAAGTGCAGTTGAAAGGCGTCCGCAGCTTTCGCAGCCGATAAGATCAATCTATTCCTGTTTGATAGTATTCATGGAACAAGTGGTCGATGCTTGGCTAAGAGGTCAAGCGCTTTTCAGTTCAAATGCTGCTTCCGACGCCTCAGGTGGCTATGAGCAAAGCTTCGATCCGTATGTGCGCGGAGAACCCCTTACACTTGAGTTACCACTCACAAGCCTGATTCTTCGTTTTGTTGTGCAGACTTTTCATTTCTGAGACCACATTGATCAATTCTGGCGACAGTGCCAAGAATATTGTCTCCTCCTACAATTTGACGCATAGCCCTTCAAGCGGAGCATCGATCTCAGATGCCATCTCTTCAGAGCTATGGTCTGAGTCGCCAAATCGCTTCTTTTCCTCGCTGGCACATGTCTTGCCAATATCGATAACCAGAACCGCGAGGAACGTTTGGGGTGAGATCAGTCCATTACTTCTCGAGGAGGATCTGTATATGGGTAAGTAGGAGGCGGGGTTACTTGGGAAGGGGGAGGTCCAATTGGCTCAATTTTTTCCTTTGCACGTGTTAACAGATCGTTTCATTGCTGAGAATGCGAGCAAAGTGGCACAGTTACGAGGTAACGAGGGTATCTCAAAGCGCAAGATCGAAACTCTGCAGGAGGAGCTCAAGTGTTGGACAACTCACAAGGTATGTAGTGCCTCAGTCTGGCCTGGGACATCATACCGTGTTTAACCGACCGACACACCGCAGAGTAACGACATATCCGCATTACTGGACAAGTGAGCTCAAGGATATAGATCTGGGACTGGAAAATCTAGAGACTGAGCGAGGATTGCTTTGATGGTTCTTTCAGAACAACGCAATATTTCGAACGCAAACTTGCTCAAGCTGAAGACGATGCAAGTAAAGCTGAGGCTCAGACGATATTATACAAGGTGAATCCCTATTAGCCCTCTTTATTTACCGGAAGACATGGTTAACATCTGGTTGCGTTGCATCGTTCAGATGAAAGATGCAGGCAGCAGCATCACAGCCAGAAGAGAGGGTGAGTTCATGTTACAAGGGCAACGGAAGCTCTTTGAAACGAACATGCCATCCAATACAGCTCTCATGAAGGAATTGGAAGAAGAACAGCAAAAAAGCAAGGATTGTTGGGACCAGCCTGAAATGAACAAATACAAGGTATGAGCGAATGACATCCCGCATGAGAGTGATGATGCTAATAATTTCTCATCTTCCCTAGTATACCTTGCGGGGCGTCTGTTTCTACGCTGGTTGGATAGCCAGGACTAGTATGTATTGCTATGTGAAAAGCGATGATGGTTCATGGTGGAAGATCAGCGATACGACTGTCGAAACAGTAAGTCGCCATTCAACGTAAAAGGCGTATCGGCGCACTTTTGACGGGTTGAGCTCTTTTCGCAGACAACGTTGGACCAGATCAAGGGTGATCGCACAGGTTTATATTTCGATACAGGAGCATACCTTCTCGTCTACGCTAGGGAGGAATCAAATCTACCCTCGGAGGATACAGAAGTCAGCTGGTTGAGCCCCTTATTTACTGGAGCAGAAGCTGATCTCCTACTCCGTAATCAGGCCGCCATGAATATGGAGACCGACTTCATGGAGACCGACCCCATCCCTGATCCGGACCTCATACATACGTCAAGTACAGATATCGAGTCTTCAGCGATAAATTTGACATGACCTTCGGTATAGTGATATCGCTCTGCGAAGCATCGCTACTTGTCGACGGCTACTGATCGACAGTGAGGTGTCAAATAGTGGGACCTCGCAAGTCCACATTACATGATGACTGTCCCGGACGGCCCCAATCACAATCAAATCAAGCTATACAATTCACAATGCGAGCTTTAATTGTTCTTTTGGTATTAATTCGCGCTCGAAGCGGAGTGTTAAAGCTACAAAGTTAAAGTCACTAGCAGAAATGGTGAAGAGGAGCATGACATGCTGTACATAAAAATGATTACGATGCCAAAGAGTTATGGAGAGCATTTGCGTTGAAGCGTTTCGCAGACAAGGTTGGACCATCCAGATCAAGGGATATCACGCAGCTGTCTTTCAAATTCGACACTCCTTGGCGGATAACACTGTTTCTTACGACTGAAAGGCGTAACACGCCTCCAGAATGCGAAGGCCTGATTATGTAGCTTCATCTATCTTTTGCTAACTACGATCCAGGCCCATTTGCCAGAAGGCCGCCTCCAGTTTCACGCAATCGGACCAAATCTTGGTCAATCTGGCCAAACGAGCTGGCGATGGCGGATCCGCAATCATACGTTGCTCCAGTGTGCCTGTTATAGAGCACAGTTATGAGTTATCAACTGCGCAACGCCTCGTAAATGCTGGCTACATACGTATACCCCGATTCACTGCGCCTTGAAAGTCGGGCCCAGAGTAGTCTTCGATCCAACGCTTGTACCTGTTCCCCTCCAGCACGACATCCCCGCTTCCATCCTCCAGCTTTCTCTTTAAGTATAATCCGACCTCGCCGTAACCTAGTAGACAGCTGAAGACCGCTACTAACAACTCAGTAACATCGCCTTGTGCACCGATGTCAAGGATATATTGCGAGTAAGCGGAGTTTGACGGCGACTCCGTTGCTTGCTGGAGATCTTCCAAAGAAACTCCGAAGGATTGACAGAACTGAAGCGACAGGCAATGAGTCCGAGCGCAAAAGCGAATCCTCGCAGTACTCTCTACCTACCTGGACGTGCATATCCGACTCTTTCGCAATATGCAAAGCGATCTCTGAGAACGCCTGGATCTCGGCGAATGAGGTGCTCTTGTAAGCGCCTAGTGAGTGCGCTCTTGCATCTATCATATAGACAAACAACAAGCTGATAAGTGCCGTCCCGATACATAAAGGCGCCAGCAACTTACAATTTCTCAAGTAGTGCCAATCTTGTATGATATAATGGCGGAAGGCTTCGGGATCAAGGGTACCCTTTCCAAGTTGCAGAACAAACGGATGTTTGACGTAAGACTGCCATTCTTCGGAGGTCGAGCGAAGGAGATGAGAAACGAAAGGATGCGGATCGCTTGAGGATGGTCTAATTGGCGTGAAACACCCCTCGAGGTCGATTGAGCAGATGAGCACACGCCAAGGGCGAGAACACGAGAACACAAAGAGTACATACAGCATTAAAGCTCGTCTTGCGACTAGACACCCATGATTAAGCGGCCCGTGGCCTTCTCCCTTGGCTTCAGCTGTCACAATGGCATATTGTGTATAGTCAATCCCTTCAGATACTGCCTGAACCACTGCGTGAAGGAAGAGATATCGTTTGGTTAAAGAAAGATATTGCCTCATGACTGGCATCTCGGTCCGACCTACTAGGCTTTCCAAGGGCAAGGTTGCTGGCGATAGCGGCAGACAAAGTACATCCTGTACCGTGAGTTGAAGCGCTAATTATTGCTGGCGCTACAAACAGATTTACTGCCGACCCGGATGCGTCTATCAGGGCATCTACGACGTACTTCTCCTCGTCCTTCTTCGATTCATTCTGAAGTTGGTCTCGGTAGGCATGTAGCACCTCGATGAATCCTTCTTGCTCTTCGTCGGCTCCGCTGGATTCGCCTTTCCAGGTAACGGTGATATTTGTGTCCGATGCAAGTTCATGCAAGGCTTGCTTCAGACTCGTCTTCTCCATAGGCAGATGTCCGCCCTTGACCAGCACAGTCAAATCCTTGGCCTGGAGGATGTTTGCGATTTCCTTGCCGGCGTCGACCATTTGTCCTATCGATTGTATCCGGTCACCTGTTCCCGACTCTTGCTCCTTTACTAAATCGCCGACAACAACATCTGAATGGTGCGGGACATTCTTCCCAGCTCGCAGGCATCGTAACAAGAGCTCGGTTTCCTGAATGTTCGGAGTGATAACCCGAGCGAGCGGTAGTAGGCCAAAGCACAGCTCGCCAATCGCATCACTGGGAAGTAGGGTATGATTCGAGGTTGAAATCATGACCGGGTCGATAATCATTGGCGGTAAATCCTTTTCAGAGTATGTTGCCTTAAGCTCTTCGATAATCGCACGAATGACATTGGAGGAAGCCAGCATTCCAGTCTTGATAGCTTTCGGTGGTAGATCGCCAAGAACAGATTTCATCTACACAAAGTGATCAAACATGAGACCCTTCTGTACTTGCCTACGAGGCTGCCAACGTGCTTACCTGCTGTTTGACAAAGTCACCAGGAATTTCATGCACACCTTGGACGCCAATTGTGTTTTGTGCTGTCAGCGCAGTGACGACGTTTGTTGCAAAGCATCCATGAACCTGAATCGTCTTGGTATCAGCCTGTATTCCTGCTCCTCCTCCACTGTCCGATCCGGCGATGGTGAGAACGGTTGGGGATGACATGCTGTGTTGACGATGGAACTTCTATCTCGCTAATACGGTAGCGGGATGACGAGTCTGGTAAGCTGTCTGGTAACTTCAAACTTGTCGTTATTGCGTTGTTCGAAAAGGCAGGGATGGTGATCTATATAGCCATCGCTATATGTCTGTCGAACGCTCACGCAATGGGGTAAGGAGACTTGATAATTGTAGAGAACGTGTACGGCATTCGGAGACATAAACGACGAGCCGCGATATCTGGCCCGAAATCATCAACATCATATTCGGTAAGCTATTCCGGGTCGTGCCTGGTCATGTTCTTTCTACGATTTCTGTCATTATGATGAGCTCTTGATGGGCCTTCGGAGCTGCCTTCGGCGTTCCGAAATCATTCCGCATTCCGTCCCGCAGTGGTCCATCCGCAATCAGACCTCAGATACTGTAGCCAGCTTTGAGGAAAGTACATTCGCGCACAGAGACACATAATAGTGTACTTGAATTCATTTTTATCGCACAACACGAAACCCATTGACCAGCAATACAAAGAAGACCCCTTGCAACAGAAACCATAACTCAATCTGACACAATCTAGGCTGCAACGGCAACCCGCTTAACCTCTTCAACGACATTTGGCGATGTGTGGTTGATCATCAACGACGACTTGCCACCCACTTGGTACCCTCCCTTCTTCGCGACAGCTTCAGCCCGACACTCATCCACAAAGTCGGTAAACATCTCGATGGTGTCGAGTGGTCCTCCAGCGGATTCAGGGTGGAACTGCACACCCCAGATTCGTTTACCGGATTCCGGTGTCGAGATGATACCTTCAACGGAAGAGTCGTTGCAGTTGATAAAGAACGGTGCCCAACCTTCAGGGAAGTCTTCGGTCAATTTGAGCGCGTACTGGTGGTTTTGCGAAGTAACGTAAACTCGACCGGCTTTGATGCTTCCCGAGCTGGCCAGAGCAAGAACGGGCTGGTTGTGACCTCGGTTACCGAAAGTCATTCGGTATGCTTCTAGACCGGCAGCGAGTCCCAAGATCTGATGTCCCATGCAGATACCAAAGATGGGCTTGTTCCACTCATTGATTGTCTGTCTTACTCGCTGAACAGTGTCCATGATCGACTTGGGGTCACCAGGACCGTTGGACAAGAACAAACCGTCGTACTGGTCCCTAACGGCGTTGAAGTCGTAATCCCAAGGAAGAACAGTGACTCGTGCATTTCGCTTGACGAGCGATCGAGCAATGTTGGCCTTTGATCCAAAGTCGAGCAAGGCGATGTTGACGTCTCCGTTGGGGTTCAAAACGTAGGGTTCCTTGGTGGAAACTCTGTCAATGAGGTTCTCCTTGGAAGGATCCCAGTACTCCTCTTTCGTGGGTCGAGGAGCGTTGACATCGTCGCCGACACAGAGTCTACCGAGGGTGGTACCTTGGTCACGCAACAAGGTAGTAATGGCTCGAGTGTCGACTCCCGAGATACCGGGAACGCCGTATCGAGCACACCATTCGTGCAGACTTTCAACTGCGGCATGGTGCGAGTACTGGAGAGCGACATCGGATACGACAACGCCGGAGCATTGCACACCACCGGATTCAAGCACAGGCAAGTTTGGCATGCCCTCGATCGGCTTGTTCTTGGGGACACCGTAGTTGCCGATCATGGGCGAGGTGAAAACCAAGATTTGTCCGAGGTACGAGGGGTCGGTCATGGATTCAGTGTCTATTGCCACGGAACAATGTTAGCTCTCAATCTGCCAAGCTGTAGATTACCATCATCTCGACTTACAACTCGTGATACTGGTCGAGAATACGGTTTCACCGTAAATGCTGCGCTTGGCACCGAAAGCTTGACCCTCGTACGTCTGACCGGTGATCATGTGCAAGGCGGCAGGATCATTTGGTGGCAAAACCGGAGTGAAAAGCCCAGACGCCGGTGTGGCGAGCGTACGAGCTAGTCGAGGGGCAGACAAGGTCGATGCCTTTGTGGCGATGGAGCCGTTGACGGCCGTCTTGGCCAATGTTCGAAGAACTTGAGTTGCGTAAGGCATTTTGTCTATAGTTGAGAAGTTTGTTTGTAGAAGAGATAGAGTGCCGATCGAGGTCGGGTTTCAAAGATTCGCGATGGTGTAGATCACGTCGGTGATGTAGCTACGAGGGAAGAAAAAAGAATTGAGCCACGCGAAATGATGCGGCCATTGGGTTCGGAAACCCCACACTCTACCTACTCGTCAGAAGTTCGTTCAGTCCAAAGCATAAGGGAGGATCGAGAACGTATCGACCTCTTGCGGTGGCGGTGGTGAGTATGTTTGGGAGATAGTGGAACGAAGCGAGCCTGTGGTGATGCAACAAGTGCCTCATTCGGTTGTGCCGTCTAGGCGAAACCCACTTTCTTCTTATAGATTGGCAAGACTGGCGCCTTTTCCGACAAAAGATAGATAGCGCACCGGGCGGCTCAAGCGCTCTCAGTAAAGCTAACGGCCGATTTAATGACGCAACGAATGAGATAACGACGGAAAAAAGCCCTTATCTCAAATCGCATTCCAGCCGACGACGGGGGTCACATAACTAATGAAATGACGTGTCATTCGCTTTATCCAATTGAGCATTGAGCATTTCCCTTCCTAGTCCCTTAGTAGCTTCGCTGGAAGATGGTAGGTTGTTGCATAGGGTGCGATACAGCAGCGACCCTGTCACTTGAGAGGAGCTTCGCTCCAAGAAGTAGGAATGGTCAGCTGAATGGCCATTGCGACTGAACTTACAACGCGGTCAAAATCAAAATGGTCGCCGCATGTGACATAAAAAGTCTGTGATCGCCACAATGGCCAATGGGGATGTTCACGTCCCGGTATTCGTATTGCAGCTGGTCAACTGAACACAAAGCGCACAGTATCTTCATGCGATGGGAGGCATACTCGAGCTCATACTAGAGCTCATATATATATACTAGGTACTGTAAGTAATACTGGTAGGTAGGAGGCATTTCGTAGTCTCAGAAGATAAACCGCATCGAAGCCAGCAAAAAGGACCTCCCACGGCGAGTCTCGATCTCGCGGCGTTCAGATCTCACAAAGCACTCTTCGTAAAAGTCTGACGCTCTTCCAACTGAGCTACGCGGGAGAGATGTGTTTTCGATTTGTTTGACGATATGTGATTTCATCTGTTGAGCCTGTCTGACCAATCTAAAAAAAGTCCCCGCTCGATCACTTCAGCTTCCACGACCACGAGGTGTCGTTGATGTTTCATTCAAGTCTACAAACACTCACTTTCAGCCCAAATTTCCGCAAAGAGGTATCAGTATTCCAGTTACCCTTTGTTGGCACTCAGGAAAGGACCCGGATAGACAAAGGATCCAAGTCTCGCAGGGCGGACTCGCAAAATCGTCGCACTCTCTCTAGTGTATGCTTTCCAGCAGCATAAACAGAGACGCAGTTCGCACCAGGAATTTAGAGGATATCTTGTCGTTGCAAGAGGAAGGTCATTTGTTGCCAGCGCATAGAGGCAATACCATGGGATCAGCCAAATCTCCGACGTTCTCCTTGGGCAAACCGCCAAATAAATCTCCCTCGAAGGAGAACACCACCGGTTCAGCGGATGAGAAGAGCGACCTGGACCAAGCTTCCCGACGGACAAAATACGGCTGGCAGTCTCCTCGGTATGCCGTAGAAGATGGATACAGCGGTCAAAAGCTACTGGTCAACGGCGGACAAAGTCGGCATCGAAAGGCGGCAAGCCATACCCGCAAAGTCTCGATCAGCAGCGGATTCGCAGGACTGGGTTCTGGACGGAGGGTGGATGCTGCTGCTTTCCTCGATGGGTCTTCTGGCACAGAGGAAGATGGCGATGGAGTAAAGATCACGAAAAAGGTGGAAGTACATGATCGAAGAGCAGAGGTTTCTGCAGGATTGTCGGGCAGGGATAGACATGCGTTTATACTGTTAATCGTGTTATGTAAGTGGGCTCCTGTGCCATTGAGACATTATCGCCTGCACCGTGAGGGGATCGAGAGCAGTTGCTGACAGATCGCCTTCGCCGTTGCTTTCGTCACAGACCTGTACGTTGCAATGTCTCCTCAGCGGGAGAACCGCCGCGTTGGTGACTGACGAGTACGCTACCTATGTGAATACTTAGATTACAAGGTATTCCAATAGGCATCACCTTTGGCACTCTGCCCTTTCTGCTAAAACCTCGGCTCTCTTATTCTCAACTCGCCTTGTTCTCACTCTCGAGCTGGCCGTATTCCCTCAAGCTGTTATGGTCCCCGTTGGTCGACGCGTGGTTCTCGAACCGGTGAGCATTCGAATAATGCACGGACACGGAATGTTTGAAGGCTGACTGGTGCTTTATAGTATCGGACGACGGAAATCTTGGATCATACCTGTGCAGCTGACACTCGGTGTTGGTATGTGGGCTGTCGGTAGCTCAATAGAAGGCTGGCTTGCAGCTGTGAGTGCAAGCGATTTACTATGTTGGACTGAAGCTGACAGATTGCGTCGATTGCCGTAATGTGCTACAGGAGGAAGTCGACGTTCGATTCCTCACCGCTGTTTTTGTTACATTTATCTTCTTCGCCGCCACACAGGGTGAGGACGGAGATCAATGACGGCCAGAATGAGAACTGATCAGGAACGGCCTCTCTCTAGATATCGCCGTCGATGGATGGGCGTTGACACTCTTGTCGCCGGCAAACCTGTCGTACGCTTCAACGGCGCAAACAATTGGCTTAGCTGTCGGCTATACCCTGAGCTTTACTGTGTTCTTGGCTCTGAACAGTGTCGAGTTCTGGTAAATTGATTGCATACAGGTTGTCCAAATCGCAGGCTGGATCTGACCACCTCGCTTTGATGAATTGCAGTAACCGATGGCTAAGAGCGGTTCCGATGGACGTCCCGCTGGTTTCGCTAGGAGGTTATCTAAAGTTCTGGGCCGGTGTATTTGTCGCCTTCACCATCTGGTTGATTCTCGGCAAGAAAGAGGATGCCACCAGCGAAAACGATCCAGATATGGATGTAAAAAAGGTCTATAAGGTCATGTGGAGCATTGTTCGACTAACAAGTGCGTATCTCAAAGCACAGCTGTTGTGGTCAAGGTTGCTGACTGAACAAATGTTTTTTAGATATCCAATCATTTATAATCCTGCACCTTGTATCGAAAATCGGCTTCCAGATTCAGGAAGTCACTCCGCTCAAGCTGATCGAGAAGGGCCTTCCGAAAGAAGATCTGGCATTCATCAATCTCTTAAACGTGCCGTTCGAGCTTGTAGGCGCATGGTTTGCAGCACGGTGGTCTCGTGGTAACAAACCGCTAGACACATGGCTACGGGCATTTTGGGCGAGGTTCCTCGTGGGCGCGATCGCTACAGCGTTAGTGTGGGCTTTTCCATTGGACGGAAAAGTGCATTCTGCGTACTTCTTTGGAATCGTTGCGGTCACGCTCATGGCCAGCTTTGCAAGGTAAGTTGCCCTTTCTCGTCTCGTTGGGCGGATACCAACATTATGTTATCATAGCACTGTGCAGTTCGTCGGTATGACAGCATATCATACGTCTATAGCTGATATACGGATCGGCGGGACGTATATGACAGTGAGTTGCTCGCCCATGGCCCCTGTCGCTTCTCCCGTGCTGAATTCTACCGCGCCTACAGCTACTCAACACTGTCAGCAATCTCGGAGGAACGTGGCCAAAGGTAAGCAGAATACTCACCTAGCTTAGGTGACTCGGCTGATTCATACACCTACACAGCCGTTCGTCCTCAAAGGAATAGACTACTTTAGCCAGTCTTCCTGTCACATACCAGACGACGACTCCGATGATTTCGCAATCAGGGGTGAGCGACATAAGTATTCGCATCGCGGTGCTGGGCTGATAAGTTTTTTTTAGCTGCCGAATGCACCTCCGACCATGGGAGAGCCTTCTGCGCTGATTTAGGAGGCAATTGCATCACGGATCGTGATGGATATTATATGATGTCAATGCTGTGCGTGGGACTTGGCATCGCGATCCTAGTCTTGTACATTAGGCCGACGGCCAAGAGATTACAATGTAAGCTGTGTCGACATTTCTTTACTTCAGCAATATGCTTTGCTAATACTTTTCGAACTGTAGCTTTGCCACTCCGCTTTTGGCGTGTGTCAATACCCGAATGATAGACAAGGCTTCTGAATTGTAAATCGCATAGCATCATGTTTGACATTAGTTCGACACCTTCCGAAGACGGGCGTCACATCGACATGTGTGATGTCACTCCAGCTCGTAATTGACTTTGAGGACAGATCAACTTGTATTTGACATTGAGGTGTACGCTGTTATTCCAATCAAAGCTCCTGAGAACAGACGCGAACAAGATCCTGAAGTACTACAAAGACTGTTCCCCTTCGTCGAGGGCTGTTATCGATACAACATCTATGAACGTTTGCTATACGTAGTCGAGTAGCAGAGCTAGCAGAAACAGTAGCAGCCGCTCGCGAGCTAGCGTCAAGTAGCTACGGAGTATCAAGCTATCAGGTCATTAGCTATCTCATACAAGAAGTACAGTTTGAAACTGAAGTCGATGCAGAAGTCGATCGTTTTCTGGACATTACAGTTGTTCGTCACGGGCGAAGTGAGCAATTTAGCAGTCGGGCCAGGACCCGTGCAGCGTCTTCGTGGCTCGTTGCTCAAACACTTTGACGTTGTGGATGGTACTGCAACGAAATTGAGCCCCACCCCTCTCAGTATAGCCATCGCATGGCCTCTCCTCGGTATCATACACCGCGAAAACATATCAGGTGAATATGTCCAAGTGACCGAGTCGCGTGACACAAGAGCGGCGCTGAACGTTATCAGGATCCACCAACCAAAAAAGGACCAGTTGTGTGCGAGGACTTTCACAACCTAGTCGACGAACTCTGGCACAACATGAGCGATCGTTCACCCGTCATGGAGTCGACGCACGGTGCCAAAGATACTTCTAAGAATGAAGGCGACTCTACCTCAACAGTTGCAAATGCAAAAGCCAACTCGCCAATTACCGCCAAAGAAGAACCTTTGGAGTTTGACAATGAAGCTGATGGTGACTCAGAAGATAAAGGGGATAACGTGGAAGGGTCTATCAAGAGACCGAGGTTGCGATTGTCGCAAGCTTGTGAGTAGAAGGGGATATTGTCGCTGCTCCACTAGCGGTCTTCAACCCGATGAAATGCTGAACAAACCACTTTGATAGGCGATCGCTGTCGGTAAGGCAGATTTTGCAGACAAGTGGAGAGGTCAGGCCTGCTAAAAATGTTTTGTGTGTTTAAGGCGACGGAAAATTCGTTGCGATACGCAGCAGCCTTGTGGACCCTGTCAGGTGTGTATGGTAGCGTTTCGCTTCTACCCAAAGAGGTTGACCATCTGCTTTTCGAGGACAGGCCACTAGAAATGTATGCACGTTCGAATCGCCATCCAAGAGAGTGAAGAAGAAAAAGTAAGAGGACGACAAGCAAACGGCTCATATGGAATATCTAGTGGCTGATAGTCGGCCTTTTTTAGGGACGAAATCGAGCCGAAGCGCATGCACAAGAAAGGATCGACATCGAATTTGCGGAATACAGTTGAAGGCGGCACTTTACCCTTACTCAACACATTTGAGGCTCGCTTGGGGAGTCTCGAGGCTTTATTGCGGGACGTTCCACCTGACGTGCACAATGCGTTGATTAGCAGACTGGATGCTTCACTTAATGCTGTCCCTGCTGAAGGCTCAACCCTCAAGCGGTCGAACGCCGCTGCTTTGGATGACACACGAAGAAGCACTGCTAGAATGATATCGAAGATGCCAGAGCGGAGTGTAGCATCCGGCTTGGAAGATATACAGCGCAGTCTACAAGGCTTGAATCTTTCGAATGGGTACCTTTACCTTGACGAGATTGGTCAAACCAAATGGCAAGGTGTGTCGAGAAACCACGTGTTGATTCATTACGCGATATCTGATTGTTTTTCTCTGGTTCAGGCGCAACATCCGGGTTCCCGCTACTCGACCTGTTGACAGCAGCAGCAGCGACCAATGGCCACCCAGATTCAAATGAAATCCTTGAAGGAATCGAACCAGGAAATACACGCAAATCCAGTAACCCATATGCAGAATGGCCCGCAAATCCCGCTAGTCGAACAGGGACCCCGAATTCGACTGGCTCAGCTGATAGCCCGGATTCGCCGAACGATATAGGCGTTGCCGACGGGGAAAAGAAAAAGCAGGAACGCTTTTTCCCCGGAAGAGATCCGAGACCCTCGCAGATGTTGAATCCAGAGGCGACTTGGAGAGTCATTACGAATGTCATTCCTTCAGATCTGATGGACACGCTTGTCCGATGTTACGTGAGCCTTTCCGTCTTTAACCCTGTAACTGTCAGAGGCTAAATATATTCCTTTGCAGCTGTCGACGAGTCATTTACTATGGCCCTTCTTGCATGTGCCTAGCTTTTTAGCAGTGAGTGATCTCGCTTAGGCTCGCTCCAGGGCTGAGTGAATACAGTGACTTATCCTGGACGCTATGCTAGGATTACGCGAATCCACAAAAGTGGGCAGAACCAGGTTTTGCTTGCTTTGTCGTCGCAATCTGCACTCTATCATCTCGTCATGTTGATGATCCGCGCGTTCGTGCAAAGGTCGACGACCCAAGCACAGCCGGAAAGCAATACTTCGAGCTCTTTAAGCGCTTGAGGGATTTACCGTCTGCCGATCGCCCAACGCTGTATTCCATTCAGGCAGCATTCTTGGCCGCTATCTTTGCTTTCGGTTTGGGTACCCTGAGTAAAGCATTCTCATTATTAGCGGAAAGCGTAACGTTATGCTTGGACGGAGGATTGCATCGCAGTGTCGAGGGATATGAGTATTTCAACCCTATTGAACAGGAAACAAGGAAGGTGAGTAGTCCGGCAAGGCGCTGCTTAGCAGGAGTGGAGCTAACGAAACGTCTCATCATCCAGCGCACGTTTTGGTCGATTTACAGCTGGGATAAACAGTCTGCGGGTATGTACAGTCCAGTGCCGTTCCAACACTGTCAATTGAAATTCTCAAACAGCTCTATTCGGGCGGCCTCCTATCATCCATTTGCGAGATTGCGATGTACCGGAACCGTTGCAGGTTGACGATGAGTACATAACGAAAGACGCTATCCTCGCTCAGCCTTCAGGACATCAAACACGTATGAGTGCGTTTGTAGCCGTTATCAGGCTGCACGTCGTCTTAGAGGTTAGCATAGGTCTTATTCTCAGCAAAGACTCGGCTAATCAGCCTGCAAAATACAGGGCGTCATCGACTCTTGCGTAACACCTTCGACGTTTTCGTCATCACCCTTTTTATCAAGAGCAGCCAGTACTATATCTCGTAGATCGGTACAAGCTAATTCCTTGACGGAGGAAGAGGCATTACTCGAAGAATGGGTCTCGCTGTTGCCCAAACACTGGCACTACGATGCGGAAACTGTCGAAAGCAAAGATCCCATTCGGATCACTCAGGCGGAGAGATTACACTGTCTGGAACATCTTGTGAGAATGATTGTGTATCGCCATCGCTTCTCAGGGTTTGTGCAAATACCTGCAGCAACGGATGCAGAACGAGCTAGACACCTGTATTACTGCAAGAAAGCGATGGACTCCGCCTTGACTATTTGCGCCAATCATGTCCACATCGTAAGTTTCCCTGGAATTGGAACAAGTGCTCAGCTCACCTGTTTGTGAATGAACAGAGTCAGCGTGGCATGATGACATACTGTAAGTATCCAAGTCTGTCTTGAGTTGCGTCTAGACCTAAACATAATCTTCGAATAGACGGGGTCCACGTCATCCATCAATTAGCTCAGGCCGGCCGAACGCTGGTGGCGGTAGTCCTCAATTGCAAAACGCCAGACTTCGCGCATCTGATCGCACCCGCCACCGAAGGTTTAAGATCCTGCGTCGGCCTCCTGCGGCGATTCAGTGGTCGGTATCTGTGTGGATTAAGATCTGCCGACATCATTGAAGAATTTTGCAGGAGTAAGTTGTTGTCCTAGCGTTTACAAAATCAGCATTACTCACAATTACGAATGTCAACACAGTCTGTCATATCCCGGTCGATTCTCCGAGAACGACCAAATTCGATGCGCGACCTTCCCCGGCTTGGTTACGACCCGTTCAGAAACGCAAATCCCCTTCTCCAGCGCCAAATACCCATAGAGTACCGCTGGTCCGGAATCGAGCGTCCTATCTGAACCAAACAATGAGCAGCAGTCCTTCCTCCCTGCAACCAGGAGCGTCCAGTACCGCAACGGGCTCAGGGACCAGCAATATGCAAAGCGACAGTAGGCAATCTCGGATGGGCCCGGCGCAACCCGGCGTCCTGGACAGTAATGAGTTCCAGGATTTATCCAAGTGGCTTACGGACGCTCTCGATAATCCGACGTCTGCAAACGCTTTGTTGTCGACGCAAGAATTCTTCGACCTTTCGGCTGCAGCCTCCCCAAACGGTATTCAGTTACCCGGCAACCAGTTATCCGGTATCGACAGCATGATGGCCATGGGTGTGTCCGCAACGCATGATGGACTGGCGGCAACGCCTCTTGCGGCAAATACCGTGCGCTTCACCGGTATCGGATCATCATCTCAGTACAATCACCTCAACAATGGGGACGGCATGATGAGCCATATGAGTCCTCCACAGAACAACAGCCAGGTCAGGCAGGATTACCTACCGATTGACACGCTCGGTCCTGCGTCTGCTGCTTTCGATCAATTTGAAAGTCTTGAACCCGACGCATCGATGGTTGACGCAATATCGCAAGGGAACGGCATGCTGAATGACGCAAATCAGTGGGATGTACCGTTCGCCAGCGGTAACGATGTGCTGGGGCAAATGTAAGTAAAGATGGAATGGCCTGGAACGTGGACTGAGCTGATAACGACAATGTTAGGTCCGCATCCACTATCTTACAGATGATGCAGCAAGGCACGTTTACATCCTCGTGGACGTAAGACGGAGGAGGGAGCCTCAGTTGAAGACGTTTTGCTTCGAGATTACTCGACACATATTCCTTATTTTGGTTGAGCCGCGGGCAGTCGGGTTTGCCCCTATGTAAAGTATTCGTTGTATCTGGTTATTAAGAAAGGAAACGAGAATATTTCCGTGCGAGGTGATAGCAAGACGATTATTGGCTGGCAGGAGAGAACCCCAAAGGTCTTTGCGCTTTTGGTACATGCCCCCTCTGTTCCAGCTGCGCTTTAAGATGGATCATCATATTGTCGCCCGCCAAAGAAAAGTCGATTGCTCACAGTTGTTCAACTGTTCGTCACGCAAATTAGCCACCTTTGTGCCTGCATTGTCGATAGAAAGGACAAGTCACCGCATTCTCACTAGGCGCTCCCGGTTGCAGTTTCCTCCGACTTGGATCGCTCGAACTCGCTGAATCCCTTTCAGCAACAACAACTCGGCAAGTGTACGGCGGTTCTTCAAAATGGCACCCAAGAAGAAGGAAGCAGAAGGCGAGAAGCTTACCCGTATTGCGTTGGTGTCGGATGACAAGGTGAGTAGTCTGTATTTTCCGGTGTGTCGAGCGGTTGCTCACCTTTTCTCAACCTCTGCGAAATTAGTGCAAGCCTAAGAAGTGGTAGGTGTTACAAGGCGAAGAAATGTAGAGAAATGCCTGCTGATACATTGTTCACCTACTCCCCAGTCGTCAGGAATGCAAGAAGTCTTGTCCCGTTGTAAAGATGGGCAAGCTCTGTATCGAGGTCGCTCCTACCGACAAAAAGGCTTTCTTGTCAGAAGAACTGTGTATCGGTTGTGGTATCTGTGTAAAGAAGTGAGTAGCGTTTGCGATACATGGTGAACGATCTAGTCTCATGCTGTATTCACAGGTGTCCATTCGAAGCCATCTCCATCTTCAACTTGCCGACAAATCTGGAATCACATGTCACCCATCGATACGCTGCGAACTCGTTCAAGCTGCATCGTCTGCCCATGCCTCGACCTGGTCAAGTTCTGGGTCTTGTAGGAACCAACGGTATCGGAAAGAGTACGGCACTCAAGATCTTGGCCGGAAAGCTCAAGCCGAATTTGGGCCGATACGAGGATCCTCCGGAGTGGCAGGAGATTCTGAAGTACTTCCGGGGATCCGAATTACAAAATTTCTTCACCAAGGTGCTCGAGGACAACATCAAGGCTATTGTCAAGCCTCAATACGTTGACTTGATCCCCCGACAGATCAAGAAGGAGGGCATGACCGTCGGCAAGATGCTCAACGCCAAGGTTGAACGAGAGGGTGCCGGCAGTGTGGAGGAATTGGGGAAGGAATTGGAACTGAGCAAGCTGATGGAACGAGAAGTTGGTCAATTGAGTGGAGGAGAGTTGCAGCGTTTCGCCATCGCCTTGGCATGTGTCCAGCAAGCCGATGTCTACATGTTCGACGAGCCTTCATCGTATCTCGATGTTCGACAACGTTTGGCTGCCGCCCGAGTCATCCGAGGACTGCTGAACCACGATCTCTACGTCATTGCCGTGGAGCACGATTTGTCTGTCTTGGATTACCTGTCAGACTTTATCTGTTGTTTCTACGGTATGCCCTCCGTATATGGTGTCGTCACTATGCCTTTCTCCGTCCGAGAAGGTGAGATTATATCTTCAGGAAATCTTGGTGGAATTGAGCTGACTTTGGTTGCGGAATAGGTATCAACGTATTCCTGGATGGCTACATTCCCACTGAGAACATCCGAACTCGAGCGGAACCTTTGAAATTCAAGCAGGGTGAAACCGCTGACGACATGATCGCACCAAAGACCAGAGACTTCACCTACCCCGCCATGACAAAGACACTTGGCGGTTTCAAGCTCGAAGTGGAATCCGGTGGTTTCTCAGACTCGGAGATCGTCGTCCTTGTCGGTGAGAACGGTATGGGCAAGACTACTTTCGTTCAAATGTTGGCGGGCAAGTTCAAGCCCGATAATGAAGCGGATGCCGACTTGCTCGGTTGGAAGGTTTCTTTAAAGCCGCAAACAAGTAAGTCAGCGTTTGCGGGCGCTCTGGTGAACCACAATCGCTGACATGGGTTCCATTGCATTACAGTTTCACCCAAGTTCCCTGGTACCGTTCGAATGTTGCTGTTGAAGAGAATCAAGGGAGCATTCATGGGTGCGTTTTCGATCAGTCGACATGAATGAGCAAAGCTAATATGAACTGCTTGTAATTACAGACCCTACTTTCAATACTGAAGTTCTCAAGCCGATGCAGCTGGAAGTCTTGATGGACCAAGAAGTACAAACGTGAGTGCGAACGACTCGCTTTGTATCGCCGCAATCTCATCTTTCCTATTGTGATCCTTAGCCTTTCCGGTGGTGAATTGCAACGAGTCGCCATTTGTCTATCTCTTGGTCTGCCTGCCGATATCTACTTGATCGACGAACCTTCCGCGTATTTGGACTCTGAGCAACGTATTACTGCTGCCAAGATTATCAAGCGATTTATCTTGTCTTCAAGGCGTACCGCCCTTATCATCGAACACGACTTCATCATGGCTACTTATTTGGCCGACAAGGTTATCGTGTATGATGGACAGCCTGGTGTTCACGCCTTTGCTCGAAGGTATGTCATTCATAGAACGCCACAAGCAATGATGAAGCACCATGCTTATTGAAACTTTTGCGTTACAGGCCTGAAGGTTTGGTCACTGGTTTCAACAAGTTCTTGAACACTTTGGACATTACATTCCGACGTGACCCCACCAACTAGTAAGTGAAAGTTCTTCCCATCATATCCGCCCGACCTAACTCATCTGCCATTTCCAGCCGACCTCGTATCAACAAGCTCAACAGTTTGATGGACCGAGAACAAAAGAACGCCGGCAACTTCTTCTTCGTCGGCGATGACAACAAGCCTGTCAAGCCCGTTAAGCCAGCTGTCAAGCCTGTTGCCAAGGAGTAAATAGCTATCACTGCGGCCGACCAAGCACACAAAATAAGCCACTAGGTGCTTCCCGTTGCCATGGGCCCGTCTGCTTCGCTTCCAGCTTGCAAAGAAGGGAACCTCGCATTGTATACCAACTCGTCTTGCTTGCTCTAGATGCGAGCCATGTTCATGTATCGGATTGTAAGGAGCTATAATACCAAGCTGCCTTTATGCATTGCGCATCATGTATATAACATGTATCCATTGCCTCAGCCGTGTACATTTGGGACCAATCGCTCGTGCCGCCCGTAGTAGCAGGTTACCATGGGCAGCATCTGGAACGTTCCGACAGCTTCGGCGACGATGGACTTGCCACTTGTTCTGTTCATCGGCTTCGACCTTATTCCCGTACAGCGCATACACAACAAGCTGTACGTTTTACGAGCTATTCTACAGTTCCCTTCATTAGCTCCTTCCGTACTCTCGTGAACAGCAGTCTTCGAAATGGGTGTATTGCCAGGCCTTCACCTTTTCTTAGCCGAGGGGTTCGGCCGGCAGAGGCCATTGATGGCTTTCATAACACCCCATGCGGTAAAAGATAAATAGCCGAGAGGATTCGCATCGCGTCAATGCGGCATTGTTGAAAAGGCACCCAAACACACGAACATGTTCCATAGGTTTCAGAGTGCGAGAAGCGACACTAGAGCAGCCTTCGTTGGTTTGCACACACAGCCCCTCCAAGTAATGACCATCAGCTCACCTATCTAGCGAGCTAACGACTATTAGTATGATACACGTATTTGACTGCCGTCTGTGGCTGTTGTTTCGACTTTGCATCGGAGCTCAAAACCTGACCAAGTCGTACATTCGGACGCCGTTGTGATGGACGAAGAACCCGTCCTCAAATATCGACCTTCAAAACCGAAACCTCGGAGAAAGAAAGTGTCGCCATGTCGGTGCCTTGCTTATACGTCACTCGTATTCGGGGTCGCGATAGGTTGTGCCATCGCATTCATCATCGTCAAGGCTGTCTGGGAAGTTTTTGATGTTGCGCGACACCCTCATAAAGCCCATCACCACAAGGGAACCCTGGAAGGCTTCGTGCAAGTGGACACGGATATAGTTCGACCCATCCTCGAACCTGATGTCAGGTTTGACGTCGCCGTTGCTCTTTGGTATTCATTGCCGGAAGACGAGCAGGATGCTATGGACAATTCGACAGCCACCGAAGGGGAGAAAACGCTCATGCAATACTTTAACTTGCCATTGCGAGATATCCGACCGATACCGAAGCAAATTCCGCTATTCTCAGACATCATTATCCGGAACGCTAGCTTCCAGGACGAGCATATTCATCGTCAAGTCACGTATCAGCTACCTCTGGAACGTTTGTAAGTCGGTTAGCTGTGTTAGAGTAGTACCTGCAATGAGGTTGCGTCGCCCCGTGCGGGGGCTAACCTCCTATATCAATATGCAACAGTCGAGCGAAGAAACTTGGGTCATTCGACGTCCGAGCCACTTTTGTCTTATTGCCTTTAGATTCAGATCGTTTCAATCGTATATCCAATTTTTCAGACTGGAAAACGGACGAGATCGTGGTCGCTCCCATTCTACCTTCTGATGCGCTGTGAGTTGTTCGTTTGCTCCTGTGAAGTCGGTCATGTTGATACAAACTCTTGCACCCGTGATTTTGCCCGTCGTAGTCCCTTCACGGCTCAGTACACGTCTCCTAGCACCGCAGAAGAGTTGATGCAGTCATGGGGCGCTTCGCTGCCGTTGATTCGATTTCACGAGATACCCTCTCAGTGTTCCTTCGCCCCCGCGAATGCCACCGAGCGCCACGGAGACGGCAGCGCTCCTAATTTACAAGGCCAAAACGTCGAGGACTGGGAAGATTCAACCTCAATCCCTACCTTTGACGAATCTCTTCATAAGCAGCATCCGCATATCGTGTCAAGGTGAGTCAAGGGTACACAGAACCAACGAGCAGTGCTTGATATCTCTAGTTTGTAGAACACACATGATCGTGGTCGCGGAAAATCGGCCATATAATCGAACAGCGTTCCTGAAAAAGCACTCGGATCTGCAAAAGAAGGCTGTAAGCGTTATATGCTCAAGCGATGGCTTGCTGAGATACTCATTATACTTTGCGTCAAAACACAAATAGTGTAAAGGTCCTGCGTTCAACCTGCCTCGACATTACCGATTTTGCCAGAAGACATATGGCCAGAACGGTGAATTTGGGCTCAAGGTTGACCTTGACAGCGAGAGCGGTACGGGAAGTGAGATAGGCTATCTACCCTTCCTAGATGTCGTTCGCAACGCTGCGGGACCCAAAGTAAGCGTTCGCTCCCTTGCATAATTGCCATTCCTCTGCTTACAACGTCGCGCACAGGACACTATGCCTATTCCTGTAAACCGAGAGATTTGTGCGACATACAACAATGATACCGTTGCACAGCGTTTCCCTGAAGGTAGGTACATCAGCTCGATCTAACCCTGCTTTTCTGACCTGTGACGCCTTTTCAGATAATACGCACATCAACGTCACCTGGAACTTGCAGTTTTCCTCTGTGTCCGCCGGCCGCGTCAGCTTGGTGGACCATTTCCTTCCACCGCGGGTTATGGAATCACAAATCAATATTACCGAAAGGGATCTGTTGATAGCTCATGATGCTTGGGAACAGCACGGCAAGTCCGCCGTTCATGCACTTCGATCTGTGGCTAATCTTTAAGTTGCACAATTTCTTCTAGCCGGGCTTATGGGCCATCGCACGGAAGGAGCGCATCCTTGGACTCGGTTCACGACAGCACTCCTCACGTAAGTGCCCGCGCACGTGCGTTTCAACAACAAGTGAACCATCGGTCGCTAACCTTTATCGTTTTTGTCGGTTAGTTGGCCAATATTGTTGATCATCCATCTACTCGAAGTCGTGTATTGGTATTCAAGGACGAGCATAGGAGGTCTTGATCTCTGGGCAACCGGTTTTCTTGCTGCACATATTGTCCTGGAGAGTATCTGCCCGTTGGTCTATGACAAGGATCAGGACTACCAAAAGTCCGGAGCGGCGACACGCTTTTTAATTCTCGTCATCACTGCATGGGCTGCAATCCCCACTATTCTAATAGTCAAACTCATGTCACCTCTCGAAATCACCTGGTCAACATGGGCGAAGATGGAGATTCACCGGTCTCGCCTCAACCGCCAAGAAAGGGCTAGTCAGCGGATCGCTTCGCAGATTTCGCCTTCTATCCATTTGATGGTAAGCCTGAATAGTCTCAAAACGAAATACCAAACCAACTTGACAGATTGCGGTATCATAACAGACTGTAGCTGCCCTGGCTATTGCTTGCTACTTGATCTCGTATTTCCACCTGAATCGGGACCTGATTGCACCTCTCGTTGCACACGAACATTATGTTCGGGGTGTGACAGAGCGCATACTCTTCAACCTGGACTTTGGCTTCAAAGTTTCCGCCTCGCTCTTCCAGATAATTATGAACCGCAAATGCTCAACCTTCGCTGGACGATATCGCATTTCCGCCATCTTATCCAGCTTAGCGATGTTGCTATGGGTGGCGCGGCTGTCACAGAGATTTATCGGCAAGCGGAATCCGGCATATTCCTTTGATGCCATGGATGGTTTCAACGCTGTTATCGAGCTGTACACGGCTTATCAGGCCATTACCCTGCCGTCAGTAAAGCAAGATACTGTGGATGAGGATGAAGAGTAGCATTAACAAGGGAAGCTAGCGGAGTGAACAATGGGGCATGTTGAAGAGTATCGTCAGCCGGCATGGGTCGTCGAGTCGCGAGCTGTCGAAACAGCTGTCGAAACGAATAAAAGAACAAAGGAAATGGGTGCACACAAATGACTCACACATCATGGCTCAAGCAAGCATCAATGATGGATTCAATGCTCGGCAAGCTGCTCGGCAGCTAGTTATAGCGTCCGGCTCTCGGTACTCGGCTTCCGCTGAGCTTTCCGCTGTACTACATCAGTTCATCAGTTACTGTAGCTGTTACTGTGCAAAACACCATTGAGGAAATTCCGTCATATTCGCTGTTGAAGTCAGACAATATAATGATCCATCACATGTCCGCACAATTCGACGAACCCCGCGCCCGCTGCTAGCTAGAACGCAGGATGTGCGGCAATAGACCCATCAGCCTGTTTCATACAGGAAAGTAGTAATATCAACATTTCACCCCACTTGAACATCTGTTCTACTTATCGCTAGTCAGCAAGGCGTCATTCAATCAAGGTCGTACAATGGGCGTTCAAGAAATTGCCCTTATCCTCAGCACGGCAGTATCGTTACCGCTTGCAGCACTATACTCAGTGGCCAGATGGGACACCGCCCGATATGCATTGATGCCAAATCGCCAATCCGCTTCAGAGCAGTCCCAGTCAGACGACAAGAACCAGAAGATCCGAGGAGTCGTCCTGTTGATTGCGGGTCCGGTCTTCTTACTGTTCTGCGGGTTGCTGGGATTGTACTCCAGGTCTCTGCCTCCGGCGGTTGGAGATCTTGCCTTCATTATCTTGCTTTCCGCTGTTCCCGTAAGTATGCAAGTCTCAGGTTCATTTGCTACCATGCGAGACGATAATTCTGACCTTCCCCCTTATCCTTTTCGTATGAAGGCGAATGCTTTTCTGACCATGGGTCTACTCTTGACCGGAACAGCACACGAGGAATTTTCGAGAAATGAGAAAGGAGGCAAGTCAACATGCTTTACTCTGGATGTTTCACCTATCTAACCAGCAATGTTGTTGTTGTGGACACGCCTTGTATCTGCAGTACTCGACAGCGTTACGGTGAAACGGACAGTCATCTACCGAGTACTCGCGATATCGGTGTTCGCCTCAATTCCCATTTGCAACTACGTTGGTGCTCCACAGTTTCCTTTGATGGTCACCTTGGGCATTGGCAGCATGTTCCTTCCCAGCTTGTTAATGGGCTCGATCCCGACGGACCGGAGCCCTCCGCTACGCTCGGTCATCAAAGTAGAAGTGATAAAGGGCGCAATTGTTGTGCTGGTGTCAATATTTTTGCCGAAGCTCATAACTTTGGTCGTCAGTTGGGCCGACGAGAAGGAAGCCGAGCCGCCCAGGATTCCATCAGCATTCGCACCTTGGAAAGACCGCACGGAAGCGATGTACACCCTTTTCCTGCCGGCAATGCAGGTCGGTATACACCTTGGAACGTTACTCTCCCGGCTCTATCGCATCGACATGGCAAATTATCGACGCAACAACCCCTCAGCAGAACTTCGAAGGGATACCATGCCTGGATATCTTCTCGAAACCGAACCGAAAGTGGCGCCGAAGATGGCCACGGAGGACGATGCGGAAGAAGGTACGAAGATGGAAAGATCTACAGCGATTCGGGTCATGTGTATACCGGAAGCCATCAGGACGAACACGATTCGACAATTGCTGTGTCCACCTTGGTATTTTGCGGCGGGATTCGCGACTCTGTTACTGCTGTTGCTATTCGCTATGCCGACATTGGTCTATCATTCTCCTGTCGTGAAGTTCATAAAGGTAGGTTGCACCGTCTTTGACTGCTAGCAAGTCGATTCTCGATGAGAAGCGCTAAAGGAGAATCTTTAATTTAATTTTGTAGGAGGACCTGCTTAAGAACTTTGTGCTCGCCATTGATGACTCGGCTTGGCTGTCGCCGAATGTAGTAAGTCGGACGTTGTCTCGCACGGAAAGTTGGGGCACTTACTTTCCTGCTCACTGGCATGTCTGTTGGCACCACTTGCAGTCCCTGGCAATGTATGGAGCGCTGCATATGGTGCTACTGTCCTTACCTATACTACTCTCAGTCGCAGTCGTTTCTTTCCTCAGAGGAGAGAGCGATTTCGTGTGGAATTACAGCGCCGAATGGAAACCATTCTGCATGGATGAGACGCCTGAAGCGTCTGACAACAACCGAGCGGACGAGAAAATTGTTGCGGCAATGCTTATCAATGGACGTCAAGAAGAAGAAAGGTTGATGTCCAATTTCACGTAAATCCGCGATCATACTACCCAACAAAAGATTGTACTTCGCTTTTCACGTTGTTGTAAAATTTTATTTCATCTGTGTTATACATGTGCTCGAACACTATCTTTCGTCCTTTTGATGAAATGCCTGACATGCAGCAGCTGCAGTTTGCCAACAAGCCTGGCCAACGACAACATTTCTAACAGATCTACCACATGAGACACGTCATTTCGACCTGTCAGGACTCGAGCCAGCCCCCGCAATCGCGTAAAGGGAATTGAGACCTTCTTGTTGTCTCCTTGCAATGTACAACAAGGGCCATACTTTGATCTCGACGTCCTTCTTTGACCAAATCGTATACATACCGTTGCGCCAACCGAACAGCTGTACATCCGGAGCGAGTCACACGATACCGACAAACTTTGCGTCCAGGCCACCAGCTACATACCGTCACCGAAAGGAAAGGAGACTTCTCGACAAGCCAGATCCGTCTGCTATCCAGACACTTCACAGACTCGCCAGCATACAGGGCTAGAATACCTGCTTGACTCACTTGTACGTAGCCTCTCTTGTTTTAAAATGGAAGCTGCCTCTCACGCTATATGATCTGATTCGCGATAGTCATATAATCCGCATCACTAGAGTCAAACCACTCTAGAATGTCTTCCCAACCCGCAAGGTTAGTCAAACCATAGTGAAGTAAAGAACAGGCCTAACCCCTACACGCAATCATTCAGCAAAGCAAATGATTGGAGGTCCAAGCTGCAGGCACCACAAAGGGACGAAAGGCCTCAGACCGAGGTAAGTCATATGCGTCCAATCCTGGTACTTGATTGAACTCTAACCGCGACATTATTCTCGATTCGATAGGATGTCACAGCAACGAAAGGCAGCGAATTCGAAGATTTCTACTTGAAGCGTGAATTGTTGATGGGAATCTTTGAAGCTGGGTTCGAAAGGCCTTCGCCTATTCAAGAAGAGGCGATACCGGTAGCATTGGCGGGAAAAGATATTTTGGCTCGAGCAAAGAACGGTACAGGAAAAGTAAGTCTATCCGAGTCATGAATTTAGGGCAATACTTATCTTTCCGACTACTTCTCTGAAAAGACTGCGGCTTTCGTCATTCCAGCATTACAACAAGTGAATCCCATGCTACCTCATGTTCAGGCTGTCATTCTCGTTCCTACACGAGAGCTAGCTCTCCAGACGTCGCAGGTCTGCAAAACCCTGTCAAAACATATGGGCCTTCAAATCATGGTCACAACAGGTGGTACAACTTTGAAAGACGACATCCTCAGGTTACAAGAGCCGGTTCATATGATTGTTGCCACTCCCGGTCGACTGTTGGATCTTGCGCAAAAGGAGATTGCAAATCTCAAGAAATGCAAAACCTTCATCATGGATGAAGCTGATAAGCTTTTGAGCAAGGAATTCACCATTGTCGTAGAACAGCTACTGGCAATGTGCGCTCCAGAGCGGCAAGTCATGTTGTTCTCGGCCACTTTCCCTTTAATTGTCAAAGACTTTAGGGTACGTCGTTGTGCCTTTTGGACAAGCGCACTATTCTGATCATACGTTCTTTCTCTAAAAACAGGATCGAAATATGAGGGACGCCCACGAAATCAACTTGATGGAGGAACTAACACTGAAGGGTGTTACCCAATACTACGCATTCGTCGAAGAGCGACAGAAGGTCCAGTGTCTGAATACTTTGTTCTCCAAAGTGAGTGGATATACACTTGTCAACGTTTACGGCGTTTACTCAGTGTGTAAAAACCTTTCCTAGCTACAAATCAACCAATCTATCATCTTCTGCAACTCCACGAGTCGAGTTGAACTGCTTGCCAAGAAAATCACAGAATTAGGCTACTCTTGCTTCTACTCTCACGCCAAGATGCTCCAAGCTCACCGAAACCGAGTCTTCCACGACTTCCGAGCAGGAGCTACTCGAAATCTAGTTTGTTCAGGTAAGCTTTTGCGTTGGAGTTGACTTCAAAGTGCTCCTCTTAATGTGGACTGCTATAGATCTCCTCACCCGAGGTATCGATATCCAAGCTGTCAACGTCGTCATCAACTTTGGTAAGCGCGCGACCTGAGTGCATGTACGCAGCCTGCATACACGAGACTGACTGCAAGATACTTTTAGACTTTCCGAAAACCGCCGAATCCTACCTGCATCGTATCGGTCGGTCAGGTCGATTCGGCCATCTAGGTCTTGCCGTCAGTCTTGTAACAGTATGTCGCACTACACGTTAACTCTTTCGCGACGGCGCCTGACTCTGTGTGTGCTCCTAGGTCGAGGATCGTCACAATCTATACCGAATCGAGCAGGAATTAGGAACGCAAATTGCTGCTATCCCGTCCAACATCGATCCCAAGCTATATGTCGCGCCATCCTCTCTTTCAGATGAGCCTGCGCAAAAGCCGGAGTGGCGTCGGCAACCTGTCGAGCAAAACCATCAGCAACAGCAACAAGCTCAAACAAGAACACCAGTACAACAACAACAACTTCCGCCGAGCGGTAACATTAACCAAATGCGAGCTCCCCAGCAACGTGTTCAGACGCCACAGCCGCAGAATGGATCAGGACAATATCAGCAACAGGCAGCACCGCAAGTGCCCAATGGAATGTCAGCTCAAGGTTATCTACAACGATTCACCGGACCATCGCGATCGGGACCTTCCCCTGGTGCATATTGACGACCCTAAAATCACTTATCGAGGGGTTCAGATGGATCAAACACCAGCCGTACGAAAGACCTTGGACGGTCTGCAGTATAAACGGGTTGTTCGGGCCGGGCGGTACAAGCCATGGGAAAGGATATGGACAAATGCTGGAGAACGGTGTGGACATAAGCGCAAGTTCTGAATTTGAGGTGGATCAGTCGCATTAACGTGAAGGTGCGCGGTAGGCGGACCTCATGTAAGCTGGCGAAGATGGCGAATGTCATCTAGATGAAGCCTCAGGGCCGACATCAAGCTACAGTTACTGCTCACAGCCATGATCAAAATAGGCTGGTTTAATTGTAGATCGTGTTCCGCTCCTAGATTCAATATTCAAGAACACGTAACTGGCTCAACTCGAACATCTGGGTCGCTCGCATGAAGTGGAACATATTGATAAACCCGGCTACATGTGGTTCAAGCATTAATTAAACCGGTGCTCATATGCGGTACAACAACACTACTGCGCATTATACAATCAACGCATTGTATTTGAACGTGATTCGACTAAGACAGGGCAGGTTCATGCCTCTGAGAGTCTCCCGATGCAATTCGTTACCCTCTTCCTTTCTTTCCAGACCCAGAAGGATCTCGATCCAGCAGCGAGACCTCGCGCAGCTTTGCTTGCATTTCCGTAGCAGCACGCTCAAGTTGCCGATACTTGTTCTGCAGCGCCATCTTTTCCTCTAATTCGCGATCATATTTATTCTGTAGATCTGCCATTGTTGTCTCGAGCCGCTTGGCTGCGGCTGGCCGTGGCGAGTTTGCGAAAGACTGTGTTTCGAGATCGATAATCTTCACTTGCAGGGTCTTCAGCTTGTTCTCAAGTGAAATCTAAGAGAGGAAACCACAGTAAGGACTTCGGTTGGTTCTATAAAGATGGACACGATACGTACGTTTCGACGGTCCACGTCGGCATTTAGCTGTCTGACCTTATTCAGCTCCTGCAGGCATTCCGTTGCGTGGGCTTCAGAGCGTGCTTGCTTTTGCCTCGCTAAATTAATTCTGTCGTTCATGCCATCAAGAGACGCTTTCAATTCTTCCTTTTCTCGGGATAGTTGTTGGACGGCTCGATCTTGACTGAAGTTCGATACCCTCAAGTTCTTGTCGAAATTAGAGTTGCTTTGTTCCTCGAGTTTCTGCTTTGCCGCTCGTAAAGCGGCGTTCTCCCTAAGAATTGAGGATAAGATGAGAGGGTCGAGCAGCATAGGCGAGAAGGGATACTTACAATTCTGAATCATCTAGACGCTTCCGCAACTCTTTCATTTGCGCAATGTACTGGACATGTTGCCCCTGAGCTTTGGAGGATTCCGACAATGCCGATTCCAATGCGTTACTCAAATCGACTGCCATGTAGCACGGTGTCAGTGACACGCCTGATTGAACATGACCAAAAGGGATCGAAGATACATACCAACTCGGATTTCCAGTCGCTCTCGGTCCCGTTTCCAGCCTGATGAACTGTGGAGCTCGTCCTCCAGTTGCATCCTGAGCTCTTCCTCTTTCGCTTTGAGTAAGCGGTTGGCTTCCTTGTACCGTAACATGTCAGCCCGTTGAGCAGCGAGATCCTGGGATAATTTAGACAATTCATCTGCGAAATAATCGTGCATCAGGAGGTGCGATCAACTCACTCACGTTCATAATGCTTACTCTGATATTTTGTCCGTGTCTGGGTAATAGTATATTCGAAGTCCCGCAAGTCTTTCTGGTATCGCGCTCGCTCTTTCTCCAGCTCTTGGTTATTCCGGTTCATCTTAAGTGTAGCAGTCTGCAAATCAGTTTCCTCAATCTGGATGCCGAGGACATACACCCAGAGTCAGTATGCGAAGTTCGCTCTTCGATAAGGTTCCGGGGTAACATACAAGGGCTTGCATCTGACGAAGCTTCCCTTCAGCAGTGAGTCTTTGGGCTTCGGCTATCTGTCTTGCGGATCCGGTCTCTTGCGCGATAAGCTGCAAGCGTACCAGCTCCTTCTGCACTAGAACGGGGTGGTAGGCACACCACAGGCGTTAGATTTCCGTATGGGACCAGATTGGGCAATAAGACTCACGTTCATTAGCGCCCTTCTCTAACGCCTTGTCAGAGGCGGAAGGCAAAGCAGTGCCATTTTCGTCTGGAAGGGCTCCTAGATAATTTTGCATGTCAGATAGCCCCTCCAAGTATTCGCCATCTCAAGCGTACCTGAGAGGATTTCAACTAGATCCAGGGACCTTGTGTTCGTACTTCCGGGCAAAGATCCCAACTTGCTACGTTGTAGTTCCTCCGACATTTGTTGCTTCAGCTGTGCATTGTTCAGCTGTAACTCCTGCAGAAGCCTGGTGTTTGAAGACGAAATGGGAAGAGACGTCCTATGGCTCTTTCCCATGCCCTCTATGGAAGCCTTTCTCACTTGCGTCATCGCTGTTGATAGCTCACTCTCTAGTGAAGCTATCCTTGACCCTGCAGCTCGGAGTTTGTCTTGCAAATCCGTGATTGAGGCATTCAATTGTGGATCGTTCGAAGCCTGCACAAAGCTAGCATTTATCTGTCTTTCCAAGCTTCGTGTTGTGTTAGCAGCCTCTTGTCCCGCCTGTGGTTTGACTCTCGCTTGCAAAATGTCTGTCGATGGAACTGAGGCTGTCGAAGGCGTTTTCAGCTGCTTCTTGAGCAAATCATTTTGTTTGGCCATGTCCTCGATATCCGATATGAGGCGGGTTTTATGCTGATCTAGCGATCTGACCAGTGTTGCCAGCTCGTCACGTTCCCGTTTGGTAGCAGCTAGCTCCCTATCGGTGACTTTCTTCGCCTTCTCTAAGACGTGGACGTGCTCCACGATAGTCTTGTTTTCTCTGGATCGCATAAGCGCTACTTCTTCGTCCTTAGCCTTAACCTCGGAGGTAAGAGTGCCGAGTCTTTGTTGGAGGGTCTGGGCTTCGGTTTCCACTAGACGATACTCTTGCTCTAGCTGAGCTCTTCGCTCCTTCTCGTTTTTGAAGTCTTTGGAGATTACATCAAGCTTCCTTGCCCAGTCAGCCTTTTGTCTCTCAGTCGCGAGAAGAGCGTCTTCGTGGTCCGCTAGTTTTCGCTGAGCAATCTGCAGATCTCTTTCGAGTTTCTGTTGCAGATGACGCAAATCCCGCATCAGTATACCAGAAATCATAGCTTAGTCACGCAGCATGCTTCAACTCACTTCTCGAGATTTCATCGCTTCGGCTAGTTCCTTCTGATGTTGAATCAGTCGCTGGCGGGTGTCATCGAGATCCATCTCAAGGCCACGCTTCACGGACTCAGCTGTTCTGATAAGTGAACCTTGAGCGTCCAATCTGTCCAGGCTTTGCCGCAAGTCCTCCTCGGATTTGGTTTTCTGAACTTGGAGCTTTTGAAGTTCGGAAAGTGCCAAATTGTGTTGAGTCTCAAGCTGTGCAAATGCGCGCGAGGCTTTTGCCACATCTTCGCGATTCTGTCGAGCGATTGTAGTCACTTGTTCTCGAAGAACAGCGAGCTCCTTCTCCTTGCTAGATTCAGCTTCCGCTCTGTGTGCCTCCTCGTTTTTCCTTGCGGACATAAGATTGCGCAATCCATCCAATTCCGTTTCTGTTCTTAGCAACCCTGCTTTGAGTCGTTCTTGTTCCTTTTTCGCTTGTTCGGCGCGATGTTGGGAGGCACTCAAAGCTTCGGTTCGTTCATCCAAGCTTTTCTGTGCTTTCAGGGCGTCGGATTTTGCGTTTGAAAGCTCTGCTCCCAGCTCCATGATCTCGGCTTCCTTTCTCTTGAACAGCATTTCGTAGTCTTCTGCTGCCGAAGACAGTGTCACCAGGCGTTGTTCCCGAGTTTTCAGCTGCATCTCCAAGTCTTGGACCCTTGCTAAAGCTTGTTGACTGTCGTTATATCAGAATTAGTGGTGAGCATATATTCTGCAAGGCAAGAAATGGACTAACCTCTTGGCCTGTTCTTCTTGAACCTTGCCCTGTGCGTCCTTCTCCGCGGCGAGCGTCTTGTCCTTGATCCTAATAACATCTTCCCGTAATCGCTGCAGTTTGCTTTCGAGCCCCTGTCGCAATTCCAATGCTGCATTACTTTCTTTTTCCACCTGGACAGCTTTCATTTTCGCATTAGAAAGTTTTTTAGCTAATTCTGCAGTTTTGCTTTGCCAAATATGATGCTGTTGTTGTATATCATTGTCCTTCTCGACCTGATGTTCGTATTCGCGACGTAGCTCGGTGTATTTGGACTTCATAGCCATGTTCTCGGCTTGTGCATGCTCGAGTTGTTCTTCCAGTCCGTCGATGTCTTCCCGAAGAGCTTGTATCTCTTCCTGTTGAGCGACTTCCCGCTGTTTGCACCCTTCCATGAGCTCTTCTCGCTCTTGAAGAGCGGATACCATAGTCTCTAGATTGCTGGCCAACCGCTTTTTTTCCGCTTCGAGTTTCTGTCTTTCCTTCTCCACCTCCTCCTTCGCCGCTTGTTCTATTTCCGCTCGTTCTTTCGCTGAGACGAGTTCCTTCTGCCTTCGTTGAATCTCTTCGTCTTCACGGCTGGCTCCCAGCAAGGGCTTGACTTGATTGAACAGCTGCCACCAAGGCCATTCGCGAAGCTCATTGTACGCACGAGCGTTCCGCTGAATGGTTCGTACAGCATTTGCGCGATTCAGAAACTTCTGCATCTTTCTATGGGCGGTGTACCTTCGAGCCATGGATTGAAATCGAGCGAAGATGTCGTATAAGTGCGCGTCGCGCCGTTCTTCCAGTTCGGCCAGAACTCCAGCTTTGAAGAATACTTTGGTAAGACCCATTTTGTAGCTGTCTGGGAAGAGCGCTAGCGCATCAATTATCTTGACCGAGGCTTTGCGGCCGTCCATGTAACCGGGCGGGATGACACCGGGCGTGAGGACTTCATACCGATTTCGGAACTCCGTGAATGGTAGTCTGTTGGGATATCCAAGCCTTGCGATTCGTATACCTTCAAGTACACCATTGCACCGGAGTTGATCTAGTACCAGGGGAACGTCGATATGTCTCGGTTTCTTCATTGAATTCGGCACGATGCACCTAACAAAGTGAGGTTGGGTCGCCTGCAGCTGTTTAAGTAGCGAGTCCAGTTGTTCTTTATGCCGTTGCGAGGCTGTTCGGAACACCCCGCGCTTGACACGTTTACCGCCAGCGGCCATGCTGTGATTGGTTGAAGTTTCTGAGTACTCCGCGAACAAGGTGGCGATTGCTGGCATGTCGGATTTAGATAAGACGTTGGCGACATTATCATTGATAGGGTCTTTGTTCTTCTGTACCCAGCCGTCCGTGTTGTATTCGACTGGTCCGGCGTAATGCTTGACGATAAATCCGTTGCCGAACCTCGTGGACTGGAACTTGGTAGCGCCCTCATGTATTTGTGGCCTATCCCCTGTGCCAGCCCAATCCTCGTTAATCCTTTGCAAAAATGTAGAGTCGGTCGCTTTTGGCATGATGCAAGCGTCGTCGAGTGTCGCTAAGATACCCATGGGTTGACCCGAGCCTATAAGTTCGATGGTAGGTTGGAGATCTAGGCCGAAATTGACAACCTGCCAGTCGATCTTCTCGCGACCGTACTCCTCTTGCTCGAGCACGAACATGTGGTAATTGAAGAACTGGGCAGCAGATATTTATCAGCTCCGCCTTTCCTTTGTGGCAAAGAAACCTGGGATAGACTTACTTGTTGCTGATAGCGAGACACGCGATCAAAGTTTTAGACAGATCAATCTCGGTCGAGGTCAACAGTCCGGAGCGGTAATCACTTACAAGTCGCTCATTCGTAAAATTGATCATGAGTTGTTCGTAACCGTTCAAATCTATTGATCAGGAAGTAGTCAGGTAATCTGAATCACCCATACCCTGTATCTCGGACTCACCAAAGATCTCAAATCCAGCAATATCTAGAACGCCGATGAATCGCCTGTTCCGAACAGCAGGCGTCAATCAGCATGGCTCAGTTTTGAATGATCACAGTGTCAGTGTCTTACGGATCAGATGTCGGGCGGTCCAATGCCACGTTAATCCTATCAACGATGACGCCAAAGGTTTTCTCGTACAGCGTCTTGCACAACGCTGCCAACTCGTCTTCCGCCTGGGCCTTTGTCCGAGCTTGAACAACCACCTCTCTTCCAGCTTTGACGGTCGGACGGAGCACGGCTTGCGTGAAATCCTGTACTGGAACTCCGAGAAGGTGACAAACCCTTTCCACCTCTGCGGCGGATGTGATACTGGCTTGATCGGACCGGTCAGCTCGGAGGGTGATGTTTCCGATATGAAGAATTGCAGCAACAGCTCTGAATATGTTGTACTGTTCCTCCAGAGTAAACCCAACTGTTCGCAAGGCGGACTGGTCGTGGCAGAAGTGAGTTTTGGATACTGAGAGGTTTCATAGGGGTTTCACATACTTTGAGGATGTTCCATTCTCTCGAATCGTCAACGCCATCGATTTGAGTACGGCTCTGGTCCAGAAAGCCATAATCCAGCGGGTTCTCGGACAGCAGTAATTTCTCTTTTTAATAGAAAAAGGCATAGACGTGAAAACATGAACCCCATAGTCCGATTTGCCTTATGCGTCGAAGACTCACCTCTCATCTCCTTGCCTTTGACACCAGATGCTAAAAGCTGGTAAAACACGTGAAAATTTCTTTCGCCTGCGTTCCGACTAGTAACACGACTCTTTTCCAGCAGATACCAGTCGACGTTGGCACCCAAAATCGTGCCATCGGCATTGAAAAGAATTCTAATGAATTTCCCCTGTTATGCATGTAAACGGATTAGCCTTTGCCCGGAGCTCAAGTTGAGCACAAGATTAGATTTTCTTTTGTGACTTACGAATCGACTGGAATTGTTATTTCTCAGTGTTTGTGCATTTCCGAACGCTTCCAAGATAGGATTGGCTTGTAAGATCTGTTTCTCCAGTGTTCCCTGCTTTTCCGCATCCTTCCTGATCCTCTTCAATTCTTCCTTGCCCCGGAACGAAAGTGGTCTCAGCAGACTTGATGGGCGAACCGAAATTCGGTCGTTCGCTGAGGAAACGGTGTCGTCCTCGGTCGCTGTCGAATCCGATGATGCGATGGCGGCGAGGTACTGGATGACTTTTTTCGTGTTTTCAGTCTTTCCCGCTCCGGATTCGCCTCTGCGTAGCACAGTTTTGGTCAGTAAATGCCCTCTCCTCGTATCTCCCTTCCCGCACTCACGTAATCAACACACTCTGACAAGCGCTTTCCTCTATCATTTGGACCCAAGCTCGTTCTGCAGTAGCGAAAATATGAGGATGACATTCGTCACGACGCTTGTTGCGGTACGATGCCACGATTTGAGGCGTGTAGAGCGGGAGCTGCTGATAGGGGTTGACGGAAATCAAGAATAACCTGATAGACGCAGTCAATGTCAGTACGGAAGTTTGCTGGCCCTTATGGATTGACAGTTACCCTGAATAAGTCTATGAAGATGTGGTCCAAGCGATTTTAGCTCAATGTCTGTGTTAGCAGCAGCGGAGTACTTACGTAGATAAGACCAGCTCCATATCTCAGTCTCAAGTTGTGAACTACACTGGCTTCGTTCAAGAATGTCAGGTCCGCAATATCATCTACTCGATCGAATTTGGGAGGATTCATCTTCGATAGAGTATAAGACGGCAATATTCTGACCTGTTTCGGAAGGTCAATCAGAATTGATGACCGGGATCGCACGGTTGTGGTTCGACTTACCTCGCCACCATCAGCCAAGACGACCTCCGCCAAAGTCTCGCTCGCAAGTGCAGCGCCCTCTAATGTTTTCTTTGGCGAAGCTCTCGCATTGCCATTCTGATTCTCCTCTGCCGTGTAATCACCTTCCGGGTGATGTCCAAGAACTTTTGCTTTCAGGGCGGTAAGCGTGGTCGATTCCGCATCCTGCCCAGAAAGACTTTCATTCACGATCCAACCCGGAAGATATCCACGTGTCTCATCTGGCACCCATACCCACCTAATGTGCAATAGCGTTAGTAGAGCCATACCCTCTTTGTTCACAGGACAGCAGCGGTCCTCACTTCTTCTCATTGAACTCTGCCTGTGCAGCTGCGTCCGCCGCCGCATCCGCATCCGGCTTGATCAGTCGCTTCGTTGGTATACTTGCTGACATGGTGTGTCGTTTATGGCCCGATTGGCATCGGAGCTCCAGGCGTCTCTACCGAGTTGCTCGTGTTTCAGGCCGGGCTGCGAACTAAACAGACGCACCGTATATGGTGATATTGTCGATTGCGAGTGTATTACGACGAGAGCCTGAGCCTTGTTAGCCTCGGTAGTCGAAGGTGATTGTCGTGGAGGGTTTGGATGTACAAAGTGAGATGACGTCGAGCTTGCTTGCGTTCATTGATGAATGTTGTTGGAGAATCTACTGTGGTGCCCGACGACCCTCAAAAGTGAAACACGACGACGGTTTGAAGAGATCTCTAAAATCGCGCTGAAATTGCTGGAGCCAGAGAGCTTGCCAGAGTTGGCCTGGCTGACGTAACAACGCTCAAGCCGTGTGGATCTGCAAAGTGGACTCGGATGGCTAATAAGGCCGAGACAGATAATATCGTCGAATAGTTTTTTGCGACCACCAGTCAACCCGATGAGAGCAGTTTGTCATGCACTTTGCAACCAGGGCTGTTGTACGATCCAATGCTGATATGAATACTCCGGTCACGATGGTGATGAGTGCTCGCTGAACGTACACACAACTGCCTTCTTCAGGCGGTGTTTCGACCACTCCACAGGTCCTCGCCGCTCTCATCGACGCCGGTCGAATCCTTTCCCGCCGACACCATGTGTTCGCCTTCGCAAGACACGCAGAATGGCGCTGTTGGAAGTCCAGCTTCAGGCATACACGAAGACAAGCATGAACATCGATATTCAATTCAAGATTTTACGCTTGGTCACGAAATCGCGTTTAATCTGATTATCTGTATGGGTCAACTCATGATACAGGCAGGTCTGGCAATGACGATCGTGCCGCTACACATCATTGGAGACCATTTCCAAGTAACCAATCCAGGACAGCTGAGTTGGCTAGCAGCAGTGAGTATTTGTCCGGCCTTCTGTCATTTCCTACGTGAAGGTTACATACTAAACTCGCTACGTAATCAGGCATATTCCCTCACTGTCGGCACATTCATCCTGATAGCAGGAAGACTCGGAGATCTCTACGGTCACCGCAATATGCTCCTCTTTGGATGGGCATTCTTTGGGATATGGTCTCTCGCAACCGGTTGCTCCAGCTGGGCCAATATGCCCTTTATGGACTTCTGTCGTGCAATGCAAGGTATCGGACCAGCATTCCTGCTTCCCAACTCGTTGGCGGTACTAGGACGATCGTATCCACCAACACCACGCAAAGACATGGCATTCTCCTTCTTCGGCCTCAGCGCTCCTTCCGGCTTCACCCTTGGTGCGGTATTCTCAGCTTTGCTCGCCCAGCATCTATGGTGGCCCTGGATCTTTTGGATCTCAGGTATCGTATGCTTCATAACGGGCGCTTTGACGTATCTTATTGTCCCACACGATCGAACAAGGGGTCAACAGCTCGTCAAGGGTATTAGCTTTGCGCAAATCGATATTTGGGGAGCCATCACAGGCGTGTTCGGCCTGGTCCTAATCAACTTTGCGTTCAACCAAGGTCCAGTGGTCGGTTGGCCAACGCCATATGTCTACGCCCTTCTCACCGTGGGCTTCCTCTTCGTCGGAGCGTTCTTCTTCATCGAAGCCAGAGTCTCGGATCCACTTGTGCCGATTCACTACTTGACGAAGGAGGTCGCATTGGTACTCGGCGCCATCGCCTGCGGCTGGGCAGCATTCGGCATCTGGCTCTACTACCTCTGGCAATTTTGGGAACAGCTTCGAGGGGTATCCCCGCTGCTTGGCTCTGCAATGATAGCACCAGTCACTGTCAGCGGCGCAGTTGCAGCTATCACCACCGGTCTATTGATTGGGAAACTCGGGCCAAGTTGGTTGATGTTTGCCTCAATGACCGCCTTCACGGTCGGTACAATGCTCGTCGCCACCATGCCAGTAAATCAAGTATATTGGGCCCAGTCTTTCGTCGCTACACTCATCATGCCTTGTGGAATGGACGCTTCATTTCCCGCAGGTAAATTCATGGTTTATGGCTTGATCCATTGCGCTGTTCGACTGACATTATCTCTTCTTCTAGCAAACATCATGATTAGCAATCTAATGCCGCCAAAGCATCAAGGAGTTGGTGCATCGTTAGTCAACACCGTACTCAACTACAGTATCAGTATCGGTTTAGGTCTTGCTGGTCTGTTGGAGTCAAGAATGAACCCGGATGGAACAAACCTAATTAAGGGTTATCGAGCCGCCTGGTACCTTGGCATCGGGACAGGTGCACTAGGGATGGTTGTTGCTTTTGCAGCAGTGATCGTAGAGCGTGCAGACAGGCGGAGACGTCGTGACATCGACCGTGAACAAAGGGAAAAATCCTAACGAGCAAGATTGACTTTCGTAGCGAATAGTTTTTATAGAAAAAAGGTGTTCTTATCGACCCAGCACTATAAACAATAGAGCAGACTTGACACAAGCATTCTATATAACACAGGCGTTTGCGGAGAGTTTGCGGAGATACGCTGACGTTCGAGTCAACAGGATGGTAAGCTTGAAACGTGACACAGTTCTTGAATAACGCTAGCCGCTGGACGTTGGTTGGTGGCGAGATTGTCTTAGTCGCATAATACAAAAAAGGGCGAGGGGGAGATTCGGATCATTCTGACCGGAACTTATTGAGACCCACAGGAGCGCCGACACTTGGCATGGTGTCGAGTACACAGGGCATGCACGATGCAACTTTTCACGCGTCACATATGCCATAGTCTGATGCCATCTGTTGCTGCTATAGGAAATGATTCGTTCTTCGTCTGCTTGTCCTTCTGATAGTAATCGTGAGCCCCCCTTGACTTACCATTGATGTAACACCGGCCCGGAAAAGAGTCAGGGCGGAGAGCTGAGCTGGCGGCTAGACAAAGAGGCCGACCTTTGATTTTTTGAATGTATCCGTCAGATCGTTGTTGGTGGAGTGTTCATAGCACAGTTGAAAGGGTGTCGCAAATGATCTCCCTTTGAACCCCTATGAAACATCCTTTTGTCGTGTGAAATCCTTTGTCAAATCAAAGACGTTCAATTGGCCCTTTCTCATTGAACAGCAAGCATTAGCAGCTTCCTCATGAGGGGAGCATTAGCTGACAAACGATATAAGGCGAACAGAACATCCCTTGATCGGACGCCATTCAGTGAAGTCGAGCACTGCCAGACATCCATTACAAGCAACTCCATATTGATTTTGGAAATCGCCCGTGAATAGTACTCTGGAAGAAACCTAATCAACCTAGTAGTGGATCTTGATTGCCGCCTCCTCCTCCTCCTCTCGGCTTTCCTTTCTTGAAGCTCATCCGTTATACAATAGAGACAAAAGAAGGGTTTCGAAGAGATCTGGTTGAGCATTAAACTGAATCGCTTTCATCTGCAGGAAGACAAGCCATGGCACAAGCTTTTGCTGAGTCTACAGGCTATAGCACTCACCACCTCGCAGCTGCGACTCGAACCATTTTAGCTCAAATAGAAGCAGTAGAGGAAGGTCAAGCGTTCGACCTTTTCGACCATCCGATCATCACGCCTTCGCAACAGAGCGGACAGTCCAGGAAGGGGAAATCGGATCTTTCCATTAAAGTGCCAACCAACATTACCACACACGTTGTGGCCAGCCCCGACACCTTGGAAACGGCTTTGTCCGTGGACGACGTGCCCAACATTTTAGTCGAACCTCAAACTGCCGATGGTCACGAGGGGCTGTCTCCGCATGAGCACCCCGTACCGCACATGATGTACCCCCTTCACATGCCCTCGAACCCCGTTGACGACGCAGAGCTACCCGGTGGTGTACAAGCACTCCCATCTCCTACTCCTCAAGTCCCCAAGAAAAAGAAATCGCACGCCCGAAAACAGCCAGCAGGACACATCGCCAGACCGCGCAACGCGTAAGTTTCGCCTTCTACCGGAGCGTCAATGCGGCTAATACTGACTCCCAGACTATAACTCGCAGTTTCATTCTCTTTCGAAAGCATATAACCGTAAATTCTACAAGTTCTTGACAGTCAGGCTTCGAGACTAAAAAAACATCGTCTGATTATAGGACAACGATCTCATTCCGAAATCCGTTGAGGTAAAGCATCAGAACATCAGTATCGTTGTGAGTAGGAAACTTGCTACACGCTCCGCTGAATTTGTATTGACTAAGCCGTCGTCTATGCAGGCAAGCAAGATGTGGGCGGAGGCTCCACCTGCAGTGAAGGCCCAATTTACCGAAGCGGCCAAGAAGGAAAAGGAGGAGCATGCCAGATTGTAAGCTTGACTCCCACTAGCAAACCCCGGTACGTGCGATTGACAGCCTTTGCTAATAATCAGGTACCCGAACTATCGCTGTGAGCACGACTAGAATCACTCGTTCAAAAACGGTCAGGATTCTAATAATATGTGATTGTCAAATAGACCAACCTGCCTATCGACGAACAGACATCATCCGAGTGAGTCTCATCGGTGCTGCTTTGAGAAATTTTCTCATTATCAACTCTTGCTTCATCGTATCGTCCATAGCGCCGGGTGCGTAAAGACCCTTTAGAAGATGACAAATGCGACGCCGTCGCCTCTTTACTTATCCAGGGTAAAGCGGGAGATGTTCTCGAGACGGAGGTCAAGGAGAAGATCGCTGAAAAAAATGGCCAGCCGATAAGTCCGACCCAGATCAAACTTGTGGTGAAGAAAGGAAGGAGGTAAGGCACAGAGCCCATAGACGCAATGACCACCTGCTAATCAGTAGTACGCTTTTCCGCTTCTAGGAAGAGAAAGGATGCACCTGGAGAGCTGTCTAAGGGCGCCATTCGGGCTCAGAAGGCGGCAGACCGAGCTCGTGCCATGCGTGAACATTGGATGGACACCAGTATGTTATTGGCCCAACAGACACAGGGACATATGCTTCGTCAAGCGCCACGAGGTAACTACTACAATGACGTTCAACCCCGTGAGATTGTCTACGTAGACGAGTTCGGACGCCAGGTTTACGTAGATGACGGCTATGATCTACCATACGTCGATGGACCGGAAGGTGACTATATGATGCCTGCGGACCCTTACGCAATGGGGCTTGGCCCGAACATGCAAGCTCACTATAGTCATCATGGTATGGCACCTCAGATTCCGCGCCATCAGGCGCACGACATGCACGGTCAGATACGGGCGGAACATCATCAGGGATCACAGTTTGCACCACCACACATGTATAACATGAACAGTTTGCCGGACCAAAACCTACACTACGCTCAACATTCTCATGAAGCTGTCCAGCAATGGGGAATGCAAGGCAATGAGCTTCGACCATTTCAAGCTCAAGGTGAACGTATAGTTCAAACCCAGTTGCCTGAGCGAGAACAGATGATACCAAGCAACGTCAACCAGGCTCCAGCTGACTATGCGCTGGACCCTATGCTGATTCCGAGCGAACATGAACAAACCGAAGGCATGTACGCTTACAATCAATTTGCGCAGGAAGAACAGAACATCCCCGCAATGGAGGAATATCGCAACGTGACAATGCCTTCTGATATTATTGCTGGTCGCTGGGCTCGGGACTATGAGAACACTGACATTCCGGATCCTGATTTCGCTGGCCAAGCTCACGGAGAAAACGTTGGCGCAATGTTACCGCTTATGGAGAATGAGCATCTTCCCAGCCAGTATATCGATTTCGGTGACAAGGGTGAACTGTTTGGCGGCGATCTTAACGAAGTCTTGCCGTTGGACCCTGATATCGAGGACTACAATGCGGCTTTCCAACAACAACAAGACATGGATGGGTTTGTAGGCCAATTGTGAATGGGTTTGAACAGCGAAGGCTGCCGCAGTCGTGAAACGACAATCATTTTCAGATTTTGAAGTTTCCGTGGAATGTTTCTGTTTGAGATCTTGCTATTGTAGATTTGTCGTATCTGAAGCGACAATGTATTGTATTTCTGCCACTGGACAACGTGCACACATAGAGTTTAGGGCTTTCGGTATAGACGTACGCATTTGAAGACAAAAAGCCTTACCATCGTTATCCAGTCTTAAAGCCATCTTTCAGCCCCTTCCCTCACGGGCATAACCTCTACATCAACCTGCTGTGACCTGCGCAATCGCTGAGAGAGTATTGCCGAATAAACAGGTCCAGATGTTGCTACGGCCACTAAAGTCGGTGAATAACCACCGGCGAGCGCATATGGCGAGTCCGTTCGGATGACCTGTAAGTATAGGTCGCGTCAGTTCAATTTTCCGGTATGCAATCCTTGCACCTGTATTTTCTGTATTTACTGATCCAATAGACATGAAGAAACCAAAGGTGGCAGCTGTGAGGAGAACAAAGTTAGCATCGAAGTGCACTTCGATCTGGGGCGGGGCTTACCGGAAGACAACATGTATTGCGACAGCGTTGCAAGCGCGCCTCTAGGACCAGGCCCTGCTCTGAAACATGGACAGCAAGTGAACACATGGAGATAAGATATACGCAAGTATCTCAGAACTCACCGAAGAATGCTGAAGGATCCGAAGATGAAACCAATAGTCAATCCGACGCCACCTGTGACGCTTCCACTCTTGAGCGCCGGCATCGGGAAACCCTCTCAGCTACAGCTACTTACTACCCATCAAAGCACCCATCTTCACTGTTGTTCGGTGTCCAGATGAATCAGAGACTTGGACACGTGCTGTCGATACTTGGCTTGGACTCACCCTTCTGCCAGATACCGCCATCGCCCATAGTTTGAGGAGGAGGAGGCATGTTGCAACTGTGATTGTTTAAGAGTTAGGGGAGGGTAGAGTGGGCCCAGTCGAGATATCCTATGCTGAGTTATGGATATAGATAGAGATGTCAGAAGGCATCCTCAGTTCCTCACTCGAAGTTGCAACAAGTGAACCTAAGGTGGAGGCCGTTGGTCAAGCGCGCAATCGAGCCAACGGAAGCGCGACAACTCCGAGAGGGGTGTAGGAGTGTCATGATGTTGAACATCATCAGTAGTACATCGGTCTACCGTTCTATCGACTCTCCCAGTGAACAGGGTACATGCGCGACGCACTGCCCGAATAAGATTGCCATGGATCAGACAAATTACTGCACGAGATTCGCGGAGATCCTGCAAGCTCACAAAGTAGCGCATGCAGCTGCAGAACAAGCGACAAATCAACAGGATGGTCTGGCAGTACAGTGGAGAGAGGCAACGCTGGCAGAGTACGTCTGAAGATGACATACTTGTTACGAACACTTGGTACTGACGGTCCGATGATAGGTTCAACCAGGAGGAAAATGCGGACCTGCAAGAAGCATATTGGTTGCAAGCGCAGACATGGCACATACTAGCTGTTCTATCAGAGTGAGCTACACTTGCCCACTCACCTTGTGATCTCCCTAGGCTTACGATATGCAAATCATCATAGGCAACGTCTGGAATCTCACGAGGCTGAAACAACACCAGAAGATCTCGTGAAGCAGAACCCTCATGTACTTCCGGCGAAACTGGTGGAGTGCATAATAAACAATGATACACAGCTCAGGGAATGGATTGTAAGTATGGTATCAGCCTGGCCAGGCTGTGACTGTTTGTGACTCCCGGTACGGTTTGTCTCCATAGGCAGTCAAAAAAGTCCTGGAAAATGTCAATCCGCTGCGACCTTCGACGTCCTCGGGTTCGACTTTCCGCTCTGCCTATCTTCCGGACACGTTTAAAGAAATCGAAAGACTGCAACGTCTCCATGGGGCTTCTGCAACCACTTTCAATTATCACGCAGCATCTGGTACAGGAATCGCCATGTCCCTCGATCTGGATTCAAACCTTCGTGACAAAGGTGTTCGTGGCGCGGGGAGTTGGGTGCGGACAGACGCTCCGAAAAGGGAGAATGCGCTTTCAGCAATGTATTTGTCATTGAGGAAAGGAAATTTCACCGAAGCAGAAGAGCTATGCAAGAAAAGTGGAGAGGCATGGAGGGTTGCAAGTATACGCGGCGGCAGATATTGGGGTTATCGTCAGTAATCGAGTTTCGTGCTTCTTGTCTTGCCTCGCTGACAAATGCTGCACTGCCCAAAGGCGAACCAGGAGACATTGCGGAGTCTTTGGACGTGCAGCTACAAGGAAATCTTCATCTCAGCTTGTGGAAAAAGGCATGCTTGGCCACCGCGAATAATGTAAGCGCAGCTACCGATTTTCACTCTTTCGTTATCTAATGTGTTCGTCTCTCTACTCAAGGAATCTTCTTCAATGCAAGAGCGAGCCGTATATGGTGTTCTCTCAGGAGACCTCGAAAGCGTGTTACCGATGTGCCACTCATGGGATGACCATTTATGGGCACATCTGAATCACAAAATTGTCAACAGGTATGTCGGGCAGTAATGACTGAAAGCGGACAGCACTGATTGTATGCCTGATTCAGGATTGATGCGAAATTGCAGACTGTTCATGGTTACTGGTTCGACCGCTTTCAGTCTCCGACAAGCGGGTACGCGCCTGCGATCGAAGAGGACTTTCGAAGGGTATTTGAACGGATAGAGAAAGTCGAGCGGGATGACGTGTCGTAAGCCTGGATCGCGATTCGTTTGTGAATGATATACTAACTACAAAAGCGTGTAGAGCACAGGCTCAAGATCCTTATCAGCGGATACAACAGGCCATCATATTAGGAGAAGAGGAAGATCTAGTTCAGCAATTTGCAAGTAGACTTGATGTGCTACAGGAAATGGATGAATCGTACGTAAAGTTGCCGATCGAAGGAAGGAAGAACCTGCTCACGGCGTTTGGTATGCAGCTACGCGGTACTACTCACGAGTTTCCTCGCCCATTTCGTCCTCTTTCGCCGGTTCACTTCGCAAGATGGTGAGACCGATGTTGCCAATGCCGTCATACAAGCGTACATCCAAGCATTACAGTCTTGTCAGATGGGTCAGCTGGTTGCTATATACGCTGCGGAACTTCGTCAAGGCACGGCTGAAGACAGTTATGCTGCGTTTCTCAGAGGTATGCCGAGTCTTTTCCTATCCATACTTGATCACGCTGATTTGATGATTTTTTACGCCTAGCGATGAGCAAACACGCAACAGGGAAGGAGCGAAGGAGAGCCTTATTGCGCGCACAGGAACAAGGGCTGAATGTTCGGACAATAGCTTATGCTGTGGTCAAACCACTGATTTGCATCATTGAAGTACGTGATCTGTTCTACAACACATGCAAGAGCAAGAAGCTGATCCTGTATGACCCTCAGTACAAGTTGAAACGTAACGCTGCCGCCGGGCGTTCTAGAAGGAGCGCGCCTTCCGCTCACGCGGACGAAGACGAAATCATTCGTTCTCTGGAATGGCTGACCTTTGTAGACGAAACTTACCCGGACGCATTGCACGTTGCGAACATATATCTTTGCTGGATGTTCAGTAGGTCATATCGGAATCGTTGCTAGCACCCTCATTGATTGATAGGCCTTTTACCTGTAGATAACGACAACATGAATGCTGTCCGCAAGCTCAAGCAAGCCCTGCCGACAAATTTCTTTGAAACTTGTCAAGTTCGTCATCGTCTTTGTTCAAACGGCCAAGCGATGGATCAAGATACGGAAGAGGACGCCTTAACGAATGATGCCAGGATTGAAGAAAATGTGATAGAGCTCAAATTTCACATGGCTTTGGAAAAGACGGTAGAAGCTCTAGATGAAGCAGAAGACCAGTGGGATGTTGGACCAGCCGAGTCGTTACCTGGGTATGAATTTAACGTTCTGACGTGATTGCCCTTTCTTATTGACTTTGATGTTGTAGTTCGTTATTCAGTGAACAGGCCGCCTGGGCGCTTGAACGCGCTGTGAGTCTTAGCTTCAGCCTCGCCGCACAACGCAACACTGACTGGTATCATTATGACAGCCCGTGATAGCATTTGCGTATGATGCAGTGATTGGGCTTCTTAGAGACAGTGGCTGGACCAGTTTCTCGCCCAGCATGATCGGTATGTCTTCTAGCTTTACATCTCTGTCGGAATCAGAACCCATCACAATCTTTCCTAGACCACGCAAGAAATCGAGGTTTCGATGATGTCAGAAAGTGGTTTACTGGTGACTTGGTCATAAGACTCCATCGTCTATTGATGGTGTCCAGTTCATATTTGGAAAGGTAGCGTCTCCTCTGAATCGTGCAATTCCGTTCTGCTGATAACCCTCTCGATATATCTACAGTAATCTTCAACGAGTCATTAGCCTGCCCGTGATCGTTGCAAATGAAGACTCTTGCATATACCAACAAATGCTATCGAAGGAGGAAGCAACTGGAGCGACGCCGCTGGAAGTATACCTGCAGATGGTCAAAGATGCTGCCTTAGAATCACTCCGTCTCGGCAATGCGGATTTCTGGGACATTCGCGATGGAGAATAATAAGATATCAAGCCAATGTCATCAAGCTTGCCAGGTGGCATCTATGAAAAGCGACCAACCTTTATGAAGCTTTGCTTCGCCACTGGATCCGTCCCGGTATGCAGCACCCCCACTGAACGAATCTACTTTTGTTTCATCAAGTTGACTGGGATGTCATTGGCATGGTCTCACCCGAATGGTTGTAATCGTGGCAGGTGCTGGAGGGTTCAGTCACAACAGAAAGTTCTTCGATCGGTCGAACGTCCGGAATGCATTTTTCTGCCCATGTTCTGTCGCTTTATCAGTCTGCCCACTGGCAAAAGAGGGGAGCACAGGCAATCAGTGGGACGAGAAGACCGGTGAGCACTCCATAAACTCGAGGTTGACGTCTTGGAAGGTTGCAGCCTTGGCAGTACCAAGCCGCTAGCCAGCTGCCTGACCGTGCTGTAAACAAAGCCTCGAAGCATTCCGGTATGATCCGGGCCGGACCTCCCTTCCTCACAGTTTTCTAAACCTCCCCCTCTAAGATTCTTCTAAGCAGCTCTTTAGCAGCTCTTTAGACATGGCTAACCACTAAGCACTACCCACTAACCGCTAACCAATAACCACTCGTTCCGCTGGAAACTCCCCTTGAGACTTATCTGGCGGAAATTCTTCACCAGGTACTCTCGCAAATATAGATTGTTAGCGAATGACATTGCTATGCGCTAGCTAGTAGCGAGGCTAGCTGCACAGCTACGGCCATATCGGCATATACGTGACGTTGGTGTTCTTTTATCTGTGGAAATTGCTACGAAGTATACAGAAGGATGATCTTCTTAGCGTAACAAGTGGTGCAGCTCGATGCTGGGAGCGCTGCATGAAACTACTAAGCCCTCCTAGCCAATAGCCAATGGATTGGTCAACGAAGGTGTATCTAGTGGGTCACTGGTCCATTTGAAAGCCCCTGTTACTGGACGTCAGTACCTCAGTTCCCTCCTTCCTCCTCCATCCCGCCACCGATCGACTCACCGCGATAAAAGCGTCTGGTTGCTGGTTGGCCTTCAGGAGTAGTCAAGTCACTTTTTCGATGGCGTCCCCGATGACCCAGCTGATAACCCAGGGAGGCTGGAGATTGAGTAGGACTCGCCGGGGCATGTATGCAGTCAGAAGCGAGAGACGGAGCGGCCGGCTCCGTCCAGCTAGCTGTCCAGCTCTCCGTCTCATGCTGATGCTCCGGATCGAAAATCTTGCATTGTGTATCATGTCCACACACACCATGATTTTCTGTCACGAGTTGAGAATGATGGGGACTTGACCATTTCTTGGAGGTTGAGAAGCTGTCTACGACTGACAAAACCTTCCTCTGCGTCTTCAGCGGATAATCAAGCGATGCACTAGACCGACTAGCGGCGTTTCGTATTGACCAACACAGGCCAAACCCGTAAGTAACCTCATTACATCAGACAACTCCCAGCAGCGGAACCGAAAAAAAGTACACCGTTTTCTTTTGGGGCGAGCTCCCTGCGCTCGCACGCGAAAAAGTTGTTGTACTTTTATGTTCGGGCGCACCGTGTGCAGTCTGATTTATGAGGTCAACAACCCATCAGCTAACCCATTACACCTATATGCCATGTGGTATAGAACGAGTCCCCGGCTGACATAACCCACCAAGTCGCCCCATTCCCACAGCTATTCCCACCCACGGTAAATTCAGCTGTAAATTCCCGGCAGCTCCCAAGATAACGAGATAACGTTGAAGAGCTACGCGATAACGACTGCCGATCCCTGAAGCTATTCCTGGGAAGCTTCCCAAAACGTTAATGTCTCAACGGCTTCTTCCCGAACTTATTAGCTAGAAAGCTGTCGCTTGCGGTTAGTACCGGAGTTAGTTGCTCGAGCCCATTCTCGGAGGACCCGTGCAGCCCCTAGGGAAAGATCTCGGCGCACGAAAGTGAGCCGGGGGGTCTCGAATTTCGCTGTTTTTGACGATTGCCGTAGCCAAAAATGTTGATTGCCGGGTGTTTTAGTGGCGCAGCAGACCAAAATTGAGCGCCGAACAAGGTCGAGCTACACGAGTCCTATTCTCAGCGGCCCTGCCTCTCTTTCTATCTCTTTCTCCCCGCATCCGAATCGCGAGCCTTCAGGAGCTTAGTGGTAGCTTGTCAGAGATCAGAGAAGCTGTCACAGAGCGCATCAGAGATCCGGTGAGGGTGGATAGCTGGGAGAGCTGCTGGGAGGATGTATGCTGCAGTGTAAAGCCTACAGTAGTCCCAGGGCAAGGTTTTGTTGCACACTGAGGGGACAACTTGCGATCTGTTGCTTCTTTATCAAGTAGGTGTGGTCAGCCGTGTTACAGCTCCTAGCTTAGCTTCATTCCGTCGAACACACGAACGCCGCTGCACACTTGGAGAAAATACGTCAGCAACATTGTTTTCGTCCATACAGTCCTCTTCGTCGAATAGGCTGTCAGCTAGGCTATTCCACGCTGGGTACATAACACATACAACTAAATACGGAAGTCACAATCAGCTTCACAATCCCAATTGCGAATCGAGCGCCAACTCGACTCCGATGTGCGGTGTACAGTATGCTGTACTTAGCACGCGAGCTGCCACGCGTACACAGCTACGGACATTCGGCACTCGCTTCTGCTTACCGAAAGCTTTACCGAAGTCCCCACTCAGGTTTCCCAGCTGGGTTTTCCATACCAAGATTGTTCATGCGCCATGGCAGCGAGGAGACCAGCTCCATTGCGTGCTGTGCCAGGTTACAGAGGGGGATGGAAGGAACGGATGGCCGACGACACTATGCCCGAGCCGAAACTGCATTGAGCTTGTTGTTTCAAAACCGTCAGCAGGAGCCACTTGACTGCGCTCCGACTGTGAGTGCACTGTATGTTCTGGTTCCTAGTTGAGAACCTCTGGTTGTAGCGATGCTTACTTACCATCTTGCGCCCCTTGAATCGATGCACACGTTCCAGATCCTGCCAATACTAGCGAGCAACCAGCCTGATTTGGAGAGAGATATTGCCACGTCTGCGCATATAGAACTGCATAAAGTCTAGCAGGATGACACCTCGTCCTCCAATCACTCCATTGCAAGTTTGTTTCCAGTGGAGCTATCGAATCAGTCTTCCGTCGTTTCCCCCCTCCCCATAGTAACTACATCTTTGTCAAGGATCTGCCGCCAGCTGCGACTTGGAAAGTGACATTCAAACAGAAGCGGGAAAATGTCGAATCACGCATGGACCCATGGGAAGGAAAGCGAAATAGACGCTACATGGATACACCGTGGCATGTGAGTTGGATGAAAAGAGAACAAGCGGGGGTGATAAAAGGGTCGTACTAACTGCATGCAAGTTCCTTCACAGGTCGAGAAACGATCCTCACCGGCCGTCTTACAATGCGCTTGGGTTGACCGACATGGAGGCAGGCGAAAGTGCCAAAGAACTTGTGCTTGATATTGTCGGCCAACAACATGTACTGACTGGACGCAGAAGTCTTGATAGTAAGTGTATTGAGCAGATTCCGTCCGCACAGTCAGTCGCGCCAAACAGCCGAAACCTGGTTTCATTCTTGTTTCCAAGGAGGGCAATTCTACTCGTCGTCCTCCATCGGCTACGCAGATCAACCTTCTCAGGAATCGATTTTCAGCTTCTATATGCATGGCCAAGACGCCATACAGTCAAGGAGCAACAACGGGCATCACACACTCATGCCTAGCCCTACATCACATCTTTCACAACCGATTTACTTCCTGCCTGGGCCGCCTTACCCGCCCTCCATGCGACACACCCCGTACGGCGAGAGTGCAGAACTGCCGATTTCTGCATACACAACATATATACAGCCTGGACCCGTGTTTCAAACAGCTTATGACGATATGGGCTACAGTCACATGCCAGTGCGGGCGATGCGCCCGGCTTCAACGTCCTCATCCGACTCCCCAGACGAGATACTCATGACGCCATTCATGGTTCAAGGTAATCAAGGTCTTGACCCGACGCAATATGTATCTTACATACAATCCCAACCAGCATTCGCTCCGTCGGTGACACCGATGCCGATAGGGCTTCAGCTCAACGGAATCAGTGGAATGTATGGACCGTCGACAGCTCGAACCTCCTCTGCCTCGATACAAACAGTCAATAACCCGGAGGCTACGGAGCATCAAGGACCGACGGTCGAGCAGCCGGTCCAGCCCCCTCTTTGCAGGCGGCACACAGATTCCTTGCCATTCAGCCATAGCCCATTGAAGCGTACAATAATGGGTTCATCCAAACCATATGACAGCAGCCCATCTGAGCGCCTGCGACGACCGTTATCTGCGATCGACACTCCCATAAACTCGCGCGGCATGGGGTTCTTGGCCATAGACAACGCCTATGTGGCAAAACAACGTATTGCCTGTCAAGGCTGCCGAGGTAAGTGAAATTCATGGTTCCCGACATGACTTGTCAGGACTTGACTAAAATAACGCTATGCCTGCTTGATCCACAGAAAAGAAACTGAAGTAAGTAACGCTCCTTCGGGCGACGTTGGTTTCGACGCGATTGCTCATCTACAACTTGACTTGACAGATGCACCGGTGCAAGTCCTGTTTGCTACAATTGTTCCAAAAAGGGCAGGACGCAGTGCAAGTACGTGTCTACGGTCAGGCGCAGAGGACCAGGAAAGAAGAGGCTGGACGCGGAAGCTCGAGCGGTAGACGAAGGCTACTCCGCAGACTCGGCTCCCGGTATTCCCGCACAGTATGCCTTTTGGGCTGGCGGCGATGGGCAATCATAGATATTGAATATACTAGAACAATATAGATAGATAGATAGATATTACTGTTGTATACGACCGCCAATGGCCCAAAGGAGTTGTACACTGGATTTTTCGAGACTCGATTAGCGTATGGACAATGATAATGTCGCCCGTAGCAACATCAAGTGAATCTTGTCCCGTTGATCTAGTTTTGCAAGCTAGCGCAACTGTTGCCAGAATGATTATTGTTTTTTCGAACGCTTCGGTCGCGTGCTAGACGTGTCCAAGGAGGAGTCAGGACTTTCGGGTTCAGCATGTTCTTCCTTCCGCTTCGATCCCACCATCGAATTATCGCGTCTCGGTCCCGTTTCAGTAGCAGAAGTAGCAGAAGTCGATTCGCTAAGATCTGCCCATTCGCGCCCCAAGACCCAGCCAACCCGTTCAATATCCACTGCGTCCACTCGGAGCCTTTCTGCCAGGCACAAGCAGGTGTCAAGCATGGCCGCATATTCCTTTGCATTGTACTTGATACCGGCCGTCCAGGGATTGCCTGACGTGGCCGTAAGCCACCGGAAGGCCTCGTCTGAGAAGAATGGTATATGACCCGGAAATCGGACACCAAGGAGTAGGGAGGCCGATGCTGGGCCGATGCCGCGAAGCTCGGTGAGGATTGAGATGCCTTCGCCAATGCTGATGGACAGTTTGTCTCCTGCAGCGTCGAGCCGTGGATTCACAACCTCGAAGGCACGTGCGGTGACATTTTCGATCTTGCTTTCTTCATTTGAAGATACTAATTTCATAAGACTAGGGCGAAAGGTCCCGTGCATTCTACAGAGTGGCGTAGAGTGTCAGCGAGCGATATAATTTCACTGAACGAAGCTTTGCCTTGAGGAGACAACGTTACTGACAGTTTCCACCGGATCAACTTCTCGACTTCCGCCTTCTTGAGATGATCTCCTGCCGTGTGATCACGTCTTTCCTTCAACACCTCCGGTAAAGTCTTGAGTCTCCAATCGTCGAGAACCGCTAGGCTATCGTTGTTATCGGCAGACTTCCGCTTCTGCTTGGAGTCGGAGGCTTCTTTGATATGTGCATCGTAGCGAGTCAGGATATCGTTAAATGGGGCTAAGTCGATAGTGCGATGGCTGAGCGACGACATTTCACGTCTTGAACTGATTATAATGTTATAATAGCTGTTATAATGAGACTTTCTGCTATAGGATTAAGGATATCCACATTATTTGGCTCGCCCGTAATAAGATCACAATATCGACCCCCAGGGCGCCGTCGCGTGGATATGAAACACTGACTCGATCACATTCAATCACTATCTCACACTTCAACACTCTTCATTCACTCTATCAAGGCTCGACCGACATACCAAAGCTACAAGTCAGTTGGTTCAACCTCCCTTTCTCTATCATCTCTTCCGTCATGTCGGCAAATTCCAGTCGACCTCTCATATCAGTAACCTACTCGACGACCCCGGCACTATCTCGGTTTCTTCCCTTCATCCTAAACTCGCTGAACACTCAACTGCCTCTACGGAACTTGCATTGGAAAACTTTGTCAAGGCCTACAATCAGAACCGTTCAAGAATGCGATGTCAGATTCATTGGACTCATAGATGCACAGAGCAAAGGCTATGCTTCCGATTGGATCGCACCAAGTGAAATCGAATACGGAAGCTTGCTTTCTCAGAGCCCATTGATCCATATCGCGTTCGTGGAATGCGAAGTGAGTCGTGATGAAACAATCTGATTCACCTAACTGATGCATAATATTGCGCTTTAACAGGACAGCGAAACCTACAAGACGTCCATCCGGCCACATATCAATACATGGCTGTCGTCCCTTCCTGTCATACCGCATGCCCAGAAGATCATCGCGCTCGTCAGTGTTCCTCCACCCGCCGGACACAAGCCTTCCGAGTCTAAAGGTGGAGTCTTTAGTAACATACGAAATGCTGGCGCAGGAATTCCGAACTCGGCGGTCTTTAACAAGATCAAGGCGGATTTCGAGGTCTCGACCAAGGAACAAGTTGCAGCAAACGTCTCTACGAGGACTCGGTGGGTTCTGCTTTCAGCACAGTCGGTGAACGTCTTATCAACTTGACATGTGTTTCCTGGCAGATGTATCGCACTTTCATTGCCATCAACAGCAAATCAGACGAATGTGCCTGCAGTGCTTCCGGACCCTACGCTCTTCGTTGACCTGTTACAAGCCCTGAAGGAGTTGACATTATCCGCGTTGGACAGCATCGTCGCGGAAAGAGAACAGATTGTGAGGCAGAGCGAAAGTTATATGCATTCTCCTCCGAGTGGAGAAAGCTGGAGTTTCAGCAAGTACTTCTTACTTAAGGTGAGCGCGACGGTCCTGCCTTTCCATGCTGAGCCCGCGCTGATACTTGATTTGCTACAGGAATGCCTCGCTTGTTCGTTTGAAAATATGGGATTGAGTGAAGATGCTCTCAAGATCTACGATGAACTCGAAGAATCCCTTGCACTCATCATGCGGGAAAATCTAGCCTGGATCGGTCGTCCCGGAACTGACGGGCTAGAAAGCAATGAACCATTGATCGATCCTCACGCCGATCGGGAAACTACCAGCCGCCAACGACAGCAGGAGCGCGAGAGGATTTATAACGGCACATTTTCTATCTTCGAGTTTCGGTGTTTCCTTTTTCGCAGGCAGAGCGAGATGATTCTTGCCCAGCACCCAGTCAAGCCTGCCGCTTTGGCTCAAGACCTGATCAAAAGAGCGGTAGCGTTCATTGGAACTATGGGTAGATGGCTCAGGTCACAAAAGGCATGTAATGGTCTGAAGCGCCAGCTAGAACCACGCCTAATGACACTTGCATCTTACAGACGGCAGATCCCAGTCTTATAGAAGCGTGGATATACGACGCCAGCTGCGCTGTCGACGACGCAAGTATTGAACTGTCGCAGCGAGGAGCTCAAACTCAAAAAGAAGCACAGGCGGATACGTTTACCATCCTGAATCGAGCTCGGACGGAACTCTTGAATCTTGCAGTTTTACAGGTAAGTATATCTGCGCTCTTCACCTGCCAGCGCATATAAAAGTATAGCTTACCCGGCGTGCGATGCTAGTTGGACAGAACTGGTGTTACTAAAGGATTCCTGCCATCCGCTCCGCCGTTTGCTATGAGCAACAAGCTCATGCCACAGCAAGATTCAGTGTTGTTCGATCGGCCAGACGCTTCACCAGCCATGACGGATGTCGTCGATACGAAAGCTAACAAAACGCCAGCTGCCGAACACAGTCTCCGACCGCTAACCATCGCAAGTCGCGATAACAATGTCTTCCAGTCATTGTACGAGTCGGCCATCGATAGGGCAAGACAGGCCGAGATCGGCAGCGGGAGAGTTAGAGGGACGCAAGCTTTGGATGAAAAGGTTGCAGCTAATGCATAGTCAGTAATCTCTCTCTGCTTCGGCATCTTTGATTCCCGTATTTTAACGTACATCGTCGTATAGTCATCAGGGCAAGTGGCAAGTGGCCTACAACAAGTACTTGGACTTGTCACAGCAGTACAAAGCAGATGAAGCTCGAATGCAAGGGTCATCCCTCACAAAGTGGCCGTCACTTCGCCTGTGTGCCCTCTCACGCGCTCTCGAATGTCATCTGAACATGGAACTTCCGGTCAATCGGACTTTTACCTTGTTGGGTTTTGAATATTTGAGGGTGTACACAGATGCCATCGAGGGGGAACAACAAGAAGAACGTTCGGAACGTGGTAAAAGTACGATAGTCAAAATCGTACAATCATGGGACGACTTTAAAGCAGACTCTGAAACATCTGGTGAGCACGAAAGCTGGAGTTTGCCTCGCCAGCGCCTAAGTGCATTCTTAACCTCCTCAGAAATGGAAATACTGGAACATCCAATACTCCACATTGCCCTCGCGGATAATCAAGCGAGGCCTATTGACAACGAGGATGGAGCGTGCTGTAATCTACAGATTCGTAATCTACTTCCTGTGGTACGTGTGACTTCATGTTCTCAGCTGCGGTTTTGTTAATGTTCATTTCATATCCGTGGCCAGGATATACCCGTTTCAAGTATCAGTATCTGTTTTTCCGGGACAATGGTCGAGCAGCTTTGGTTCACAGCTAGTGCAACCGTTCTGAAACCAGGCTCCAACGATGTGGATGTGACATGCTTGGTAAGCTTCCGGCAGAGACGGTGACAGTAGCTGGCTACATGGCTAAACGCGAAAAATCATGAAAAAGATGCCTATAACGGGTCTCTTGTGCATGGACTCGGGAAAGCTATCGCATGACAATCTCTGTTTCGAATACTCCTGGACCGATCCTTCCGATAGAGAAACCAGGCTACTGTATGTACCGCAAAACCCTACGTCGCTGCAGGCCGACGTTCGTGTCGCTCGAGATAGTACGTACGATTTCTCAAGTCGTATTTCACATGCTAATCCGAAGACGACCCGTAGTCTCCTTGTTAGCAGAACCATATTTTGAAGTCGCCATCAGATCTGGCAGGAATGAGGTCCGTAATGCTGTGTTGGTGCTGTCGTCTTCAAGAAACGATGTGCGTCTTCGTGTGCACGCGACGAAAAATGAATCAGCTACGGTCGACATAATTGCAACACGCCAAGACATCCGAATCCTCACCATGCGCCAAGATACAGAGCTGATTCTCCTGGTGCCATATGCATGCCCTGTACGGCTTGATATGCTCGATGTACGAATCAGCCTTGATTACGAAACAAAGGATCGGAGTGATCTACGGAGAGCGTTGCGGGAATTCCGGTTGTTGGATCTTGCACTGCCTATAGCTGTAAATGTGCAGGATTTCTTTCGGTCAAATTGGTACGTTGTAAAGTCGTTCTCTCTGCAACATCGCTATCGGAGAGCTAAGCAGGCTTGTTTCAGTCTCATATCGAAGTTTACTGTGTCCTCGGCCACCCAAAAATTCATCAGGATCGTGTCTGCAGAACTATCCGAGACTGGTACAGATTACAAGATTCAGTCGTTTAATCCGAAGACCCAGGCATCTGTAAGTATGAAGTAGATCGATAAAGACTCACTTTCCAAGTTTACCGGTTTTGCGCTCGTCAGTATGTCACTGTTGACAGACCGGTGCCGTATCTTTTCAAAATGGAGAAAGTGGCGAAGTCTGCAGCAGATTCGATCTCGAGCGCAGCAGTTCCAAGACTCGTTTTGACCTACACTCTCGTCAACGAAGGTTCGTGGAGCTTTTCCTAGGAAAGCTGTCACACGCCTCTGACTTGGTGCTTCTTGGGCCCTCTGTCTCAGAACTGGAGGACATAATTCGAGATGTTATACAGACAAAGTCCAGATATGCAGATGATCCGCTGGCAGTGCAGCAGGTGACCGGCCACATCATCAACTCGTGCTTGAAGGATGACTGGGTGGCTCGATATGTGAAAAGCGGTGACTTGCGCATACGACTACCGGAAGAATCGTTACCGAAAGAATTTGAGGTGGAAATCGTTAGACTTCAGCCGGTGAGTCAAATTCCTGTGGTGGAGTAGCATCCCCACTCAAGGCATCTCTGTGCAGTTGCTCCAAGAGATGAAATGGCCTATTCAGAAGGCGAGGCAACGTACACTGACCGTGCCAGTCGAGATTCCTCCGATGCAGGTAAGATAACGGGTTTCATTTGATCAGCGGACTGGACCGTTGATTACGACTGTCCTTTTTCTAGGTTATTATCAGCTCCTATGTTACATTCCCTTCAACGGAGCAACAGTTCAGTATCGGACAGCCTTTGCGCGCCCAGATATCGATGACGTCGTCGCATTCATGGGCGGACGGTCCGATCGCCGATGACCTCCAGATGATATACGATATCATTGTAGATAAAGACAATTGGCTCGTGAGCGGTACGAAAAGAGGCACGTTTCAAGTCACGGTGAGTGGTTCCCGACTGTACCTTTTTCCCTTGAGCTAAACTGATCGCCGTCCTATGATCGTATATGTTAGTCGTCGCAGAAGTCACTCGTGGTAAACGTAACTCTGATACCCCTACGGCATGGACTCCTGCCATATCCTAGTGTTATCTGCCACCCACTGCCCGCGACTTCGCCAACATCAACTACAACCCAAACAGAGATTCAAGCTGATGCGCCGGTCTTCTACGAAAACCATCAGCTTGATGCTGCGTCCCGCGTCATGATCTACCCTACTCCGGTCAGACATATGCTCATGCAAGTCGTTCGAGAAGTATCAGAACTCACCGAAAGCGGGGAGCATGTTGTAGTTTAAGAGCCTGATACAGAAACAGCACCCGGGTAGACAATGAAATCCATTCGGAACGTTATTCAATGTTATTCCGTAGCTTCTTGGCTGTCTGAAGCTAGTTTGGGAACTGAAAGGACATAGAAGGTACGAAACGTAGGTAAACAGAGAACAACTGGAGGAAGTGAACGGGGAGTCGTGAGCAACCACGCAAATTGCATCATCAAGGTAAAAAGGCATAGGATGAACAACGGGACAACTTGTTCGTTGTCGACTCAATCGAGGAAGATACTGGTGCTGCAACCTTCACAAAGGTCGGCGATAGCATGGGGGGCGACCTTTGAACGCGAGCGAGGACGGCCGCATCCCGCGCCAAAAGTGCCTTACCTCGAGACAAGCCGCTTCCGTGAATCCACCAGGCAGATCGACGAAGTACATGGCTCAATCTGAATCTCTCTTCGCATTGATAGGACGTAATCACAAACCTATTATTGTGTAAATCTCGATATTATCAAAGCCACAACAATGACGGATGCGAAATATGTGTGACAACTCAAAAAGGCTTGACAACTACAAATACTGGTATATGTTTCTAGTTGATAGGGATGTAGTCGTTGATTCTATCCTTGTTATCCTGCGTGATACACTCGGCGATCTGAAAGAATGCAAGTGCGTTCAGTAACAAGCAACATTTGTAAAAAGCAGCAGTTCGTTGAGCGATAAAGACTCACCCAAACAAGGTTCCGTATCTCCTGCTCCTTCAGTCTGATAAAGCTGTAGAACACCGAGTACTGGAACTGCTGGAGGAACGACGCCAAGTTGATCTTCATCTCGTATTTATAGAATTCATCCTCCAAACTCGTGCCATCGGCCGAATCGTCGCCGTTTGTGCCGACTTCAGGAGCAGTGGTGCTTGAGAGCCCCTTTTCAGCGGCATCGAAGAATGCACGGAATTCCGAAATATGCTCGACGGCCGCCTTGACGGAATCCACATCTTCCGCTCGAGCCAGGGCATTGTTTCCTTCGGGGAAAAGCCGACCGATAGTCGGGAACAAACGTGCACGCTGTTCCTTTGTCAGTTCCGTGCCAAACGAGTTGAGGGTGATATTGATTGTACGACGGTCCGCTTCGAACGCCAACACACGGGACATGATCTCGTTCGTCGGGGAAGGTAGTGTCTGGCAAAAGTTGTAAAAGTCTTCCAGGTAGGATTTGTAGAGCGTGTTTCGGATGATTTCAATGTTGAGGTCGTCGAGATCCTGAGCCGAGAGGCAATCCATGAAGTAGGGTGCTGCATTCGCAACGATGAGCTTGCCGGTTCATACGGACTGGGCGGATCTCAACATACCTAATGGCGTCTCTACCAGAACACTATGATACAGCTCCTCTACGTTTGTGGCGACACATAACGCCGGCATAGTGTCGAACACGCCTAAAGGATGGCATCGTTCCAGCAGCTCATGAGTATCCCTTTCATGAAGTGTTCCCAGAGTCAGAAGAATGACGTTGTCGATCATGTATGAATAGCTGTAGTACCGGTAGCAGCAGGAACACTGGTAAGCAAAGATCGTTGTGTGGGTATCCTTGAACCACCCACGTAATATAGTCCATAAATGTAGCCAAGGGTTCCACTGCGTTGGTACGAATATAGTTGAACTCGGCTACCAGCTTTTCCGTTGCCTATTTCAACAAGGAAGCGGTTAGCGACCGCCAACCAGAGGCCTCGATGTGCCACTGCCAAAAGACATACCTTATCGCCGATTGTTGCGGTGGAAAGAGGCAAAGGCTCGTTTTGCAAGAAATTGCCATAATCCGTAGCAGAGAGCTGAAGACGGAAATCTAAAGAAGAGGCACCAGTGTGGTCGCAGAAATGTAGACAGTTAGTGAAATGGTCAATTATGGAATCTAGGTTGATAGGGAACAAGACGGGAGACTAACCTTCGAGATTCTCGCATTGCGTCAAGTTATTATACTGTGCCTGCGTCAATAGGCCACCCTTGTATCCTCGTACCACACCCTCCAAGTAACCAGCAGACATCTACGTGGACCGAATGAGCAGGGTAGGTGGTTCAGTAGCGAGCCGAAGGTGCATGGCGGTGTGCGATACGTACATTGAATGCTAGGGCTTCCATTGTGTTTTCCACGGATTCCGTCGATTTGGCTGTAGGTGGCGGTAAACCAAAGTTCCAAGTTTACGTCTTTCGAGAGTAAGCTTGCAGAGCGACTTCCGTGACGATCAGTCCAGGTTGTAAATCGGATAGACGTGTGATATCATCACCACCGGTGCCATCATCATCGTTTCCCTCTCTGGCTCGGTATGCATGCGTACGTAATGCGCCACCCGGGTCCGTCGCTGGCTGTGATCGCCGATGATGCGGGTTGCATTTCTCTGGTCTGCTGCTTCATTCAGAGCATCCATTCAATAACTCTTTGTATACCGTACCAGCCATCCAAACTTACCACCTCCTCCACCCTGCTTCAGATACCTTATCGATGGTCAAGCATTATCCGTCGGACCTTCATACACCAGCATGTTCTTATATCGATACCTCTGGCTCGGCGTAATAGCAAGCCATGTTTCCAACCTTGTCACTGCGCTGGACGCAGACGGGTGGAGAAAACAGACAATATATCAGGTGCTTGTTCTGCCTCGGATCTCTATCCCATAGTCTTCGGTTTGCTTACAATATTCTATTTGGCATTATGTATTGAATATCAGCTCCTAACGGATCGATTTTCGAGGGAAGATGACCTAAATGCGCCGTGTAATCTTCCATTACGGCAGTACTGTGGTGGGACATGGAGGGGTCTAAGTGGGAAATTCCAGTCCAGACAGTACTTCCCAGCGTACTGATTGGGTGTTGTGGTTTGCGGTAGTAAACAAGCTGGATTATATCCAGGGAATGGGCTTCACTGCAATCTGGATATCCCCTGTAGTGGAGAACGAAGAGGACGGATACCACGGCTACTACACGCTGAACCACGACAGTGAGTCTCACACCACCCCTTCGCTTCGTTAGACTGACAGTGTGCGCTCTCCTGAACAAAGAGGTGAACCTTAACTTTGGCACGGCTGAAGATCTCAAGGCTCTTTCAAACGCTCTCCATGAACGCGGGATGTACCTCATGGTAGACGTCGTGGTCAATCACGTCGGATCCCCGCGATGGCGAGAATTCCGCCCAGACGAACGATACGGAGCGCTCAGCGAACCAGAAGATTATCATCCACACTGTTGGATAGAAAATTACGATAATCAGACTGAAGTCGAGCAGTGTTGGATTGGAGAGGATCAGAGGGAGGCGTTGGTCGATGTGAACACCGAATCACCAAAGGTTGTGCGGGAGATGTATAGGTGGATACGACAACTGGTCTCAGACTATGGTATAGATGGTCTTAGGGTGGATACCGTTAAACATGGTTAGTCCCTTCGTCATCGGCTTCCCGTTTAGCCCGGGCGGAAAGCTAATTGCATCTTTTACCTAGTCCGAAAGACCTTCTGGCCAGCGTTTGAGGAAGCCGCAGGAGTATTTTGCACGGGTGAAGTATTGCATGGAGGTTCGTAGACTTTCAAGACACGTGATGGGCAACCCTTCGCTCATCTCGTGGTTGTTCCGTTCCCGTTTCCAGATCCAGCGTATGCGTACGCTTACCAGGGCGAAGCATTGTCGTCCGTTCACAATTTTCCCTTGTTCTTCCCGATGAGGTAGGGCTTCAGAGTAGATCTCAGAAGTCTGCAAAGTCGCCTCTAACTTTTATCTTGCCCTACTGATAGACGAGCGTTCGGGTCGTCGCAAGCTGAAATGATAGAGTTGACGGACATGATGCTGCGAGCTCAGTCGGAAGCGAGAGATGTTACCACGTTGACAACGTTTTTAGAGTAGGCCCGTTTCACTTGTAGGCTGAGGGCAAATGCGCACACCTGGCTTACCGTTTCGCGACCTTGATTTATTCAGTAATCATGATTGTACGTTGATCCGGATATATTCTCGTGGATTTTGTTGATGTAGTTGGTGGCTCTCTAGTACCAAGATTTGCCCATACGGTCACGGACAAAAGCGTGAGTAAAAACGATAATTCATATTGCCGACGCCGAAGCTGAATTCAACGTATGCCGTTCCAGTTGCGAATGAACGCATTGGCTTTTCCTTTCTTGGCAGATGGAATCCCTATTATGTACAGCGGAGCCGAGCATGGCTTCGAAGGAGGTAAGACCGCGAAGTGCAAGAAAACATGAATAAGCGCTGACCATAGCACGTTACAGGCGATGACCCTTATAACCGGGAACCTATGTGGAAAGCACGTTGGGACACGAAGAATGACCTTTACGTACTTATTAGTAGGCTGATCGCCGCCCGGCAAACTGCGTGAGTTTGTCCTTCTCATATTTAGAACCTGATTACATCGCTTATGAGGAAACCATCTAGGTTGATGGCCGATGTGGCATATGATACATCCATAGTGAGTAACGGTGCGTCAGGACTTTCTGATAGATTGCTAAGCCGCCATTACCTACAGTCTGTGCCCATTGTGACGACCGATCACGAGATCGTGATTCACCGAAGACCACTGATATCTGTTCTTAGTAACCGCGGAGCGACGGGTCGAGATTCAATCATCGCATTCACGATTCCCGAGCTCAAGGTCGGAACCGTTCTAGTAGACATTGTACCGGAAAGCGATATAAACGACAGCGCGAATCATGTTTCTGTCGGGATTGGGGGATCAATAAGGGTACGTATCAGTCAGGGGAAGCCACGGGTAAGTTTCTTTCTGGGTCAGAATGGATAAACGATGATTGACATTAATGTCGACGTCAATATCAAACGACAGGTCTTCATGCCGTATCAGCTTGCAAAGGCCTTTCAAACAGTATACTTCACAAACGGCAAACATGCCCTCAGAAATCAGGAGCTACTACCCGCTCTTCTCCCAGACTCGAGCAGCCATCAAAGACCTATGCCAGGTACACCTCGTCGCAGTTTCAGAAACTCGTTCACAAATCTTTGGCGTTCCCCAACGAAGAAACCGAAAAAGCAAATTGACGCCCTCGCAAGCTGCTGGAGCGCGCTGATTGGGGTTGTTTATACCCCGCTTATAAATGTTATAGGCAAAGGACCTATGTCTAGTTAAAAAATACTGTATCTATAGTAGGATGCTTCACTAGTATGTAGCAAACGTGTCTATATGCTCAAGACTGCATGTTGCAGGTGATCTCTCCCTTCGGCTCTTTGTATCGCGATGAAACGTAACAAAGTATCTCTGCAAATGCTTCTAGTAGGCTGCTGTCTTTGTCATCAATCCCTATCAGGCACGAAGTGTCACATAGTGCAGGATTTCGGTTGGTGGATATCAGCGGACCATCTGATAGATGGAGTCTGCAAGACTCACCCTCCATCTGCTTTCCTCTATAGCGAACGATCATTGTGAACAATGCCTTCAGATCTCGTTGTTCCTCCCCATCGGATGGATCTGTTACAGCGCTCACAGCACTTTGCAAATATTCCAGGGATTCTAGAGATGAGCCAAGATGCAAAATCTCGAGAAACCTATAAACGGCACAGAAGTCAGTGCTTCCGCAACGGAATTTAGCTAGATGCGATGGCAAAAACTAACGCTTGTCTTCTGATCGACCTTCGGCACTTCCTGAGAAGATCAAACTCTGTGACGCTGCATATTTCCAGTCCATAAGGGGTTCCGCAACACGAGAGCCAAATATACTTCGAATACTTACCCATAGAGCACTAGTTCGACAGCCACGTTCTCCTTCGTGGTCGCTGAAGCAGTTTGGCCGCCGTAGAATATACTCCTGCCAGATACCCTATCATAAACAAATTCGTGACCACACTTCGTCACCTCGTTGAAATGGACTGGTCCAGTGGGTGTCTCGGGCAGGTCGGGATGAAGGGCGTCAATCATTTCTAACTGTTTCCATTCTCCCTTCACTATGGAAAAAGTGTATACCGACGTCTGTTTCTGTGCCGAGGGTATGATACATTCTCCATTGTTGCCTGCGACCAAAGTGAGCGATAACCCATCCGGATTTGCGAAAAGCCGGGTAGAAAATGTTCCGGGCACTAATCCGGTAGGTGTAGGAATTCTCTCAATGTCGAAAGCCTGTCCACCGAGATTCCCTCTTGCAGAATGGGAAAGAATGACATGTCGATCATTCGCTACATCGTAGCATTCGGCATGTAGAGCTGGTGATATAAGGAAGATAAGGATCCATGCCGACGGAATGGATGTAACTCGACTCACAATCACTCGATTTCCCCCCATATCTTGACAACATCGTCGTTTCATCATGGCTACGTCAGAAAAGGTCAGCCGTGATCACAGAATTTGGCTCAAACGAGATGCCGACTTACTCAAACTGCGTCCACTTGCCCTCATTAATGTCGTACATTGCGAGAGAGTGCATGTAGTGGTTGATCTTCCCTATAAATAGCCTGTCGGATTTCCCTTTAAACGACGGATGGTCAAGAGAACTGCCGGCCAAACCGCAATGACCTGTGCTCACATTCTATACTTGTCACTGTTTCGCGGGCGGAGAGACCCTGTGTCATGAATACGCAATATGATTAAGACGGCAAGCCTGCGATATGGAGACACGACATACCAGTTCAGGAAGCGGGCGCCAACGATTAGAAGCGATTTCGTATTCCCAGAGTGGCGTGGTCGTTGCAGTGTCCGCACGAGAGCTGGCGTCTGTGGATGATACTATATCGACCAAGTCTTGCGTGACTAGACCGAAAGACTCGTTGACAGGCATGCCGGCGTCATCTGGACATGCTACTCCGACCATGTACCTATGGGTGAAACGTCAGCAATCTGCGTTGGGACAGAGGCAACATTTGGTCAACATACACGTGGCTATCTGTTGCTGCCATCCGATACCTGGATCTAAAGTCTGGACAAGTCTCCGACTCGCGCTTTATCCGTGTCCATGACAGTAGGTCGCCGTCCAAAAATCCTTTCCAGAAATCGTCTATATCAGAACGGCCATCATCTGAGAGGAGAGCGGTTAGCTCCCAGCGGATACTTGCAGCTGCTAACGTACTTACATCCTCCAAAGAGCCAATAAGTACCGTTATAAGCGCAAATCGCGTGACCTCCTCTTGCCGACGGTTTTTCGAGAGACACGTCACCAATCGCCTTCCAGGCATAACTGTTCGGAGACAGAGACGGATATTCCTGCATTAAGCCATCTTGGCATATGCGTTCCATTGTCGCCTCACTGGCCGAGTGTTTGCGCTGAAGAACGAGGTTGTTGAATAGCTCCGTAATGAGAGGATGCTCTAGTACTGTCGGTATTCCGTGAGTCTGCTGCATAAGGCTTAGCATCTGCTCGAAAGCTGGACGCAGGTCTCGTGAATAGCGCAAGTGCTTGAGAACCATCCGGTCTTGGTGTAATCGTTGGCTCTGCAGAAGAATCATGTCAGCGGTGCTAGAAGTTGAGAGTTGGCAAAAGGGTCAATCTTGGACATACGTTGTGCCAGTCCGCCTGGACTTTCTTCATGTAGAGCTCCTCTGAAACCCCTTCTAGCTTGATGTGCCAAACAGAGACCTGTTGGGCTTAAATGTCAGTCAATGACACCTAGATTGGGTCAACCTGAAATACACGTACGTTATATCGAGGCTCGTACGCTCTAGTTGCGAAAGAGTGAGAACCGTCTCCTTTAGAATACGCTCCGCATTGAAACATGCGAACCAGCTCACCGACCGGGAAGGATCCTGAAGAAGAATATTGCGATAAGTAGTCCTATCAAATTCGACCGTGTTGCACAATGTGAGACTTACTTGACGTATCTAACAGGACATGGCTATAACTTATCGCCGTTAGCCACCGCAGTCTCACCGTATGCACGTGAACGGCCATACCACTGTTGTCTTTTCATGCCGTATATTCCAGGGGTTGACCCCATCCACGTTCCCAGTCCATACGGGCAGGTTATGTCGTAGAGCGCGGATTTCGTTGCCGCCCTCGTTCTTGAGATTCACATTCAGGATTGGTTGAAGATTGGTTGGACTGTCGCCAGCCAGTATCGTTATGCTCTGTGCGTTGCAAGGATGTTCATCTTGATACCTTCCTATCCTGATCTCGTCTGCCACGCCGGAATTGATAAGCATGTATTTTCAAAGAGAACGAGGCGATACAACATACCCAGAACTGCGGGCTTTGTCAGCTCTAGCATTACCCATGGCGCAGTATCACCGGTTTGGCATGACCACCTAGATGTATGATCTTCAGGACGACAAGGGATGATACGGGATGGTGCAAATTCCTTCGAGTAGGAAGAGTACGAGTGTATGCGCTGTGGGATGATAGTTTGTTAGGAGACAGAATCAGGTTCGTCCCCGACAGATGACATACTCACATACGGCAAAGTCCTGTACCGAGGACGGAGCGTTTGGCTAGGGCTCCTGCTCATCGGATCATACACCATGTCGGGTTGTTTTGACCACCGACTTTGACACTGGTCAATCACAGCGCCGACTGGGGACTGGGACAGTGCGTGGCAGCAGGTTTATGGAGAAATGGTAGCAGTGTGCTCGATGATGAATGGTCGTGCGAGCGATCGAATGACGAAGTGACGTAGGAAAGTGTGGATCAAAGATCTATACGCTCCAGCTACTATCTATCATCTTGCAGTTTCTTGCCAGAGGCACAGCCAGGTAGTTAAAGGAAGTACTATTGTCCGATGCTATCGAACTTGCACAGATACACAGGCAAGGCAAACTACAAGCCAAGAGCCATAAAAATGACACTGAGCAGCGGCTTGAAAAGCTCCGGGACTTAACTGGCAAAAAGAAATCGTGTTCCCCATCGGGGAATTGAACCCCGGCCTGGTGCGTGAGAGGCACCCATCCTAGCCACTAGACGAATGAGGAGATTGATATTTGGATGGGATTGTATTTGCAAGGAAGGAACACAGCACCATGGATTTTATTCGTCAAGCATTCTCCAAGCATCTTGATTAGCCCATGAATCCGCGGCGATTCTGGAGCAGACATTGTAGACACGTCGGTTTCACTACTACTTCGCCGTTCTGTCCTCCAGGTGCTCTTGCTATCATTGACCCAGCGACAGGCTGAGAATCGACGGTCGAGGCAAAATGCGGCAGGATACCGCAAACACGACCAAACACCGGACTGTATTAGGGGCAATCGAACGTTTACGCTGAAACGACGGATGAAACGGAGGATGAAACGTGTCCTTTTATTTCGAGGGAGTGATGATCTTTCCCAACAAGTCGCCAATACTCGAGATATCGAGCAATTTTCTTCTTCTGCTCTTCCTCTCCTTCGTCTGTCTGCCCGCCTGTCAACAGCTCTGACGACCTCGACTATTTACGATCAGTGCCAGATTACGGGTAGAATGTTTCTTTTCTTCTCCTAGAGTCGCAATCTGAACGTTTTTTGTCTGCAGGAGCTTCTACCGAGCCGTCTCGATATTCGGGTCTCGGATGATGGAAAGTACCCAGTACCCATGGGTATCTCCAAAAGAGGAAATCGAGGCGAACATGTCCTTTGAAAGGCATCTCGTGTTTGTCGCCCTTTTCCCGCGGTTTCCCTGGCTTTCCTCCATCTCCTGTGTGCTCGGATAACACCAACAACATCAATGGTCATCAAATCAACAAACGATGGCTGGGAGTAGTCCTTGGGTTGGGGAGCTAGTTGATGACACTTGTCTTCCTTGAAATTTGTTTGTTTGGCTGTCCTGCAGCATCTCTCTATCCTGCTAAATCTCGCTCGACCATTTACAACTAGCGATACGAAGCTATCCGTCTTTATCGAGCTGAACGGAATACCAGTCTTATCCGGTTGCGAAACCCGCTCAACTTCGACCGCCCGCTCACACCTACGGCTGCCGCCGTTCAATCCCAAGGAAAGGAAAATCTTGGGCGACCTTTCCAATCTCGTCCAATCACACAACATGACGTGCCTTGCACCCTTGTTGCAGCTGTTACTGTTACTGTAAGCGATATCATTGGGTGGTTCGCTGTCATGCGCACTGACTCGATTGCCTTTCCGATGCCGACACATGTTCCCCGATCTCACTAGCATATCGCACGTTACCTTTTCAAGCGCTGTCGTGATTGATGACAGCCAATGGAATACGCACGCTCTTCAGCTTTCAAATGGATGGAACATGCTTCGACCGGACCAGATAGAAGCGATTGACCAGTTCCAGGTTCAACTGATGAAACCGCTCCTGCCAATGTTCTACAACCGTAGTATCAGGTGAGCCTCGGAATGGCAGAACTCAATACCGGAAGGGGATGTGTGCTGAATACCTCTTGTGTTCAGTTGGACCTCTCGACAGAACGCCAACGTCACAGTGCAATTCACCGGAAAAGCCATCACCGTTGTGGGCGCTAGGGGACCAGCCGGCTCGGACTGTACACTCATCCTCGACGGCAAGACCCTACCTGATGGCTGCAGCACTCGTGCGCCGGATTTTATCGCGAATCAAACGCTCTTTCAATACGATGGACTGGCAAGCGGAATTGAGCATAATCTTACCATGATTAATTCGGGCGAGGGTTTCATGTATATCGATTACGCCAACATTACGGACAGCCTGTAAGTTTCTATAAAGAGGCCGGCCTTACACTCGGGACTGACCGTTTATCTCAAATCCAATTCAGCCCTGCCCCCGTCATCAGATTACCTGGTTTGCAAACACCGTTGGTCTCGACCGCACCAGGCGTCCTTATGTCTTCATCATCGGGTGCCAGCCCGGCCACCAACGTCGCTGCCCCTCTCGCTACGGCACGGCCTCTACCGATGACAGCGGAGCTGCTTCACCCAAGTTACACCTTTAACTGGAACAGTCGAGTCTACTGTAAGCCTTGCATTCCCCAGTATATCGATCTTCCGGTATGCTAACACCCGTATTGTTTTGCTTCTCCGGTCTAGTCGTATTCTTGTTCGGCGCTACCATGCTCGTCCTCATAATCGGCATGGTGATTCACCATCGCCACGAAGAAGCCAGAAACCGCCAGCTTCTGACGGCCGGTAGCTTCATGGGTGCAGCTGGCGCTAGCAAGACTTCAACACTGAAATCGCGCTTCAACAAGCTCAACAGTGTCCGAAAGAGCAAGATTTCTGCTCCCATGCAAGATGTTGAGTTCACAGCGGGAGGAGCGGGACACGCTCGCGAAGTTTCGGAAGGCTCAGACAAGTTTGGCGTGTCGTCGTGGAACAGCCATGATCGTTTACGACATGACAAGCAGACGAGTATATCGTCAGGTCGCGAAGGACAGAGGCGAGGCAACCAAATGACTCTTGGAGAGGCATTGAATCATGATAACATGGCCTTTCCGCGTCCACCAGCTCCTCCACAGTAGTCATTGTATACAAGAGGTGCAGCGGGCACCAGGATTTTGTAGTTGATCTAGCTATATAACGTATTATACCCAGTCTCATTGGTATTGCACCTGACATCCGCAAGCAGAGTCCTACGCTGAGACGAGCTAATGTCGAAAGCCCTACTGCCGATATTGTCCATTCCATCCTGTACACCGTAAAAGGCCTATGGGACTAATATTCATCTTCGCCTGCCTTGCCTTTTCACCGCATCGCCTGCTGATGATCTACAACTCGCTCCTGGATCTGCCCTACACCGAATTGTGGTGGTGGCGGCGGTGTTCCCATCCCATATGGTAATTCAGGCGCATCGTCATCCACAACAAGCGGTTCTCCGTCAACGGGTTCCGGCCCTTGCGACCAGTCGTCTTCCCCTGGCGCGTCTTCCGATGTTGCAGATAACACGGTCCCATCACATTGATAAATAGCATATGGGTCGCGCGCATCCACATCCAACGGTATCGAAGGCGGCGGGAGCGATGAAGCGGATGTGACCGTCTGTGGCGGAGATGAACGCGAGTCCTCCATCTGCGTTTGGTCGAACTGAGCCTCGACGGGTGTGATTGGTGCAGGCGTTCCTCCGGGTGTACCGCGGTCCTGGATAATCGTGCCGAGTAAAGCAGAAGGTGCATGCGATGAAGCAGGGATCGAGTCATTCGTTGACGGCACAGCGGACGACGCGCGAGAGATCGGTGTCGAGGCGGCTTGCAGTGCTGCAGCCATGGTCGCCCTTTTCGCCACGGAAGCCTTGGAGTTTTTGCCGGTCGATGATTTTTCCGCCTTGACCCGCTTCTTTGCGGCATCCGATAGTGCTTCCTTTTTCAACAGCTCGGTAACCTCCTTTTCATCCCGTTCATCATACACCATCTCTTCTGCGTAATACTCCTGCCATCGTTCGCTGAGCGGTCTCGGGATGATCGGTTGCTCCACCCCATCCTCGCCAACGCGGGACCCAAGACCCCAACTCGTTGGATCCACAGGCGCCATCCATCCAGGCCCAGGGTGGAACTGCACCTTGCCACCGCCAAAACACGAGACGAAAGGGTAATACCCAAGCGTACCATCATCGTTATAGTTTTCCCGATCCCGCAACGACGCTTCAAGCGCACCAAGCTTCTTGCTCAGCGCTGCACAGGTGGCGAGTTCCGCGTCGGTCTGTCGGAGCGGTAAAAACGAAAAAATGTCCTCGAATGCGGGACGGGAAGCCATTGGTTTCCCATTGAGGAAGAAACTAATCTTGCTACCCGGGATACGGGGCAGTTCTCGTGGTTTTGGCGCAGTGTCTTCTTCACTACAATCGTCATTGTCCTCGTTGCCGCGTTTCCTCTTTGATCCGGCCGACTTTTTCCGGACCGCTTTCCCTGCTTGTTTGCCTTTGCCACCGCTACTGCTCGTCGTCGCCTTGCTCGCTGCTTTCTTTTTCGCAGGAGAATCGGACACGGACCGCTTGTTGCCCTGTTTCCCGGCGGCGCCATTCGTCGTCGCACTACTTGTCGCCGAAACGACAGCAACAGGCGGATCCACCGGTCTTCCGTCCCGAGCGACCAAGGCCTCCATCTCTTTCGGCACGGTATACTCTACCGACTCGAAATACAGCTGACCCTTGTACCGAATCGGAATCCGTTTCCGCGCAACCACGGACGGGTCAAACTCGTCCCCTTTCGGTGCACCACCTTTACCCTCCCGCTCCCGCTCGCGTGCGGCCGGTCCCTGATCATCATCGTCGCCAGGAAGGTATATCAAACACCCGACCACATCACCCGTCCCGAACCCTTTCCCGGCATACGGCTTTGGACGGGAGATGGTGACTTTTTCGCCTGTGGCATCGCGGATCCCGTACGAGTACCCATCGAGGCCGCACGGGCCGTTCAACGGTGCTTCGCGGCGTGCCCAGCCTAGGCGGATGTGTGCGCCGTCCGAGGAGGAGGATGTGGTGGCGCTTGTTGGGATGGGGTTATGCGTCGAGACGTGGGTTGTTGCTGTTGTTGTTGTTGTTGTTGTTGTCGTTGGCGGTGAAAGGTGATCATCGCCATTATCGCCTGATCCTCCCGCTCTCAACCCGAGCCGCTCACTAACTGGCCTCGTCGCCTTGCCTTGCACCCCGCCACTCCCCTCTACCGGCGCACGAACCGCACTCTTCCCCTCGCCACCACCTTTTAGCACCAGACACTCGAAATACCACCCTCCTCCAGCCCGAACACCCACGTTGCCACGTATACTCCGGAATCCCTTTTCCGCAGTGCAGGTGAGGCCTGATGGTGATATTTTCAGATACATGGAGCGGTCGAGGAAATCGAGGTGTACGCGTGATGACGATGGCGGTTTAGTCGAGGTGGTGGTGCTGGTGCTGTCTTCCGATTTTCCAAAAGGCATGCATAGCGCTGGTATTCGGCGGTTGAACGGCGGGTACGCGAGCGAGGCCGTGGATGATAGTGGTACGGTTGGAGCAGGGGACGGGCCGCAGGGGATATATCGGAAGCCTGGATGACGGAACGTCGAGTTATGGGAGGCAAGGTGTAAGAAACTTTGTTTGTAGATCCGAAATAGACGAAGAGGGCGAGGGCGAGGGCGGACGTACCTTGTTTATTCATCGGGAGGTCAGTCCACGCATAACATTCCTCTTCCCACACGAGTTCCTCGTCGTCGTCGTCCTCGTCCTCCTTGTCTCCCATCGCACCATCCAAACCACCCTCCTGCTGCTGCTGCTGCTGCTCCTGCGGCGTCTTCCAAACAGCATCAAGCCTCACACCACTGCAACGCGGCCACCGTTTCATCCTGGTTCCGGACCCACCCAAATCCCCCGATCCGGGAACCCGTGTACCCATTCGCGCGTACTTTTTTATCGGGTCTGCGACGGCGGCGACGGGGGGTAGGACGGGAGGTAGGACGGTGGATGGTGATGATGATGATGGAGAAGAAGAAGAAGGGAGATCGAGGGTTGATGGTGGTGGTGGTGGTGGTGGTGATGGTTCTGATTTGATGGTTGTTTCCGGGTGCGGAGACGGAGGCGAAGGAGCAAGAGCCGGTAGAGCGGGTTTGATGTCGTTTTCTTGCATGTTTACCTGCAGAGGCAGAGCTAGTATATCCATTTCCGGTAATATAGTATTGTAAGATTCACGTCGAGTAGGGTGAGCGTGGAACTGAGCCAGAGGCGGTGGTTGTTGTTGATGATGCGGCTGCGGCTGAACGGGCGGATACGGGTGATGATCACTCGGCGCTGTCCATCCTGCGAGTTTTCGTTTGATACCTCTTGACTCTGTATCCACGACGGAAACCGCGGGGCGAGTAAGCGGTAGGTGTTGCTCTTGTTGCGGCAAGGGAACGGAAGAGACGTGGTGGTGGATATTGTTCAGGTTGGGTTGAGGGGGCTGCCATTGCTGCTGCTGCTGCACCTCGGCCTGGATTGGATGAGTGGGTATTTCCGTGATGGGATGCATGGTGGGTCGTGGGTGGCCGGTGAATTGTACGGGAAGAATGCTTGTTGAAGAAACGAGTCGTCTTGGAATGAACTGAACGAGATCCCCGAAGAGCGCGTCTTGAATTTCTTCTTATTTCCACCTCGCTTTCTCCCCCTGGGCCGCGTTATTTCCCCCTATACACAGACCCTAGAGGTGAGCGGAAGCAGATCCTGAAACGGATGATGGTGACGACAGCCGGCACTCTACTGATACTACAGGTCTATTCCAATCAGGCAGGCGCTACAAATCCATACAAACGCTCCTGCCACCGAGCGTAAACCACCGGTGCGCGCGCCACCCAACAAAGAAACATGAGCCGCAACATCTCTACCGGATCAGGACGGAAACTCCAAATATCGAGTCCTCAACCGTACCAACCACCAGCAAGACAATTCGACGGACCTCTTCCCGCTGCGCTACAGCCGGTGCAGGTACCACCCGGGTTGAACCTTCGTCGTCCGTCCTATAATGGCAATACCAACGGCGGCGGCGACGGAGGAGCTATCTCGAGTCCCGGTAATGGCGCAGTAGGGCCGGGAGGGAGGTTTGAAGCAGCCATCCCGCCGCCAGGCGTAGCCGTAGACGGAACATCCGGCGACCTATCAGGTGGAAGGAGAATACCTTCTGGTTCTTCGGCTTTGAGTGCGACTGGAGCGCCGTTACGGCCTGCGAGATCAATCCGACGCGCTCCGGGGACCGATACGTCGATTCGGACGGTTTCTGGTGGTGGTAATAGGCAGCAAGAGCCCGAACAGACGTTGCGTATCCCGCCGGTCGAGCCACGGTCGGTGAATAGAAATAGAATCCCTACACCGCCGCCACATACCCATGGACAACCCTTACAGCCGGCACCACATCAACCCGCACCACAACCCGTCGCACCTCTTCATTCCTCTGCTGGCAGCTACCCACAAGTCGCAAACGACCACCAACTCCACTCGCCGATAACGGACGAACCACCCACTCCAATCGGCCAACAAGCACCCTCCAGCGGCAAGATATGGGAACAGGAACGCGCACAGCGGAGCCAGATGCTGCAGATGCAGCAGGGTGCCGCGGGGAGGGAACAACAACTCCTCGGCGTCGTCGTGGATGCCTTTTCCGGCAGATCCGGTAACAAGAGCACAACGGGTAACGCTTCAAAGAGTGCGAGTGGAGAGGCGGGTCGTTTGGGGAGTGGGGCGGCGACGGCGGCGGCGACGACGAGGGATGGGATGGGTGAGCGTTCCATGGTGGAGTTGCAGGAGCAGGATCTTTTGGTCGGCAAGGGTGGACGCGGGTTTGACGAGGTGGACGGTGCGTTTCGCTTTCCTCGTTGCTAATGGAGAGCACAAAAAGGCCGAGAGAGGGAGCTTACTGTTTGTTTGCCTTTTTTCGGGGTGATAGCGGTGTTGAGAAAGATTAAAAGGGATTGGCCAGAAGTGCTTGGACCCGAGGTGAGCGCGTCCCCACATTTGACCGCGATTTGACGCCCACGTGCTAACGTCTACATGTCCGGCAACGAAAAGTTCTCACCCACAACCCTCGCTCTCTCCCTCTTATCAACCCAACCCTCTTCGCACCAACAACCAGACGACCGCCTCTCCCAATTCCTGCAAGCACACCAAACACTCTCCACAAGCCTCTCACAAACCGTGAAAACGCACTACCAGGTATACGCAAACTCGCTCCCCGTGCACGCAGACTTGTTAAGCGCGCTCGGGAGGATTCAGGCGGTCGTCAGGGAAACGAAAGAGGGTCTAAAAAAGGGGAAAGAATTGTTGGCGGGTGGTGCGGCGGGGATGGATGCGCGGGCGAGGGTGCAGAGCGCGCAGTCGGGAGCTGGAGCTGCGGGTGCGGGTGCGGGGAAGAGGGGGGAGATGGCGGCCCTATGGAATAAAGAGAGGATGTTGAGGGATTCGTTAAAGTTGCTGGATATCATGTACGTCCTGCCGCCATCCTCTTCACCCCTGCACAACCACCTTTTTTTTTTTTTTTGCCTCTGACCTTTGCTCGAATGAACCGACAGTGAAAACATGAACAAGGTCCCCGAGCGACTGGAAACCCTGATCGGGGAGAAAAAGTTTCTCCAGGCTTCGTTGATATTGACGAGGAGTTTGAAGACGATTGATCGCGAGGAGATGATGGAGATTGAGGCGTTGAGCGAGTTGCGGACGTATTTGCAGGCGCAGATGAATGTGAGTTGGCGTATAGCCGGTAGCTTAGGAAGGACCGAGACGCTGATATTTTTGTTGGGTTCCCGTGTAGGCATTGATGGAGATTCTAATCGAGGAATTGAGCAACCATCTGTACTTGAAGACCGTGTATAGCGAGTCCCGTTGGGTCGTTTATCAGCCAGGACAGGCGGAGAGTACGTCCTACGCGGGCCTTCGCACACGGAAACTACAGCTTACCCGTTCCCGAACAGTGATTGTACCGAAATATAACGCCGAAGACGACCTGTCATCCTTTTCGCCCTCAGAGCCCGCCTTACTCACCCCCACAAACCCTGGTGACCGCATGAGCTCACGTCTTTCCCGTTTCCTTGTAAACCTGAGCATGAAACCATTGCGCGATCCGATCCTCTACCTCTCCGACGCTGAACTACTGGAACTGCCCGCAATTCCACAACACATGCATCGACGTGCCGCTGGGGGCTTTAATTCCTCTGTATCATCCATGAGCGGGTTTCTCGCGGGTGGTAATGACGCGCAGGGCAAGTTTAGTTATGTGAACCCGGAGCAGGATTCGTTTGCGTACATGGAAGTAATCTTGGAGAGTTTGTCGATTTTGGGAAAGCTCGGGCATGCGCTCGAGGTGACAAGCGCACGGATTGGGTCGGATTTGTTCACGTTGGTTGAGAGTACGATTGACGAGGTGGCTGAGAGGTGCGTTCCTGTTGCAATATTCGGTCACGGAGTTGGAATGGGCTGCTGACGCTTTTGTTTGTGCTCAACAGGATGGACATGCGCCAAGCCGACTTGCAATCCATGCGACTACAAACCATCATCGAGGGCTCAAACAGAACATCAGCGGCGCCGGCGTCAACGTCGACGTCAAACACGCTACAACGTATTGGCAAACCGGCTCGTTTACGGAACGAGTCCCTGGATCAAACCGATTCAGCCGAACAGGCAGAGACACTGCTGGATTTATTCTGGACGGTGTACTCGAAGCTACGTGCGGTTGTCGAGGGCCATCGTGTCGTTGGTGAAATAGTAGGAAGGATAGGCATGGTACGTACGTTTGACTCGACCTTTTGAGAAATTAGCAACTAAAAGGGGCTCTCTTGCAGCGCCCGGGACAGTCTCAAGGCAAGCAGGCCATTGCCATCCCGATGGAGGAGGTAATCAAGCCTATGCAAAAAGAGGTACGGATGCGTATGCATGCCATGACTAGGTAAAGGCGGAGATCTGACCTTTTACCTTTTCAACTTTCAGGTTCGTACACTGATGCACGACTACCTAACGGATCAAGATAGAGGAAGCGATGCAAATATAAAACCTCTGACAACGATCAACGATGTTTTGAGGAATAGTAAATCTGCTCGGGATAGACACAAGGTGGGTTCGTTCCGCTCGTGCGAGTATCGAGACCGCACGCTGACTTTGATAGCAACCTCTAGGTCGTGTTCCGATTTGGAGACACGGACTCGCAGTCGTTGGAGAAGGATCTGAAGGTCTATCAAGATACCGTCGACAACGCAATGAAGACATATGCTCCTGGCTTAGTGACCCTGGCGGAAAAGGGCGTTCAGAACGGCATCACAGTAACAACGATCAATCTGGACTTGACATCAAGAAAGGCGCGCCAGCACCGACTACTGGTCAAGCCGAATCCGTTCAACGCACGCCTTTTGTTCCAGCCATACCTGTCCTTTGTGTCGAGTGCGAAACAGGTCGCGGGCATCAGCTCACTTGACGATGAAGCTGAAGTGATTGGATCGTTTATGGATGACTTTGTGGTAAAAGTATACCTGCCTCAGCTGGAGGACAAGGTGACGAGCATCTTCCAAAATGCTCTTAATTGTAGGTGACTGTTTTCGTGTGAGGTTGCCCGTGCTCATCGGCATCTTTCATACCGTCAGCTCCGAGTGCTTTCTCGGTCGACGTCTACTGGAACGCCTGGAGCGTCCATCCTATCGTAAAAGTGAGCTATTTTCAAGCTTGAAATCAAAGATGATCAACTCGTACTCATGAAATCTTTCCAGTCCGCAACCGACGTCATGGGCCTTGTCAACAGCCTGTGCTTCATGCTTTCCCATACGCCTTTTCAGCGGGAAGATTACTCTCGCTTGATTATCGGAATTATTGTGCGCTACTATCAACGATGCAGCACTCATTATAGAGGTGGGTTTCACAAGCATACCGCAAGGAGGTCTGTACCATTTACACTGTTTCCCAAAAGATCTTGTGACGTCGGACTCTTACACTGCTGGCGATTTGCCGTTAGCGGCCATCTGGGCTCAGCGGGAAGAAATCGTCGCCTGCCTAGAAGAACTTCAAGCAACTCCAGTAAGCGACCGTGTCTCAAATCTTTATTCTACCTGTCGAGTTCAACTGATCCTGTCAAATTCGCCTCGCGGCAGATGACAAACAAGTCTCGTCAACAAGAACTTGTGCGCCAGGAGACACGGATCGAACTGGATCTGCATTCCGGCAAATCAGTGACTGAAAAGGATTTGATTGGTGGCCGAGCAAAGTTTGAAGCGCTGGCCCAGTTATACTATAGCATAGTAAGCATACTAGAGTGTGGGTCTTGAACAGTGTGCTGATTTCCAGTACCCCTTTCTCCACAGCGATGGCTCGTATCACAACTAAACAAGCTGAAAATCGTAGCAAATGACGGGATCTCTCCGTTGGTTGTTAAAACCAATAAACGACTAGTAGGTAGACCTCGCTTTGTTCCTTTACAGCACTGTTACTGACAGAGCGTTATCCTACCATAGTCTCTGATCCCCACACCGACTACGAGCAATACACCGCAACTCGAACTTTCCACTGCCATGGCACAGTGAGTCAAAGAACACCCGCTGTCACCGACTACTAGCTGAAATTTCTCGTCTCATCTAGGCGATTCGACGCTATTCTGTCGACTTATGACCAATTGGGAGATCTTGTGCTCTTCACGCTACGAGCCGAGCTACGTTGCAGAACCATGCACTACTGTGAAGTGTCGATGAGCAAGGTGGGTCCGCCTTTTCATGTTGCAAAGAATAACGCGCTCACATTCGCTTTCGTGCTGGTCAGGGAAACTATCGTATAGAGAACGAAGCCGATGAACCGGATCCCTATATATTGGACCTTACGGTGGATCTTGGTGAATGCTATGGGGCAGTTCTTGGAAAGTTGCCCGAGGAGGATGTCAGGTAAACCAGGTCTGACGATCTCTATAGCCAGTGTGCCAAGGCTGATCGCCTTTTACTGATCTCTCGTAGGTTCCTCTTCTGCGGCCTGGGTGCCCTGACAGACCAAGTCATGGTGTCCTCTGCCCGATTCGTGCGATTTGCCACGCAATTCGGCGTCTACAAGATCGAACGGAATATTTTGGCAATACAACAAACTCTGAGAAATATCACCGATGGCGCAGAGGAGTCCAACATGGACAGGGCGAAGCGGTATTGGGCCCTCTACGGTATCGGACCAAAGGTAAGCAGGCAGATGTCCCCGCCATCCATCCGACTTTTCCCTTCCGCTGACCCGCAATTACCCTTGAAAAAGGCCATGCTGGAGGAACTGCAGAGCCGAAAACCAGAATTCTCATTCGACGAATACAACCACATGTTGAACCTGCAATGCAAAGTGGACCCGAAAGCGTCGAACCGTTTCAGCGGGTCATTCCAGATGGATTCAAGTGGACTCTCGTCCTCTCGATCGGCGGTGGATGCGGATCGGACGCTATACAATGATTTCCTGATCGATCTGCATTCCTTGGCTATCAACGACTGGGATTGATGAGTGGGCACGCTTTCCCAAATGTTATTTGAATTAGTTGTACAAGGCAAGCAAATCGCATCGCACACAAGGAAATGATGGACTTTTATCTCGCAGTGGGTATACATGATATTCCCATCCCTACATGATCGTACAGTCTCCTCCTAGCTTGCCCGACATGTCACTCATGACGGTATCAACATCACGGGATCGACCTGCCTCTTCCCTCCCGCTCAAATCCACAACAAGCACACCCGCGTTCTGAGGATCGATACGCGCCGAAAGGTGATACCTGGCAACACACAAACACCACCACCACCGCCAGCGAAATCAGCACAGTACCTTTGCTAATGATTTGCCTTGCTGTCATGGCAACTAGGGACTTACTTTTGCATCAACTCGACAATCGCGGGCTTTATCTTTGCCTGATGACCGGCACTGTGGATCCCCTTGCCGACAATCAGGCGGATTTCACCTTGCTGCCCGGCCCGTTGAGCTTGCGCGATAGCGGCTTCCGTTCGGTCAATCGCTATTCAGCAGGATTCGAGGAATTTGTCAGGCGTTTTGTGACTAAGGGTCAGGAGGGGTGGGGCGTGGGGCGCGGGGCGTACCCTCTTTCACGTAGAGTCCGTGGAGATCGATCGTCCCAGGCGGCGAGTCGGTGTTGTTCTCTACAATAAACCCCCCAAAGCAATAAGCGCCCCGTTCCTGCGCCAAAAGACCCAGACGGCGGGCCACAGCGAACCAACTGACCCCTATAAATCCACTCTTCGGCCTCATCATCCACCTGATCCTTCTTCCTCGTCTCGGCCTTGCCCATCTCGCTCAACTCGTGCGCCCGGGCTCCATCGCCAGCCTGGTACGCCCGCTGAGACTGCTCAAAGTACTGGTGGGCCTTGGTTCCGTGTTCTCGCGCTTGGTTGCGGAGCGAGGTGTAGTGCGCGTTGCTTTGGTTGACCATGTTGGGGTCCTACGCCCGGGGGCCAATGAAACAAATGCATACAGGTGAGATGGTGGCTGAACGAGCGAGGCGGGCGGACGGGAACGGAAACGTACCTGCTTGTGATGCGGGCCAATGATGGAACCGCCCATGACACTACCCGGCCCATTATAGTTTGGTCTCTGGATGTTTGCCTGGTGGGAAGCCTTGTAGGGTGCATGACTACCGTGTTGTTGCTGCGGCTGGTACCCGTGGTTATTCCCGTGGTTCTGCCCGTTCCACGCATTCTGGTGCTGCTGATGCCCTATCCCCTGCTGCGGGGGATACTGGTTCGCCTGTAACGGCGGGAACCCTTGATTCTGCTGATGCTGTTGCTGGTTATTGTAATAATCGGGTTGCCCACCTTGATTCGGTTTACCGTCGACGTTGCCGCCGCCTCCGCACAAGACCTTTTGCAGGACGTGCAGGATACCAATGATGATTGCCGCCATTTCTTGTGGACCGAGGCGAGGGAATGTATACGCCGTGGAATGGATTGCCCTCGACTCGACGTCAGCCCGAGAGAGGGAGAGTCGCATTCAATAGCTTTGGATAAACAAAGTGATGCTGTGACTGTCCCTGCAGATCGCCCCTTTCGGCAGCGATCGAACAAGGCACATAAAGAGGTACAGCGGCTGAGCCACGAGACATTGATGCCGCGGTAACTACCCAAATACCCCGCTGTACATGAACACGTGAAAGCAACCCCTCACTCGATATGATCAAACTATATGCACTCCCGACTCTTTATCCTTTCAACAGATCCTCAGTTGACTCAAACCCTCACACCACCGCCACCACCTGCCCAAGCACCTCAACCAACGCCTTTTCCAACCCGAGGTACAATTGATCCCCCAGCGGATCCATCCCGGGTACCCCTCCTCCCAACCCCATCCCACGGGAACCTTGCATGGGTAGTGGTGCTTCCATCCCGCCGCCGGACAATGATGCCGCGGGACCGGGACCGGAACCAGCACCGGGACCGAGCGAGGCGAGGAGGGAAATCGCGTGCGGGATATCAAGGCTTAGGAAGATCTGGGAGTGGAATCGTTTTGCTGTTTGGTTGCGTTTTGGGACCCGATTTCGGGGTGATCGTAAGCGGATGTTAGTGGCGCGGTACGGGAGAACGGGAGGACGGGAAGACAGGAAGGCAGGGTAAAAGGGTATTCACGTACCAAGTCGCTCTGCCATGCGTCTCGCTCGACCGGATTTCGCACCCATATCCGACGTGGTATCAGCTTCGATCCCGATGAGCAAATTGGAGGAAGCGACCGGGTTTGTTTGCTGCATTGACCCATTACAAAACGGCAGGGTGAAGGAAAAGAAGAGGCCGGTTCAGGCAAGACCGGAAGTAGGCACAAGAGTGGGTGCAGTGGCCGACTCACCAACGTGGAAGGCATCGCACATGCCCAATCGTCTCCCAATTTCCTGGACAACCCTTCAAACTCGCACTCGACTTGACCTCCTCCTCCTCCTCCTTGTCGTGATCCGGAAGCACTATCGTCCATCTCCTCTGCTAGTGCTCTTTGATATGCATCCAACCCTTCCCGCCCGCTGCCGGTGACCTGTCGCGGCTTTACACGCCCGATCCCTGCCCAGATCATGATGCTCGGTTTGGCTTTCGCTTGTCTCCCCGGAATGGTACTGGTGGCGGTGGCGGGTGGAGGGGTGCCCTCTGTGCTGCCATTTGAGGTGGGGATGGTGAGTTGGATAATGTATTGGTTGTCGGTGTTGTTCTGCTGTGGTGGTTGCTGGGTTCTTGTGAATGGTGGAGGGAGCGGCAAGGCGTATATCCGGGTTGACATGATGGAATGAAAGGTGGACGTTGTGGTAGTGATATTCGTCTGTATTTTGCATAAACTTGTTCTCATTCGTTTGTCTTAACCACTGCCCAACACTCGATCACTTGTTCAGCTGAAACACGGTCGCTCGCTCGGAATCAAATATATCCGCAGTATGAGACGTGATGAGGTGTCCAAACACAGAAACGGCGACTTGTTTCGGACTCTGCCAAACGAAAAAAGAGGAGCTGCGTACGAGCACTCAGACATTGGCTGCGTATCCCTACCCACTGCCTCGCACGATGCCTCAACTTCCTTCAACCGCCAACCACTCGCCGTCAACACCCTCCCTTTTATTCGACGTCGACATGGACACGGACAACATCAACGATCATCAAAAACGGCAAACAGGACCCACACGTATCAACCAGCCCGAACAAGAGGTAGAAATGCCGTCCAGTAGGCGTCCGAGTAGTAGTAGACCGAGGTATGAGGTGCCGGTTCTCTCTGCGGAAGCATACGCGTTGGATGAGTTTGACGAGGAGGATGGGCAGGGGCAGGGGTATGGACATGGGCGGAGTAGCAAGCACGGACCGAGTACGTCGCTGTTCCCCGCAATCCTCACACCTACTCAAATGTATTGCAGCCCGCTGAATATCTAACATTCTCTTCTCCGCAGATACCAACCAAGACTACCCGCACGCCGCAGAGGAGGAAGACCACGCGTCCGCCTCGGCTTCTGCACCACTCTTGTTCAACGGGTTTTCATCCCCGCGGGATAGGGAACGTCCAGCGGGGTACAACGACGACCGCGGCGGCGGCGGCGGAGGTGGCGGAGGTGGCGACGACCGCGATGCGTTTAGGTATTTGTTGCCAGAGGGGGAGGGCGCGAAATCGACCTTGATGGCGGGGATTGCGAATGTGAGTTCTCGAGCGGGGGTTTCCGCTCTCGGTGGACGGCTCAGGATGTGTTTGGAGAGCTGATAGGGTTGGTTTCTTTTTCGGTGGTCTGCTTGGTCTGTGTGTGTGTGTGTGTGTGTGTGTGTGTGTGTGTGTGTGTGTGTGTGTGTGTGTGTGTGTGTGTGTGTGTGTGTGTGTGTGTGTTTGCGTGCGTGAAGATGTCGAATTCGATCCTAGGAGCGGGTATCATCGGTACGCGCGCACCTCTCTCTCGCATTCACCAGAGCTCCACCTTTGATTGATACGCACCAGCTCACCCATTTTATCATTTCAAACGGTGGTACTGCCAGGTCTTCCGTTCGCCGTGACCGAAGCAGGGTTCTGGACGGGTATCATACTCCTCGTCGTCCTATGCGGCGTGACGGATTGGTAAGGGCCCGACCGCGTGCACCTTTTTCACACGACGACACGACGATCGGCCGACGTCGTTTGATCATCGTGCTTCTCGCTGACTGACATTCTACTACGCCCCTGCCGACTGGATAGGACGATCCGTCTGATCATCTTGAATGCGAAACTCACGGGAAGGGATTCATATATCGGCGTAAGCGCGGGTTTTTCTGCGCGAAAATACAACGATTATGTTGTGCTGATTGATTTGCGTGAATGTGTGGACGTGATAGATCATGGAGTCGTGTTTCGGGTATCCGGGGAGGGTGGCTGTTTCCTTTTTCCAGTTTGCGTTTGCTCTCGGCGGGTAAGTCGCCCACACACGCAGAAGAAGAGCGCGACTGTTGACCGAGAACCGCCTGGGTTTTCCTTTGGGCTAGCATGTGTGCCTGCGGGGTGATAATATAAGTCACACCCTCCACAACTCGAGCAGCGCCACCCCTTATACTGACATCACATACATACTTGGGCGCTATCACAGGTGACACCATCCCACACGTCATCGCCTCCATCTTCCCCTCGTTCAAAACAACCCCCGTCCTCTGGTTACTCGTCAACAGGAAATTCGTCGTCTTCCTGGCGACCGTGTTTGTCGCGTATCCGCTCAGTCTGTATCGGGATATCGGGAAACTCTCCCGCGCTTCGAGTATGGGTGAGTTGCAGGTTGCCCTAGGGCGGAAAAATGATTCGAATGGCGGTCATACCGGTCGAGATGTGCTGAAGCGTTTTCCCGCGGTGTAGCACTGGTATCCATGTTTGTGATCGTCTTCTCGGTGCTAGTCAAGGGGCCGACGGTAGATGCCTCTTTACGCGGCTCGGATGAGCATGTCTTTTCGTTTATGAAACCAAGAGTGTTCGAGGCTATCGGGGTGATTAGTTTTGCTGTAAGTCCCACCCCGGGGGAAAGGCCTTTGTTTTTCCCGCAAGTCCAAGCGTGCAAAACTGATCTGTTTGGTATTGTTGGTTGATGCATGGTTGGTAGTATGTCTGTCATCATAATTCATTGTTGATCTATGGGAGTTTGCATACACCGACGTTGGATCGGTAAGCGTCCCTGCCACGCGATCTCTACGCAGACGAATGCTAACATGGCTCCGACATGCAGGTTCAACACGGTCACGCACGTCTCCACGTTTCTCAGCTTGATTTGCTGTTTGATCATGTCCGTTGCCGGGTATCTATCGTTTACTGATAAAACCGAGGTAGGCTTCGTCGAGGCAGAGTCGAGGGCACTGTCCTGACCGATGACTTGTTATCCGTTCTAGGGGAATATCTTGAACAATTTTCCTGCGGTAAGCCTTTGTCAAAGGGTGATACAACATCGATTGTCTTGGCAAGCTGATGTGGATTGCCGCCCTGTAGAACGATACCATGATCAATATCGCGCGTCTATGTTTCGGTTTAAACATGTTTACGACGTCGCCGCTCGAGGCGTTTGTGTGTCGAGAGGTAAGTTTCATGCTTGCAAACGCGAGGGATGATCAAATGGCTAATGGAGTTGTGTCGCAAGGTCATCGAGACGCTCTACTACCCAGATCAACCATTCAGTTATCGGCGGCATATCGTCGTTACGACCGTGCTGACTTTCTCGACAATGCTGAGTAAGCTGCAACCCTCATTCCATCGTTCATCGTTTCGTCTAGCATTAAAGAGCTGAGATTTGATCCCACCACCGTACAGTCTCCATGACCACGTGCGATCTAGGAATCGTCCTTGAAATCACCGGGGGCCTCAGCGCAACAGCGCTCGCCTACCTTTTCCCTGCCATGGCGTACTATCAACTATGCGCAGGACCATGGTATTCGAGACAAAAGCTGCCAGCGGCAGCCTGTACGGCGTTTGGCGTGATTGTCATGTTTCTCAGCTTGATTCTCGCGCTGAAGAAACTGTGGAACGGGGAAGGAGGTGCAGGCAAGGTTTGCGAGTAGGTTGGTTGTTGTATATAGGGCATATCTATCCTGAGTGTGGCCGTTTGCGCGGTGCATCACGTAAAAAAAATTTCGAGACTCGGTGGCATATTGCGTCGGTGGCTCGTCGAGCAACACTCACAAAGTTAAATCTGGATATGGCTTGGTTATCCTACTTTGCAAGACCAACAGATTTGATAATACCATCAGAGCTTGCTGCCTCGTGCATCAACCTTGCCGCCGTTTTTTCTCCGTTCCCATACTATGCATGTTCTCCCATACATTCATTCCAAGGCAACTCCTTGCTTTATTTGGACACAGTCGTAGTTGAACCGGTCGCAGAGGGGCAAATAATCGCAAGGCTTCCATACACTCCTCCTAGTAAGAATCTCATTATTCGAAGTGACGGTCCTGCCCCTTGCGTGCCGTCGATGCATATGTAGTAGCTTATTGTCAACTCAACGGACTCGGACTCCGTTTTTCGGCATGCGACCGAGAGGTCAAAAAGCACACAGGATCAAGGGTGAAAATTTCTCGCCATCGTCTGATCGCTCTTTATTGCTCTAGAAGCGCCAAACTGACGTTAGTATATTAAAAGGATCGTAGACTTCCTTGAAAACGGCCAGCTCAATGGTATATGGCTCGTGAAAAGTACATTGTGGTGATAGATAGAAGGGGGAAGACTGTGCATATGCCAACAAAACGTCTTGATGCCGAACGAATTTGATCGTCATACAGAGTTTTAGCGGGCTCACGCTTCTTCCAAGCGCAACCTGCCCGAGTCCCCCGGCTTTGGACTTGCAGTAGGCGGCAGGCTTGGGAGACACACGGCTGCTTTCCTACGGCTTCAGGCAGAGTATGGGCGAAGCAGCTTACTGGGCGGTACGGTTACCGCATCCAGTGACGCGCTTCCGCTCGCCGTTGCTGGTGGTGTCGTCGCCGACGGGAACGACTTTCGAGTGTGCTATTGACGTCTTCATTTGCTGCTAATTCAAAGAGTCGAGTTTCTTCCAACCTCCGAACCGTATCTCCGACTTCAAGGGTAAGGGAATTCCATCAAGGTGAGTTTCTTGGCGCACGCAATCGACATTTGGATGGAAGATATGGCGGTGTAGGATGCTAGGAAAGGGTTCGGTCAAGTCAAGTCGGGCAGCATAGCGGGACAGAGTGGAAGAATGGTCTTGACGGAATAGGGAATGTCGAATTACCGTCATACGGGGCCAAAGCAATCGGATTCAGCCCCTGTCGAACAACGTACATCGCTCGCCAAATATACAACTCAAGCCCAGCGCTAAAGACCGACAGAGCGGAAGCAAGGGCTTGTTGGCAGGATAGGGAAGGGTGCGATTGCATGTGGATTGGGAGTGGAAGCAGGAAGTGGCTGGCACGCAGTGTATCGAAAGGTTTCCCGACTACCGCCGACTACGACTGCAATGCTGTTCATCAAGACCATGCGACGACCGCGGGAGGGACACGCTCGAGAGGATAGAGGGGGCTGTGCACTTGACTTGATTGAATTCGAACACTGGACGACCGTCGGCTTTTGAGGATGGGAAACGGATGGAGCGCCTGATGGCTGATACTGCTTGGGTTTGCTGGTTCATCAGATGAAGGTCGAATTGTGCAACTTCTCGGGTCAAAAGATCTACCCTTCCAAGGGAAAGCTTTACGTTCGGGGTGACTCCAAGGTCCGTTTATCTCCTGCCATTTCTGCTCGTCTGGCCGACGGCTCATCATTTCTCTCGACGCGTATTCAGGTCTTCCGATTCATCAGCTCCAAGTCCGAGTCTTTGTTCTTGCAGCGAAAGAACCCCCGAAAGATCGCATGGACCGTTGTCTACAGGCGTATGCACAAGAAGGGTCTCGCTGAGGAGGTTGCCAAGAAGAGGAGCAGGAAGAACGTCAAGGCCCAGGTAGGTCATCGGTTTGCATTGGTTTCACCAGAGTCTCCATACTCATATCTTACTGGACGTTTCGCGATACCTGTAGCGAGGAATCGTCGGTGCCGACCTTGCCTCTATCTTGGCTAGGCGAAACGCCAAGCCTGAAGTCCGAAACGCTGCCCGACAGGCCGCCATCACCAAGGCCAAGGAGGAGAAGCGAGCCAAGGAACAGACCAAGCAGAGCCGAGTAAGTTCGATGTTGTCCTGCTTTGTGACGTGTCCGGTTTTCTGATCCTTGGTTCATTCTACAGCCCAAGGGTACCAACACTGCTACCAGCGCCCCCAAGCAGACCTTCAAGGGTTCCAAGGGTGGTCGACAGGCTGGTGGTCGATAAATATCGGAACGGACCAAAGTAAATTCTTTTTCCCCGCCGCTTCCGACATTATCGACTACCACGCCTGGTTTTCGGAGTGTTTCTGACGGATTAACTAGATGGCCTGTTTTGGCAGTTGTAGCTCATTCCGCTTAGGCTTGTTCTAGAGACCCGATGAGACGTTTCGAGAGCTCCGTTTTGACCTATGCGGTCGTTCGCGGAGATCACTTGCTGCCTAATTTCATCTGAATGAACAGAGTCGTGTATGGGAACAACTGCCAGTCATCAGTCACAGCGAAGGCTGAGATGACAGGAAGCTATCATCAATCTTTAGCGCAGTCGGTCTCCTGGCTGCTCTTGGAAGGGGGTGTAGAGATGCTGAGATGACAGGAAGCTAATCATCAATCTTTAGCGCAGTCGGTCTCCTGGCTGCTCTTGGAAGGGGGTGTAGAGATGTGTGCAGTCATCTTGGACTGTTCACATGCGACCACTTGCCGAAGTTTGACTAGCTCTGAAGTATCAAATGTCTAGACTTTCTAGATAGCAGCTGAGTCCAAACCCCCAACGCCCCTCGATCGGTGTCGTAAACCCTATCTCGCTACCTGCAGCGCCTTCTTCCTCTCGGTCGCGTTGGAACCCTTACTCATCCCGTACGAATCAGGAGAGTCATTATCGTCAACGTAGCCTACTTTCTGCCTTCAATCAGGTAATTCGTCGAGCGCTCCCTAATTCAAATCCAGTAAACTTCAAGGATGAAAGTCATCGAAATAGGACGCCAGTCCGGGAACGACTGGTACATATATCGGTGCCAGCGATCTTTTTCTTTCAGACTGGAAGTCAGTGATCGCTCGTACCGACTTCCGACTCGAATACAAAAGGTTTGGCCTAGCTCTCATCGAGACTCCGTCGTCCAGCTCTTCGATGCTTGATACGTTTGGAAACTCTACAAGCGACATGGATACTTCGGGACTCAGTCGCTCCGCCAGTGTCCGACATCCCAATACACCTCAGCACGAAGATGTCCAGGCCAGAACTACTCACATCGCTTCACCTGGCGCTCGGGCGGAGCAGACACAAAAAGAGCTTGTAGACGCCTTGTATGAAGAGTTCGAGGAGTTCAGTAAGTCTGGCAAAGCTTTCCTTTCAACACCACCACCAGCTCACCACAGGATTTTTCAGTGCCCTTTGGATCCTTGCCCGTACTCACTAAAAGCGGCCCAACCTGTACATTGACGGAATACAGGCAAGGATTGACGGTCGCCCGGATGTGCCAGTCGTTGCGCGAAGTGCCGAGCCAACGACATGGGATCCCCAATGTTCCCTCGACGCCTCCCCCTCCCCCTTATGTCGAAGATGTCCTGGACGACCCTCGAGCCAAGAAGTTTGGTCTCAGAGGACCGGCCGTAGCCGCAAAGATCGGTCGCAGAGAGCAAGCCACGACTTCCAGTAGGTGTTGTCATCTTCGTCGGCCTGCTTTTCTCACGCTCCTCTGATCTCATATACGTCGCTACATTGCTTCAGACGACTCCTCAGGCTCGAACTCAAGCAGAACCTATACCGAGGTACGAAGGACCGCTGTGCCTGCGCCCGCCTCGTTTGCAAGCAGGACCTACTCCGACCTGGCAAGGCCCACCTTCTCTATGTCCACGTCCGCAAGGCAGGATTCACCGCTTCCACGTGCATCTACTCCGGTATTCATCTCCAGACGTTGCACGCCGACACTGTCTTCCCGACCGGCTACGCCTATGAGGGCGGTCCATTAGGTAGATCGATCTATCGCAACAAGAAGGGGAAAAGTCTTGGCATGAGCCTTGGGAAACTGTGCGGTGGTGATATCACATGGTGTAATCTGTTTCGTAGCGTTGTATCTTCTTAGAATCAAACATCAAAGCTGGCTCTGTTTCTTATGAGTCAAAGCAATATTTCATGGTTGCTGCCATATCGCTGTGAACGTTGTTCTGCAAGAGCGTGGCTGTTCGAGCGCCTTCTCTTCCATATATCGTCGTTGACCTGAACTTGGCTGCCCGTCTGTCAAGCGGCACATTCGTGGTGACAATAGTTGTAGGAAGAGTTGCAGGACTGCTTCGCAACGTTGTACTCTTGGCGTGGTGCACCCTGAAGGCTTACACCATTGCATTGCCTGACGCCAATTAAAGAAGGATGTCTGAATGTCTAATAAAGGCTGCGTCAGAGCAGCGTACACCTAAGCTGATGCGACTGGGTAAGGTTGTTGCGAAGTCCAGCAGTATCGTTCTGAACTTCCGAATTCACCGCAACCTCACGGAACGACGATCTGCTCATTAGCAGAGATAGGCAACGGTGGCATCGGTCCGATGCGCCGCCCCATTGCACAGCGGTTGTTAGCCTAGTTGTCGTGCCAGCTGTCCTATTCAGGTTCACATGCCACAACCATGGCTGGGGTTGGAAGTGAAATCCTGCCTTGCCGCCTCGAAATTCCTGTAATCCCGAATAGACAGCCTGATCTCGAGCTGCGCTCACTACAGCTATTGACCTCTCCGTTTCCGACTACAGCCGACTACCCATGCGACAAGGCGTGAGCGCCCAGAGTACGATGATGACGGGTTCGAGTGTTCGTCGGGTATATTGAGAATCAAGACGATGTTTCTACAACTTCTCTCTTGAGTGTGCTAACAGGTCATGAAGGCCCGACGCGATTTAGTTAAGAGTAGTGAGTAGGAAAGCAGGAACAAAGTTGATGTCTCTGAGTTCGTTGTTGTTTTGTTTGACGGCGGCACAAATACGAAAAAAAAACGTGGCTCTGTCTTGGTAGTCGCGCCCGCTAGAAATAGTCTTTGAGCCTATAATGCGACTATGTTCTGTGAGCCTTGTTCCCGCGGGATCTCCTGGGCGGTGACAGCAAGCCAGGAGGCTAGGCTACCAGTCAGCGGCTTGGTTGCAGGGCTGGCAGGCCAGGAAGGGGGATGCTGGGTGTAGTCAAGCGAGGGTTGGGAAGCTGTTGATCTGTTGACAGACGGTGATTGCTACTATGATAGTTTCAGCGTGTGGATGATTGCTTGCTGCTTGTCAGCAGATCTACAATATCCAGGCTCACAGCAGACAAGCAATGGACAGGATCGTGGACGACTTAAACTCCTTGAACCAGTAGTCCCCGACTTTCCTCTTTCACTTTCAGTCACCGCCCTACGACGACGATCGACTCGACATTTCGCTTTCGACAAGAAGCTGCAACGTTATTCCCTGTTGTCCTACCGCATAACACCGGAGCATTTCAAGGACCCGGGGCCGCCCATCGCGTTTCAACACCCACTGGGCATCAATCGATTGCAATATACCGAACGTGACGACGATCTCCTTGATTACTCGCGTACTCGGTCGCTCTGATAGCTGCTCTGATTCGATTCGATTGTTATTATCTGCCGCTATTTCGGTGAAAGAGGAGAAAGAGGAGGCACGCGACAAGACGTTCCATCCACTTACAATTTGCTGTCATACGCATCTCAAGGATAGTCTTCGTGTCGACCTGTTCACACGACTGACAAGACGCCATATAGTGCAAAACTTCTCTAGTCAACCACCACTACTCATCTTGCTCGACGAATTTCCTTGCGGTGCACAACGCAATCTTTCGCAATCTTTCGATCATCTTCGGCCACTACAATAGGCACCGCAAGTGATCAGCATTGACCGAAAGGAGTGTCGCTCACTCTGTAACGTAAGCTGGCAGGACACCACCACCTGATCCTTTTTCGAAAACGTAACGAAGCGGAAATAATTATGACGTCCCCCTCTGTGGAAACCGCCAACCTGCATGCTGCACTCGGTGGCATGTCCCTGCAATCCGCGTCTGCGGAAAACACTCCGTCACCGACCGCACAACCGGCACTGCCTCTTGAAGCCAATCCAACCCATCCTCGCTCAGAACTGTCAAACGAAAAGGCAGTCTTAACGTCGACGATACCTACCCCTGCTGAACAGAACGCAATTCGAGTGGATAGCACAATGTCAAAACCTCTCACCAGCGCAGCAGCCGATCCGACTGCCCCTCCTAGGAAAAAGTTCGTGTACGACCCGACGTCAATGCTCCTACCGCACGAGAGGTTGGCACAACAACGATCCGCCTCGCAAACCAAACCAGTTGGCAATGGCCATACTTCTGCTGGAAACGGACAGCAGCCGAATATAGTTCCGGTCCACACGCAGGTCATCCCGCAGGTGCAGACAGCTCATCAACACCATCAAGCACCACCTCCGCCCTATTCCGCCGTATCTCCGTTCAACACCTCATATGGACAAATGCAGGCCCAACAACAGATTCCCTTACCTACTACGGTCAATCAGCGTAATCCTGAAATAGGATTGCCAACACGAGCAGCTCCACCACTTCCATCCTCGACAAACGGTACAACAGCCCCGCGGAGCAAACCAAATGCTCAATCTGTAAACCGAGATACGACAAGGGTTGACCCGAATGCAGTGGACCCTTTACATCGAGGCCCTATTGCAGACGACAACGCAGAGGCAGAGGACGAGAGCGAGGGTGAAGATGAGATGGGTGAACGTAAAACAAGTCGCGGCAAGAAACGAGTGAGATCCGACGGAACAGCAAGCCTCGTGGGCAGTGTTGGTGGAGCGGAAACCCAGCGTGGTGGAACTGCACGCGGATCTGTGAACAGTCATCCTGCATTGTTATCAGATTGGGAAGTCGTAGAAACACTGGGTAAGCCAGTCGTTTTGGAGCGCTCTGACTATTTTTTTTAGTGCTCATCGAGGTTTACTTGCATAAAAACAGGAACTGGAACATTCGGTCGAGTCCTGCTCGTTCGTGTCCGTCCTTCATATCGAGCAATGTCATATCATCCGATATTTCCAAAACTTCAGCAACCTCAAGATCCAAATGGACCTACGTTGGCGGACACGGCGGAAATGGATAGTCAGCTTCCACATTATGCTCTCAAGGTGTTGAACAAGGCGGAAATTGTGAGATTGAAACAAGTGGAACATATCAACTCGGAGCGATCGATATTAGAGAGGGTCAGGCACCCATTCTTAGTTGAGCTGTAGGTCAACCTCATCGCCATCTGTTCCGTGCCACTGTGCTGATAATTTTCTTCCACAGATATGGCACATATCAGGACCATCTGAATGTCTACATGCTTCTGTCTTATATACCTGGAGGAGAACTATTCTCGCACCTGCGCCGAGCCGGACGTTTCACCGCCGATGTCACTCGATTCTACCTCGCCAGCATTATTCTCGCCATCGATTACCTCCACGCACAAGATATCATTTACCGGGATTTAAAGCCTGAAAACCTTTTACTGGATCGAGATGGGTACCTCCGTATAGCGGACTTTGGGTTTGCCAAGATTGTGGAAGACAGAACATTTACGTTGTGCGGTACACCTGAAGTAAGTAGTTCCTCGAGGGCTGTTGACGCTAGGTGGCAGAAAACTAATTGTGTCGTTGCACATAGTATCTGGCACCAGAGATCGTCTTGTCAAAAGGTCATGGAAAGGCTGTCGACTGGTGGGCTCTGGGAATTCTGTGCTTTGAGATGCTTTGCGGGTATCCAGTGAGTATCGACTTTCGAAACATTTGATTACGCTCTTCTCTGACCTTTCGTTTTTCGTTAGCCTTTTTTCGATGATCATCCCTTGGGTATCTATGAAAAGGTACTTTGCATACACTTTGACGTAGCTTTGCCGAATCCAAGCAACTTTTTACTGACCAACATTGGCAATATGTTTTAGATTGTCGCCAACAAGGTCGCTTTCCCTAGCCACGTGGATCCGTATGCCAAGGATTTGATTCGAAGACTATTGACGGCAGACCGATCAAAACGTTTAGGAAACCTGCGAGGCGGAGCAAGAGACGTGATGTCGCACAGGTGGTTTACCGGTGTGGATTGGGCAGTCCTGGAAAGCAAAAAGATCGGAGCACCGATTATCCCCCATGTAGCCTGCAGGGGTAAGTAACATTCGGCCACTGTTCTAAAGGCGGATGCAATCGTAGACACTAACGCACCCTGGTTTATCCAACAGGTGATAGTCAGAACTTTCAACGGTATGCTCCTCCTCGACCTCAGGAGCTGCCAGGCATTTTGGGCATACCTCAAGGTTCCACGCCCGATCCATACAAACATCTCTTCGAAGACTTTGCTTTTCCTCCAGCACAACCGTGATATCAGTCAGAGGGAATTGAAGAACAACATCAGCATAATATCATTTCGTGACCGGGTAGCTGTCCGGGTAGCGCCACTGGCCACTGGCTACACTCGACAGAGTTATCCGCTTTCGCAAGTATATATAGTAATAGTACAATGAGAATCCACGTAGAATCACTCAAGTTGCACCATACCACATGCGGCACCGGATGGTGTTGATGCCTCATTACATGGCCGACGTATATACTATGCGAGTTCGGTCGTCGTTAATCAGGTCATCGATCCGAGGACCAAGGATGCAGCCAACTTTCTGGCGGGACCGCTGGATACAGTTATGCAGAAGGGGCCTGCGGCACTGTGGCAAAGGCAAAGAGGCGAGTTCTCGGATCCGAGCCTCAGCGGCCTAGTCCGAAACCCAGCGAAACGTTGTCTGAAAGTTGGTTGCTGGAAATAACTTGGAGAGTGAGCTGGAGAGTGCACTGAGAATCCGTTTGCATGCAAAGAAGGAGATTAAGACGTGGTTTGTAAGATTGTCCTGCGAGGAAAACCTGGAGCTCATGACTATCCGGTTGAAGGCTTCCCAAAACGGTCTACACTGCTGACAAATCCTGAAAGGAACGGCGCCGCCGATGTTGAAAAAGTCAACGATGGAGGTGTTGTTGCGTTGTAAGCGACCGTTCTCTCGATCGCGGGATGACTAGAATTGAACAGCATGCTCCCTATCTTCCGGATCCCGGATTGAGTCTGGCATTGTTTTACTTTGTGACTGTCTGCACTTTATATATCTTTAGTAAAGCCTTTTAGCTTGCCAGGCCAGGGCTTGGATCACATTACTCCCGTCTGATCGTAGCTGTGACCACGCGCAACGAGAAGCTGCAACCACAAGCGAGAATTCAACATCGCTAGACAAAACCTGTCGATCGTCACGCATATACCGATAGCAAGATCATCGGTCTTCAGCATGTCGACTTCACAAATCTTCCTCACTGCAGATGCCGAGTCCTCAAGTCACTCGACAAGGCTACCAGAAACCGAGTCGATCTCACGGGTTCACCAATTCCTGATCGTCTTCCCGGCGTGTATCGCTATCCTATCGCTGCTTATCTATTTCGCGCAGCAGAATCGACATGTACGTCAAGAACCAAAACAGGGGAGAATCCGGTTGCCGATAGATGGCGAGGAAAGCGTGAATGGGAATGGAAGAATCCGCCTAGAGGAAGCCACCGAAACGGAAGAAAAGATACAGGATGTATGGGATATCAGGGATGAAGAGCTGGAGAGCGATGGGTATCCCGTCGAGGAAGACGCATTTTGGAGAAAGGTAAAAGAATTTACAGCCTTTCCTCATCAGTAGGACACCGTGCTGAATGCTTGGTCTGTAGATGCAATTTACAAAGCTTGCGTTCATCTCGTTCCTGCTCGTTCCGACTTTGACAAACCTCTTCACACTTGGGTACTACCTCTCCACACGGTCCGACTTAGGCCTATCCGAAGTGGCGGCTCGAAAAACGCTACAAACTATCGTACTTTTGACACCCATCTACGTGTATGCGTTGACACTATGCGTACCGTATCTATCGCTAAAGAACGTCGCTCAGCACTGGAACACGACGATTCACCTGTGCACGATCCTGTTCATCACTTGGTTCAGTCAGTTCATGGACGTCATCTTGCCGGCCCAAGACGACCTCTTTTCCACGATAGGTCAGGACAACGGTCGAGCAATTTCCAAAGAGCACAGGACCCTTCAGATCCTACTAGCGCTGCAGCCGCTTTTGATTCTTCCAGCCACCATTCTCGCTTTCTTTATCTCTCGTGGACCTGCGCTGCACTTCCCTGCTGAGAAGATATTTACACCGAAAACGCTTGCGACACTCAAGGAACGACATGCTGAACGACTTTTGGAGGATCCCTCCACGCCTCAGGTACCAGATGCGCTCAATCCTCGAATACCCAACGTGACAACCGAAGTTCAGTCAGGAGTATTGGGAGCTCTTTTATTCTCCTTTGCCACTCCTGTCATCTGGAAGGGATACACCTCGCTCAGTATGGATCTGTGGGATTTGCCATTGCCCAAAGCCGATATGCGAAGCATGAACCTCTTCAGAAAGTTCAAGGAGGAATACGGTGCAACCCAAAAACAAAGGCATGCGCGTCATAATCGCAGGAGATGGATCGATAGACTGCCGGCAGGATGGAGTCTCTTGATCAAGGTTTTCAAGGTGAACAGCACTCTTTTTTTCGTTCGTGAGTACAATCAGGCGGCAGCGCCTTTAGTGAGATATTTCGAAATTGAGCATCTTCCCTTCCGCTATCAAAGAAAGCACGCTGGCAATCGTGACGGCTGCCCTTTACTATGCCCCATCGTGGTTCCTGAAAGAACTGGTGGAATACCTCGAAGAACACCCTGACCGATCCGACATGCGATGGGGATGGGTCTGGTCTTTCGCGTTGTTCGCCAGCAATGCAATCATGTACATCGCCGTCGGCTTCATGTGGTCCATCTCGTCTACGCACCTCCAGTCCAGGATCAAACTTCAACTCATTACATTATTGTTCAGCAAAACTCTGGTCAAAAAGGACCTAGCTTCGGGGCCGGCTGGAACGTCTAAAGCAAGTGAAGACAATCTGCGACCTGCTACTCATGGAATCGACGCACCTGGTGTCGAAAACGAAGGTCAGGACCGCGAGGGAGAAGTGGAAGCGAAGAAGGCCGAAAACAAGGAATCCGAAGAGGATGACGTGAGCTCGAAGGCCCAGGTCATGACCCTGTTTCAAATCGACTGCGAGCGCGTCTCAGAGTTCAGCTTCCATGCGTTTAGTCTGATAGGTCAGTTATGAGCTGTGAGCGCGTATGATTGACCGCTAATGTTTTCACTGATCCACTCCACCACCCGTAGATTGCCCTATCGAAATCCTTGTGGGAGGTCTGTTCCTGTACCAACTCGTCGGCATCAGCGCCTTGTACGGTTTACTCGCCTCGCTGCTCACAGTGCCTTTGAATCATTTCGCCTCAAAGGTCGTCGTCACTACCCAGGACAATCTGATGAAGTCGCGCGACGAGCGGACTGCACTTATGAACGAAGCGCTTGGAGCGATTCGGATGCTCAAGTTCATGGCCTGGGAACGCAAATTCGAAGGCCGGATTTCTGAAATTCGTAATAAGGAGCTCAAATGGCTCAAGCGCAACTACATGATTGAAGTGCTTTTCACCTTCATTTGGGCAGTAACGCCGGTATTCTGCATCATCACGACATTCCTGCACTATACGCTGGTTGCAAAACAACCACTCACTCCGGCTATCGCCTTTCCGACTGTCTCCGTATTGAACGAGCTCCGTTTCAGTCTTGCCACGATCCCGGAAACCTTGCTGAACGTCGTTCAGGCATTCGTCTCCCTTCGAAGAATCGAAAAATTCATGTCGCAAGCAGAAGTTACGCACCAAGAATACGACACTGAAGAAATTAGTATTCGGTCTGCCACCATTACTTGGCCGAGAGATGTTGCACCCGTGTCAACCGAACCTCTATCAGCGCCTCCTTCGATGCCGTCGACACCGAAAGTCAGTTTCAGTCTTAGCGACGTCAACCTAGAGTTCCCGAAAAACGGGCTCACTCTCGTCTGTGGCCGTCTAGGCAGCGGGAAAACGCTCCTCCTACTTGGTCTTTTAGGTGAAGCGGATGTCCTGGCAGGCCAGGTCATTTGCCCTAGATCGGGGCCTGGTGCTATTGAAGACTACGGGAAGAAGATTGCGCCGCATGATTGGGTCGTGCCTAGTCGCACAGCATATTGTCCTCAACAGGCCTGGCTGCAGAATGACACCATCAGAGGCAATATTCTCTTTGGGGCTCCTGAAGATGAGGATCGTTATGAGGCTGTGATCGAGGCGTGCAGTTTGTCCCCAGACCTCGCCATTTTAGAAGATGGATCCGAAACCGAGATTGGTGAAAAGGGAGTGAATCTTTCTGGTGGGCAACGAAGCAGAGTAAGCTTGGCTCGAGCAGGTGAGTCTGGGAATAGGGTCGGAGGACGTGAGGGAATCTAATATATCCTGCATACCAAAGTCTACAGCCGAGCTTCGACACTCATTCTCGATGACATTCTCAGCGCCGTAGATGCTCACACTGCAGCGTCTATCATGAAGAACTGCTTTCAAGGACCGCTTATGCAAAATCGAACCGTCATCTTGGTATCACATCATATACAGCTCGTCAGTCCTGCAGCCTCGTACATTGTCGCTCTCGAAAAGGGTGATGTAACGTATGCTGGCGACAGGGCGGGATTTATGGCTGGAGGGTTCATGGAAGATTTGGACATGGAGAACGAGACGGAACAATCTGCTCTTCAGGCCCACGATCATCAAGATTTGATGGACAGTAAAGCAAAGAACAAGCATTTGATATTGAATGCGGAAGCCTCCCAACCTGCTTCGGAAACCACGAGCCTTGCAGAGTCCGGTACCGTGGTGGATGAGGAGGAAAAAGAGGCCGGTACTTCGCCTGAAAGAAGAATGCCTAGAAAGTTGGTCGAAGAAGAACGTCGCGCAACAGGTACGCCTTGTTGACTCGTCATTCTTGCGGGTAACGCTTGTCTCAAAAAATTATTGCCTGTAGGTCGTATCACCTGGAAAATTTGGAAGACTTACCTTCAGAATCAGGGATCTTGGCTGTACTGGATTGTTTTCGTTATAGCCGTGTTGATAGGAGCGTCTCCTCCTGTTTGGGAAAATGGATGGCTCAGCCGCTGGAGTTCGAGTTACAGCAATCCTACCGACAAACATTCTGCGACATATTATGTGGTTGGATATGCCATCCTTACCCTGGTTGGCGTTCTAGCCTCTACCCTCCGATATGCTGTTCTATATTACGGATCCATCCGCGCCTCGACCAAAATACACAAGCGTATGCTGGAGAGAATCCTCTTTGCTACCATCAGGTTCCACGACACCTCGGTCAGAGGCCGAACACTGGTAAGTCATACTATCATATTTGATGCATTTCCTTGCTAAAGTGGTGTTGCAGAACCGTTTCGGAAAAGATATGGAAGGACTGGATTCCAGCACGGCAGACAATTTCGGCAAGACTGTCTTTTACGCACTGAATATCGTCGTTACATTCTCTTCTATCGCCTATGTCGGCGGGAAATACTTTGTGGCATTTACAATGGTTCTCTTCATCATTTACTTCCAAGCTGGCAAGATCTTCAGCGCTGCTAGTCGAGACATGAGGAGGCTAGATAGCGTGACCAAGTCGCCGCTCTACGCAATCTTTGGTGAAGCGATATCAGGTAAGGCTTTCTGCATCATCTGTCGTCCCTCTCACACTCATCATGTGGCTTGCGAAATTTCAGGAGTCCAAGTCCTCCGGGCGTACGGTGCCAGCGTCAACATGTTCCGACTGATGATGAAGATAGCCGACAGCAACGTTTCGTCTTTTATCTGGTATTGGACTCTCAATCGATGGATTTCTGCTCGATTCAATCTGCTCTCCAGTGCCGTAGTGGGCGTTACGGGAGTGGTTTGTTTGCTCAGTGGAGCGAGCGCGGCGTCTACTGGTTTCGCTCTCTCGTTCGCCGGTACGGTGTCCGGTGATCTCCTCTTCGTGGTTCGGCGGTTCGTTTCGCTGGAGCAGAGTATGGTCGCCATGGAAAGAATTGTCGAGTACAGTGAATTGCCACTGGAGGCTCCTGAATTTGTGGAACCTCGACCTCCAGCGTCGTGGCCCTCTGAAGGTGCGATAGATGTGTCGGGCCTGGTGATTCGGTATGCACCCGAGCTACCCAACGTTCTACATGGTATCTCCTTTCATGTCGAACCCAGACAGAAAGTCGGCATTGTTGGTGCAACGGGTAAGTTTCAGTGCGCTTGTCTTCGTAGCAAATATCTGCCCTGATGCATTTCCACAGGTTGCGGCAAAAGCACCCTCGCACTTTCGCTGTTCCGGTTTGTCGAGCCAACTGAAGGCTCCATTCAGATTGACGGCCTGGATATCATCAAAGTTGGCTTGACGGATTTGCGTCAGCGTGTCACTATCATTCCACAAGTGAGTATGGCGTGGGATCTCGTCAGGACGCGTTCTCATTGTTTGTGTGCCAAACTAGGACCCCACGATCTTGTCTGGAACTCTGCGATCCACACTGGATGTCTTTGACGAGTACAGTGATGACGAGATATACGAGGCATTGCGCCGAGTCCATCTCCTATCAAAGGACGAGCAACAGGCCAATGGCGGAAACGTGCACGCCATCGATGAAGAGGAAGGTAGAAACAGAAATATGTTCAAGGACCTCGATAACACAGTTAGCGAAGGAGGAGACAACTACTCTCAAGGTGAAAAACAGCTCATCTGCATGGCGAGGGCGATCTTGAAGCGCAATAAAATATTGGTCATGGATGAAGCTACCGCGTCTATCGATTACGAAACAGATGAACTTAGTAGGTACCTTTGGACGCTCATACGTGGGCTCCCCGACTCACCGACTTGCATCTGTAGTCGGAAAGACAATTAGAGAAGAATTCTCGGAGAGTACAATCTTGACTATTGCGCATCGGCTTGCGACTATTGTAAGTACCGGCCTGTGCCCTATTCTTTATTGGTAGCTGACAAGATCATTGTGCTCCAGATCGATTATGATAAAGTATTGGGTGAGTAACGCAATACACGTTCCACTACATTACTTTTTGTTGATTCGTTGTTCTACTTGAATAGTAATGGACAAGGGTCATATCGCTGAATACGACTCGCCTGCGACTCTGCTCAAAGATCACCATTCCAAGTTTTACGCTCTGTGCAGGGCCACGGGCAATGCTGAATTCAAAAATCTCCGAAGGATGGCGGCCGAAGCGGAGGCAAGGAGGAAGGAGAAATCGACGCAAGGACAGGATAGCCATTTCTAAATGTATTCCGGTACAGTTGAAACGTCATCCTGTCTTGTCATATTATGATACTACAGTGCCTTTGATCAAGGAGATCCTCAACTGATCACACGACGGGTCCTTTGTTCTTTGGATAAATCGGGAATGATGTACACCGACATTCAGTCCGGAGAGGCATGCAGGGATTTCACATTGAGAGAAAGGCAAGGTTTACAGCTACATTCCCCATGTGAGAATGGAAACGCAGCGGGCAAATTGTAGGGTTAAGATGAGACGGCGGTCCCTATGCATCTTAAAGTTCAATTGGTGGAGAGTCGCCGAGAAAGGAAACATGGTAAGAAGTAGTCTGCGCACAAGCGAATATACATACATGACCGTCGGAGACGAAATACAACTGAGAAGCAATTCGAGGGATGATCCCATCATAAATCAAGACAATGCGACAACCACCACGAAACATACATCAATCATCCACAGTTCCCACAATCTCTTCGCCACCTCCATACTGATCTTTCCACGCCTTTTTGGAAGCCCGCTTGTCTTTTGCTTTCTGTCGAGCGAGCTCCGCCGCCGTCTTGGGTCTCGGAACGTCGCCATCCGTTCCACTTCCGGCACCGGCACCGCCTCGGGAGGACGTGGGCGAGTGCTGTCTACCCGCTTGAGGTTCATCTTCTTGTGCGTAGACTCCGATAAGTCTGTCAACTTCGGCTTGCATTTCTTCTTCCTGTTGTTTCAATATATCGTCGATGGATCGCGTAGAAAAAGTCATGTTGGCTGCCTGCTCTAGACCCGAGAAGTCTAAGAAAAACAAGGTGATCAATACCAGGTCGGTCACGGCTCAAGAGCTCAAATGCCTACCAATAGCTTTCTTGTGCGCTGTATCGTACGCCCAATCCGCTCGAGGGTCATTGTTCTTGCATAATCGGTTCCACTGGTTGATAACGTGTCTCCGCGTCTTTCCCGGGAAAAAGTGCAAAATCATATCGAACGAGGTTCCAAACTCTCGTGTTTTCTACGAGACGACAAAGACTCAACGTCAGTTACACTTGGAATGAAGAGAACGACACATACCTCGAACAACAAGTCTGTTTCTTCCCTCGTCCAGCGTGTCCCTCGCGGTTTTCGTTGATAACTGCTTGCATTGATGAATCGATCCTTGTCGTGCTCTTCAATTACTTCCATCGCTCCCGTATCAAAGTCATTCATCGCCTGACCGGATTCGATCTGTAGAGAACTCTCATCAAGGACCGTGTCACCGTTGTCGTCGATTCGAATAGCTGGGGCGGCGGCCCGGTTACGGAACTCGTCATTTTCGTCGATCTCGTCGTTCTTGTCACCCTTTTCAAGGTCCGCGTCGTCATCTTCATCCATGTCTCTCCGTAATCTCTCCTCTGTCGCTTTGGCCTTGTCCTCGTTTTGCTTTCGACTGTACGCTTTCCTCACACGATCATACGAAGATTCCCTAATTCGTTGCACACCCTCGGCATCGTCGTCCTGACCATCTTCAGGATCTCGTCCATCGGCAGTACCCTCCCTACCGCTCTTTCGACGCAAGAGCTTGCCCCGCTTCTCTTTGGCCAACTCGATTTTCCTCTGCTGAAGTTCTAATCCTCGTGAACTAACTCTGCCGAATCCGGGATGCGCTGCAATCTCTCCCATGGTCATGCTGTTTGAGTCGATGGCGGGTCCGAGCGCGTCTCCCGGGACAACGCCATCGAGATCGATATCGTCATTGGCATTTTTCCTCTGACGCCCGCGTCGACGCTGGCCGGGTTGTGTGTCCGTCTCCTCGTCATCCTCCTCGTCACCATCTGTTCCATCCTGCGATCCATCTCGTTGAACGGATTGCCTGCCCTCGGCTTCTTCCCTCATCAGTTGCGCTTCAGGATCTTCGTCATCCCCTGCCACCGAGCCGTCCACTCCTGTCTGTTTGCTCGTTCCCGCTCGCTTACGCTTTCCTGCAGCAGCGGGCTCTACATCCGTAGTGCGATAAGCTCTTCCTGATCCTTCTTGACCCTGCTTCTGTCGACGCCTAATCCTTCGCTTTTCCTTTTCAGCTTCCCTTCCCACATTGTCCGCCTCATTGTTCGGCTGGGTAGACGGTCGGCTGGAGACCGCGCCAGAAGGAGGCGGGACGAATGATGTAGGTGCCGGTGTGAACGAGGTCGGAGGCGCAAGCGAGGACGAGGGAATGGGTGGCGGTACTTGAGGATGCAAGAACGGATTGGGCATTTGGGGTGCGAGTGGGAGAGCGAAAGCGTTGCGCGCGGGCGCGGGCGCGGATATGGAAGCAGGGTTGGCTGATGCATTGTTGCCAGTGTTGGTTGTCTCTGGTTGTACCTGTACGTCGGCCGTAGGTGGCGGAGTTGGTTCAGGAAAGAACAATGGCCGTTGCGTTTCAGAAGGCGATGGTAGAACAGGAACGGGTGGCTGAGCAAGAGTAGCAGAATGGACCGGCTGTTGCTGAGTGGCGTCCGGTGCGGGTCGGAGAGCTACCTGTGGTCCCGGCTGCCCCATCAAAGGAGCCGCTGAAGAAACATTGCTGACACCGGTCGATTGTGGGTCTGCTGTTGGTGCTTGGGTTGCAGGAGGCGTCAGAGCTGCTGCGCTAGAAGAAACTCCACGTTTGACAGGACGAGAAACGGCAAACTTTTTCCCGGTCTTGTCTGTGAGAAGAGTAAGTGAGGTGAATTTAGTTGTCAAGTAAACTGGAACAGGCCGAAATGCACCTACTTCGCAACATCGTGCCCAGTCGGGAGACCGCGTCTAGCCGGTGTAGATTCCCCAGAAGGATGGGAGCTTTTGGGTCTCCAGTATTGACTGATAGGGACTGGAATGACTGGAATACTGTTCACGAACCCACCAAACTCAATAATATCCAATGTGGAAGTAGTGCTACTCGATTATCGTCTATCTCGAGCCTCTCTGGCGCGTTTGACTTTGCTTCCGTGTTCTTCCCTAGCTGGGAAATTTTGTACTCGTACTAATTTCTCGAGCTGAAAAAGGGGCATCAATCGTTCCAGGAGCACGGTGGTTGTGCGTCGGATTGCAATTCGAATACTGGATCATCATCCGCAGGTCGCCTGTTCAATCCAGGCCTGGAACTGATCTTTTTGCGGCTTGAATTGCCTGAATTGGGCAAGAAACGAGGGAGTTATCAAGTTTTTGATGTTCTGGAGGACGGACTGGAGTCTGGGTACTTGAGTCCGACATCCTACAAGCTATCCTACAGCATCTGGTAGTCTGGTTTTCCTTGACTTCCTTATTGAATGCAATTTGGCTGCTGAATCCCTGCGAGACGTTGGTTAGCGACTCGGGTGGCAAATGCAAATTGCTTCGCTGAAGGCTGTCTCGAGCTCTGCACCTCCGGAACAATACCCCTCTTGCATGCAACAAAGTATCAGTAGGCATGGGAAACTCCTAAGAACGTATGACAAACGCCAAAGTAGCCACTAGAATTGAAATGGAGCCGTTTGTAGAGCGGTCCCGACGCGACAAGTGAACCTTGACACGGGATGACAACATGTGCGCTCGGCAATGCACGCTGGTTCCTTCAACCAGCCGTCAAAGAGGCTTCAACCATTGAAATTGCCCCATCCCTCGTCTCAACGAAAGTATAGATGGCCAGCTTGCAAGTAACGCAGCAAACGCCGTACTTGTCTCTTCCACAAGAAGAACTGCGACTGAGTGTTTGGACATTGGAGAACCGGAAACGATATACAGTGACCGGCCGACCAGCACGTAGAAAGTACCAGAGCACCTCATCATAGATGATACCAGAATCGGGTGATATATGAGGGAATCTAGTCCTTCTCTTCTCTGGGACCCATCTGCACTTTTGCAAATCCACCGCGGGAAGGTTTTCAATATCGACGCGGCAAATGCCGTTGGCAATGCGGAGGTCGCCCCTCGGACTGCCATGAAAGAAGCTTAGAGCATTCTCGAGTCACCAACGCTTGCTTCGACACTGGTGTAAACGTCCATCTTGCAAACTCATAGCGAATTGCTAAACGATCTGCCCGTAGAGACGGCTATGCGACTGAGTTTCCTGACGGCTGGGAACACGCACAACAGCACGGACAGGAAGCCTATCGAGCAGGTGATACGATTGAATATTCCAAAACGCTCACAAGAGTAACTTACAGCATGACGTGGGTGACCGTACTCTTGATGAGAGAGGGTGGAGTTTCCGAGTGAACGGCAACCAAGTAGCTCATCAAGTACAGTACATGGCAGTGTGCCGCGCTTTTGACACGTAATATGCGTGCGCCCAGAGCATGAAATGCGCTTAGTCGCGATCAACAGCGTGCTGCATCCATTCTTGTTCGACGGTTTCTGACGTTTACATATAAGCCAACCAACGGTGTCCAACCTTTGCGACCGCCAACCATGTCCAACCTTTCTGATGACACGCTGCGTAGGGTAAGTGGTGTGGTTTCATGAAATCTTCCCACCGTTAGCTCATCCGCTGCGCCTTGAATAGATCCTAGAGCAGATCCAGCAGCAGGTTCGTTATCATCCTTTACTTCAACGCGTCGATAACCTGCTAACGCCTTTCCTTATCAATCCTAGGCAGTGGCCTCTCAGCGATCGCTCAGTATCGTCAATGCTCAGATAACAAGCAAGAACCGGGAGAAGAAGATTCTCGAGTTGACGACGCGGCAGTTGAATGCGATTCCTCGAGATGAACAGGTAAAGATGTACAAGGGGGTTGGCAAAGCGTGAGTTGCAGTCGTGATGCGTCTGTGTTGAGAGTCTGTGCTGATTCATGTGTCGTCGCGTTTAGGTTTATCATGCAGCCGAGGGAATCCATCTCTGCCGAGCATGCAGCACAACAGAAAGGCATCACAGAGGATCTAAGTAGCTTGACGAAAAAGGTTGGCATCTATTCCCTCAACCGACCACACGCACAACAATCACTGACTCAAGGTCTGCACAGGCAAAGTATTTAGAAAAGCAGTTGAATGACGCGCAGGGTCAACTTAGAGATATTGTACGTTCACTCCCTGTCGTTCATCAATCTCGACACTCGCTAAACTCCTCTCTCGAACAGTTTCATAACCAGCAGCGGGCAGAATAGACTGCAAGCATAGCATCACTGTATCAATAACATCAATCAAGAAATGAAACCGCATCCGGGGTCTTCGTTGTATGACATTTTCCCATTTTCCCGGTAACCAACGTTACGAGGTTTCATGCCTCGTCAGCTGGCTCGTCCTATCATCTGGTATTTCTTTCCTGCTTTTCTGTTTCTCTCCTCTTTCTTTTCCATCCTTCCCCCTCTCTTCCATTCCACCCTCTACTAAAGAACCTTTTCCGAACGCATAAGTTCAACCCGTGCTTTTCACTAAGAGCGCGTGGGAAATGGAATCGGGCTCTCCAAAGTTGGGTAACATCAATGTATAGACAACGTCTTATTTGATTACGGTACGTTTTATAGTTTCCTACGGAACGTTAGCCGATTGTACCATAAGATACATCTCCTTGTTTCGTTTCGTTATATGAATATGGATCAGAATGAAATACTAGACAAGTCTAGTCAGCTGCTCAGTCAGCTAGACTTTGCCAACCCGAGAATCGTCTTCTCTCAGGTTCTTGCTTGCTATCTACGTATTGACGATATTAGCCGTCCGCCGGGAGCAGGAGGATGTGGATAGACGTTGGCATACTGATATTGCGTCGGATGGGATGTAGATGGACGTGTTGCTGTGACCGAACCTGCTATACGATAGCTCTTGCACCAAGAGCAAGGAGAATCGTGGTTGCGAGCTCGAGCCAGTTCTCGAGCCTCTTTCAGCTCGTCTTGCTATCTGAGCCCACCTTTGGATTAAAATAGCCCCTCGAGCCAAAACCCAGCCAATATTTGTCCACCTCGTGATGACGTATGCATGCATTTCCGCCAGAAATCCAGAACCGACACCGGCTCGATGTCCGGCTTTCTTCGAGCCAGCTTTCGAGCCGAACCATGCAACGATGCCAATCATCCACTTTCTTTTTCCTTATACCCTCGGTCCATACCGTCCCAGATGTTAAGAACAGCATTTCGAACGTTAAACGCTCACCCCACCACTAGAAATACTACTGTCAAACGTTACCTTACTGCTTCTCCCATCATGTCTCGCGTTCAAGGAACTGAAAGCTTTAGCGTGGGTCTTCAGACAACGCAGGCCGCACGTCCCTTCTACTGATGGCAGTCTCCCTCTTCTAATCTCAGTTCAACCATACCATGTTGAGGATCAAGGATCCCAAGAAGTCGTTGAAGTTCTACCAGGAAATCATCGGAATGGAACTACTGGATAAACACTCGGGAGGTGACTTTGTACGTAGCCTTCCTCCTTCACGACCATCCCCTCATCTAGATACTCATCCTGTTGTTGCCCGTCCTTTTTCCCAGACTCTCTACTTCCTGGCGTTCCCGCAAAAGGGTGATGAGAACTTGTCGGCCGAGGAGAAGGCCAAGAACCGATTCAACAGGGAAGGTATCCTCGAACTTACGCACAACCACGGAACCGAGGATGACCCCAACTTTAAGGGATACGCGAACGGTAACGAGGACCCTGGACGAGGCTTCGGTCATATCGCCATGTGAGTGCTCCATCCTGCTCCCCAAATCCGATTTGAGCGGTGTTTGTTGCTAAACAGTATGATATTGCCTTTCTATTGAACAGCTCCGTCGACGATGTCGAAAAGACTTGTGAACGATTCGAGCAAATGGGTGTACGATTCAAGAAGAGGCCTTCCGACGGCAAAATGAGGCATATCGCTTTCATTCTCGACGAAGACAACTACTGGATCGAGGTTGTTCCCAAGAAGATGTCGTTGTGAATCGAAGCGAAATTGTGAAAGTGGCTTAGCCAGAATATCTGCTTGAAATGCAGAAGAGGCTGCCGTGTTGGCGATATGTCAAATGCCACTCTATGAATAAAAGAACACAATGAAAGCTTAGTCCGACTCGCGATTTCCCCCATCACGTGCACTGCAGTCACCGTTACCTTTGTCAGAGCATGCACATGTAGGATCTGCGTCTTGGCGCCCACAATCACGTTCGGCCAGGTTTGAAAGCACATTGCACTCGAGGTGCTCTGTATCGAAATTGGAGTTCGTCAACTTTGCCGTCGTGGAACAACCGATCTCGACTAGACCGTGTTGTAGCCTGGAGTCGCATCGTTATGTGAGAAATGTAAGTACGGCATACATTTTCCGATGAAAATCGACTTTACTTTGGCATCGGTCATCGCCAATCCGTACCTCGTAACGGGGTTTAAAAACAAATTATATAGTAGCATGTCAAACCACGACATCTTTCCGATGCCCTCTTCTTCGTAACAACCACAATGCAGCACCAGCGTCTGCAGCCCTACCGGAATGAGCACCGACGTACTCATGCCCCCCACTGAAGTCCGGCACTGCTGAAAACCCACAGCCTCCACCACATCATTTGCGACCTCTTCTATTCTTGTCCTTGCCCGATCCGCTAGTACCCGCATCATCCGCTTTATCTGGCAAGAACCCTCCGATTTCTAATGCATCTCGGGCAGCTTGATTGATGAGTTTGAATCGTTCCGGGCCAAGTAATTGTCTGTATGGGCGAGAGAAAGGTTAGCGCAATTCGCGAGGCGCAGTACGGACGAACTCTTACCCTCCGAACTGAAAATGAGCAGACGCGAAAAAGCCAGCATATCAATGGTCAGCGGGAAGTCAAGCGGCAATTGCATATTCGACTTACCCATCGCGAGACGACGACCAGTACGTCTATCATGGAGCGAGACGAGGAGATAACGCGCAGAAAGTGGCAAGATGAGTGCCTCATCGCTAACGCAAGTCTCGTCAACTAGAGCACCTACTCTCGAGTTCCTGATAGGTTAACAGAAGCTGCCTATCAGTACAAGGTAGTTTTCTGTTCCGCTATTAAGACTTACCAGAATCTGTAGCAGATGCGCCAGACGCCCGCCAGCGGCAGTCTCTCCATCATCGTCATTATCTGTTCCAAGTGTCAGTCGTTTGCGAATCGAAGCTCCACCCGAATCGGCACTTACCAGCCACAATGACCTGCTGTCCCGGTTTCCCGATATCTTCCTGGTCCTTTATGATCCGATAGGCATGGATGACTGGATGCGCGGCTTTCGCAATCTTCTTATCGCTCAACAAGTGATGTATCACCAGCGGAACCTCGAACGGGTTTGTCACTCGACATGCATGGCCGATGAAGACTGATTTGGAAACCATGATGGGTGGAGACGAGTGAATTTTAATGTGTAGTGGTAATGAAGGTGATGTAAGCGGCAAAGAAGAAAAGGAGGGGAAACTTGTGGGCTGTGGTGGTAGCGGGATGGTCTTAGGTGATGAGCTTGAGGAGGTGGACATGTTTGATGATTGTCTGATCGTGGTCGTTGGTCCTTCGTGGTTGTTTGGTACGATACCATCTCCATTCTTCTTCTCCTTTCCCGCCTCTCTCAGCTTTTCACCTTGGATCCTCTCTGCTATTCTGGCCAAATACCAATCCTTGGAGGCCTGTAAAGCATGTTCTATCCCTTCGAATACGCAGACATCACCAGGAGTGAAGGCGACTCCGTTTGATGAGATGTATGTCTTAGTCACGCTTCCGAAAAGGTCGGCATCCATGCTAAACTGTCCAATGTATCTACCGAGAAGTTGCAGTTGCGGTGGAGCTGTTGATGGGTAGTGTGGACCTAGCGACACGAGGATCCTTAGCAGAGGCGGTGGTGAAGCGTCGTCCTCGTCGATAGGGACAGAGTCGAGCAAGCTGATCCGATGCTGAGTTTCTCGCCATGACGGATCATCAGGTGCGAAGAGGGGCAGTACAATCTCGTAACGAAGTCGTTTTCCGGCTGCCAGGTTGACGAGCTCGTCGTTCACTTGTAGATTGGCTAGATTGGCAATCATGTTTTCCAATCCAGTGGTTCCAATCTTGCCATTTGTCGTTGCAGATCGTGGTGGAGAGCTGGCGCGACTGCTTCCCGGCGTAGCTCTTTCTCTTGCACTAATGATACTGCTAGGCCTGCTTCCTTGTTCAGACATGTGAAGACGACAAGCATCTTCTCCATAGATCGCAGCGAGGGATTCCATCTCGAGCCCTATTGCGACCGTGTGTGGGTCATTCTCCATCGCGTCCGGAGAAGTCAGGCTTTGGACAAGAGTTTGCCAGGCGGACATGGTGGATGTGTTTCGAGAGATTGACTGTAATATGGCAATTCGAGGTGTTCTGTGCCGTGTAGAGTTGCCTAGCCATGCTAGATATCAACAATCACTTGACCTCCTCTTCATCATTAGCTAGGTTGTTGCGTCGTCGTCGTCGGCGATGATCGAATGACGAAGGCCGCCGGCCCCCGAAGCTTGATTGATCTCTTCCTCCTCCTCATCCCCGTCTTCTCTACGACGAGATGTAAAGATGGGATGGATGCTGAGTGGTATCATTAGTATACGTGACCACCTATATTCAACCCACAAGCCAAATCACTAGCTTACCGCAGAGACCGCCCTCGGATTCTCCAGCTTGGTGGAAACCCTAGGCTTGAAGAAGGACTGGTTCAGGCAAGTTTCTCCCCACTGTTTGCAATCACTATGCAAGCTTACCGTAAGTCTCTACACCCCTCGTAGCCATGGAAACCTCAGCAGCGCCTGCACTCCCATCTCTGCTGCTCGAGACATATCACGAGCTACATCCGGACCGACCTCCTCCCGACCTCTTCAACAAACAATCAACGGAATACCTTACTCGGCTTACAGGCTACTCGCTCAACTCGCTCACGTCTGAGCCGTCTCGGATTGCCGACGAGCACGATTTCGTAGGACGAGAGCTTACATCGTTATGTATTGGCGAATACAAGAGCTTTGTCGCGGTACATCAATGCGAGGAGCAGGTCCGAGGTGTACTGGATGACTTTGATGCGAGTCTCGAAGAGCTGCGGAAAGCAATCCCAGAGCTGGAAAGGGAGTGCGCGACGTTCATTCAGGAGACCAGTGGGATTCAAGCCGACAGACGACGCGCACAGATAGTCCTCGAACATCAAGATAAACTCGTGGACTTGCTGGATATTCCGCAGTTGGTCGATACATGCGTGAGGAATGGCTACTATCATGAAGCCATGGAACTTACAGCACATACCCGTCAACTCGTCCTACGCCATCCAGACGTTGCGCTCGTTCATTCCATCTCGGCACAAGTTACTTCTATCATGCAACTCCAACTTTCCCAACTTGTTGCATCTCTACGCGAACCAGTCAAGCTTCCCGTTCTCGTCAAGTCGATTGGCTTTTTGCGAAAGATGGGTAGCTTGGAGGAAGACGAGTTGCGTCTTGCATTCCTGGAATCGAGAGCGCAGTGCTGGCGGGACCATGTGAAGGAGCATGTCGACAAAGAAAGACATGAGCCTACGCGGTACGTCAGGCGGTACGTCGATGCGTTCAGAGAATTGCAGTATGATACTGTTTCGCAATACACTGCTATATTCCTTGATCCGTCGACCTTTCGCCTCCACAACCATATCAGTAACGGCAATACAGTAACCCTGGACATCGCTTCCCGTGCTCAGGCGGTCGACCTACTCGTTCGGTACGCACATCAAGCGATATCCGACCTACTACAATGCATCACCATGCATGTACCGTCCATCACCGATCCATCTTCACTCGCTTCTCTCCTGACGCAGCTCGGATACACCGCCCTTTCCTTTGCTCGAGTCGGAATGGATTTCTCTGCTCATTTGCCAGAAGTTTTCGAGAACGCCATACAGCAGTTGACGACTAGTGGATGGCATAACGCAGTGTCGAGCGTGGTAGATAGGCTGAAGCCGCCTTCGTCCGCTATTAGAACAGGATCACCGTCGGGAAGATCCGACATTGATTCAGTGCTTGCGCCGGGATTCTTGATTTCGGCGGAATTGCTCGCTACCCTGACGCGATCCGGCGCTCAAGCCTATACACCGCCCGTTCATGGACCGTCATCGTCAAAGACCGTACCTCCGCTGTACCTGACGTCTTATCCGCTACTCGCGACATACACAAACTCGACCCTCGTCACGCTCAACTCCTTGCGTCTGCTCGCTCCTGTCGCACTGTTCCCTCGACTATATTCCAATCTACTTGATAACCTCACAGAGTTTGCGCAAGCTCTCCTTTCCTATGCAAACAACGTCACAGGACAAGGCGACACAGCTTATCTACCACCTGCGCGACGCAGACCAGAAGGTCTTCGACGTAATACAAGTATCTCGAACCGCGATCAGTTAGCCGAACGTACCCAGGCACAGGAAAGAGATGGTAGAAGAGTGTTGTCGACCGTGCTGGACGCCTACGTAAATGGTTGTGTCGGCTTCTTGAAAGCGGCACTCGTCGAAGGGGTATATCATAGCCGATTCGGTAGCGTGCAAGATATCGACAGCGGCAAGCAGACGACGGTAGAGGTTCATCAGAGCAATCGAAAGCTGTCAGAAACGGTAGACGAGTTGAAGAGATGGGTCGAAAAGCATGCCGAGCTGCCAGCGGAACGGGAAAAGGTGTCACCGGAGGGAATCGAGGAAGAAGAAACAGCAAACGAGATTGCTCCCCCTACAAACGATTCCGCAATCGGTACTATAGTAGACCGCGCTCGACAGAAGGACGCCATAGAGATGTCGACCGATTCCACTAGGAATGGGAATCTGGCTGCCAAGCCAAAGCTCAGATCGTCATCCCCGGTCGTCGCAGATGGACCCACGGCAGAATACAACCTCGAAGCTGATATCCAAACGATGCCTGAAATCGTCGACAGTGAAGCGGGTCTGGCAGCACTCTCCGCTGGCGCAACCACAGCGGAAGCAGCACAACACCCTGCGCCAGTAGATGCAGGGCAGATAGAGCCGATAGAACAGGTTGACGATGCATCCGATGTGCACAACGCAGCATCAATGGAGCCAGAGTCACGTATGACTGTTACCGAACCACCCGAGGTGCCGTCCACAAGGGAGCGCAATGTGGTCGAACAAGTACTCGAAGTTGCGGTAAAGTTCCCTGAAGTAGCGGAGGTCGCCGAGGGAGTGGCAGAAGGCACGGAGGGCGTTTCAGTACAGGTCATGGGAGAATTACAGATACCTTCCGTCAGCGCAGACTCGACTAATCTAGACGACGCAAAACCCGTACCAATTGTTCCCGACACCAGCGTTCACCACGAGTCAGCTGGACGTGACATCCTAACAGCAACTGGATCCAGTAACAAGAACGACACGACCGACATGTTAGACGAGCTGATAAAGGCGAAACAGGTCGCCGAAGCAATGGCCTCGGAAAAGGACAGCCATGAACAGCATTCCGACGTAGACGCGAACCCTACGGATGTAAGCGCGAAACCTATGCCAGACGACGATGTGCCAGCACATGATGACGCTCCGTCTATCACATCGGACACGACAACTCCTGTCGCATCTTTGGATATGACGGTTTCGACAGATGTTCCGCCGCCTGCCAACGGTCCCCAGTCTGAACAGCACTCAACCAATTCCCAGAATCAGACGGTACCGACTCAAGACCAGGATCACGCTCGTACTCGAAACGAACTGCCTAACGGGAATGGAGCTCACACGGCAATGGAGGAGAGCTCAGTGACGATCGAGCGTCAGCCTACACAGCCTCAACAGAAAGAGCAGGGGTCAGCAGCTGCGGAACCTGAAACTGCACCAACATTAGCAGCGGCCTCATCTGAGAAGCTTAACGTCGTACGGTATGAGCCTCCCGCTCCTGCGGAGATTGTCGAGCCGGTTACAGAGTCTTCCATTGCGCAGGTCGAAGATTGCGAGGAGGATGTAGGAGAAGGCAACGATTCGTCGCCTCCAACGCCACATGAGCCTGCTACTCCTGGGGACGAGAGCAAAGTGGAGGCAAGTTTTTTGAAAAGTGTCGCCAACGGGAAGTCAAAGAAGAAGAACAAGAAAAAGGGAAAGAAATGATGAATGCACGCTGAGAATCTTGGGAAGCACGATGATGCGATTCGAAAAGGCATCTGGGTCGGGTTGTATGCAGTGCATAGAAACATAGAACACGCATTAGGAAACTTTCTTGCGTGCCAAGGGGAGTTGAAATGCAACCGCATTCAACGGGTGGCATCTAGGGCGTATACTCTACAACAAGCATTTCAAGGCGTCTATGTCCATCCCTTCAACCTCTGTACTATCTTGGCTATCGGTTGCCCCTCGTCGCCCAAATCTTGCATAGCTGCTGTCAACTCTGATACATTCGTGCAATCCGCGGCTCTTCTCCACCTTTCCATGTCCGCGGTTTCGACGTCCAACGCCCGCATTGCATTCGAAAGGTAGCCAAGGTCTGCGCTCAGCTGAGCGGAACCAGTCGACGTCAGTGGCGGTGACAATGAAGGTAGGACGTTGCGCGTCACATGATTCAAGAGGGTCAACGTCAACGAGGTAATCCAGGCGTGCAGAACGAGCTCCGTGGGGATCGGCTTCTCCAGAGGTGTCTGAGGTGATGACAAACTATGATGTGTTGTCGGGAAAAGCGCCTTTGCATTCAAGCTTCCGCCAGTCATGTCTTCCAGGGAACCGCTTCCCTCCTCGTCCCTCATACGCAAAGCTTCAGCCAGCATTTCTTCCTGCACACCTTCAAGTTTTCCCAACTCCCAGCCCATGATCCCATCTTCTTCGGTGACGCAAACTTCTAGAACACGAAGAACGCCAAGGACCGTTTCTGTCACACGGGTGATTTCGTCCGTCGGTGAGCGAGAGAAGGTCGGTACCTGAAGGTTTGGCATGCCGGGAGCCCGCCTTTGCTGCTTGTCCTGCTGCGACCAGACCGCCGAAGCAGGATACGTCTTCAAGATTTCGTACGGTGTCGTGAGAAGCAGGGCAATCAACTGCCTTTGTGTCGTCCTTGTGATCCGATCTATGGCATCGCTTGCCGGTCTGACATGCGGCGAAAGGTCTTTAGATTCCAGCAGTGTCGTTCGAGCCATAGAATTTAGCGTGGATTGTAGCAGGATTTTTCTGCCTCCGCGGGTCAGATTCGAGGTACTTGCCAAACCTTCGTGCCGGTTCAAGTCGCTGATCCAGGCAGACATCTCCCTCTTGATCTTGTCCAGTGTCCTTTTCAGTTCTCGAACTCCAGCCAAAACTTCCAGACCACCTGCAAACCCAGCCCAGACATCCCCTTCCCTCGAACCACCGTCGCCTTCGAACCCAGCGAGATCATCCAGTTCATCACGAAGCGAGGGGTCAAAGTTATCCTTTTGATTGCCCTGATTCGATGTATCGCTGCTCCCGGTGATATTGCCGCTCTCGAATAGCGTCTTGACATCCCTCTCGCTCTCCTGTGCTACTCGAGCGACGATTTTGCTCACATCCGTGACAGTCTCAAAGAGCGCCCAAGAACCGGTAAAGGTTTCCGCCCTGACCTTGGCTTCCGTTGCCATCCGATATACTGTCTGAGCACGGTCTCGCAGTAGCTTGGCCAACCTGCCAGCGGTCTGAGCGTTGTCGTCCCTTGAGAACCTGGAGACTGGATCACTCTCGTATGTATCTACGAGAAGCCGATACTCGAGTGCCGCATAATCGGAAAAGAAAGGCACGAACGGATCGTAGAGCGGTATATCCCAGTCCGAAGGAAGTCCCAGATCCTGGTCGTCGGTTTGCTGCCTTTGTGGGTACATTCCGGAAGAGGAGACCTGACTGCCCACCGATAACGCATCGACGCCAAGAAGGCCGGACGGACCGGCTCTCGAGTACCGCCGCGAATGTCGTTTCGAGGCGGTGCTGGTGGATGAGGGATCAACAACGGATGAAACGCTACCGGAGCGAGATCGGCTACCTCCTGTTTGAGGATATGGGTTCGCCAACGGTGACTGTTCAAGTATGGACGACGGCGACGATACCAGGTGGATCGGTGGCGGCCTTCCCGTAGTGCTCGATATCGACGCTCGACGACTGCGCGTGCCTGTATCGCCCTTGTTCTCCAACACTGCTGATTTCTCCTTTTCTGTGCGGCAAAGCTCTACCAACAAGCTTTCCACGTCACGTGCAAAGTCGGTGGTGACCGTCCAGCAGGAGATGAGCTGGAGTAGAGCCTTGTCCCCGGAATAGGTGGCGACTCGGTCTAGGCGTTGCGGAACTGAAGGGCTGAGTGATGCAAGTGTCGTATGTAGGAAACTGACGAGAAGGTCGACAGGATCCGGTCTGGCTGATTCTTTCGTTGATTCTTCAGTGGCTGCTGGTGTGACTTCGGCGGAAAGTATCGGTAGTATGCTTCGTTCCGCTCGTATTCTCGTCAAGAACTCGCCAAAGAACTGCTTCAAAAAGGCGCTAGTTGTGATCGCATTCGAATCCTCCCCATCTCTCCTGTAGGATTCCTCCAACAGATTCGCATCCGACCATAGCTCCTCGAGCGCGCGACGTCTGTTCCTAAAGTAGACGCTGACAAAAGTCGACGGTCGAGAAATTTGGCGGAAGAGAGCGTGAACAGCAGATATTGTTGGTATTCGAGGAAGATCGACCGCATGAGATGAGCTCCGGCTGAAAGCCATGGTTGTTGGACGAGGAAGGAGGTTACGAGCGGCGTCGTCCAGTCGTAATCCCAGAGAAGCGAGATCGTTTTCAGTTTTCGTTTGTTGGCCGTCCTCCTTGAACTCTCCCTCCCGGTTCATAGTGTCCTCTAATAACGTCGTCAGCCGTCGTTCCGCTTCATCCTCGAGGCTCGTTAATAGCCGATTCCTCGCGTTCCATTCTGCTGGCGTTTTCCGGAACACTTGGAGACTCGTTCGAGCGTCCTGTAATCTTCTCGCGGCTTTCTGGATGCCAATGTAGGCGGAGGTGACGTCGGAGTTGTCTGATACCGAGGATAGATAGGAGTGGACCTGGGATTCGAGGGTCGACCATGATTCGGCCTCCTTCAACACGTCCCGCGCAGACTCCATCCTCGTCTTGATCGTATCCAAGTATTCCAGCCTCCTGAGGACCTGTTCATCCTCTTTTTCTTCTGCATTTCCTTGGGAGTCCATCACTTTCCCTTGAACGTTCCCCAAGACATTCCGCACCTCATCAGCTCCGTCCCGGAGGTACTGTAAATCCCATCCTAGACGTGGAACTGTCCGAGAGATCTCTGATATTGTTCGTTCGAGGGATGTTGATGTGTCTTGTGTAATGAGTGACAGAGTAGTACCTAGCTCCAACACGTGTTTCTCAAGATCATGGAGATCTTGAGCGGTGCTGGTTGAGAGTAGCTGGTTGAGGAGGACAGGGATCGAGTCGGTTTCGTCGAGTGATGAGATGATGGCCGCGCTTGAGAATGCGGATATGATACCCTCGTCCTCGAGTTCCGCCATATCTGTGCGTCCTGTATCTGTATAGGCACAGCCTGAGGACAGGTGACTTGACTAGAGCACGATTCGGATCACTCACAGGAATGAAACCAATGTAGTCGTGCTGGCGGTTCACGTCTCTGGCATGCCGTAGTACTTGCCGCGTGCTGGGATTCCGGGACGCTATGTATGGAATTAGGAGTCCACCGTATCCACAGTCGTGAATGGCTGTGTTGGTGTCGTTTGAATGCTTCTCATATGCCTGACGACTGTATCAGAAACTTGATGTTGTAGCTGGTTGATTGAATGCCCCACTCGCAACTCGACGACTCCTGGAAACCCCCCTCCTACGAACCCCTCCGACAGTTTATCCGACGCCGGTGCAATCGGAGTGATAATGTGGAGGTCACGCTCAACAATTGTGAACAGTCACCAGCCAGCTACTCTGCTCCCTCACAGCCAGCAGATAAGACGAGTATAAAGTACAAGGTATACTGTTGCCTCCTCGAAACCTTCCTCTTGCTTGTACATCCACCAAAAATGGCAGAAGAATCAGACCCTGCATCGCCCGATATCAGTCGTACCGGCACTCCGGTTCCTATCCCGAACACAAACTTGGGACAGTCTCCGTCGTTTGACTACCATGACCAGCAAAAACTACGATACGTGAGTTGATGCGCCGTGGTTGCGTGTCTGTAGAAACATCCAATGAACTGAGCTATGATAACCTATGACACCTCTAGCAAGACGAAATTTATATCTCTCACCATCAACCACGATGGAACCCTTCCTCCCTCTCAAACTCTCTCACTCTCCCGGCAGCCGCCATGGGCGACACTTCTACAGACCACCCCAACGGTCTAACAATGGACACACACCCTCCTCCCTCCCACGGAACCAACATCGACTTGCTCGAAGAAGTCTACGAGAAGAACATGTACAAGCACATGCCGGGGTTCGTTGGTTTGCGGGACGAGACTGATCCGTTGAACGCGGAGAAGGAGGCGATCAAGGCTACGGTTAGCGGCACGGCGAGTCCTGCACCGGTGGTTGATGGTCCTCAGCGAGTCACAGGTGAGTTTTCTTTTTTGTTTATTGCGGTGATTCCTTTGGGTTTCAGGAAGGCAGCGGTTCTTGTGTAACCATGGTCGCCAAGGCTTCTCTCCGGGTGTCTTTGCGGGCTTGCGCTACCCTCCCATATTCTCGACTTCTTCTCTCGGATTCGTGTCAAGATTTCGGATGGAGATGTCCATCTGCTGGGTTGCGATTGGGTTCTGAGAGGAGGAGGGAATAAAAGGAAGCCTTTTTGCAGGGATCAGACGGCTGGCCCGACTTTTTCCGGTCCGACTGTTATATGTCAGAGCGGGAAATCCCTCCAGCCTACCCTTCGTTCCATCTCATCACACCTTTCCTTCTACCCACTTCCCGATTTCCTTAGCTCTTCTCCTTCAAACATGAAACTCGTAGCAGATCCTAGACCACGACTGTTCCATGAACGTACGAAACTTTTGCTGATCGAGGTTGCTGAACATGGTTTTGCAGATAACGGAATCATCTCGGAATTAGAAGGATTATAGTAAGTCGCCATTGTCCCCTTGGTGGAAATCCTTGCCGACTGCTGACCGCACGCCTCTATTGAACTCGCAGTGAACGATTCTCCAACTGTTTGAGTCTCAGAGACAAGTACATGGAGATTTCCCTGCAACGTCTCGGTGACGATCCCAGAGACTACGACGGAAACTTTGCCGGTATCAAGCAAGGCCACGCCGACGTCTCGGGATTACACGCAGACGCTGACCCGTATTCGTCGGAAACCACTCTCCCGTCCAATTCGCGAAACGGACAACCCGAGAAACCCGAATTCGGAAGATGGAACATTTACCCATCCCCGCCGCCTGCTCATTGGCACTGGCAGGGGGAAACGTCTGACGGATCTGCCGTCGTCGGTGAAGGTGGGGAAGGGTACGAGGAGAGTGCACGGGACGCGACGGGGGAAATCAAGTTTGTGCCCGTGGACAAGTTCAAGGAGGAGAAAGAAAAGAGTCGGGGAACGAACGGGAGTGATGGGTTTGATATGGCTGATGTGATTATGCCTGGAAAGGATGAAAGAGGTTGGACTTTTGCGTCGGATAAAGAAGGGATTTACCAGATCTACGATCAGCCAAGTACGTCTATCCCTTCACTGCTTTCCACTCTCTCGCCAGCTGACCGCTACTCGCATCACAGAAGAACCCACAGACACCGCCTCTGCCCCAGCGAAACCCCTCTTCCGTAACGTCTCCCTCAAGGAATACTACACGGACCTGGACGCCCTTCTCGCCGTATGCAGTGATGGCCCAGCCAAGAGTTTCGCCTTTAGGCGGCTAAAGTACTTGGCGAGCAAGTGGAACTTGTATTGCCTGTTGAATGAGTATCAGGAGATTGCGGATGTAAAGGTGCGTTTGTGTATTCGTATCTCTGAGCATGGAGAGCATTGCTGATGTCGTTCGCTGTGTTGTTTCTTTGTAGGCTGTTCCTCATAGGTACGGGATACTATCCTCGACGACTGATCGATCCCTCTGTACTAACCAAACTGCTACTCCTCGCAGAGACTTTTACAATGTCCGAAAAGTCGACACCCACGTACATCATTCGGCTAGTATGAACCAAAAGCACTTGTTGCGATTCATCAAGAGTAGGTCTTTCGCAATTTGAACACGTGCATTTCATCGTCTGACGATCTTGACGCGCATTCCAGGTAAAATGAAGAGAGCTCCTAAAGCCAGCCGCTCTTACCATTCGGTCGAGATGCAATGTGCTGATGCTTCTTCCGTTTGCTGTTCCACAGGAGGTCGTCATCTTCCGAGATGGACACGAGTTGACCCTCGAAGAGGTATTCCAGAGTTTGAACTTGACGGCTTATGACTTGTCGATCGACACGCTTGATATGCATGCGCATCAAGTAAGTAGTCTGTCGGGACACGACATGCCGAGACCGTATGAATCAACTGATTCTGTACCTGCAGGAATTCCACCGATTCGACAAGTTTAATGACAGGTATAATCCTACGTATGTGTCTGGACAACGTGGAATAGATGCAGGTTCGCTTTGCTCACTCGTGCTTTCACAGTGGTTCTTCCCGATTGCGAGAAATCTTCTTGAAAACGGACAACTATCTTGGAGGAAGATACTTGGCAGAACTCACAAAGGGTGAGTCGCACACTGAATCGCTCGTGGGAGACATAAATTAAAGCTGAGAACCTCGGTCTGCGTTCCCAGAACTCATTGCTGATTTGGAGCAAAGCAAGTATCAAAATGTCGAATGGCGGTTGAGTATCTACGGACGGTAAGCGAACATGGTGCAGTTCCTCCTAGACCCCATCTGATGTTGTTTCCATTGCTGCGTCGAATAGAAACCTTCAAGAATGGGACAAGCTCGCCAAATGGGTCGTCAACAACAAGCTGTTCTCCCACAATGTCCGATGGTTGATTCAGGTGCCTAGATTGTACGAAGTGTACAAGGGTACAGGCGCTATCAAGAACTTTGGCGAGATCGTTCGCAGTGAGTTTATATCGCAAGTCGGACTACACATTCCACGCTGATTTTGGGTATCTACAGACTTGTTCCAGCCACTATTCGAGGTGACTCAAGATCCTTCAAGTCACCCGGAACTGCACGTCTTCCTTCAACGGATTGTCGGATTTGACAGTGTTGACGACGAGTCGAAAGCCGAGCGAAGGCTGTTCCGAAAGTTCCCCGTGGCTTCCGACTGGAACACGGCCCAGGGCCCGCCATACTCTTACTGGTAAGCAATCTCCACCACCCCGATACGCAATTTAGAACTTTATTTTTAATCGGGATCGTAGGTTGTTCTACATGTACGCAAACATCTCGTCCCTAAACGCCTGGAGACGATCTCGAGGATTCAGTCAGTCGTTATTGCCTTTTCAATACCGTGACACCGCATCCTGATTGCATTCTATGTAGACACATTCAAATTCCGACCTCATTGCGGTGAAGCTGGTGACCCGGATCACTTGTCGTCTGCTTTCTTGACGGCTCATTCCATCTCTCACGGTATCTTGTTGCGAAAGGTCCCCGCACTCCAGGTGAGCCGTTCTTTGGATATCACGTATTAAACGTTTCTCACGCCGTATCCTCCAGTACCTGTTCTACCTGAAGCAGATTGGTTTGGCGATGAGTCCTTTGTCGAACAATGCGCTGTAAGCACGCCACGTTTGTCTAGCACTTACAAAGACAGCTTTTGACTTGGCGATTCTGCGACAGCTTCTTAACATACGAACGAAACCCTTTCAAGGACTTCTTCCGTACTGGGTTGAACGGTAGGTCTTGCTTGTTCAATTAAATGTTTGCAAGTGGGCTGACAATTAATCCGTGTGATTAGTGTCCTTGTCTACGGATGACCCTCTGTATATGTCATTCGATATCTACCGTGGATACGATAACTAACATGGCCACGCTTTGTATTTTCTCCTTACAGGCAATTCCACTTGACCAAGGTATGTTAGCTAGTGACTGATGGTAGATGTTTCCCGAACTGAATTATGTCTTCACTACAGGAACCCCTTATGGTAAGATGACTCGAACTCATTCGGGAAGAAACATTTAACACTTGATATCCACACAGGAGGAGTACTCGGTGGCAGCGCAGGTAAAGATTCTAGATCTTACCTGCGGATTGAAACGTGGCTGAACCCTGATTTCCTCTAGATCTACAAGTTCACTCCTGCCGGTGAGTCTTCCCATGCTCGTGTTCGAACGACGCCTTGAACGCAGCCCCCTTTTCAGATATGTGCGAATTGGCGAGGAACTCTGTTGTTCAAAGCGGCTGGGAAATGCAGGTCAAGAAACACTGGTTGGGCAGAAAGTTCTACCTTCCCGGCGTGGTCGGAAACGATATTGACAAGGTACGTTGACTCTTGGCTGTTTATATGACGCAGATATCGACACTAATATCACCCGTCCGTTTGCGTAGACCAATGTTCCCAACATCCGATTGGCTTACAGGCATGCTACCCTTCTCGAAGAATTGTACGAAGTCTCCCGCCTTGTTTCCCATTATAGCAGCGCTGACCCTTTTCGCATACAGGTCTCTGATCAAGAGCAAGGGCCGAATGCAAGTCTCCCCGGAACCATCTGTAGCGATCGCCAACGGTCACTCCGGCGCCTCTACGAACCAGATGCCCGCGTCCATGCAATCCATCAACCCGGCTTCTGCATTATCTACCTCGCCAAACAAGTTTCCCAAGATCCCTGTCAATGGAGGTGACGCTATCCCGGGTATCTCTGCCTTGGATGAAAAGGTCCGACAACACGGCGCTATGCGAGGTGTAATGAAGAATGTATGATCGTAGAGGTGTCCATGTTAGGCAGATCATAATGGAATCTTGTACGATAGAGTCAAGAGCACAACTTTTGTGGCTATTTGTCTATATATTTATGGGATAATTGATGTCTAGACCGCATTGACCGGGTCTATGACCTGAGACGGCCGTGTAAGCCCGTCTCTGCCTCTGTTTAAGCTGCAGCTGTAGTAAAGTGTAAAGTAGTTGTTGTCGAAATGCTGCTGAGCTGAAAGGAGCACGCGCGGATACAAATTCAAACCACTCATCATCAGATCCCCTCCCTCGGCGGTGTCATATGATGGCGCCCTACATTGAATTTATCTTGCCCCCTTCTTGTCTACCTACGTCTGCCTCTAACGGCCAACCCGCAACAATGAGCCAAAACCTATTTGGCGGCCTCGACCGTCCTACCGCACTCTCTTCGGATTCACCATTCGCGATCGCAAGCCATGCAATGGCGGACAAGTCGAATCCTCAAGCACCGAGGATGAAGCTCCCACAAAGCAAAGCTGTTGCCCAAGCACAACAGTTTGCACAACAGCATCAACAACAACAGCAAAGACAGCAACAGCAGCAGCAGCAGCAGCAGCAGCAGTATCAACAGGCCTCTCCCTCCGCCGCACATCCGGGCAACGCTGGTCCAGAAGCCTCTGCTCTCCGCACACACGCACGGGACGCATACATGGGCGCAGGAGCATACAATCCTCACACCGGGACATACGGTGCTCCTTCGGGGCACAATAACACCGCGGCATCACCATCTTCTCGTAGTAATCAAAGCAGGGGAAGCATGGCACCGCCGGAAATGAGGCTCTCTCGGTCCCCATCGCCTTATACATCGACAAACCCGAATTTTACGGCGCAGCAAGGGTTTGCGCAGGCTGTTATGATGGCTCAAGGGTCTGGCGGTGGCGGTGGCTCCAGTGGAGTACCGATCGGTCAGGCTGGAGGAGGAGGAGGAGCGGGAGGAGTGCAGAGTCCACCGGCGTTCCCGGCGCATTATCAGCAGCAATTTGCACAACATGTCGGCGGTGGTAACAATGACCAGCAGGTATATTCCCCTGCTGGATCGTACCAATCTGCTGTTTCTCCTCAACAACAACACCAGCCACACCAGCAAAATCAGCAAAATCAGATTTACACAGCGCCTTCACCTTCTCAATACGCCGTCCATCAATCACCCTCCCAAACGCAAAATCAGGCGTATGGCCCATCGCCGCCGTACCACCAAACACAACAACATCAAGGTCAACCGGCGCACCACCGTCCTTCCTCGCATCACTCACAGGCACCTACCTCGCCGTACGAGACGATACAAAGTCCCGGAGCAGGCAACTATGGAAGTCCTGCAGCGCCGGCGAATTTGGGTTCTCCGGCTGGACAGGGACAGGCGCCAGTTTCTTCAACGGGGAGGAGAGGTCTCGTTCCTCCAGCACCGGCGGGGACAGATGCGGAACTATGGCAGATGTACGTTCGAGCGCGCGTGTATATCTCACGCTACTGTCACCAAACCCCTAACGTAACGTCCTTCTGGCACGCAACAGGTTCTCTGTGATGGATATCGACAAGTCGGGCCAGTTGGAGGCGAATGAGGTGCAGGCGCTGTTGGCGAAAGATTACCGATGGGCGAATATCGAGCCGACAGAGGATTGTGTAAAGATGGTGAGTCGTCGCACGGCTGTGTGTAGACACAGGTGGTAATTTTTTTGGCTAATTTCGTCGTGTTATTCTAGTTGATGAGTAGGTATTGTTCTTGATGCGAAAGGGAGATGGGAGGGGCTTATGGTTTTGACTGTAGATATTTTCGATACGGATCGCAGTGGGACCATCAACTATGTCGAATTCGAGGGCCTCTATCGGTATATCACGGTACGTCACAGTTTATAGTACAAGACGACACCCGTGCTAAACCCTTGGTTTCGCAGGACTGGTACAACATTTTCCAACAATTCGACCGGGACCGCTCTGGCACGATCGACCGAAAAGAACTGGAACAAGCGCTCACGTCCTTTGGCTACCCTCTCCCCTCTGACCTCGTCCGTAAACTAGAGAAACGGTACGCACCACCCAAGGGACGAAACGATACACGCCCTCGTGGCGTGACGTTTGATCGGTTCTTGATGGCCTGCGTGACGGTCAAGCATTTCACGGAAGCGTTCCGGCAGAGGGATGTGCATCGGGAGGGGAAACTGACGGTTGATTATAGTACTTTTATGGATTTGTGTCTGAGTAGCCCTGCGTAGGATAGGATACGGTTGTGTTCGAGTAGCCGCTTGTAGACTTGTAGAGAGTGATACTCGGTTGTGGTGTATGGTTGAGTCACGATCCACGCCCTGTGCACGTGATACGAGCTGTGTGATTTGTTTCCGCGCTCGGCCCCTCGGAGGAGGATGGACGAGAATTGAGAGTGATAATATGTTTCAGGTTGAGCGCCCAGGTAATTGCTTAAATGCTAAAGAGATAGCAGCAGGCCTGTCAAGTGTAGACCATTCCCTTACTCTACTTGTATCCGCGCATGGAGACACCGCTTGACTCCAGAGGAGGAGGAGGTGATGCACCAGTACAACAAGACCTATCACTGGAGACAACCCTCTCCTACCTATGTACCTTTCTCACACGCAACCTCGGCGCTCACTACCCACCTCAGACCATCACCCACCTACACTCACGCATACGGCACCACCTCATCCCAAAACTCGCACCAACATGGGACCCCTTGAACCCTTCCTCTGGGTGCGGCGTACGTTCCCTTATCGCAATGCCTGGACGCTTCCCGACTCCTTTGGTGCAAGCAGCCGTCGAAGCGGGAGTGGATCCAATTAGGTGGGCTCATGGGATGAGTGAGGGTGGGGAATGGCAAGTGTGGGTTGATCCGGGGAGTATCTGTTGGAGGGATGGTGGGTGGGTTTGGGTCGAGGACGGGTATGAGAGGGAGAGAAAGTATAAACGTGAGTTGCTCTCTTCATGGTGAGGTGAGAGGAGTGTGTTTTGTGAGGTTGTTGCAGGAGATTCAAGGCAGCGTAGGTCAAGTGGAGTAGTAGAGTCGGTCGTCTCGGTCAAAACCTCAGAGACCCAGGTTCTGGCTGCTTCTTCGAGCTCTGCTATAATGCGGACACGTCTCGTCACTCTGGTAGCTTTCGCGCCGAGATTGTTTGCCTTTCTCTTGGACAAGCGACATAGGTCAGATGCGTCTCCTCCGGCACCGTAGGCCATAGGGTCGGAGGACTATTCAGAGGCTGTTGTCAGGTCGACGAAATCAGCTGTAGAATGGGTCTGGTCGGGAACGAGACCGTTTGTAGTGCCTTGGAACCTTTTGTCGCAACACGTCTTCCATGTCACGACCATGCACGTCCTCTGATCGACCCGTACTGACATGACCTCCTGCTCCCTCTAGAAACCCTACATACCGTCTGGCAAACACCATTGGTTCCGTCAACCGCGGACGACCACATAACAATGAGCAGTACCTCATCACGCTCGGTCTCGAGCCCATTCCCAATGGCTGCAAACTCGGCTACAGCCGCTCTTCAGAAAAACCAGCAAATGCGGCAGCAGCAACAACAGCAAAACCCGCAACTTGATACCCATTTGCCTTCTCCTTCTCAGGCGCAGCCTGGAGGAGGAGGACAGGCCCTTCGCGCACCCGCTGTCTTCAGAATACCGGTCGCACCGTTCCCATTCCCGCCTTCTTCCCTCCCTCAGACGCCGATAAAGCAGCTAGGCAGTCTCTCGCTCCGGGATGGGAATGATGCAGCCGTTCCGACGCCCGGGCAACGTGTGGTGAGGAGATCAGTGTTGGAACCTACGATGGTGACGACCACGATGGCTGACGAGCAGCGCGGTGGTGGTGTGATTGGAATGGGGTATGCGAGCTCTTCGACTGCGGGGGCGTTTGCTGGGAGTGGGTTGTTGGAAGGCGGTGCGCCGTTGGTCAAGCGTGGCACATCGAATCGGAATGTAGGTCCCGAAAGAATACGACGCGACTTACCTGGAATTATGGCTGATCGTTCGTCCGGTCCCTTTTCGCCAGACGTCTTTACCGTCCGCTTCAGCTGGCCTTGCAACGCACCGGTCACCGTTAACGCCAACGACCACCGTAAGCGTGACCACGAGCAATAATATCCCGCCGCCGCCTTTCGGATCCGGTATACCTGGTCAACCGGGTTCAGGCGTCCCTACTTCCGCCCCATCAGGAACGGGGAACGAGTATCTTTCCCACGGGTTTACGCAGCCGCCACCCGTGAAGAGGCATCATTTGAAGAATTGGACGGAAGCGGAACCGAATCGGCTGGTGGCGAGAAGCAAGGTCCGTCCCGCCAAGGGAGGTGATAAAGCGTCGAAAGACGAGGCGAGAGCACAGCCCTCTTCCACGATACCGACAACGACATCAACGAAATCCGGGACATACCCAGGTCTCGGACGTCGTTCTTCTCCGGCTTTGTTGAACGTACCTACCTCTACATCCGATAGCAAGGAGCAGGCACGTCATCCATCAGTGTCTTCGTGTGCTTCTGGGGCAGAGGCGGATACCGAACAGGAGCGGGACACAAGTCTTGAAGAGTCTGATGGTGCGGTGGAGCTGGTGGCTAGAGGTGCGATATTCGTCCCTGCCAAGGCGCTAAAGGTGACTCCTGGAGGGATGATGGCGGGACAGGAAAAGAACGAAGTGAAGCGCAAGCAGTCGCCGGTTCCTGCCATACGGAAGAGGGACGGGGAAAACCCGCAGCAAGACCCGGCGCGTGGTCGGATACCTCCGAATACAACAGTGGATAAACGCAGCGTATCGCCCGTTGCACATGTCGGGAATCCCAGCAAACTCGTCAATAGTGCCGTTCCCGAAGTCCCGCAGAGCGTACAAGGGTATGATGGTGGGAACGTCGGTGTGCTTGGTGGCGGAGTCAAGCTCGGAGGTGGTGGCGGAGCTATTCCGGGAAGCACAAGCTCGCCACCAGTGATGGGCAAGCCGGACCACACGTCTCGGAGCGTCAGTGCCCAGTCGGCAGGAAGAACAGCAGCGAAAATGCGCTCGACGTCTGGATCAAGCGCGTTAGGCGGCATGACAGGTTCAGAAAGCGAAACGACCATCGGCTCGGGCGCGGAAGGCGGGAAAGGTATACCAGGTGGTAACAAGAAACGTCGAGGCCGACCACAACAATCACGCAGCCCCAATATCCCGCACTCACATTCACACGACCCTATTCCGCCGACGCATAATATGCATCATCATCAATGGAGTCCTGTGATACCGACGCATATGCATCATCCGCCGACATCAGGTGGCATGCCAGGCATGCTTGGATGTGGGATCGCCGGTCAGCCGGGCTCGATTGGGTTTACGCCGGGCTCGACACTCGCTCATGGAGGTGCAGGGTGGCAGGGGTACGGAGGCGCTGTGCCTTCTTGGGCTCCGAGGCCTCAGGGTGGACTCGGTATACCGGTCCATTCACCTATTGGGCCACTCGCGCACTCGCCGCCATACGCGTTTGCATCTTCCTCAGCCACTAAGCATGCCGCAACGTCGACGACACGACCGATCATGGGTCCAGCGGTCCCTTCGTTGCCGTCTGGTCATTCTGATAACTCGTCACAGGCACAATACTGGACGTCATGAACACACCGTTTCCGTTGGAGCTCTGTCGCCAATCTTTCAAGCATACAAGTCACAGGGAAAGTCACTGTCATATCCAGAGCAAGGCCGAATCCTACAGCAGCAGCGCATACAACGCCTTTACGTATATCAGTATATCCCACTACATCAACAACATATCCTGCATGGCCCAACTTCTTTGCATATTCGTTTTCGATCCTCCTCTCGATTTTTCGGTATCTTCGCCGCCGTTGCGAGTGCAATGCACTTGCACCTATTACCATTCGGTTTCGGTTTCGGTTTCTTTCATTACATGTATCAGGCATATGACATAGTATCCCTGCCTGCTCTCTGCTTGTACAACTGTTCTCGAACTTTCAGTCGCTCTGTGATTAATGAACTGACCTAGATGTTTTTCGTTGGCATCAGTCCGTCGAGTAAGCCATGAATCCATCACTCGCATCATCATTCTTGGGGGTTGCTCTTGCTGGCAAGATCATTTTCGGTCGAAATTGAGCGTTCTGAACTGGGACGTTTGGTTTGAGCGGTTGGTTCCTGCTGATGGATGTCACAATGAATAAGTGTGAGGCAGCATAACTAGATGTAATATTACAACATACCTGATGAATGTCACAATGAATAAGTGTGAGGCATTCAATCAGGATGGGAAAGGGGAAACACAATGACAGTCTTCCACTGGATAACTTCCTGCAGACAAAAGAAGCCAAAGGAAGCTGTGCGAGATTGCTGGAAAGGAGGTGATGAGAGTCGTAGTATACGATGTGTCATACAACAGTTCCGGCTTAGGAGTATCAGAAGAAGCTGCAGAGGAGGGTAGTTTTTCACGCATACGTGTTTCCGCAAACGCCCGCGCCTCTGCCAACCTCGCTGCGTACCTTTCACCTGTATCGGGAAAGTTATTGTAGGTGTGTTCCGTTTCCTTGATCTTCCCCGTGGATGCGGATGTTGTTGCGGTGGTACTACCCACAAGAATTACCGCGCTCGCTTGTCCCAGGATGGACGATCCTCTTTAGAGAAGATTTTGAGGCTCCTTGGCGAGGTTCCTGTTCCAAATCCCGGGATCCGGCGCCATTCCACAGTAGTGCCGCGCAAAGCCATCCAGCAGAAACGACTTCCCTGTGTTTAGGAATATCTCGGGTTACTTGGCGAGGTGGGACGATGTCATTTCTCCGTTTTGGACTAGCTACAGGGCAGAGTAAATGCGTAAAAGTGTACGAAGAGAGAGATTATGTTTGCCAGATGATAATGGAGGTGTTGTACTTATTTGTTATAACTGCATCTGATACTGTGGAAGCTACGATTGGCCGGCTGCCGGATCAGTGAGCGCTGAAGTACTCGGCATGTTGAACTATATGAACATCCGCTGATCAAGGAAGTTTCTGCAGAAGAGGAGGGTGTTGAGGATGAGGAAAGGCGAGAGGCAGATCAACCTGAACATAACAAAACAGAATCAATCCAAACATCAGCGTCTTTCGTGGTGTAATGGTAACATCGATGCTTGTCAGTTCTTCTCTCACCGAGAATCTGTTCGCATCAGCCCCGAGTTCGATTCTCGGCGAGAGAGATACTTTTTGATGTGTAAAGCATGCTAAAGATGTCGACAAGACGTCTATAGCTAATGGGCATTTTTGGTTCGAAATTGCAGCTGAGACCAGATTATGGATTATGTCCTTGTGACAAAATCTCTGGCTTTCCCCGACGCCCAGTGTCGGTCTGTAGGTTGATTACTTCCTCCTGATGAATCCTGGCTTTGCAGTCCCTTCAATAGCGCCGTTGACGGTTTGAACAATGTGGTATGGCTCCTCGAGCGCGATGGCGGGCGGGCAAGACGGATTCTGCTATTTCACCTCTCCGTTACTCTTTTCTCCGGGTCCTACTGGACGTAAAGCTAGACCGCTTTGCAGAGCAGTGCCTGCATAAACTTGACTCCGTCCGTAGGGTCTGACTTCCCGTCTATAGTGCAATGCACCATCTTTCGTTGACTTGCGCGCATATTCGCTCAGTCGCGTCTGTGTCTGGCCACAGAGCTATGTACAGAAGGATATCCTCATCAGTGATTGGCAGATACAGAGCGTTGCACATACCCAAAAGTGTGACGTCGGTCAAACGTATACACCCTGATTTCTTCGGATGCGGAGCCTCGCAGACGAAAGTCCTCCCGGTCAGATGAGGGCTACTCGTTGAACAAAGACAACGTTCAAGGCCGATACCTCCGGTTAAAAGTGGAAAAACAGTCGCTCAATGAACCATAGTAGGCATAACATGGGCTACACATCGTTGCTACATAGGTGAATAGACCATTCCTCCTTGAGGCGCACCTTACATGTAGTACAGACCCGCCCGGGTGGATTGCGACTGATACAGCCTACCCCCCCCCTCTCCCCCCTATCGTCTAGAGAACAGTACAACCACGAACAACAAACCAAAGAGATTGACGAAGACGATTCCAAGTATCAAGAACACCATCATGGCGATCGCCTGGGAAACCAAAAACCACTGGGCGATACCTTGGATAGAGTTCAAGGTAGTCTTCTCCCTCAATCGATTGTTTTTCAACCTATCGACTTCCGTATCTCTCATCATGCTCATTAGGTTGTTCATGACAGGAATCAGCGACTTGCCCTTCTTGGGCTCTTTGGCTTTGGAGCTGGGTTCACAGGCGGCAGTGGCGACGGCAGATTTCGGTTTCTTCGACGCGTTCTCGACTACGCAAGGGGCGTCGGCCCCGCTGCCGATAGGCTTCTTGTCAAGCACCTTGCCTTTCTCCTCGGGTTGATAACCCACGGTCGTGACTTGACGACAGTCGGTGATCTCGCGGTGGGTCAATACACCGTTGCAGTATACCTCCTTCGTAATCGTCTGGATCGGAATCACCTGCTTCATCTGCTCTTTGGTATCACCGGATTTGGCTAGAAGAAAGAAATGGTGCGAGAGAATAGTAAGCTGCAGAGTCGTCAAGTGACCATAAACAGCAAAGCAGAATTACTCACCACCAACTTCCGTGAACCTAACCATTGAGCTCGAGGATATCTTGGTGATCAAAGGAGGACGATCGGGGCGCGCTCGCTCTTCCTTTCCTCGACACTTGACTTCCTTCTCGGTCTTGGCCTCCTTGCGCTTGCATTCCTTCTCGGGCTTGCCTTCACCAAATTTGCAGCACTTTTCAGTCTTAGCATCACCAGACTTGGAGCGTTCTTCAGCCTTGGGACCTTTCAAATTAGAAGGGGGACAATCCTCAGGCTCCTTGTAGCGGGCAGGTCGACACGCGGGACCATAGAACAACAAAGCTGGAGCGCCAACACCTCCAAGACTAGCGAGCGAAGAAAGCAAAATTTAAAAAACAGTAAGCTCCCGCTGGCGTAGGGAACAGGTATAGCTGGATTCACCTTTCGTCTTTCTGATGCTTTTCCGACGCAGGCGAGTGAGGAACAGCGATTGTGGAACTAGCCATGTCGATCTTGTTTAAGGACTGGATAGGGAGGAAGAAAAGGGAGGAAGTAGGGAAACTGGGTTGAAAGCAAAGGGTCCTCTGGAAACAGCTTGGAGTAGCCTAACGAGTGGCTTTATATAAATACTGATATCCACGAGGCTGTGTTCTCATACCATAGAGCCTATCAAAGGAATTACCAGGGGGACAACTCAAAGGAGACCATATGGAGGCTGCACATACTGACCGACTTGCGTTCGAGCGCGAGCGCCCACTCTTAGGCTACCACACTCGGAGTAATGATGAAAAAATGAGCATATTATACTGTCATACTATGGCAGACCCCAATAATCTTGCCTGATCATCTCTTCTACATCTTGCGCGACAGCCAGACTACTCGTCAGTCCAGGTGAATTGAAACCGCACAGCGCAATCAGACCAGGTCTTTCGGCGGGGTTGTAGCTGATATGGAAATCTGTGAATGGGCTTCCGGGAGGCGAAAGGTTCGGCCGGATCCCTGCGTAATCTGGTGTAAGATGATCTGGGTCGATATTGGGAAGCTAGAACAGAGCGGTATATAAGTCTCGCCGAGGGTAATGAGGATGAGTCAAATAGTCAACATACATAATCTTGAATCGCCCTGTACATCTGCTCTTTCCTCTGAGCAGAAGGCTTCAAGTGCTCTTGCCACCAATCCGGATCTCGAGTACTCGCATCATTCTCTGCATGAGACGCGGCCTGGTGATCCGGCGACCCGCTCTCAAAGAGGTATTCCACATCAGGCCCGAATTTGATGTTGCCAGCGAGGTCAATGGTCTATGTTTGTGAGCGATTGGTCAGTGACGCAATTCCCAAGCGCGACTGAGCTATGACTGTGACCTACAAGGTGAGTCCCTAAACCAGCGAGACCTGGTTGAGGACAAGGATAGAGCAACCTCTGTACCGATCCTACGCCAGGACCTTTGTACGACAGGTAGGACCCTGACAACACGTTTTCAGTACCGACTTGCATAGTTACGCGGGGTTTCCAGAAACATACCTTTTGCATAATACGCTGTCAATCGCTCGTTCGGCGGCAGCAATGGATTGAGCAAGTGTACACAACTGAGGCCAGCACACAATACCAGGGTCTTGGCGAGAATTACGTCAGGCTGACCTGAACCTTCTGTCAGAGTCTGAACGACCCATCCTGTCTGTGGACCCGAAAGTTTTCCTACAGGATTGGAGGAAAAAATTAGTCATCCTTTCCTGTCGAAGATCGATGAACCGAGGTGTGAGACGCTTACCACCACTTTCGTCCCTGTACGGATCTATCCTCACCACCTTTGTCCCTAGCACGACACTCCCACGACCTGCATCAGTGTCCGTTCCCTGACCAGGTAACTGTCCGTGAACTTCCATCTCCAAGCTCTCCATCAACGCATGACTATCGACGATTCCACTTTCCGTACTTAGCATCGCTGCAAGGACGTTTGGCCCGAGGTCTGGTTCCAATTCGGCAGCTTCGTTCGGACCGAGGAAATACGTCGGGACTCCTAGGCCCGTCATCGGTGAATGAGTTGGCGTTTCGAGGATGGGGTGTTGTAAGCTCGCGTGTAGTTCGTCGAGGTATTGAATTTGGTCCGTGGAGGTGGCCAGTATCAGCTGTACGGGAGGAGAATCAGTTTCATAGGGCGGAACGTCCTGAGACAAGAGCTTACCTTGCCAGTCTTCTTGTGCCCTATGCCTAGCCTTTGACATCTGTCGTACAGTAATTCCCGACCACGTACACAGTACTGCGATTTCAACGAGTTGAGGGGATAGTAAATCCCTGCATGTATCACTTCCGAGTTCCTGGAGCTAAATATCGCATCCGGTGAGCCAAGTACCAACGCTCGTCGCCTTTCGTACGCTGCACCCACCTAGTCTCCTGCCCGATCTGTCAAGCCACAAAAGCATTCAGTCAGAGGACCGCAGCCGAAGTGAAACGCGAAAGCATACCTTGTCATGTCTTTCCACAAGATACGTCGTCTTGTTCGGTAAAGCTGTTGTCAGCTTTGCAGCGCATGCTAGTCCTATTACACCACCTCCAACAACCAAATGATCCACTTCAAAGTCCGGATGTCGATATTCGTGCCGTTGGATGCTGTTGCGGAGCGTACTGGTAGCGGCACGGAACAGTGTACGAGAGGATCTCATCGTTCTCACTGATTGGAGAAATGTCCAATGAACGTAGTAGTCGAGAAGGCGTGGATGTTAAGATGAAAAGGTAAAGGATATAGATCTTATAGCTGATCTTATTGGGTATAGTATCGATCATGTCTCACTAATCCCCTATCAATAATAGTAGTCACGATCGAAATTAGATGACGAATGTCGTGTACTGATCCCATTGGATTATAACCGCCATTAGACTATCCCACAGCATTCATTCACCATCATCGCGAGAGAGGTCCCGAAACAGGACTGAATCTCTAGCCACCTCGAGTATAGCAGCGGAAAGCTCGACAATGGGCAACCTAAGAGATCGCGAAATCGCCAATCCTTGGACATCGCCGACCGTGCTCAAGGCACGCAGCGGAAAAGGGTATCAAGAACCAGACATGGACGAAGACGACGATATTTCTCAAGCGACGGCGTCCTATCCGCCACCTTCTCAGAATCCATTTAATCAGTCTCGCCCATCAGTGCAACGGATTGCCATCGGGGAAAGGCCGAGTGAAAGCGGATCGTTGGATTTGGATCAGAAACGGATTGACGATAGCACCGCTGGTACCTCTCCTGTCATGGACACTCCGGATGACACAGCCTTACCTACTCAGCAGGTTCCTGTGACTCGCATTCTATCACCTAGTAGCGGGATCGGGACCAAGATCGGAAAGACCGAGCACGTCATTCTAGGAATCGCGGTAGTGGACTTCAACCACCTTGTTGGGCCTACCGTTGACTGGTCGTACCCTCCATCGCTGACCAAAGTCTTGAGCAAGGACGAAGAGCTCACGAGGCTGTTGCCGTTTCTGGCCTTGCCTGATGGCGCACACCTTGTGAGTGCCAGTGTGAAGATCGATAAATGTATTGTTTCGCTAATAATAAGCCTTTTGTTAACAGAGCGAAGAGGATTACTCTTATTTCGTATGTCTACCCATAGATTTGCGCCATTGAATACTTTGACAATAACTGCTGCTTCTGCCAGCATTGCGTGTATTCACCTACATCGGACAAGGAAGGAGGGGATGCAAAGCAGGATACATCGAATTTGGACGCGACAGATACGGATTTCTTTCCAGCCAACCAGACAATATTTGGCATCTCGTAAGTCTTTATACAACAACAACAATTTTTACAAATCTTCTCGTAAACCAAGCATATCATTCGTGTTGTCCTTAGGTGTAATCGTCAAATAGCGTCCGTTGATCTTCTTCACAGACCGGCTGATGTCACTCGGAGCACGGTACAAAAGGCTGTGGTAGTATTGGCGTCCCGACCAGTGTTTGTGAGTCTTGGCGTTGTTTGTGCGCCTTCTGAGTTTTGGTAGCTTATTTCAGGGTATTGCGTACTCAGGGTCCAATACGGTAAGAGAGCTGCAAAACGCAGCGTGGCGTATCTCAGGATCAGGACTAATGGCCGCCAAAATAGAGACAAGCTTGGTGTAGTCACAAGAGCTTTTTTCGCACAGCGGTAAGTATTACGCTCAGCGGAGCTCTTGATGCTAAAAGCTGACAACCGAACATGTAAAAATATCGCGCTGTAGCGATTTCTCGCAGACGGATCTCCTGCCCCAGTTTTATAATAGCCTGGAAATAGGACTGCAAGGAAAGGAAGGCGAAGGCGGGATGTATATAGGTCAGTGCGGCTGGTGAACCAATTGACTTCATGTTGATGCGTCGCTTATTGGCCCATTGCTCATCGAATAGGAACCAGCCTGCGTGATTTCCTTTACAAGTTTCGCCATAGAACGTTGACTCTCGTCAAGATGATGATGTTACAAAAACGGGTCAGTGGGCCGAACCAGGACCCCTTGTTGAGCCGCCTCGGTCAAATTGAACATCTGTCCCGTGTCCATCCACAGATACTGTTCTATGGGTACCCTGTGGAGAAGCTATGCACCTACCAGTATTCTCTGATATCCCTCATGCCAGGTACGTCTCTCGGGAAAGTGCGACATTTGGCTGACCAGGACGACTGACACATGAAATCAGGTCTCCTGTTGAACCTTGCGGATGCTGGCGATCCGTCTCTGGACTTCCGTAAAAAAACAGCCAATAAGCCTACTTCATTACGTACAAGCGATAGGAACAGTCTCCTCAGGTATATGGGCTTGCCACTCCATACGTTTGGCAAAGTGAGTGTTCCTGCCGAGACTAAAAAGCTTACAATGAACGCTGATCCGTTTCTTATGCGACAAAGGACTGTTTCTTTCAACCATACTTGCCATTACAGCAGATCGACATGTTGAAAGCCAAGTCCTGGTTGGTTGGAACCACGAATAGTATCGTAACTCAACAGAGGGATTGTCAGTGGGATCTACTTATAGACGTAGGTTCCATATCAAGTCGGCGAGGCACTCAGCTGAATCATACCTGCGCGAATCACGCAGATCGAACAGAATACGTTCGAGTTCCACGATAAAGAAGTGGAAAAACTTGTAACTCTGACACCGAGTGATCGAGCATGGATGGATCAGGTAGTCCGATCTGTGGAGGATACGTGGAATCCTGCAAGTACCGTATGCTAGGCACCTGGATGTAACTGAGCTAATTTGCATATCGTTCCCAGGCGGATCCGACAAGGCCTATGGGCATGGTGTGAGTGCCAGCAAGACTGAAAAGAAGACTTTTGCTCATGACCGCTTTATAGTTTCCGAGGCAGCGATGACGATCTTCGCAGCAAGTTTGAAGAGTATATTTGTAGTGTACTCGCCACACTGAAATATTCGGATTACATCAAGAGTGGGCAGACATCGGTGATGCCTGGCGGCGGTGCGTATCAACTGCCGTTTTCTAGATTTACCTAGAATCTGACGACCTCTCCCTCGACATCCTAGAAGTAGCGCCGAATTTCTCGCAACCGTATTCTGAAAAATGGCTAGAAGCTTTTAGACAAACACCAGCTTATGACATTTGGAACGGATCTACTGATGATCTGTTATTCGACATCTGCGAACCAAGGTATGCATGTCGCTCGTATAGAGTTAGGGGTGCATGGTCTCTGACATGCTACTTACAGGCACCCTTGCGAAGGAAAGACCAACGCGGTGTCCGACATCGGCATAAGGTTAGCAGGTATGTAGTCGATCTATACGAACGGCACTGTATCTTGAACTGATGTAACCGACATTTACAGAGGGATTTCACGATCTACATTTACAAGACCAGCTAGGCCCAACGCGGGAGGCTATCGGGACAGCGCTTGCGGCGGGATCTTCCAGTCTCTTCAGAGCATTCGACGGTGTCCGAAGCGAAGTCGCTAGTAGGCTTCGAGAGCGTGAAGCGCAACAATCCCCAATCGGAAAGGACGTCGGCATCGCGGCATCACCCTCGTTGACCTCGCCCAATGATTCGGCATCGATAACGTCCGCTGTTCCAGATATAAAGAGTACTCTGGGCGGCTTCGGCAGTTTCTTTGGGTCGAAGCTCGCATCTATTCAGCAAGCCGTTTCCGGTCCACGAGATGCAGCGCCCTCGGTGCCTACCGCAAGTGCACCATTAAAGACAGGTCTGCGACCCTTGAATCTATCAGCTGCAGCTTCGCCACCGAAAACTAGTCGCAATAGCCGTCCTCCCTCCTCTGGCTAGCGCGGTGATTCAGAAGACACGAGGTTCTAGATGATATATATGACTGCGCATACCAGTTTAATGGCTACATGCATGAGTCATCCGTATAGATACAGGTCTATCTTCACCGCCATAAGACAAATGGAGCATTATAAGTTGGCGGAAACGTGTGTAATCGAGTACCCGGATCCAGAACTCATCAATCCTCAGGTAACGCACTATTCCAGTTAATGCATTAGCCTAGACATTCTGCAGTACATTCTACGATCTCGCTACTCTTACCTGCTTTCCGACCGGCCCGTTGAGGGGTAGTAGACGCTCCACTCAAAGTGGTTGCCAACAAAGCTTCCTGGGTTGAAAACGTGACAGCCTTCGTACGTGAGGTCATATCTCTCATATTTGTCCGCGAGAATCAACTGTATACGACAAAATTCGTAATTCTGATGTCAGAATGGGCGCACAGCATATGAGCGAGATAACTTACAGTAGTAGGCATTGGATATAGTCGAAGAGTATGGTCCCATTCCCACAGTGTTGGCCGAAGATTTAGCGCTAATGGAGACAGGCTCGTCTGGTCTAATATCGTTTGTACCAACTACGGAGTAACTGTCAATCAAACTGGTTCGGGAAGGGCCCTGAAAACACATACGAATCGTTTCATATCAGCCGCTTCATCCTTCACGCTGACCAAGTTCCGTAGCATCCGTCCCATAAGATCCTCCCTGAATATCACAATTTCCTGGTTGAAGTATTGTATCCGGGCAGGGTTGCTAGTAAATGTCGCTTTTGGTAGTTTGTCACGAATGTACCTGGTGAATGTTTCTGGAATAGCTGGACGAGGAAGGGTTGTGGAAGCCCATGGATCGTTCGGCCCGGGAACGAAGATGAATTGGCAATGTGTAGCCAGTAAAGGGTAATCCAGGATAGCAGCACCCAATGCCTTGAATCCCGCTTTTCAGGACCAAAGAAATTGAGGTGCATCGAAGTCAGCGATGGAGGCATTGACCGAACGTGGAACACCTGAGAACGTACCTGCATATGTTTCTATATCATCTGTGCCCGTCCACCCTTTCGTCGAGAAATCTCCGCAAAAGACGAAAGCATAGGGGCGGAATTCTGCCTGTGAATACCCGGAGAACACCTTGCGAAGATTGGGCAATGTTTTCGGGTGGTCCAGCCAGAGGTCGGATAAAATGACGAAGCTGATATCCTCGTTTGCCTCAACAATAGATTTGAATTTCGTCTGATGGTGTAACACTGTTACTCAGTGCTACTGAACCACGACGCCGCAAGACTTGTGACTTACCTCTTCCTTGATCGACGCCGCACCGATTCCTAGGAAATCGATATGTCCGTAGATTGCCCTGCAGTTATCAGTGAGTGTGGGTCAGCGGCACAGCACACCCAATGTTCGAGATACATACTTTGCGGCTTCTCTCTTCTCACTAGGTGGATGCCCCATGGCGAGCACGCGTATCGTCTCGTCCACGGTGTACTCTCCTTCAATAAGCGCCATGCAGCCTTCTGTGAAGAGGCCTTCACCAGGAACCTAGGTAGGAGTCAAACATTTCCGTCAGAAGTTGATACGCAAGGAATATGAATGCAGACTGACTCACGGCATCTTCCATGTCCAGGACAACGAGCCCTTCGCCATCTTCCAGACACAACCGACCCTCTGGATTTCGTGAGAGCATTCCAAAAAGCAAGAACAATTGGCCTTGTCTCCCGAGAAGATTTCTTGTCGACGTCAACTGCCGAAAGGGAACAGATTTCAGCTGCAACTCTATGTATGCCCATACAACACGACATGCTTACTTTTAAGTATTCTCCCCTGTCGTGTCCACCGATCACTGGTGGCGTAAAGTTCTCGTTTCGCAAGACAAGCTATGTGCAAAGACCTCATTCAGCACTGTATTTGAGGAGATGATGTGCCGGTTACTTGAAAGTCCTACCTGGCGAATGACAGACCACCGTTCTCGAAGGAATGCAGCACGCGCAGAGGGAGGGCCAGCAATAGCAGGTTTATGTTGTGGTCTGATGCGAAAGCCAATGGATTTTCAGCTTTCCATGGGTTTGAAACAGCTTATAGGAACATACTTACGACACAAATGTCCCCCGTATTGGGTCAAACCGCATCCCAGGCATATCGAAAGCGTCGACCACATGAAAGTGAGAGTCCACATGAGTATCAAGAGGATCGTGACCCATTCCTCTAGCGAGTCCGTGGCTATGTGACTGGCTCCCATAATCATATGAAGGATCTACGTCTTCAAAGTCGGTCTGAAGTATAGCGAAAGGTTAGACGAGTCACGGGAGCTTCACAAGAAAAGTTTTATACCTTGAGCTGCAATGATTCATAGGCTCGCTTCAATGCGTCCAGCGGCACCAGCGGTGATGGATCTGTACAAGCTCAAACGGGTTCCAGCCTTACATATCACAGTGAGTAATTGTGGGAACTCACCCTCTCCTTTCAAATACTCCTTTGCTAAAAGATCCAGACCAGCTTGCCACTCTTCCTCGCCAATATCGTGCTATCAGCAAAGTGGAATTAGTTCACTACACCTTACAGGCACACTTTGCACGACGTGTACCTCTTGCATGACATTTTCGATATATAATAAAGTCTGAGTAGGTAATGTTAATGAATACTTGGTTGAAAACACCTAGAGGGGCCATTGCCGTTAGCTCTTCCATGTTCCTATCCCCCTGTAATGAAGCTATGCATACCTTGATAATGATGCTTCGTAAGCGCGAGTTTGCCATAGTATCCGTTCCTTTTGAATTTGTTGATGAAGAGCAGATTCGTTAAGCAGTGACGGGGATCCCATGGACTGATGTCTCCATGGGTTCCTCGTATGTCGAGCTACCAAGACAGGAATGAATGTAGATGTAGATTGTCGAGTAACAAGAAACCCTACTCGATCACTTCGCTTCATGTGCCAGTCGCGTCATTTCGCGCGCATAATTATAGTTCTTGTGTTGTCCTCGCAGTTGCCTCATTGCCTCACTCAATTCAATGGAACCGCCGCTACTCATCTTCGGGCGTGACAACGCACAGCTCGTAAGGTATATGAGGTCCGAATAAGACGGGTTGACATTGGAGCTCCAAATCGATACAGCGAAACAGGAGAAAAGCTTGAATGTAAATGGTAAAGCGAAATTATTGATTAAAATCGAGGGGGACGAAGATCAATATTGCTTTTGTTTGTAGCCCACGGTTGGAGGCAATTGGAGGTATACCACCATCTCGTAATATACCTCAACATCGTTGTGTAATATAGAAGATGCTTCTCGAGTATGACCGACATGTTTACCAATTCTCCGCCCAGACTAGGCTGTAATCATCATCTGCCTCGGTTGACCGGGTCGCAAATCACTCCCACTCGGATCCCCTTCCCCCTCGCCAGCGTCCTTCTCCAAAGCCCGCGCACGATCGACTGCACTGCCCGCCGTAGACCTGCCCAACGTCCCATCCTGAACTAATTGATGCCGCGCGCGGTAGCTCTGTAACGCATCTGCCGAGATTCCACCCAAATTCTCCACGTTGTCATGTACTGCTCGTCGTCGTGAAGTTGTCCTGCGAAGGGAACCAAGGAGTTCATCGTCTGTCGGTTGTGGGTGAGCAGGTGTAGGGAGGCTGAATCCTGTAGTTTGTGTGGGTGATTCCAGCCCGGAGCGAGATAGGTAAGGGTTCGGACCTGGTGCAAGGACGCCTAGGGATGGTCGAAGACCCTGTGAGGATGAGAGTTGCGATTGCGTTTGTAGCAGTCTCGAGAGGGGAAGAGTAGAGGATGGTGCTGGTGCGGGATGGCTGGATCCGACGGCTGGTTTTGTGGATGACTGGCTTGTCTGCGCAACGGTAGTGTCACCCGACTTCTGGAGCTGCCTATCTTGCTGTTGGTCTTGCGGCGATTTCTCTGATTGACGGCCAAGTCGCCGCCGTAAGGAATCGGATGACATTGTTGTTGGGAAAGATGGGTGGGAGCTCGGAGAGTCCGGAATAGCCCGAGTCTGCAAATGTTCAACGGTTAGGCACTCTTGCATTATGCTAGAGGTCTGTGCGAAGGGGGTCTTCTTACCAGCGAAGCACGCACTCTGGTGCTGGGATTGGGACCAGGTGCCGGAGCTGCAACTGGTGCCGTGCCTGAGCTGTGATTGGTGTCAAGCTTCAGCAGCTGTGTTGCAGTCGCATTGGTGTACAGCGCATAAAGAGCTTGAAGGATGTTGAATACCAGAATCGCGTAGATTGGGGTTTCTACGAGGTAGTTCAGATTTAGTCTGCTGGAAGCGTCCTTTTCACATCTCACTGCAGTCCCAGCGTCGACTTACCAAACAACCATTCAAAAGCGTCATTTGCCTTTTCCTTTCGAGCTACTTCGCTTGTCCCATTCTTGATCCTGCTTTCCCGCCCGACCTCCCATATGTTGAGGAGGACTTGCATAAGCTTGATTCCGAATGACCTTTTCAAGATGTACGTATAAAAGTCGGAGTGTATCCATACGTAAAAAGCCACTAGAACCGGAACATTGAGCTTCAGTCGTTGCAAGGCGATAGTCCGGATAGGTGAATCTGCATTCGGCAGACCTGGCAGCGGTCCACTGGGGACGGACATTGTGAGAGTCGTTTTTGTGTGCTTTTGTGTACTTGTAAAGCGGAGTTGGTGGATAGGAGGAGATGAGCCTTCAGCGGTCGAGCCTACTGCAGTACCGGTGTCGCTGGTGATGATACTGTTGAGCAGGAATGCACTCGAGCTATTTATTCGGACAAATCAACCGATAGAGAAACAACCTTTCATCGACCAAGTGCGGGAGTAGGATGTAGATCGATAGATGTTGTGTCATTTCAGTCAACTATTGGAGATCAATTAGCAACATTGGCAACGATCGACCAAATGAGCGGAACTCAAGAAAGGCACGTCCACCTGCGTTGAACGGCGTTTCAGTTCCATGAGCACTGGGTAGTACCTCTTTCAACCTCTTTCAACATAACACAGTCAGTACTTTGGTTTGACCGGCGTGTCAATATCCTGTTCTGCCTTGAAGTATCCTGATAAGCCATGCTTGCAAGGCGTATACCTTCCCTGGCTAGTGCCAGGCCACTCGGCCAGTATACCAAGGATCATAGGGCTGTAGCACTACGGCTACAAGGCTCTACTCTCACTAGAAACGCTCAGAGATTCAACATACACAGTACGGCATCTCGACAGGATCTTCCACAATGGCCGAATCCTCCCGTTCCGCAACCCGTTGCAACACCATATCAAGACCCGAGAACTGGACAAGGTGGTGCTGGAGGTGGCGGAAAGGGTCCGGGAACGGATTGGAAGACCATTTTGGAAAACTTGTCGACTAATCCCTTGTTTGGAGCCATGTTGACGACGGTGATTGGTCTGGCAGCAGTGTAAGATCCCCCCTTTCGCGTATCTTCGGCTACTACGCTGATACTAGGCTGATTGTTTCCGCCCTTTCACAATAGCTTTGGAGGTGGTGTAGGATATCTCGCATGGTACAAAGCACATGTTTTGAACAAGGTATGTCGTAGCTGCCTTGAGACGACATTAGTCATTGACCAATCTGTATTTCCAGATGATGCATGCTTTTGATGCTGGCTACGATCCCGTCCTAGAACTGGGAAAGTATCACCAGAAGAAGCGTAAAACGCCCTTCCCTGAGCTAGATCCGAACGATCCTGCCGGGGGAGCGACCTCGAGCGAAGACGGCAGCGATAGAGACGAAGAAGATATCCCGACTCATATATTGCGGAAAGAACACTCCGTTGTGGATAGTATCGTGAAGGGAGAGGCTACCGGGGCTTACTGGCTCATTATCGGCAGCAAGGGTACAGGAAAGGGAACAATGATCATCGAGTAAGCTCTTCCTGAGCCGCTGTCTAGCATGCGGACGCGTGAAGGCTCATCGTTATGATACAGCGCTATGAGGGATATCAAAGCGGAGGGTGCCGCATTCTGTGAGGCACACTCGGATTTAGAGGTTTTTAGACTGAGACTAGGCAAGGCGCTGCATTACGAATATCAGTAAGTGGTAACTCCCGGCGAGAAACCTGAAGAGATTGACCAATATCCGTTAATGGCCACAGTGAGGATTGGCAAGGTACGTAAGGAAAAGATAAATGTTGTCCAGGTTATGACCGTGCTAAATATGGTTGCTTCACTCGCAAACGCAACACAGGTGGCCTGTTCTCCCGTGCTGATCCTCGGGAAGGTGGGCCTGCCCTTGATATTGAACGAGGTAAGCTCTTGAGACGCTCATTTGCTTGCGACTAGGATCAGGTTTTGACTTCGTGACCGAAATTTAATAGCAATGAACAAACTTGAAAAGGTTGCCATGCGATATACGTTGAAAAATGGCCGTCCAATCGTCCTCGTGTTCAACAGTATGTCGACCGTCGCTTTCGCTCGAAAGAAGCCTGCTGATTGGACTGCATTATTGCGGATTCAACCTAGATATACACCTCTTGCCAAACAATGAAGAAGGCTATGCAATGATTCATCAGCTGCAACAGAGAGCCGAAGCATGGGCTGAGGCAGTAAGGTCGGCCTTTGGACGCCATACTGATGTCAACTAACTGACTTCTTTCGCAGGGAATCTGCAGCATGGTATTCTCCACGGATGACTACTGTAAGCCCGATTGCTCCGCTCGTATTTTGCACAGTACTTTGAATCGTGACATTGACGGTACAATGTCAATATAGGGTGTCTGGACGCCATGAAGAAGAACGCCAGCAGGATGAGAGCAAGTGTCTTCTCCTCCTATCAACCTTGACCCTTCTTGCCAACTTTGTCACTCGACCGATAGGTGCTCTCAGTGCTAGATCTTAATGAAGAGGACGCCCGGAAGTCATTACGGTTCCTTCGGTCGTCTTATGCTCCCAATCACGGTCTCATCTCCAAACAAGATCGAGATCAGATACCGGAAATATTGAAGCTGATTGGCGGGAGGACGAGCTATCTTTCTAGAGTCGCTCGAGCGGATGATATGCTGGGTGAGCATCCATTCAACTATTGTTGACTAGGTTCAATTCAATGCTGATCATTCGCGCAATTTTTAGAAGAGGCGAAAAATATGGTGGAAGTCGAGAAGAATTGGATGCTATCAAAGTCAGCATTTCTGCCTAGCCAGATCAAGCTTCACTTGCTAAGTTTCCGTGCCTGTCACTATGCAGAGTCGGCATGACAGGTCAAGAGACAGATGATGATGTTATGGACGATCAAAAGTAAGACCGTTCCTTTTCTTGCGCCGGTCTTACTTGCATCTGACATATCCGTTGCATTGCAACTCTTATAGATGGTCGAGGTGGGTCCAATCAACCGTCGTGAAGTGAAATTCGTTCTAAAGGTCATTACTTGAATGCCATGTTCGCAACAGCTGCACCTGGCTTTTAATGAAAGAATTTGTCAAGATCCGGGAAGAAGCCAAAGAGGAAGCAGAGAAAACGGGGCAACCTTTTGACGAAACAGAGACACCCAAGATGTCGTACTATAAAGCCAGACAGGTACGCTGCGAAGCTGTCGTTTATTGCGGACTTTACGCAAATGTCAAATCCTCCCCCCCCTTATGAATTATAGGTAATGACTAGAGGCGACTTTATGCCGCAATTGGACCACATCAATGTAAGCTCTCCTCGAACGTTCGTGACATACAGTGCGAGACTGAGATTGACCACTCTTGTGAACTAGATAATCTCCATCGATGTGCGTAACTGCGATCCCCAGCGCAGCTCCGAAGCTTTTCTTAGCAGGTAATGAGCTAACACCAATTCGACACAAGGTCAATCATCATGTCCGTCCCGACTCCATGATAATCTACCAAGCAGGAAAACTGGTAGTAGAGGAGGAAGGTTTCGATGACCTCCTAGATGAGACAAGAGACCGAGTCGACGAAATCGAAGGTGCGCTATATATGTGCTTGATTCACTCATTCCGCGCCCCCTGCTTAGCACCGGTATCTTGCCTTTAGGTCTACATCGACAGAGCGAATTGACAGTCAAAGAGCCATTCAGGATTAACATCTCAGGAGGCAGTCTTTGGTCGTGGCTATGGCCAGGGAAGACGAAGATGATCGAGGTTGAAGGGCTGGGTGCCTCATTCATACCCGCAGAGAAAGATGACGGCAAAAAATGAGCAACAAGAGATAGACACAGCATGCTGGCCTTCGGCTCGTGTTAAAGAACTGGATTGCGATAATGGAATGAAGGAGCGACATCATGATTTATAGAGCACACTCTGGCCAGGGGACTGGAGCGTCAATATACGAAAGATATGGTATTATATCTAGCTATATGAGTAATCTGGAGCCACAGAGCTTGACAAGCCCAAGGCAAGGTCACGTGCGGTAGCCTATGCATAGAGTTATCGAAGCTGTTGTTGACGACCAGCAGCAGGAGGTTGTTCGAAGCTAGTCACCAGCGCGTATGTTGTTGGCCTGCTGCTGAGCCAGAACGCGGATCCAAATCCCCACCGAGGTTCCGAGTTCCGGCCACGAGGCAAGTCGCAACCACCACTACCCATTACTCTACTGTAAGACGTCGTGAATGTTTTCAGCCGACTCAACGTAGGGACGCTGGAGACTGCCATTTCGGTTCACGTCGACTGACACACCTATCACCAGACATTACCCCAGGGGCCAAGGTTTTCTCGTCGAGCTGCGTTGCCTTATCATCACATCAACCTCCTAACTCGTATCGCGTACACCCATTACTCAGCATCTCGATCCACTTGAACGGCTTTCCGACATTTGCAAAGAGATGGCTATGCGACCTGCACCCCCTAGGCCAGGAGAGCCTCCTCGACCTCAAGCAATTCCCGCCAATCCCAATGGTCCACCCATGTCCAGCAACCAAAATGCAGCTGGAACGAGTGTTACCAGTTCACAAGGGTTTCACGGCACAAGCGCCCCTGCAGGAGCAAGTAGTCATGGTGCAGGACACTTGCCAGCCAACTCGAAGACAGTGAGGATAGGACAGTATGAACTGGGATCGACTCTTGGTGTAGGTAGTTTCGGCAAAGTGAAGCGTGAGTGTATCCTACCCTGTAAAGGTGCAATAGAGGAAGAAATCAAGCATACTGATTGAGTGGCACTCTTCACTCAGTTGCAACACACTCCTTGACTGGGCATAAAGTCGCAATGAAGATTATCAATCTCAGAAAGATGAATCAGACGGAAATGAACGGGCGAGTGAAACGAGAAATCCAGTATTTGAAGGTCCTAAGACATCCTCATATTATCAAGCTGTAAGTACCAAAATGTGATGCCACCGCGACCCTACTGATCCGATAAGCATTTTGTTGGCTGCATTCATTTGTACATAGTTATGAAGTCATAACAACTCCAACTGATATTATCATGGTCATCGAGTACGCCGGTGGAGAACTGTTCAATTATATCGTGGAGAAGGGAAAGGTATGTTCTCGCCTGTCCATACAGTCGGTCATGCAATACGTATTGACGTCAAGCAATCGCTTGGGATACACAGATGCATGAATCAGAAGCTAGGAGATTTTTTCAACAAATCATTTGTGCCATGGAGTACTGTCACAGACACGGCATTGTCCATCGAGATCTCAAGCCGGAAAAGTACGGTATCTCACCTTCCGAAAGAGCTGCAACAATCACTGAGAGAATTTTCTGAGCGCACAGCTTACTACTGGACGACTACCTAAATATCAAGATTGCAGATTTTGGCCTTAGTAACATTATGACGGATGGGTCATTCTTGAAGACTTCATGCGGAAGTCCAAACTACGCCGCGCCTGAAGTGATTGGCGGCAAGTAAGTCGATGTTCTTCTCCTACTCAAAGCTCTTTCGCTAAAGAACCATCGCCTGAAGGCAATATGCGGGACCGGAAATCGACGTCTGGAGTTGTGGTGTTATCCTTTATGTGATGCTGTGCGGGAGGTTACCATTCGATGACGAATATATACCAAGCTTGTTCAAGAAGATTAATGGTGAGTGGTACTACGCAACTTGCTATATTTGGTTTGCTGATACGGTGGCATTGTCCCCAACGATAGGCGGGGTTTACACATTGCCAAGCCATCTTTCGCCCGATGCGAAACATCTTCTCAGCCGAATGCTCGTGGTCGATCCCGTCAAACGGATCACGATACCGCAAATACGGGAGCTGCCGTGGTTCCAAGAGAATTTACCGCAGTATTTGCAACCTTTGCCAGCGACGCCGCTTTTGGAACGCCCCGGAGAGCTCAACCCCTTGATAGACGTCCAGACAGGTCCAGGCGGATGTGTGGACGATGATGCGCAGCAAAAGCTAGCCGAAGCCAAGGGACTGGAGTGGACAAAAGACCTTGGTATCATTGAGCCACAGATAGTAGACGAATTGTGCGAGAAGATGGCGGGATTTTCAAGAGCAGATGTCTGGGAAGCTTTGAAAAAGGAAAAAGATAATCAAATCAAGGTCGCCTATCAGCTGGTAAGAGACCACAAGCGAATGCTGCAAGATTGTGAGTGATGGTTTCCCCGGTACCCCTTACCTGGCGCTGATTGCCGCTTTTTCTCCCCAGCTGCATACGGGTTAGGAACGGATGACCATGTGATGGAGAGTTTCTTGTCGTCATCTCCGCCTCCATGGAACGCTGGACTGGACAATGTAGGTCTTGTTCGCTTGTCAATCGTTTTTGACGGTATTCACTGATCCGATGCTATTGGACGATGCAGCAAGTCAAGCGTTCAACATCGATCAAAAAGAGACTGGAACCGAATGCTCAGGAAGGGCATGATGATTGGGGTGATATGGAGGATATTGATGACATACCGAATTCGCACTTTGAAATTTTGGAGACATCTTTGCCCGGGCGACTCGATGGTAAGTTCATGGCCGCTAAGTCCCTGGAAACATTTGTTTATCAAAACCAATACGTCTGCATACCTTTACAGAGAATGGAGAGCCGGCATATGATGTCCCAGGATTCCAGTCGCAAAGTTTACAATCGCACGAAGATGCACATCGAGCTGCGCAGGCCGTCATCCAACATCAGACTTCACGTGGAGGGAAATCGAAACAATCAAAAGTGCGATGGCACTTTGGCATACGATCGCGTTCCCCGCCCATGGAGGTCATGCACGAAATCTATAAAACCCTACAGCAACTCGGCATGCAATGGAAAAGAAAACCAGAGTTTGTCGATGAACATGGGAAGCCGGTTTCACAGACGACTATGCGAGACAAACGAGCAAAAGACAAACAGAATGAAATCAATCAGGGCTTGTACTTTGTGGAGACTCGATGTAAAATTGACGATGTAGTGGTAAGTGCCTCATTGGGATAGTGTGAATCTAGCGCCTTGGTACTTATGAACCAACGTCTCTTACTGTACCATAGGTTCGTATGGACTTGCAGCTATATAGGGTGGATCAAGACAACTATCTCGTCGACTTCAGAAATGTCGGCTACTACTGCACGGATCCGCACGAACCCGGATTTGGACGTATCAGGAGAGGATCACACACTACAACCGAGAACGGATCCATCAGCAACGAGCACGCCGGAATGGGAAGCAGCTACGTTGGCACCGGTGACACGTCGACTGTATCGGAGAAGGATGTCGCGGAACAAGGTGACCACCACTCTCATCAACATTCCCGTCGCATTCGGGAGGTATGCTCGCCATTTGTGTTCCTGGAGTGCGCGTGCAGGTTGATCGTTGCTTTGGCCTCACCTGGCGCTGAAGCGAGCTGAGCGGCTTGGCAAGGTGTCAGTGCGGCAAAATGCGTTGGTTACCTTGACGACGTTGATGGACGGCAGGTCGCGGAGGGGAGACGCGCAGAGCCGGCCGCGATTGATATGCTTGCCGCATTCTGAGTTGTATTCCGAGGAACTTTGAAAGCTGTATTGTCATATTTATAGAGAACTTCGCTGTGTCCAGTCAATGATGCCGTGTATCGTGTATTCATACCGTATTTGCCATGTTTATTATGTGACCAAGTCCGTCTCTCCGTATGTACTGTAAAGCTATTTCCAGCTAGCCGTCACCTAGGCTGTCAATCCAAACACGTGCATCGATCACTAGTTTCACTAGTCCACTACTACTTGCAGCTCTACGACTTGCTCCTGTTGGTGAATCCGCCAGTAATCGTTTTGCTGTACAGTAGACGTTGCGACCACCGGGGTTGAAGACTAGAGTCTTTCCTTTACTACCGAAGAAAGCACAACACCAATATATCTGCCCGCATAACGTTACAACAAAAATGCCTCCCTTTTGACTCCCTCGACAACTCTCCTTTGGCCAACACTCCCAAGCTTGGATGATAGGTTCCTCAGCGCGACGGATCGTTATCCCTTTGGCCTTGTTCCTTTTCGATAGGAAGGAGGGAATTGGCTAATTTCAGCAACCGGCACACCCAACCAAAGTAATCCATTCAGTCAACCGAGGTCGGCTCGACATTTCATCATCGCTCATAAATGGCGCAGATCCGCGAAACTTTTGTCAACCACCTATAACCGCTATGCCTGTCGAACATGACCCTACCGGTGGTCGGATTCCCAGTACATCACCTATTATCAAGAGGGATTTCTCGATTCAGCCTTCTATGCCAATTTCGGCGGTCTTGCAACCAGCTTCGCCTCCGCCGCGAAACTATGAAAAAGACATCACGTCGCCGGCTGGAGATGTTTCTACTCCGATCACCAAATATCGTTTCCCGTTTCCTCTTGGAGTGAACACCGCGAGGGAAACTACCTTCTCCGATACAGCACCGCAATTTGCAGAGCAGTTCACGCCTTTGGCTCGCAAACCTCGAAAGCAGCATGGATCTCGGAACACGGATTCTCAAGCGACCATACCTGCAGCCGGACAGTCTAAAGCTGGCTGGTATGATGCCGACGAAGGCGATCTCTATCGAGGAGCAGAAAATCATCCCGGATTGTTAGACGGCTTCTCCAAGCGGCCTGATGCTGCAGATGCTGCAGATGCTGGAAAGCCAGGCGATACAGCCTCTGTGAACACTACCATCAGTTCATCGTCTTCCTCATCTGGCTTAGAGATAGGACGACGAGTCACTCAGGCTATCGACAAAGTTGGAGATGCTTTGCATTTCCGCCGCGGATCAGTCTCATCGACGAATACCAAGACAGACACGTTGACGACGATTACAACTAGAGACTCATCTTCTACGTCGACAAGCGGTGACTCCGACACATCTTCATCTTCGAGCTCGTCGGACGATGACGGAGCTACGTCAAGTGGAGTTTTCCGGAGGAAGAGACATCGCAGGAGGTCGGTTCGATCGAAAACAATTAGCAGGAGATCAGCCTCTCCAGACGGCCTCAGCGCTGGCGCCGGACGCCGACGGATAATCACACGAAGGGAGTTTACCTTGATGTTGCCGACACCCGTCGGAGAAGATGATATCTCAGTCGCGCCAATACCTGATCCGCGACCCTCGACTGCGCGAGTGCGAATAGCTTTGCCACCGGATTCCGCGCAGTACGATGGTAATTATTCTGGACCCATCGGACATTCCCCACTGGAGCAGCCAAATCATGATTGGCATGGTAGACTCATCACCACACCTGCCTTGCGGACCGTCATGGATAAGATTCGCGATGAACGCAAAAAGTCAGGCTACGAAGCCGCATTTCAAGCTGAAACAGAGAAGCGGGAAGCGCGAGAACGCCGGAAGAGGAAACGTAGATCGCATCATCATCATGGTCGTCATCAATCCACTGAGCAGGGATTCGGAGTGGACGATCGACGGTCCGGTGGAGAATCTAAACATCGCGAGCGAACGCCTCGAGATGAATATTCGGATCATCGCGCTCGACGACGCGCGCCGAAAAACAGATTGGAGCAGCTACGCGCAGCACAAGAACCGCAGAAAGTTCGATTCGACGAGCAAACGAACAGCAGTACCAGTCATGACATTGTCCCAGGCGACCCAGGAGATCTCGCAACACGTAATTTCCGACCTGATATCCGCTCAGCGATAAGCGACATCATACGGCCAAAGAGTGCTTCTGATTTGCTCGGTCTGAAAGACAACATAGCGTCCTCGTCTTCAACTAGTATCAAAAGTTTGGGAATGTCAGCCGTTCCTCGACCTGTCCCAAAAAGGTCGCTACCATTCAAGCTGCCTCCCAGACCGATACATCGGTCACTGACAACGAATGGGCCGCAAGGTGGATCTGGTCTCGCCAAGCCTTTCCAACCTGTTGACAGCACCCTCGAGGTGAAGAAAGGCTGTTGGTGGCTGGATGTCAGCTGTCCTACGTGGCAGGATTTGCGTGATTTGGGAGAAGTGAGTTCTCCTATGAATCAGGACGTGTATCTCGCGCAAAACTAATAAGCACATCATTTGCGCTTTTACAGTTATTGCATCTCCACCCACTCACGTTGGAGGACGTGTTGCAACAGGATCCGCGAGAAAAAATTGACGTATTCGAAAACTTAGGTTATCATTTCATTGTTTTCCGAGCCATTGACGAAACGTATTTCAAGTATACTGCCCCTGAAGCGGTGAACAAGTCGGGCTTTGCGGGTGGAAGAGGATCTCGCAAAGGGAAACTCGAGATTGTAGAAGACAGACCAGGAAAGGAAGGGCTCGAAGGCGTCGGCGTTGGTGGTTTGAATGTGTATATCGTCGTGTTTGCCGACGGAATCGTTAGTGTAAGTGGCGTCTTTCTGCAAGTAATCACCACCACGTACTAACGTACGAACGCGTAGTTTCATAACGACGATATCTCCAAACATACGGAGCGCGTCAGAGAGAAAATATTGACTCTTCAACGAGACTCAGCTAGTCCAGGTACATACCAAACGCTTGAGTCATGCGTCGTCTTGCTAATCTGTTTTGAAATCACAGAATGGATTGCACATGGGCTCCTAGACTCGATCGTCGACGCTTTCTTTCCTCTGATCAGCCATATAGACGATGAGGTCGACGAGATAGATACGTTGGTCATTGACCCCTCGAACATCGCCATCAAGGAAAAAGCCAAAGCGGAACATCTGCCCCTGGAAGCTTTGAATATGGCCTCCGATAAAACAGAAGTCTTCGAGTTGCAAGAAAAGATCAATATGGACGAGAAATCGGTGGCAGCTAAACCGAAAAAGAAGAAGAAGAAGCGTAGGCCCTTGTCTAAACGGATCAGGCGCGGCTGGAAACACTTGCGGCGAGCGATTGTGGCGAGACATGGACGATGGCAAGTCTGGTTGAACCAGAGCAAGGTCGGCGAAGCGATGAATGTCGCGTTCCAGTACTTGCGTAAAGCCTCCGGCATGAGGCGTGCCCATCGCGCAAACCAGTCTGCCGCCTTCCAGCCTGTTTTCGACCGCACATCGCTGCTGCAACGAATGACGGAAATGCGCCGGTTGGTTACCGGCTTGACCCGACTTTTGGGTGCCAAGCATCAAGTCATAAAACGGTTGCGAAAACGAGCTGCAATTAAAGGAGGGGAAGTGGGTGTCTACATAAGCGATGTGCAAGGTGAGTCCATCGGGTTATGTTCAATCGGTGCCTGCTCATTGACTTTCCACTTTCCCTAGATCACATCATCATGCTTCAAACATCGCTACTACATTACGAATACATCTTGTCGCATTGTCAACCAGCATACATGGCCCATCTCAACGTTACCTTTGCCATTGCCCGAAGTGGCACCTCAGATTTGATTCTAGCGCTTTCCGTGGTTGGTATCGGAATTTTGCCCTTACAATTTATTACAGGTATGTCATTCACCCCTCAATTTGTGCCCGGCAGCTGATGAAGCGCGTTTGTTGTGTGTCTGTTATAACAGGTATGTTTAGTCTGAACATCCAGGTCCCGCATAACGGAGACCGGGACGAACACAAGAACCCAGACGGGACCTCTGCCGGCTATTCGTGGTTCTTCGTGGTACTCGCAATTGCGGTTGTCATTGTTGTCGGCTACGGATATCTAGTAAAGTTCTGGCGGGAACAAGCTCGAAGAAAAGGCAGAATGGCGATGCTGGAGAATGGACCTCAACCTAAAAGCACTGGTTTCGCCAGCGCAGCACGGCGACGCTGGGAGAGTACTATAATTAGATTCCGCAAAGGAGTGTGACGAGAAGTGACAGATGCGCTGTTGGTTGTATAGAGTATTTCCCGCATGTCATTGCATAATCATAGAGTAACGATGATGTTCGATGAAACCAACGGTCGAGACTAGTCATCCTGATGCGTCAGAACCGCTTCCCTTTCTTCTGGGCGTCCAAGGTCCGCTGGAGCCATGGAGAAGTGTTAGTGACAGTAAAAATCAGCCTTTCATCATGACCATCTTGCACTTACCCAAGCCAAGAAAGCGAATACACAAAAGAAGACGACTCCTGTGGCTTTCAAGAAGAAAAGGAACCACGAGGAAACGTTGCCACTGGTGCGTCTTGTAGAACGCTGTGATGTGCTGGTCCCGTGCGCCGCGGCAGGCGGCATGCCATGAGTCTTGTTTGTGTAGATTTGGCTTGTGGTAACCGATACGATGCTGTCGTATTTGTCTCGGGATTAGCGTTTCCACCAATTCTTCACGTGTCCTGTCTTGCTTACTCGTGAGCGTCGGACACTTCGCCCGTGATAGCAGAAAATCCGAGATATATCTCTGTGGCTGGCATTTCAAAATCGGAAACTTCAAAACACACTTTCCACTCTTCCCATTTCTCTGTTTGTAGTTGTAACTTCAGGAATAAAGGATGTTGTGCGATCAGCGTTTGGTTTCGATACTTGAAGATAGCAAGATGTGACATACCTGTAGCTTTCGCTGTTCTTTCAGATACGTTAGTCGAAGCTTCGTAGCGACCTCTCTGCGTCTAATGTCAACCTGGAACAAGACATTACAAAGTCAGAGAAACCAAAGCGAGCCGAACGGTGCACTTACGGAACACGCTGCGAGCTAAGAGGATGCGGACGATGAGGGTACAATTGATCCAGTTGATCAGACATCGACGATTTGGGACCTCTTCCACGAACACACTTACCTCTGTCTTTTCGTTGTCGTGTTCATGATCATATGCGGTCTTCCCGTCTCCCAGCATTGCTGTTACTCGCGGGAACGAGTACGCGTGACGTGAGTTGGCGTAACTGAATTCCAAACCACGGACAAGGGCAGATCATTCTCAGCGTTTATTAGCAAGGTATCGTCTTCGGAGACCAGTGGCGAAGCTGCACCGCACTTACGTATCCAGAAAGATAGCAAGACCGGTGAAGTAGTCGACGCTGCCGAAAACAGGTCCAGCTTGCGCTCTATCTTTTGTCAGCCAAAGCGCCATCCCGTCTCCAAATAACGAGTGGCCTTTGCCGTTGATCTGTACGTGAAAGCAACGATACGTGATTATCAGCTCCCGATTGAAGCCGAACGGAGGAGGATGGAATGGCGGTATACCTTGAATTCCACGTCGATCTGGTAATTCTCTACCCGGATAGGCATTCGAGACCAAAGCCAACCCATTTCTGATGGACGGTCCTGAGTGAGCCGGACATGCTTGTTTGTATTCTGCGACGAGAGTAACGAATGGCAAGCAGAAAAGGAACGTGAGACGATGGACTCCTGTTGGACGTCCTGTGTACCAGTATGTCACGTACTATGATTGTATCGGCGCCAAAGTCCCACCTGCAGGCAAAGATAAAGGGACACCATCAGCTTCTTGGTATGCCATACTCAAGGCTGATGGCACTCGCTTACCATCGATTCTACCAGATGACACACATAGCCAAAGATGAGTATAATAGAACTAATGTTCACAGGATCCTAAGCTCTCACCTGAAGGTCCTGATCTACGTAAGGAGCGAACAGAGTGTGCGTCCGTAGCGACACGAGCTGGTAAAGTCGAATCGAGCGTACTTTAGCAACCCTGCACAACCGAACGTGCTCATCAACACGTACCCTTTCGATATGGCTCGACACTGTGTCTTCCACTTCGTCCTTGGCCGACGCTCCGGAAAACGCGACCAGGACTGCCGCTGCTGATGCCGCAATAGACTTGGACCACCTCATATTTCCTTCCACTGGAGATTTACAGGCTGGATTTGCGTTCTTGATATACTGGTCAAGTATACACAGAATGCAGCGAACATGAAGACAGAAGATGAGCACCTACCTTCCTTGTTTGCCTGCCGCGTCACGTCACACTCATTCAAGCTCTCGAAAACGATCGAGACGACTTGCCGACTTGCTTGACCTCTGAGCTGCTTTCGCTCACAATTTGTTTCAAGTTTAGCATCTCGTTATCTCAATAATGCAAAGCAAGCACAGCCTCCTTCAGCCCCACAAGATGTCAGCTTCTCGGAAGGCACTCTCCAACTGGTTGAATACAATCGCAGGACATCGACACGCGACCTTTCAGCAGACGATGCGACTCGACGCACGTACATTCAGCCGCACGGCGCAACGCAGTCGACCAGTACGGCCCAGTCGCCGTTATGCGTCCACAAGGTCGACCAATCCAAGCAATACGGGTCAACGTACGATGTCCGAGAACAACCCGTTTTACATTCCTAAACCGGATCCCAGCCAGTTCCCGCCGATCTCTCAACGACTCAAACCGCTAATACCATTCATGATCTACTGGACGGCGTTGACATCTCTCGCATACAACCTACTCCGTCTACGTACACTTAAAGAGGAGGATGACGCCAGGAGGAATGCGCAGATTAGCGTTCTCGAGGGCCTTGTGGATAGGTATCGAGCGGCTTTGGGGATCAAGACCGGGACTGAACTCGATGACCAGGAAGTGACATGGCCGGACGAGGCAGAAGTCGAAAGAGAGTTGCAAATGGTCGGACTCAGGGAGAGAAAGCACGCGCCAGATGGAGTGACAGACTCGACAGAATTCCAGGAAGGTCGTGATGTTGGATGGAGAGAGGTTTTGTTTGGACGAAAGAGGGCAAAGCTGAGTGAGGAGGAGCAAGAGAAAGCTGCTGCCAAGGAGTGGAGAGACGGTGAGTGAAGCTTTTACGAAAGTGCTCGACTTGTGTCCTAATTACCCTCATGCCTCGCCAGTGGTCATATCAGCCTCTCAGTCAAACAACCCGCCGTCGGCACAATCGACGCGTTCTCCGCTTCATCCGGCCAACATTGAGCCAACATCGTCAGGCGTCGGCATGACAGGAACAAGCAATACCAAACGAGCACCTTCGTCCGCGGTTTTCATGTAGCCTGGCACCTCTATAAGACGATGCTTTAGATTCATTGTCCGGGGTTATTATGTATTCATCACTGTAAAGAATGTTTGTCACTTAGGTGTACATATGGATATCTCGACTACAGTAAATCGTCGTCGAATTTATCATGAGTCATCAATAGGATGGCCGTAGCTGTGGTCGTGAGCCATTGAGCCCTTTCTTGTACAGCAACAACGACGGCACCGTTAATAAAATTGGAAAAGAGAAATCGAAGGATGCAATACAACGATGAATGTGGGCACACAGCCTACGGCAACCAGATCTAGTGAAACAGCGCAAAGGAAGTCAGTCAGATATACTAAAGCTGCGGAATCCACGCAAACGCCCTCGTACCTTGATTGTCTGATCTACAGATCCGGTCGCAAGAACATTGACCCTCTTCTTCACTTCTTTCCCGCCGCTCGCCTTGTCACCGCCAACTCCATTCAGCTGCGGCGCCGCACCTCCAGCACCCATGGTTGTTCTGCCCCACGACATGCATGAAACAAAATGATCGTGCGCATCAATCGTTTTATGCAGTTTCCCTAATGATAGATCCCAGACTCGGATCGTCTTGTCGTCTGAAGCGGAGAGGAGGTATTTTCCATTCGGATGGAATGTGAGGGCGCGTATCCAGTTGTCATGACCAACCTGACGTATGGATTCTGTCAACACGTTTTACGGATGTGCAATACGCGACAGCCACTCACCAGTATCTTTATGCATTGACCCGTAAGACCATCCCATATCCGTATTGTCTTGTCCCTTGCCCCTGTAGCTATGAAACAACCTGGCTGCTTCGCTCTTTCGTCTGTTGCTGATGCCTAATGCGACGCCGTGATCGAGAATCAGTTAAAGGGTGCGCCACTACTCAAAACAACGGAGTCTCACTCTTATGCCCGTCATTTGCCTGATTGCTGCATATGATGCAACGGGCGCGAATTCCGCTGTTTCCACCACGTTCTCATGTCCCCTTAACTGTAACTTTTCCTCCCCGGATGTTCTGTCAAAGACTAATGAAGTCTACAGCATACAGGGGGAATCGTCGAGATATCAGAATGAGCTTTTCACGCCGATTAAATAATTTCCGCCTTTAGCTTACCAGGTCACTGGAAGCCGTCACGAGCAGTTTGCCATCCTCGGACGGCGAGACGCTCCGAACCCATTGCTCATGGCCCCAAAGCGTCTTTACGCAAAATCTGTTACAATTCAAAGCGATGGATAGGTCAATATTTATGAGATATGGCTTATTTCAAAAGAGAACGTTGTACCCTGTTGCGACTTCCCAGATCCTGACTGTTTTATCCCTGCTCGCACTGACAATGAAATCGCCTTGCGGCGGTAAGAATTTGACGGATGAGACCGAGTGATCATGTCCTTGCAACGTTTTCGTGTTCTTGTATCCATTCTGGGGGTCCCATATCTTGATGGACATATCGTTCGAGCAGGAAACTAGGGCGCGCCAATGTTTAGCATTGTTTCAGTTTCCCATATTCATTCGTCCTGATCTCACCTAGCAAATCGCCTTTGGTATCAAAGTCCACATCCATGACAGCCTTTGTATGTCCCTTTAATGTCCTCTCGCATTCTCCTGCTTCCCAATCCCAAATTTTGATGCTTGCATCTTCGCTTGCGGATGCTATAACGTTCCACACGGGATGGAAAGCTACTTTCGAAACGGGCCCTCTGTGACCTGGCAAGGTATGGCGATGTGGCGCACGTGGTATCCAGTCTGGGTTATTCGTCGAGCTTGTTGCCGCTGATCTTCCTGGTACAGCGAGCTCTGCCGTCAACGTAGCATTCCGAGTTTCGAGATCCATAATCTAAATAAGCGAGTGTAAGCAGCGCGACATCGTTAGGTTAGCGACATCGAAGACCAGGATCCGATTTGGACTATGAATAGCTACGTACTTTTTTCTGTAACCTGATGACACTGGTCCATTTCTTTTCCAACAGGCCGTGATATCTTTGAGCAGCTCCAGGTTCATCCATCTGAAAATCTGTATTATTCGACTCGGCCTTTAAGGCATCGAACGTTGCATGCATGCCAGCGTTGTACAGGTACGACAACATGGATTTATGTCTGAGCGATGCAAATATATGTTCAAGGTTCAGTTAGCAAATGGATCCACTTGCTTCAAGTTATCTAGAGACTTACAGCTCTTCCTTCTGCCGCTCCGTGAGCAGGCTCGCGGAGTAGGACATTCTCGCAAGGCTATTGCCAAAAGCGAAGTCCTTTACGAAGTCTCAAGCCCTGTCTCTCGGATTTTGGTAGCTTCAAGACTACCAGCCTCGATGACGATGGGTGGATGGGTGGATGACGGATATACAGGAACTATCACAAGAGAATGCAGTAAGGCGATCATCACTCAACATGTTTCTGAACAGAAGAAGGAGAGAAGGAGAGTGATCGTGAATTGTGATTATGTAAGCCGATATTGACAAAAACGAAAACAACTGGGTTGTCGAGAATGTGCCGAGTCGAGTCTTTACGCAAACTAAATACCCTTGTACACCCATATTGTACAGGACCGACGCCAACGATCAGCCGTTTCTTTCGCGATTCGTGGTCGGCCACCGCATTGCTTCGTCTGTCGCTTCATCAGAAGAATCTACCGATACTTCGACCATCTGAAGGCGCCACCAGAAGGAAGCCTAACATGGTGAATCGAGCTTGCTTCTCAGGGCGAACCGCATATGGGCAGCGCATTGGTTGATGGAACGAATCGTGCTATGTTCTTCCGCCAACAAGAGAGGTATCCGGTCCTGTCATGGTGAGTCTTCGGTTTGTCAATGAGTTTGTGGAGCGAGACGGGTCGCCAATTATCAGACAAGACGCCGGAAAACACGACCTGTATGATGTTTGACTAGTAAAAGGTCTGATCGCTCTCCTGGTGCGCGGTCGGAAAACCCCCAGAACCTATGGACCTCCGCATCTTGGCCTTCGTCATCAAAAGTCTGTACGCCACAGCTGCATTCCTCCAAGTATACCACGAGGATACGGTTCTTTCCCCATACTGTGTTCCACCTGTATGTTTATGGGTTAACCAGATTGGGGTCAAGATCGCAGTCGTAAAAGGCCGGACGAAATCAAGACAACGTTCAGTACCGCAATCCGAAAGGAATGACTCAGTAACCGATTTATCGGTTTAGGGGCAATCTGACTGGATTGTCGGTCTGGATTACCCGGGAAAAGACGCCTACGCTCTTGGTCTGTGGCGCTATCAACAGTGGAAGCACCACAGATCTGCTTAAAGATGGGCTGCGCGTAAAGGCCTAGGTAGACATCACCACAAAAGACTGGTCGATGCACAACGAGACCTAGGTTCTGGGCGCAGAGAGGGTGCCAAGATACTTCAATATGTCCTGTTCGCGCTACCTCAGCGCGGATGCCTTCCTGGGAGCCATCGTCCCATCCAAGGGCTGATGACTCCACTAGCGTACTGCCGCAGAGCCCTACTGGCCACGAACGCGAAATGCGGGAAGTACAACGACTCCTCTTGCCTTGGCCTTCGTCGAGAAAGGAGAATCCGATTTGGAACACGCGCCGAATTCGCTCGCAAGATAGCTACCACGAGCATGTTTGGCAAATGTCCATATCAGACAGAAAAAGGAGTCATCTTGTGCATTCCTTCTTCCGAATAGCTGCCTACCAGCTTGGGAAGCACTATCCGCATACCAAATGGCGAGCGAATGATCACGACTTATCCGTCAGAGGATATGCGAGATTACTTGCCTTCCGCCTCACGGTGCAGGGGCAAGAGTCCACTGAAAGGCACGTTGTAACGGCTGTCCTGTCTGGTACTCGGTGTTTAGTCTCGGTGTGTCATGTCGAACAGGATTTGATTTACTGATTTGTTCCTCCTTCTTGTCTGATGTGAAAGATAGGTCACGTCATTGCCAACGTCTGCCCACAGGAGCCCTCTGTGAATTGTCGAATGTCAAAGGCCGCACGTATGCGAGATGTTTACGTGTTTCTCCTGTAGACCACATGTGTCGACTCGTTGGGCTGGCCGAGAAACCGAATCCATGAGCGTTTGCACATGCTATGATCTTACACTGGTATCCCGCGACGAATGTAGGACGTTTTCGTTCTTCGAGACACAACATGATTTATATACGACAGTGGAAGGTACCGACGTAGGCACACGATGAGACGCCCTCAACCTCATTGCTGTCCAATGCGCCTTTGTGCAACATATATGCGTATGCTGTAAATATTTCCTGGCACTTTCCTGGAAATTTGCCATAACCGCAGCAGCTGCCGTAGCAACTGTTAAAATTCCCGGTTGGTACGCTCGTCAGGTGGCAGGGGAAAGAGCGGCTTATGAAATATGCCTGAAAGATAGGCTGTCAACGATCGTGGCTTGGGTGCTCGAGCGCTTCAGGTCTGGTTCGGGATCCCGACCGGCGGGCAGCTCGTCGGGCCTTCGGGAGAAGCGAAATAAATAGATATCGCCGATCGGCAGTGATTGGTGATTCTCGGTGAACTCCGGCTTGAAATTCAGACTGTTACCTGAGGAGAGCTGTATACCGCACAACCAGACGACACTTATAGTAGTGTCAATATGACTAGCCCGCAATCCTTCCATTAGCCCTATGAGCCTGTAAAATGGACATCGGACTTAATCCCTGCTGATGCTTATTCGCTTGTCCAGCTGTCTGTTCTTGCCAAAATCGCGGAACTTTATACCTAGGTGAACATGGACATACCACAAGCATCCGTACCGACTTCAACAGCTATCGGCCGTCTGGGAGGGACTCCTCCTGTTGCTGAAGAGGCGAATGCATTCGGATTGTCACGCCTCTCTTCACCTCATACCGAGCTGCGTCAAGCAAATCATCTCGGACACGGCTCCACACATCCACTTTCAGCCCCCAGCGCCGCCCACCATGCTCATTTCGACTTGCCACCGGGCGAGCCAAAGGACACGGATGAATCTCTACCAGTACCTGTAATCGATATCGAGCACGCCCCAGTGGAAGATGACCCTAGGGAATGGAGCGATAGGAAAAAGGTAAGAAGCATGCACTTTCACTCAATGAAATCCCACCTGGCAGGCTGAATATCATGTAATGGCTTCTCGATAGACCTTGATCCTAGCAATGATCGCAATAGCATCCATATCCCCAACTCTAGGTGCTTCAATATACAATCCTGCTTTCGATGAGCTCCGCGCGGAACTGCATGCAACAGACACACAACTGGCTTTGTCGCTGTCCATATTCATTCTCTTTCAGGGCGGATTTCCCGTATGTGAGTAATTTCGAGATGTATAAGTCCGCTTCCATCGAACAAGCTCTGAATGTATTCTGCAACAGTATGGTCAACAATCGCTGAGATTACGGGACGAAAGGCGAGTTTATAGAGTCTGAAGCTGAACGCTCGGACGCAGGAGGGCTGGACACATCGCTTGTTGCTAATGCTCGCTCGTGACATAGGTCATATACCTTGCGTCAAATGCAGTCAGTAATAATTTCATTTCCCGGTTTCCGACCTCGCTGAAGCTTTTTTATGTCCATCCAGTGTTTCATTACCGGTACCATAGTTGCGGGGCGTGCCAACTCCATGACGCTGCTGAGTGTGTGACGATCGTAAACTTAAGGCTACCATCCTCTCTGACATTCTTTCCCCCCAGTCGTGATGAGGCTGGTCCAGGCCTTTGGATCTTCTGCCGTGTTGGCCATCGGCGCTGGCAGTCTCGCAGATATATACGAGCGGCATGAAAGGGGTAGCAAGTGGGTATCTAACAGGCCGAACACTCCACTTCTCCACAGCCAGGCTACTGACTACATTGCTGTCGTTAGGATGGGGCTGTACTACGCGGTTCCTCTTCTAGGTCCATCTCTAGGACCAGTAATCGGTGGCCTGTTGACCAAGGGGTTCTCGTGGCGCGCGACGTTCTACTTTCTGGCAGCGTTCGGTGGCGTCTCTTTCTGCAGCTTCCTTTTCTTTCCAGACTCTTTCCGGAAAGAGCGTTCGCAACTGTACCAGGTGGCGACGCAACGCGCTCTCAAGCGGGCCTTGGCACATCACGAAGTGCAGGAAAAGAAGCGACGCAAGAAAAGCAAGGGGGTCATGCTTTCCTCTGCTCCAACCCCCGCCACTACTGTTCCGCCAACGCCCGCTCTACGCACAGGCTTCCACACACCAGAAGCACATGAAGAACACACTCTGGTTACACAGACTGCCATCGCATCCCAAGCAAACCCTTCGGTCCAGGAGGTGGGAACCCCAACCTCCAACGAGCTGTTAGAAAAGGAGCCTGTGCATCAAAGCGTGGATAACGTGCACCCGGTGATGCAACATCGACATTGGAAGTTTTGGCAAAAGGCAAAGGTGCAGGAGGAAGATGAGAACAGTATACCTGTCAGATTGTCGCTCAAGGATGTCAACCCATTACCTGCCATGTGGCATATATTGAAACGGCCTAATAACTTTCTTGGGGTTGTCTGCTCAGGTGAGTCATTCCTTCTTTGTCATCGATATGTATACCACAGGGTGCTGAGACATAGCAAGCAGGTGGTTTGTTCGCTGTACAATATACTATTGCGTTTACTGGTGCCGTCCTTTTTGCCGAGTAAGTATGCTGGTTGGACGGCGGCAGAATGAAACTAATGCGCCTTATCATAGACCGCCATACAATTATTCAGCGCTCAAGGTCGGCCTGGCGTTATTGTCGTTCGGTTAGCAAATTTCCATTTCATAGTCAATGACGTCTGCGCTGACCTCGTGACACTATTTCAGGCGGCGGTAACGTTGTTGGAAGCATTCTAGGCGGAAGATACAGCGACATCATGTTGAGAAGACTGAAGAAGAAGAATGGCGGTGTTGGCGAGCCAGAGATGAGACTCGCCTCCACAACTCCAGGTAAGTCGCTGTCGTCTCGTTGTGCAACCATATGTCTTGAAGCTGAAGACCAGCCTCGCCTCGAAGCCATGTTCATCATGCTTCCGTCCCTTTTGGTGTACGCTTGGACCGCCAACTTCAAGACAAACGTTGCTGGACCTTTGATCGCGCTATTCTTCAACGGATTCAGTATCATGTAAGCGATCTGTATATTCGTTGAAACAGAAGCTCCGGTGATTGACGTATGCATATGTCACCCAGGGTGATATATTCCTCAACTTTGGCATATCTAGTCGATGCCAATCCTGGCCGAAGCTCTTCAGCAGTCAGTGGACTCGAATGACTGTTGCAGCGGCGAAATGACACTGACATATAGAAGTCCGCGCTCGTTGATCTAGGTAGCTTGCAACTCCCTCTTTCGAGGAATTTTCGCATGTGTCGCGAGTCAAGTGGCATTGCCAATCCGGGTAAGCTTCTCCTTTTGAGCATATGTAGTACGCGGTCGCTTATCGAACAACTCGATAGAATGCCATCGGGGATGGCGGTCTATACACAATCCTGACTGGCGTACTAACCTTGTCATGCGTAGGATTTTGGGTGATCATCAGAAAAGGCAAGCAGTGGAGGGATCCCACATGGACCTTTCGTCGGCGGAAGGATACTCATGAAGGATCAACAAAGATTGCCTGAGTGGCATCCGTCGGCGCAGCGGCTGGGTTATGTGACACCTAACAGGCAATGTATAAATGAATCAAGGGCATATAAAGATATAATTCACTACCAGCGAGAGGACGTATCATATGAGTCTAAGCAGAGGTCGGGAAGGTTCATAGAAGAACATGTGAGATGTAAAGGGACCTCAGACGACGCGCTAAGTGTTGACCCCGCTTCAAAAAAGCGCGGAGCTGTTCCTGGTGGTTATGTATCTATTGTACTGCAAGTTGGCTCGTGCTCATCAACGTTAGATTATAGGATATAGATGTTCTCGCAGGAATACAAGGCCACAGGATCTGCCGACGTCGAGCTCGCAGAGCCAGTATTCCAAGAAGGGCACGTAGGCGGCGGGCCTTACGCGTCTATTTAGGAAATTCACCAGGACGGGGGACGCGCGATATCGAGCAACTGGACCCGTTCGTACCGTTCGTAATAGAACCTGCCTCAACCTAGCGGCTACAGTGTACAAACCCGTTCTGACTTCCGATGTATCCATCGTCCAACATTCAACAAGAATACAACTCGCAACAAGAAACTTCCGTCCAGCAAGACCCACACGCGCTTCCTACCAGCTCAATCGTAGCACCATATACCACATATCAGGGTAACACACCATATCAGAGCTATTATCAGCAACCCGTATCTTCGTATCTTGCGTACCGATCGCTCGACGCTTTGGCAGAACGGGAAACAACTACTCGAGCTCAGAACAAGGAAATAAAGAGGCAGAAATTGGACATTGAGATGAAACAGCAAGGTAAGTCATCATGCCTGTCACCCTCTAATGAACATCTTTGCTGAACCATCTGCTATATGTTAAACAGGCTACCATCCCGAACGTGGTGTCGGCAACACCTTTTACCTATCAATCAGGTCTGGGATACCTGAAGAGATCGACAGAGCTCTACCCGTCATCCTCGAATACTCTCGACGCGATGGCATCACGTCAGACTTTTCGGTTTATCCAGGCAGTATCGAAGCCTTACTCGGTCTAGTGGATGAGTGGGTCGAGGACTGGGAAGACTACATGCAACGGGCATCAGCAGGCCTGGAGGGAGAATGGTTGCAGTCTCAGGAGGAGGCCGACCATGCAAGATGGGCACTAGGTGCTTTGCTCGCCATTCGGAACGGTTGCATCGCTCACGAAAAGGTTCGATTGCTGCTGATAGGTGTACGAGGAAAATATAGCCAGGAGGACCTGGCAAACCTGCGGAATACTCGAGGGATCAATGGGTCAAACGCAACATTACCTTATCTACCTCCTCGGATACTCATTCTCATCGGGAAAATCCTACAAAACCAGAGCGTTCTCGACCTCGCTCTTCGAATGCCGGAGATGTCCATCTACCTTTTGGATATTCTCATCCTTATCCTTCCTTATCTCATTCATACACTCCGACTATCGTCATCGAAACCCTCAACATCGGGATCTTCTAGTGCTGCAAACAGTAAAGCCGCGACACCCGCTGTCAATGAAACACCAGAAGAGGAAGATGTTGGCGACGTGACACTGCGCCAGACGGGGAATTTGCTGAAAACCGTACTCGCAGAGTGGATACCAGCTTCATTCACAAAAGCAAGCGACTTGGCAGTATTGCTCGCAAGCATACAACTCTTCACCATGGTACCGTCCGACATCTTACCGGTAGACAGTATCATCGATCGACTGGCAACATTCCTCGTGTTGACGCCATCTCAGCGTGAACAAACGCCCTGGCCAAAGGAGCTGTTTTTGCAATCCCTTGGTTTGCTGTACCATATCACGGCGGCTCCATCACAAGCAGCAGAAATCCTGAGGAGACGGGATTTGGATGGGCAGTTGCGAATCTTAATCGGGCTGACACAATGGGGGACAAAGGCCGTGTGGAAGCAGATGCGGGTAGTAGGAGCGATAGGCAGGGTTCAGGAAATATCACCCATCGATGGCGTCGGAACGATGACAAACGTCAAAGGTCTGGACAAGGGAGGAAAATGGTTACCACCTGTTCTACTCGACGACGATGGCGGAGAGCTTACTGGAGAAGAAGTGGGACTTGGACCACTTATCGTGCTGGATCCTTTGGTGCGGCGGAAAATACGCTCATTGCGCGAGCCGGACAGAGCTTTAGCATGGTATGTCATCTCAGTTGATGATTGTCATTCTGCGCAAAAGCTGGCGACTGATCTACTCATGAGCTTTCGTTCATTTTCATAGGATGAAAGAATGCCTTGTGTTTCAGCCCGAGTCGTATATGACGCAAGTTACCTTCTGGACAGCGTATCAGAACTTTGTCGCGCCTGACCCAACAGAACCGCCTATCGCTCCTCCGACATCAGCGGCGGAGGTTATCAAAGCGGCAACATCTGCGTATAGTGGCGCATCAGCAATGGTAATGCGAGAAGACAGAGATGGTAGGCCTTTGCGGCAGCCAAAGTTCGTGATCAACGGTTTACGTTTCAAGCGTAGCCTTGGTGTGTACTTTCTTACTTCTACTGAATGCAGGCTCAGCTGGCTTACCCAAAAGATCGTTTACATACTGATAGGTCGCCGGAAAAACTACATGTGCAAATGGCAAGGCTGCGCCGAAAAGATCGGTCCTCTCTCAAATGCCGAACTACTGGCACACGTCAAGACGTGCCATCTTGCCGATCTCGAGAACCCCAATGGTGGCTTCATCAAGTGTCGCTGGGCACACTGTTTGTCCAACAACGCGACCCAGACGCACATGCTCACCCATCTACCATTGCCAATCGATCCGACCAAAGAACCCGAGCCACTGAAAATAATCGTACACCCCGACACCGCCATGTCGTCTGTCACTTCCAGCTACCCGCAATTCCGACCAATCCCTCCATTGACCTACATTGGAAGCATACCTCCAGCAGGCGCGAAGCAAGCCATATCGAGCAGCGATCTCATGTATCCGCTTGCATACCTGGGACTCGAGTTCCCTCTCGACAGAACGGGACAACCGATGCAGGAAGGTTATTACGCTTGCATGATACTGAAAAACATGGCACGAGCTCTTCGCAACGACATTGAGCGTGCTGAGGATTCCGGACTATTGGACTCAGAAGAATACTCTGTGCATGATGGCAACGATATATCAGCCTCCGGTCGAGCTACATCGAGCAGGAATAGGAAAAAGAGGAAACTAGACAGGTTGGGTGCATTTGGATTACCGGCCCCACCAGGAATTTTGGACGGCTCCTACATCGACCCGACGCTCACAGGTGTCAATGGTCACTCTGGAGACAATAAAACAGCGGCGGAAGATCGTACGGTTCCTAGAGAAGCAGCCGTTCTTCCATTAAAAACGGAGGAAAGAGTTCGGGCGAGACTGGCTTTCCGCAGTGCAGTCGAAGAGCCGGTGCTTTCCATGTTGGAACAAGGTGGTGGAGAGATACCGAAGCGATTGATAGAATGTCTTGGTTTCTAAGTTGTACACGGGCGTTGCATCGCAAGTCGAATGCTATCCATTCCACAAATTTCTGGCAAACGCATAGAGGCGACGGCAAGAAGCTCGCATCCTATTGTCTTCGTCATGACCCACTTGAGCAACATTTACAAAGCTTCGTTCATGATACTGGTCCAAAAGTCCTTTTCTCCCGCTTCCTCAATCTTTGTTTCACACTCCCCTTCTAAAAACGCATCAACCAAGCAAATCTTCGAAACCGCTCGAACTAGGTTTCTGTTGAGCAGACGACCCTCCAGCGGCGCCGCTCGATCCCCAGAGACTTGCCATCGACTTTTCCCTTTCCATCTCTGCGATTGTTTTCTTGCCAGATCCGTTCGCAGGGACCTTGCTTCCGCCGACGGAAGATAACGAGGTGTTCCACAGATCGTCAAATCCACCTAGCCCACTCGAAGAACCGGCCGCTTCAGCTTGATTCTGCTGTGGCATCGTGTTCAAAGGCCTAGCCTGCCCGATAGGCGAAGAGGTAGCGGGAGCGGTATAAGTCGCTGGGGACGACGTGCCGAACGCGCCGAATCCTGACGAGGCGGGTGCATAAGCAGGCGCTGACGAAGGAGCGGGCTTTGAGGCGGGCACACCGGCGTCGAGGAAGTCGAACACGTTTCCAGCGGGCTTAGGAGCATGTGCAGGAGAAATAGCAGAGTCGAAACCTGAAGTTGGCGCAGCTTGAAAGTCTGCAAAGTCTTCTTTGGGTAAAGAGGCGTGTCAGGTGGAATAATTATACAGGCTTCGGAAGAAACATACCATCATCTACGAGGGAAGCACTTGCAGCTGTTAAGGGAGCTCCAGCCGGAATGCTCGACGATGGCTCATTATCAAAGTCAAACAGATCGACAACAGGTTTTGGTGGAGCAGCAGGAGCAGGTGTCTTGGATGCAGCAGGAGCTTTACTGCGGGACGTCGAAGCGGACAAGCTACTCGCGCCTGCTGGTCGACGTGCAGTCGGACGGGAGGCCGATGTCGAGGAACGTGAAGCTGAGACTTCTTCGTCGTCACCAGCATCGTATTGGTCAAAGTCTGCTGCGGCAGAGGAAGAACCGCCTCCTCGACCACCGGAGGTGCCAGAGCCGCGGTATAGGTCTACATACGCCAGAAGCAAGTCAGTTTTGTCATTGAAGAAGAAGCAAAGAATACGTACCTCCAGAATCATAATCGTCTCTTCCACTATACCCGCCTCGAGAACCAGAGCTACCCGCATTGTAGGTATCGCTTCCAAATCCACCATACCTGCTTTGACTTCCTCCTCCACCACTTCCGTCGCCCCTCATCCCTGATCCATATTCACCGCCACCACCTGCTACGCCGCTGTACTTGTTCCGATTTTGTTTCGCTTTACGCCTTTCTTGCCTGATTCGCTCTATGTCGCCTAACAGGTCGGCGAGTTCCTTGGCGCGGTTTCGAACTGAAGAAGGAAAAGATAAAGTTAGCGCAAGATCCGGAAGACCGTGGTTGCGAGTCTGGAGCTTACCATTGATTCCCTGATCCTTGCCCTTTTCGTCGATATAGTGAAACGACCGGAGCATCTTGATAGTGGCCACGTGGGACCTGGCATCATCCACAACTCTTTCCGAGCCATTCTTCACAAGGTACTCCAGGAGGGTGAGAGCCTGTACACGGAACCGATCATTTATCAGTCGCGTAAAATGAGAGCTACCATATCCCTTACTCACCTTGTATATCTGTCGCCAATCTCTGGCTTCACACTCGTGAAAGCGCGACCAGATCAGGGGTAGAATCTCGTTGAATTGTTGGCTGAGCAAGAAGAGGTCGCGATTAGTCCTTGTGCACTGCACCATGCGAGTTGATGGACGTACAAACTATGGGTTCTATATCAATGAAAACATACGTGAGGAGCCAATTCCTCCGCGATGGCCATTCTTAGACGTGACTTACCCTTGAGCGATTTCCTGCATCAGAGTGGAGGAAGCTCCCCTGAGTCACAGCCAAACGAATCATGAGCGCATATTCAGACAAGAACCATAGAATTCGCAAGCACCACTCACCAACTATCATCATTTGTCGCTTCTCGAACCTTGGCCTCCATTTCACTAACGTTCAAGACAGCATTCTTGGCTTGGTTGTAGTACGACTTGATGTCGTACATTGAGATCTGCGACGCCTGTTTGGCGAGCTCTGCATAGACGTCAAGATCATCAAGTTCAGATAAGGAGTCTACGACCAGGATGATCGAATTCGCGCATCACTCACGCTCGACAAGATCCATCTTGGGCAGAGATTGGAAGAACGAATCAAGTACCGGCGACGAAAGGAAACCAAGGATGCTCTACACCGGCAAGTTGAAGTACGAAGCGGCTCAACAAGAGGATGCAGTATTCCAAACTGGATAATGGCAGGATCAACACCTCTTGTTCAGCTACCTTGCCGCTCTGGCGTGACACGCCAGCAGCCAAGCCACCGCCGTCGCGCTGGTCTTCCGGCAGCCGAAAATCAGGAACACAGGGTGTCAGGATTGGGGCAGAATTCGCGCTACATGCGCGCCTATGCCGTGCAGAAAAGCCATGTAGCACCATTTTTACCTACATCACCCATTTTCATGTAGCACGGTATATCTTTTGTATGGTGATCTGTGTAGCTCGTCTGTCAGACAACTTGTAGGCCAAATCTGATGCTACATCAGGGCGACATTGCTAGGAACCATGTAGGGCTCTTTTCCTACGTTCGCTCTACAACAAGTAGCTTGTGTATAGTCCGCTTGAGCTACATGGTGAGCTCGATATGTCGGTCAAAATGAGCTACGAACTTTCTATACAATGTATCATCAGACAAAGCCTACATCGCGACTGTCTCATGTCCTTACCCACTTCGCTACCCCCTTGCTACATCATGTAGCTAGAGCACTACCTGATGTCGTTTGAACTGACTAATGCCTTCGCTATGACGCATGATTCGATCGTTACCGTCAGCCATGTACTTTTCCATTGGAGTGCGGGCGATCGCAGTCTCAAGTACTTAACCTGCTGTGATTTCAAGAATGCCCTTTCTGTCTTGTGCGATTTGCCTCATTAACAAGTTCGTGATACGGGTCAATTCGCTACATCGTGTGCCCTCCCAGTCTCACCACTACGTCGATGGTTACCTCGACGTCTCTATATCACAGTGAGTCATCGACTGTTTCGCTAGTTGCAGTCGCCATGCTAATATCGTCCTTTCAGAGATTGTAATCACTACATACTACTGTCATGAACCGATGCATACTATTGCTTCTTCCTTCGTACATTACTGACCTTTCTATTTTGACCAATTACTCTTGCATTCTTACTGACCACTAACCAATACTGATATATGTGATTCTTTCCACTACTAACGCTCACCTATACTGACTTCTGTTTTTTCTTCACCTTGCCGTGAGTGCTTCATTCTTTTTGACTTGTCAATTTCATAGATCTTTCTTGTTGTATTATATTATTTCATGTTATTTATGATCGTTCATTGCCTTCTTCACTGTGATATCCTGACCATTGATACAAGAACCGGCTGAAATCCAGCAGTGTTGACCAGCTAGTGCTATGTAGGCCTAAGGGAACTATGTCAGTCCTACATGCTGGCTTGAGCTGTAGTAAGAAGTGCTACACGCCCTTCCTACTGCGTGTGGGATAGGTGTAGCCTACGACCCTACGTGAAAGAGATGCGACAAGCTTCGGGGATGGCCTATTTAAGCGCTAGGCGCTGTAAATATGCATGTAGCATCGAGAAAAGCTACCCCCCTTTGACACCCTGTGGAAATCTCGGCGATCGACGTCGAATGATGAAGCAGCTTGCCTCTTGTTGATGGTTGAACCAGCTGTTGAACTGTATCTTTGCGCCTTTGCACCTTCAGTCAACCATTCAGTCCTGTTCCATCCTCACGGGAATCCCTAACTCACGAGTCACCAACCATCAGAAATGGCGCTTCCCAACCTCCGACGTGCGCTCTCCTTTACTCCTGCCTCCCCTTTGTCGCGTGCTAAACGATACCTTGCGTTTTCTACTGAAATAGACATCTTTGCATCGTCTCGTACTTCGGATGAAGAGAGGCAATTATCTAGAACGACGTTCTACAAATTGTAAGTGTCTTGGAAGTACCATTGAATCACTGCAGTATAGAAGCTGATGAAAGCCGGCCCTCAGTGCCGCCTTTGTCGGTTCATGCGTCGTGATCAGTCTTTTGGCTTCCCGAGGAGCTGCGAACGCCGCTGCTCATTCAAGATGAGAGAATATGCTCATATTCACCACTGCTCGCCTAAACAATTGACCTATTCCCGACCGGTACACTACTGCGCGCGGTCCCGGTGAGGGGATCTGCAATCTTGCACCATCCGCGCTCAACTATGCACCAAGCAGCGGATTGGTCAAGTCCAAGAAAGGATAAACCGATCTCGCCACTACCGGGAATACAAGGATATCCACCGCATCCACATTGCTGAAAACCGACTCATTGCGACATATATCGCTCATTGAAAGATGTAATGTCACTCGGCAAGCAAAACATGGGAACAAGCAAAGGGACTGGAGGCACGTATGTCGACCTATCAGACGGTGAAGCTGCATGCAGGAAGCAGAGGAACCATCGAGCATGATATCACCATGTTGTAATAAACACCCTCGCTATCAGAGTTAATCTATACAAGACAAATTCATTCGTAAAAACCATACATCCCTGCTCTCGACTACTTGTCTACCGGCGCCAGATTTCGGAGCGTGATATCATACACAACATCCTCGCACCGCTTGACATCGTACTTCAAGCTATCGAATCTACGTCGCAAAGTGTCGTTTCGGAGGTTGAGCTGTAAAAACATCGAGTCCGAGGCACATTATCAGTTGATCTTGTATACGTAAGAGGAGTTGCGAGATGAACGACTCACGAGGGAGAACCCGGCAAACAGGTCTTTCTCGAACGCGGCGATACGCAGGGCTAGCGAAAAGTTACGGAGTGTGACCGAGTTCATAGCCAATCGAGCCTATGACGCAGCGGTAAGATGCGGTCGACCGGGATAGGTTGAAGCAGTTATCTATAGGAACGCTACGAATGACTTACGAGTTCGTTGGAAGCGCCAATGACGCCCTGCAGGTAGTCGTCGGGTGTCAGTTGCAACCTATCCGACCACTCGGATTTTACTAAAGGGTGCAAGGCATAGAATCAATGCCAGGTAGCTGAGAAAGATCAAAGATACTGGCACTCACTGCCGATAATGTCGGCTGCCTGTTCCAGCGGCAGAAGATCGTCATGAAGTAAGAAATGTGCAAGCGTGATCGAGGTGACGAGCGGCTTGAGGATGAAAGACGGCTGGTATGCGTAACTGGAGAAGCAAGTACCGCAACAAAGTGCATGTCGTCAATAACATGGCAGAACAAACGCAAGCGATGTCTTGTAAACTAACCGATGATACTCTCCTTTTGGGATCTTGTTAGCCACGCTGCTCCATTGACCCGAGGCCGACTTTACTTGGTCGATAGTCTGGTTGGCTAGTGCTTCGACTATAAGAAAAGGAGGCTGTTAGCGTTCTTACAAGTCGGCGGAATGCTACAGGGGGCTGAAGGATCACTTACGCTGGGGACCAGGGGTGGAATGGACTCGATTTATTAACGCTGTAACGTTCCTCGACAGTGAATCTAATGGCTGCAAGCTTTCCTTGATAGACTATGACCACCAGACCTCTAAAGCATCAGCGTGAATGTTATCTAGTTGGATTAAAGATTCCGAGGTACCTCTTTGAGCGTCTGTTCCGACTCGAGCTCTGAGCTGATCTTGGTGAGGATGTCGGTCAAGGATGCTGTGGTTTTGCTACCAGTGTCTGATACTGCAGGTGTCATTGGGACGTCCATAATAATCGTTTCGAGAGCTGATGCGGTAAGAAGCGGTTCACGAAATGAGGGACTCTGCTGTCGCTGTTCAAGGAGGACCTATGGCTGAAGAGAAACAGGAGAAGATTGGACCTTGTTGGACAGTTCACTGAACGTTATTACAGTAGAATCTCATTGCGATCGAGGTAACGATCCGGAGGCACTTTCCACGCTCTTCTCATTGCATTCGTCATCCTATAACCGGTTCCCGCCGCTCATTGCTTATAAATAGGCAAAACTTGGCTCCAGTCAACCTGCTTACGCTCTGGCGCTGCTGCTGCAGTATATATAGCATCGCAATGCTCGCTAGAGCTCGGACATCCAGCCATCACTTGTCCAAGAATCTCCCCATCTCGAACAACGCCATTCGAGCTTCTCTACCTTGCGCAACCCGAAACACTACGCTCTCGGTTACCGCTTTTCGCTCAAATCTTGCGTTTGTCCGAGCAATGTCTACCTCGATTCCCGAAAAGATGAAGTGTATTCTGATCAAGGATGGGAAAGGACCAGCAGAGAATCTGTATATGGGTGAAGAGAAGATTCCAAGTCTAGAGGCTGGTCAGGTTCTCGTCAAAGTACGTCACTCCTGTTCTCGTCAGCACCAGGCGTGCGTGTACTGACTATTCTGCTATGCTCAGGTCAGGGCTTTCGGATTGAACCGCATGGATATTATGCAGCGAGAGGGAAAATACCCTTTACCACCTCAGGCATCAAAGACGATCATGGGAGTCGAGTTTTCCGGTGAAATCGTCAGAACTTCGGATGGCGAGTTGAAGAGTTACAATGGCGAGCAGTGGAAAGAAGGCGACGAGGTCTTCGGTTTGGCTTATGGAGTGAGTTGGCCGCTAGTCCTCCTTGAACCTCACTTCCTCGATCGCTGATCTGTGTATGTACCATCAGGGTGCATATGCCGAATACATTGCCATCTCGTCAAAAATGATCATCAGGAAGCCTTCCCGTCTTTCGTGGGTCGAAGCAGCCGGTATCCCTGAGAACTGGATGACAGCGTTCCAAGCCTTGTTCCTTGAAGGAGGATTCAAAAAGGGCGAGAATGTACTAGTGCATGCGGGTGCCTCTGGTGTTGGTGTCGCTGCCAATCAGCTCGCAGGTGCGTGTTCCCCCTTGGTCGTGTGCCTTGGGAAGACGCTGATTTGACGATAACAGTCGCCTTTGGCGCGGACAAGGTCTTCACCACGGCTGGAACGAAAGACAAGGTTGAATTCCTGAACAAGTTGTCCGGTGGGAAGATACACCCTATCAATTACAAGGAGCAGAGTAAGCGTTGAACATAGGTATCGTGGAAATCGGCGTAAAGGAATTGACCATGGCGATATGAAACAACCTTGACAGACTTCGAGGAGGAAGTGAAGAAGGTCGACGAAAAGGGAGTTGACTTGGTTATCGATTTTGGTGAGCCGCATGCTTGGAATTGCAGGCAAGAATATTGGCTTACCACTCGACGTGATGGGCATCGGTTTCGTAGTTGGACCAGATTACTGGAACAAGGTAAGCTATTCACGCTCATTGTTTACCCCTCACCCGGCACACCTCACCCGGCACACCGCTCACCGCCCGCCCTCCTCTCGCAGAACTTGAACTTACTGCGACAGGACGGCAGAATGGTCATCCTCGCTTTCCTATCTGGCCTCACGCTTCCTGAAAAATCACTGTTCGCCCCTCTCTTGTTCAAGCGGCTTACGATCAAGGGTACGACCTTGCGAAGCCGATCACCCGAGTATCAGGGAGAGCTGCTGGGCAGGTTTGAGAAGGAGGCGTTGCCCATGATTGGTGGGGAAGATTCGTCGATGAAGGTTTCGGTGCACGAAGTTTTCCCATGGGATAAAATCCAGGAGGCGCACAAGGAGATGGAGGGGAACAAGAACAGTGGAAAGGTGAGTTTCATGCGCGATCTATACCACTGCGGTCTGATAAGTGTGGCTGACGACAACTTTGTAATCAGATTGTACTAGAGATTAAGTAAGGCGATGATATCAAGGCTTACGGTTACCTTCAGTTGTCTGGGAAAAGACACGGCGACCAATGAGATATACAATAGAATATGAACTTGGAAATAGTCGTGCAACTGCCTGTGGATGGTGATATGCCCTATCGACATCCCAGAACCGTGGGTCTGGCTTGCGAGGCCGTCTAGCGAACGATTGAAGATGACACTTGGCGTGCACTTGAGAATATGCTTTGTAATACAACCTAGAATGTTTCTTGTCGACTTGTTACAACTGGAATTGACGAGCAAGTCGTTATCCCCAGGCTTGTGTAGTGCTGATGTACCGCATAACCAAAAGGATGCCATCAGCCTCTAGGGTTCCAGGCTGATTCAGTGGTCCTTGCTTACCTGTAGTTCACTATCAGGTGTCCGTCCGTGTTGAAGCACTTCGACGGTCGGCATAACTCATCAGTACGGCTCAGGTATGGAAGAGGTTTCCTCTAGTCACCTTGAATAACGCCGCTACCGAGTCATCAGGTGCTGGCGCGAATGACGAGTTGATGTATGTAAACTACTCGAACAGCGAGAAAGATTAGCACCGTACACCGTCAAAGACATCCTTTAGAAATCATGAAATAACAAGGCACTCTGCTCACCAATGGATCCGTGGGTTTCCACCTTAGCTCTTTCCTCAGAAACTGCACGACCGCTTGAAATTTGTGCGAGGCGGTGATCTTGAAAAAGTTCTGCTTCATGATAGGGGCCGATCCGACGGATTTGAAGCGTATCACCACTGTAGTGAACGAAATCATTCATTAGTCTCCTCACTTTGCAGGTTCAGGGAGATATCTATCTATCTCACCCTTGTTATCCGGCAGTTTCTTGTACGCTCGTAACGCTTCCTCTGCTGCAGCAGACCGCTCGGACTCTGTGTAGGTCGGATGATTAGTTTGTGTAGTGAGCCTTTTCACCGCACTACTTACCTGTTGGGCTATTCTGCGACATGGCGAGGCAACGTGAAGGATACCTTGTAGCTCTAGTGTCTAGAAGAAGAAGAGAGCAGAAGGTCAATGATGAACAGGATGGATGAACAACTCGAGGACCGGTCGTCGCCGAATGCGAGGAACCAATTCACAATTCAATGCAATTCAGTATGCGCGAGCGATCGACCAAACAACTTCAACCTCCTTTGGACGTTGTTGGCCCGTTGAATAAGATTAGATTCCTTACTGCAGTAGAATCAGGGTAGCTCCTCCGGTAGCATGGAGACATCCCAGGTACACCTAGCACAAGATGGACTCTTCCAATCTCATTGCACAACTGTTTGTGACAGCCCTCGACTCCGCCCCGCCTAGCATAATATTCCGCTACCCGCCAAACCCCCGCAGCGGTACTCGTCTGTCTCGACCCGTCTATCGCAAACGTAGTGATAAGCAAGTGATAGTGACAGGACGAGGTCGTAAGAAGAAGATCATACCACTGCCGATAACCGAGACTACTATATCTCAATCGGCATACTGGACATACAGCAGTAATCGAGAAGCGTACGATAGTGAGGATAGTTTGGACGAGGAGTACCGAAGTGCGGTATGGAGACCTCTGCACGAGCAGGCAGACAGCTCAGAAGACTATCGGCCACAGGGCAGAAAACGTCAGGCACCCTCTCAGCCTCGTGCCAGAGCCCCTTCAGGACTAAACAGCGCAACATCGGCTTCCGGTAACAAGACTATCGTTGGCAAAACGGACAGCTCCAGCAGCAACGGATCGTATAATCAGCAAGATTACGACACGATACTCGGGTACGACATGATCTTCCTCAGTAATCTACTAGCACCTCAGCGGTCCGTCTGCAACAGACGATTCGAACTTTCGGTCGACGAATTGACTTTTCTCGGTCATCCGGTACGAGCAGACAAGGACGGTAAATGGATCATGCCAGATGACGAGGATGAGATTGAAGAAGGAGGGCAGGAGGAAGAACGAGGAAGATCAGGACGGGCAAAAAGAATGTTCAGCGCCGGCCCGCCAATAGATCTCGAAGTCGTAAGGGAAGGAGAAGTCACCCAGACTCCTGGATCGCAACGACCGAGTAATCATTCGTCGAACGACACCGACTCTATGGAAGAGGGCAACAAGACGTTCGAGAATGAGCCTCAAACCGGACCTCAGCTACAGCTCTTTAGTCTGGTCTTGGTCATTGACAAGCCAGACCCGGCTGTGAATGACGAGCTGCCGTATCTAGCTTACGATACCTTGTACAGAGAGGTTATCTTGCCTTGGACGGCAGCAGCGTTTCTGGAACAAGTCCGGACGGGATGGGTGGCAGAAGAATCGAGAAAGTTGGTCTCGGTTAGGGATCACGCTCTCGAAAAGTGTGAGTTCACTATCGTTTGACTCCTATTGGATGCGGGGTATTACAGTATCTAAACATATTCCCTCCTGCGCACCGACATTGGCAGTGATACCACTCAAGAGAGCCCAAGCAGATGCGTTTGAAGTATCGCCACTTGCCATGTCCCTCAAAACTGTTTACGAAAACATCAACCGCAAAACAACAGCTCACATCTACGTCGGAGAAGAAGCGCTCGATATTCGCGTGCCTGTAAAACCTCCAGCACCGAGTGAGGAGTGGACTCGATGGGGAGAGGATGTGTCTGAAGAATCTGACGATCAGTCGGAGACGTCTCTGGATGATGATTATGCTTCTCAACCAGATGAGGAAATCGATCTCGGCGCGGTAGAGCTCAACATGCCAATCCTGAAACCGTGGAAAGCGCTGATTCGGATCGATAACACCGTTTCTTTGTGGGAAGACGATGCGGAGAACGAGAACAAGTTCATGCCAGCGACAGACGTACCCTTTCAGTCGATGGCTTCGTTGTCAACGAGCCTAGAGCGTCCAGCTGTCCAGCCTGAATTGGCCATGTCCTCGGTCGACACATATGCAGAGGATCCATTGTTGGAGAGAGACATCCGGGAGTTGAGTGAGCCATTGATACGATTGTTGAGCTCGCTTGATCCGATGTTACCGTAAGTGCAGGTCATGTCACATGAGACCAGACTTTTCAATACTGACAGTATGCGCCTGGCAGTATGTACGTTCTAGCGGAAAACTTAGGGCTCGATCTCGAGAACGAGCTCTACGTTCTTGCCCGATACTTGATTTCAACAGACCGGTGTAGGCTCGTTGACGCTATTCGCCCAAGTCTGAGAAACATATTTATGCCAAATACAACTACAGACAGATCGTAAGCTATCATACCTTGTTCTGACTGAAGCATGATTACTGAACCATTTACATATAGCATACCACTGATTATGTCGATGTGGCGGAAAGAATTCTCATTCCTGCCTAACTGGGCGACTTTCATTAGCCACATCTCGTCATCGCCACAGCCGTATAGACGTTTGTTCCCGACAAATGCGACGCAGAGCGACCGAGAAGAGTACACACGAGCGCTGTATTGGCTTCTCGCGCACGATCTCGTTATTCAAGCACACGAGTATGTTCGCATAATCGCTACAGCCAAGATCAAAGCTCGGGCGTTGCGGGATCTTCAGGAAGAAAAGGAGAATAAGAAGAAAAGGAGGAAGGAACAGCGTGAGATGCGCGAAGCTCTGGCGCAAGCTCAAGCACAGAAGCAGAAAACACCGACAACGAGTACCAGCAGGAAGGCATCAGACCCGTCGGCCAGCGCGCCAGGTGAGTAACGTACTACAGGCGCCGGTCCACGCTGCCTTTCCGCTGTTTTTTCGGGTTCTCGTGCTTATTCGACGTCATAATTTTTCGGATGCAGAACTTGCATTCCCTACTTCAGATGACTCGGATCAAGAGTTTGACAACAAGGACGGCGAGGATTACCTTAGCAACGGCGGCGAAGCCGTTATCGAGCGACCGGGTAGACCTTCATCCGGAGAGGCGAGATGTCTTAAGATGATGACGCAGGGAAAGGAAGAAAATTGGCAGAAGAAGTTCAACATGTACGTACTGTCGTATTCGCGGTCGTCCCCTCTAACTTTCCTGCTAAACTGCTTGTCATTCTGAACAGATGCGCTGAGTATTTCAATGGCCGAACTTCGATAGAGGAGATGCAGTACAAGACCGGTTTAGACAGGCGCGACATCAGACAGGTACTAACACTGTACAAAGAGGAGGTGAGAAAGCTTCGTAACCTACATAGATTATGCTGCTCAAAGCTAAGAAATTTCGTATAAAATAGCTTGTGACATTCATACACCCATAGTAGGGGTTGAAGTTCACCAATGAAGCCTAACAACCTGACGACCCACACCCGAACTCCAAGTTTTTACAGCCTCTACCGTGCCATGGGTTCGTTCGACGCTATAGGTGAAATCCTGCATACCACCTCCAACACCAAAATAGAGTATCTGGCGGACGCAGCAATTAGGATTCCGCCGTAGTGCAAAAGTTGTATACTCTTCTCTGGACTCACCTTGGCTGCAACGAGAATAACAGTCTCATCCGCTCCCCATGGCTTTTGCAAAGTCAAGCCATCCAATGCTGAAGCGACATCCACAGTGTCACTTCCCTCCCGAGTCGGAGAGGCCTCCCGGTCATCCCGGCGAGAAGCGTACTTCAACACCTTGAGAAGGCTCGGCACGCTCTCCAGTCGATAGATCGTCTCTGCCGTCAACACCAGGTCATACGGTGCTTCCGTTTCACCTTCTGATGGCCGCAACGCTTGAGCAAATCCACTCCAATCCCCACACGAGAAACGAAGTTGTATGTTATGGAGCTTCAGCTGTTCTCGGAACTCCTGGATAACCTCGTCGGACAATTCGAGGTTGCTGTCCATTTCTGCCAGCGTTTCTTCTGACATGGAAGCGAGTATCAAGTTTGGTAGAGTAACGAGTTGCAGTACCGAGATGTTGTAATCCTGCAAATGCAGCTCCGTTACGACCGAGGAGTCTGCTGGAAGTTCTAATAACCTTCGCAGCAGGTATGCACAAGGAAGACCAGTTCCACACCCGACCTGCACCCAGCAAATCAGCGGTTATATGCCCCTCGCATGCGCTTGCCACGTACCTCCAGGACTTTCTTTCCCTTGACCCATGATCCGATACCTCTGGGAATCTTCTTGTGCTGTTCCTCTAATACCTCTACGAGATCCATCCCACCTTCCCAAGTCTTCAATCCCCCTTCATATGTTCCTGGAATGAGGTCCGTGTCTGCATTAACATACTCGGCGGTGTTTTGGTCGTCCTGTGTATATTCTACTTTTGCCTCGACGTTTTCGTCCTCGTCGTCCAGTTCATCTATAACCTGGAATCGTGCATCGTATAGATCTCTTCGAAAAAGACTGCATCCTGTAGTATCGAACGGTAGATCCATCTCAGAAAAAGAGATCGCAGGAGGTAGTTTCTCGAGCTGTTGATCGAAATACATCGGCTTGGTTCTACTGAAGTTAGGTGTACACTGGAGAGATACTTACAAACTCTTCTAGGTGTATCGTCCGATACCGCGCAGCAGCGGTGGCAGAGGTTTCACTGGCTGGTACAACATCTTGAGTCGCGATGTTCTGAACAGTGACCTCGCCCTCCTCGTCTTCCTGTCGCAGCAAGGTGGCAATGAGTATATGTTTACAGCATGGTCGACGACGAATGGTTTGCTCACCACACCAAAGTCGAACTTGAACATGATATCGGTTGTGGAAAAAGTGTCGTCACAGGCAAATGAGTTTATTCTCCGCCGTGAGTACGGGGTCTGGCAGTAGGGTGTACTGGGAGTTGGGAGTGAGACGGTGTTGCACATGCACATATACCGGACCTCAACAAGGACCTGCAGCCGCAAATACTGACTTTGCTTCGAGGACATAACAAGAATTCTCGATCACAAAGTAAACAATCAAGGGTAGAAGATCAGCCGCTCGTAGCTGGGACGGTCCTCCGTTGCTTCTTCCCACATTAGACAACTCCCACCCTCTTTTTCGCACGCCGCAAGATACAGATGATCACTACCAACGCTCTTCTCGCGGTTTCCAATATTGCGGAGAACAATTCACGGCGCAATGGCGACGAACGCCTCGGATCCGCTTTCAACCCAGGCTTTGTTGAAAGATCTGGATGAGGTCTCCAAGGTTCGGGAGTTTGGCTATATTATCGTTGAGGAAGCACGACTGACCTTTTATCTATGATATACAGGAGATTCCCAATATTATTCAGTATCTGGGAAGTGCTATGGGAACTCTGAAAGATCTTGATCCAGCGAGAAAAGATGTTTGGGCAAGGAATTTGACCGGACTGAGCGGTCAATATTACGGACGTCTAGATGTAAGCATATCTGCGCGAGCTTGCCATATAAGTTGAATGTTGACAAGTGACTGCACTGGAACTCTTGATCAGCGTATCCAGCTGACGCTACGGAAGGTCGTCCGTATTCTTCACGCGAGAGGATCGTCACCGTATGCTATTCGGCCGCCCCTGCCGACACAGCAACTTCCTAAGGCGTTTCAGGTTGCGAAATCACCGTTTACAGAGACAGACGTCGGAAAGGAGGATGGTCAGCCCGGACCAAGTAATGAAGCGAAAGGTACACCCAATGCGGCTGGCATCTCAGAAGGAAACGCGGCGGAAGCTGGCACAGCGGAACAGGAAACAGAGAAAGACAAATTAAGCGTATACGCTCGACGGTTGGAGATTGCAATCTTGCAAGAACTCCAACAAGCCTTACAAGAGATGGAAGGAGGAGGAAATAACGCGGTTGGGCCATCAGTCGCCAACGGCAATGCGTCGCAAAAGACTGAAGAAGGAGATCACGATATGCCGCTAGCTGTTGCGGACGAGCGGGCGAATGACTAGTATTGTCAGTTTCTCGTGTTATTGAGGTTGTACTCAACGCCGAATGTATTTCTAGCCAACGAAGAATACTCAAAATGCCCTGTATACAACCGTTCAGTCGGAAATCCGCTCAATCACTCACATCACCGAATGAAGAAACTCCCGATCTCTCGGAACGTTCACTCTTCGACCTACCCCCGACACTTGTGGCTTTTCGTTCTCGTCCCCTCTGCCTCCGTATTTCTCCTCGAGCCTTTCGGCTGGCCGACTCAACTAATACCTCTAGTGCGTACAGCTCCTTGAGGACGGCTGAACTCGTGACACCTAGAGCGCCTGCGACAGCTTGCACAACGAGGCGGAGTTCGTCTGGCAGATCGTCCTCGGAGCCTTTCCAGCCGTAGGCCCTATATGAGTGACCCGAAAGCAGGCTCTTTCCTGCGCTTCCATTGGCGTGCTCTTCGCCTTCACTTGATTGCTGGTCGAGTGGTGCATTCGGTGTCGCTCGACGGTGGAAGTCCTTCCAGCTGTCCAAGATCTCATCCTGTTCATCAGGTTGGATGTTTAGACCGGCTGCATCCAACTCAAAAAGGTCGATGACCTGCTGACTGTCTGCAAAAGGATAGTTTACGCCTCCATCAGCTCTCCATTGGGTGATGTGTTTCCTGGTGCATCATTTACCTGCCATTCGATTCGAAGCGCCAAGTAACACCTTACTCGCTCTGGTGAGGAACCTGTCTACTTCTTCTGCTGTTTTGTAGGCAAAGTCGCTGCCAAGCAAAGAGCTTGAATTTAGAGTTGGTGCAGAGTCTGAAGGCTTCAAGTTACTCACACTGGCTGCCTATTGAGGGTATGTCTCCGGAACCAACCACCTTTCACGCGTATACGCATCTCGTCTAGCCATTCAGAAGGAGTCGGGAATTCACAGGCAATGTCATTCCAGGACGCAGGTACCCGTGGTTCACCATCAAGGCCATATACTAGTTTGAGTACCACAATGATTGCGGAAGCAAGGCGTACTTCAACCGGACAAAGTTCCGCCAGCCGTCGTGATGGAAGGCGTCGTCGCGATCGAAGTTGCATATCAAGGTCTTCCTCCTCGCTTGCAGCCTTCCCTTGTGCGTCTTCATGCTCAGACGGCGTGCCTTTCGGGACGGACTTCTTTCCTTTCGCTTCGGATTGTGAGTGGTATGCTTGACTGTAGTGCTTTGGCCTGGCGACGGTCATGGACAAGCCCACACTCTGCAGCAACCTCAACGTATGCAAGTAGAGTGAAGCTGTTACCAGGTCACGTTGTTGGCCATGTGAGTGAACACAAACACATGGGATATTTCAAATGACTTACGAGTACCACCTAGCTCTTTGGTCAGTCGCCAAAGCACATGCGGCATATTACAGTCTGGCATTCTAATCCCACGATGCCGTTCCAGCTTGTCCACTAAGACGGTGACCGACTTGTAAAATGAATCAATCTCGGGACATCGCTGTTCTCGGATATTCCTGCTTCAGTCCTGCGATAAATCCGACAGAAAAGCGCGACGTGACTCACTTTTGGCCATGTTCCTCCGCCCTTCATTTCCTTCGTCATGTGCTGCCTAATCTCGTTGGGTATATAAGTGGATCTTCCGAAATCTAGGTACGGGATCCTGCCTTCGCTTATTGCCCTACTCATGGAGCAACCTATAAGTTCCACACATTGGGTCTCGCGCTAACGCAAACATAGAAGCGACACTCACCTCATCACATCCACGAGTAACACCGGCACACGCATAATCCAGAGGCTGATCACCAAAATTCTTAATACCACACTGGCTGTGACCACCTTATTCGCACCAAGGTTCCTGCCGTGCCTCCAGTGCTTCTCCGTGCGTTTTCGTCCAGGCCCGGTTTGCCGAGCCGACTCTCGTGCCTTTTCGCGTTCATCCTCATCCGTTGAAGAACTCTCCGACGATTCAGACAGCTCTTTAAGTAGTTCCTTGTCGACTCCATAGTTGTCATCTTCCTGCTCCTCCTCACTACTTTCATCATCAGAACCAGTACTGGAAGTTTCCTTCTCCGAAATGCCGTTTCGACGTGACGCTCGGTCTCCTTTTACCTTGTTCAAGTGGAGTTGGGTATCGAACTTTTTCGCCATGGACTGGATGTCTGGTAACGTGTTTGACCTTGGAAGATGACCATTTCGGAGCGTCGAGCCAGGTTGCGAGCGAGCCGACTGAGAGTACTGTAAATTTATTGGAAACGAAGTGGAGCCTGTCAAGGGTCCACCTGTGCTTTTCGGTGCGGACAAGGGATCGATTTGGGTTTGCTCAGACTCAGGCGGCTTGGGAGCCTCGGGCAGCGGGTAAAGGGAGAGCACAAGTAGCCATACGTCCCTCGCTATGACCTGTGATAAGACTCGGAGCTGAGCAGGATGATCTTGCCGAGGTGACACCAGGGAACCTACTTCGATTTCGTTTGATAATTTCCATATCTCCTGGACTGCCCTGATTTGATGACGGAGGAGAAGCTGCAACAGTTCCAGTTTGAGGAATTCCTTTGCTGGACCTCTGAACTCTGAGCGCAAGGCAGTGTAAGTAACAGAGGATCTCCTGCTGAAGTATCACTGCATGCAGACTTACCATTTTCATCCCGCTCTCCCCTTTCCCTTCGCTGCTTCATGTTCTGCCTATTCTTTCTTATCGTTCGCTTCTTCAGTGCATACTGGGACGGCTCATCCATCTGGGACTCTTCATGACGGTAGTTCTACTTGGATATGTCAAGCTGATATCTGTCGATCTGTATCAAACAGAAACTTACTTGAAGAATATGGCCCTCTTCGCAGGACACCAGGCCCGCTGCACTCTTCCTCCACCGCCTACTGCCACATATCTCACATGCCCTCGCCATAAGTGAATGACTGGCATTAGCAGGAGCCAGTTCTCCGTTGCGAAATACGAATATCATTGACTTCAGTACAAATGAAACGCATAAAGCACCACCTGTGTTTCAGTTTGATCACGCACATGCGCAATTTAATCTCCGCTTTTCTCACTCACGCGTCGTCATGACTCATGCCTGGGATTGCGAACTGAGTGGGCGGCGTCAGCGTATAGAATACATGTCGAGTGAATTCTTTGATCGTCTTACGCCACAACATTGGCTTACTATACCCCATAAGACTTGCACAATGGACCAAGACGACATCCCTACGGTGACTATCGCTGTCCCTTCGAAAGATCCGGAGCCCAAGGATGGCGAGGATAAGAAGCCGGTAAAGTTTGGAGAAAAGCCGTTGGAGAATGGCAAGTCGGACAAGAAGGAAGACGAGATTGTGAGTAGCGAATCACAGGCATGCCTAGATGAAGTATCTGGCTGCTTGAGCGGCTCATCACGGGAAGTCCTGCGACCGACCGTTCACTAACGACATCGCGACCGTTTCTTCCCCATCAGTCAGAGGAAGATCTTCAGCTCAAGAATGAGCTGGAAATGCTTGTGGACCGAATCAAGGTACGTTGTCCACCCTGACGTCCACCTGACGCACGCTCATCTAGAAAGCTAACACCGGTGATCTCATCGCGATAGGAGGACGACACGACTCTCTACGCTGCAGCTCTCGAGTCGCTCCGAACACTGATCAAAACATCGACTTCGTCGATGACCTCCGTGCCGAAACCTCTCAAGTTTTTGCGACCGTTTTACCAGAATTTGATTGAAGTATGGGAAAAGTGGGATGCGGAAAAGTTCTCCGAGCAAAAGGTGCGAATCGCAAACATGCGTTACGGATTGTAACAACGTACTTGACTGATGATCCTACTTGCGCGATTTCTAGTCGTTACTCGCTTCGATCATATCAGTCCTTGCTATGACCTACTCTGATAATGGCAACCGTGATACGCTACATTACCGTATAGTTTCGAACTCGAAAGAGTCGCCAGGTTCATGGGGCAACGAATACGTCCGTCATCTCGCAGCAGAACTGGGAGAAGAGTACAATCTCTTGATCCGAGAGCAAGCTGGAATGGCAGATGGAGAGACTTCTGGATTGGGTGACAAAGCTGCCGATTCGATCAGTCCAGAGAAGCCCCTTACACAGGTACCAGCCGGTGTCGATGCGGCGACCGCGCAAGACGGTGTCGTCAGTGCCGGTTCAGAATCCGTTCCCGCTCCGACTGCTGCTATTCAGCATAAACCTCGACCTTTGAAGACGCGTCAGCAGCTTTTGGACCTTGCACTTGAACTCGTCCCGTTCTTCTTGCAGCACAATGCAGAGGCTGATGCGGTGGACTTGTTGCTAGAGGTCGAGAGCATTGGAAGCCTTGTCAGCGAAGGGCTCTTGGAGGGCAAGAAGGGTGAAGATATCTATGCACGTGTATGCCAGTACATGGTCAGGTGAGTCTTTGATATACGCATGTTCGCTGGTTCCGTTAGTGCGTAGCTGACGCCAAACCGAATAGCTGCGTACCGTTGCTCGTATCTCCTGACGACAAGGAGTTCCTGCGTACTGCTGCTGCCATCTACGCGCTTCATGGCAAGTTCACAGAGGCCCTGACGTTGGCTGTGAGGATGCGAGATCAAGGTCTTGTCCGTAAATATTTCGCGAGCCCGAAAAATCCGTAAGTCTATCGAAATGTCTGAATGACAACAGTGAACGCTCAAACTGAACGCTCAAACTGACGTTTCAATGGGTTTACAGTATCATGCGAAAGCAGCTCGCGTTCTTCCTTGCTCGGGCACAAATCCCTCTCGCATGGGTTCATTGCTCCGATCCCGATTCATATGTCGTTCCAGAAGAAGCTTCTGAGGATTCTACGCTCTCGACACCGCCGCCCGAGCTCGACGAGGATATGTTGGAGTGCCTTGGAAACCAAAAATTGAGCGATCACTTCAAGCGATTCGGCAAGGAGCTGGATGTGGCCGAGCCGAAAAGTCTCGAGGATATCTACAAGAGCCATCTCGACAACACTCGTGAGTGCTTGTTTGATGGTTAAGCGGTGGACTACTACTAACGCTAGACTCATTACAGGTGCAACCACAAACATCGATTCTGCTCGAGCCAACCTCGCAGGTGTCTTTGTCAATGCCTTCGTCAACGCCGGTTTCGGAAACGATAAACTTATGGTGGACATCGAAGAAGGGCAAAGTTACATCTACAAGAACAAAGATCACGGTATGATGAGTGCGACCGCCTCGTTGGGTATGAGCATGTTATGGGATACGGAAATGGGTGTTAGTCAGGTCGACAAGTATTCGTACTCAGCAGAAGAGCACATCAAAGTAAGTCAGACGAAACCATTCTCGAAATCGGCAACGTGACTTATCATAGTCGTCATATAGGCCGGAGCTCTACTCGCTACTGGTATCTTGCACAACGGTGTTCGAGCGGAACTTGATATCGCGTATGCGCTCTTGGAAGAACATGTCGATAACAAATCTGTCCCGCTAAAATGTGCCGCAATGAACGGGTAGGTCTTGGTGCATCCCGATCCTCTCCCTATATGCTGACGCAAAAAATCAATTAGTATCGCCATTGCATCTGTTGGTCAACACCGACATGACATCGCGGAAAAGTTGTTGCCATACGTGGAGGATGGCTCGGACTCGATGGAGGTCACCGCCACAGCAGCCTTGTCACTCGGTTTCCTTTTCGCTGGCTCGGGGGCGGGAGACATTGCCGAACCGATCGTTCAAGCTATCATGGAACGAGATGATCAGCAGTTGAATAACAAGTGGGCTAAATTCATGGGTGTAGCATTGGGTTTGATTTATCTAGGTATGTGCGCGATCGAATGCGATGCGGCGGTCTTGCTGACAAGGCGTGTTTCATTTCTAGGCAAACAGGACCAGTCGGACCCCATCATCCAGCTCTTACGGGCTATCGAACACCCCCTTGGCAAACAATGCGAAATTTTGGTGCAGACCTGCGCATACGCAGCAACCGGGAATGTCCTTCTCGTTCAGGAAATGTTGCACCATTGCACGGACCACGCTCAGAAGCCAGAAGAAAAGGAGGAAGAGAAGCCAGAAGGCGCTGCAGCAGCACCAGCGGACACAACAACGGCTGGAGAGGAGAAAGAAAAAGAAAAGGTCGAGCAGGACATGACGTATCAGGCCTTCGCCGTAATCGGTATTGCATTGATTGCGATGGGTGAAGAAGTCGGGGCCGCAATGTGCCTGAGACAATTCAATCACCTCGTATGTCATGTTTCTTTGTTACATTCGGTATTTTGCTGACGATAGTGCGTATCTAGATGGCATATGGCGACCCGGCTGTGCGAAAAGCCGTACCGCTTGCTCTGGGATTGATTTCTGCATCCAATCCACAACTCACTATTCTCGAAACATTATCGCGATACTCGCATGACAATGATCTCGATGTTGCCGTGAATGCCATTCTAGCTATGGGTATGATCGGCGCCGGTACCAACAACGCTAGGCTTGCGCAGATGCTGCGGCAATTGGCTGGCTACTACAACAAAGAGCCGAACTGCTTGTTCATGGTTCGAGTTGCGCAGGTGAGTCAAGCAGAGGTGTTCCGACATTACGAACTGCAACTTATGATCTCCTTATTTTCAGGGTCTGTTACATATGGGCAAGGGTACAATCGGCATCAACCCCTTCTTTGCCGACCGCAATGTGCTTTCGCCTAGTGCCGTCGCTGGTCTACTATCATTACTGGTTTCATTTACCGACGCCAAGTCATGTGGGTACATTTCAGCATACATTCTTTTCGCCGCTAATATCTCTCTTTGACCAACCTAGTCGTTCTGGATAAAACACATTGGATGTTGTACTGGATCGTGACGGCAATGTATCCCCAATTCTTGATCACACTGAACGAACAGCTGGAGGAACAGCCAGTGACGGTTCGTGTCGGTCAGGCAGTCAACACAGTCGGTCTCGCAGGCCAGCGGATGGGTATCAGCGGTGTAAGCATAGCATCACCTCGAATTCTGCGCCTATACTGACATGACTGCTTTGCAAAGTTCCAAACACATCAAACGCCAGTGCGGGTCGCTGTCGGCGAGCGTGCAGAATTCGGAACAAATGAATGGTTCCCCTACGGACAACTGGAAGGCATCGTAAGTTCGGCATTCTGCCTCCTAGCTGCGTTGGAAGAAACTGATTTGGACTCGGAATACACACATAGGTTATCGTCAAGAAGAACGAAAATTACGATGCGGAAGATATGCAATTATAGAAGGATCAAACAATGTAGATGCATCATCAACTACGACAGATCAAGGAATACTGTAACATTGCATTTCTTATTATGTGGCACTTTGCATGGCGCATAGCTCATACTCACGTCTTCGTAAATGACAACCTATTCATTTGCCACGGGGTTTGGCTCCTTGTAAGACCGGTCAACGCTACAAGCAGGACTCTGCACATCTATTCCTGCGTTCATCTAGTATCTATTGCAGTAATTCAGTCTAATCTAGGCGTCAGGCTGCTGCATCAACGCCGGAGGAGGACCCAAGGGTGGCTGTACGCTCAAATCGGAATTGAACAAGCGATCTTTCAAGACTTGAGCGATTAGTCCATGTTGGCTTTCCGCGGACATCCGTGCACTAGTAGGGGATGCAAAGGAACAAGGTCAATGCTGAAGGATGCCGTTACTCATCCTGAACGAACAACTTACCCGTCCTTTGCTGCCTTTCTCATGGCACTATCCGTTTCCTCCCAGGTATCCTGCTTGCCACTCTCACCCGCCTTCTTCGTTACCGTCGTCACGTCGACCCCGCGCTTGTTGGCGTTTGACTGAACTTGAGACAGTTTGGCAGATAAGTCGTTCAGCTGGGAAATAGCATAGGACCGGGACTACAGGGACAGGATTACGGCAAAGTTAGCCAGAGTTTTATCGGGCTAAGATAGTGGACTATGCTTACCGAAATGAGCGGACTTTGACTGAGAGTGTTGACCCAATATTTGTTCCAAAGAGAGCTTAGTAGTTGGGTGTCCAGGCTGCTTTTGAAGATGGAAATGTCGAGTTGATAGTACGAGTCTGCGTGAACACCAAAGTCTTCGATCTTGTCTAGAGGAATTGGTTGATATTGGGATGCAGACGCGTTGGGAGGTTTGTAGTTCTATGCGTTTGACCAATGACACGTGAGAGAGTCAGATTTATCCCTATTGAGCATAAAGAAGATTGCGCACCTCTGGATAACATCGGAAAGCGCCAATCTCGACTTTGCCAGCAGATACTGTCCTGTTTGGATCAATCTGCGGTCGCGAATTTCAGACATCATTATGTCTAGCCAATCATAAGGACCACTAGTGACTTACCACAACTGCCAAGTACGGGTCACTAAACTTTTGATTCGTCAACTGTGTGTTGACATCGATTCCTGACAACCAACACCCGTAGCCTGGATGACTATGTCGAACGATATCTCAGTATAGAATAAGGGTCAAGGCATGACTTTAAAGAAGCGACTCACCTGTGATACCAACCAACAACCAGCTCATTCTTGTGTACCCGATTATTGCCTTCATTGAAGTTCACCATATACTCCATTGCTTCATTTCCGGCGTTTACACGAGTCTCCGTTCCTTGAACAGGCAAAGCAAACGAATCCATAATGTAAAAAGTATAATCCTTAATCTTGCCGTTCATCAGTCCCATAATCTCGTATTGACCACCGGATCGGGCGTGGATGACCATTTTGATAAGAGCGACGGCGGAGATCTTGACCGCTTTGAAGTAGTGAGGACTAGAATAGGGGCGGTAGGAGTAAGCCGGAAGACTCGATATCGTTGAGAGTGTTACTCACTCTGTTGCCCACGGTTCCTCTTTCACCAACGCCATCTGTTCCTCTCTGTCATATCGAAAGATCTTATCGTTGGCATCCAGTGTCTAGATGGGGCAACGCAAAGGTACCGTCAATTCAACGAACTCCTCTAGGGCCAGGAAACGTGAACGACTTGCCTGGACGTTGTTGTTGATCTCAAACGTCTTTTGAGCGATATCCATGATGTTGACAGCTCTTTGTGATGCTTTGCTGGACGTGCTCAACGCTGGGAGCAGAGCGAGTGGTCTAAAGATTGTGACGATCCAGTAGGCACATGATAGAAGGGCATGATGGTTGTCGATCAACATCATCAGCAGCGCCGTGTGTACTGTATGAACCCGACCGCTGCTTCCGCACTGGCAAGGATGACGAATCGGACGCACGCATACTTCATTACCGCCACTCATAACTCCAGGCAGGTTCATCCAGTGCCATACCATTTCGGTCTGCGTCCTTACATTTCTGAGAAAACAGAAATCGCCCTGGACGAATACCGGGGCGACAAAATCTGGCGTGAGATCAGAGGAGTAAGGAACGAGATGTGACAACCTGATGAAGCGCGAACATATGCTCTGGTAGGTACTACAACATGTACGGATACAACGACATGGATGCAAGACGAGTACAAATTCACCGACGAATAACCATTGAGCGGATCTCCGACTACCGTACCACCGAATGACTTGCACCCTGTTTCTCGGCAAGCTTGGGTACCGGCGCATCAGCTGCATTTGCTGCAGGTACCGTTCCACCTTCCGTTTCCGTTCGTTTTGGCGCACGAGATTCTCCCTGTTACGGCGCGGCGGTGGTCAATATTAAGGCAACGTGTATGGACATGAGGGAATAAGACATACCTTGAATCCCAAGTAGTACAGCCTGCTTTTATCTCCACCTTCTGAATCGGACTGCAAGCGTATATTAGAAAACGGTAGGTGCCGACTTCGTACTATAGATCAGGAACTAATGCGACGATGATCAAACTTACAATCATCAACGTTATACTGGACACACTAGCCATCTTCTGCACCTTCAACGGCCACTCTTCGACCTCCCGTCTCCCTCCAGCACCACGACCTTCCTCATCTACTCCAAGCTGCCACCCAGCGGGGCTCTGTGCAATTCCTATATCCTGCACGGGTTTCATAGCGTCCACATCTGAGAACGATGGCGGATGTGGGAGATTGGTGTATAGCCTAATACGTGTTGGGCGGGAATGCGAGTCTGGTGGTGATGGTAGAATGAGGAGTGAGCGGAGGCGCAGCGAGTTGATAAACGGGATGTGGATGATCATCTTTCATTGAAGAAGCATCAGAGGAATCGAGAAGCAGCTTGCATCCGTCATGAGTACATTTCTCTTCACGGCTGCATAATGCACGACCTATGTACGCTCACCTGATCGTCCACGCCACTCTCGCAAAACACTTCCATATTATGCCTGTCGTCCCATGTCTTGATGATCTTTCGAGCTGCCTCTGGGTCTTCGATGTTCAGGCCAGTCACGCTGTTCACAGGATTGAAAGTCCAGATAGTGAGCTCCTTCGAAGGCATACAAAGTGGCGAGGATGACGGCGTGCATACTTGTTATGATCGATATAGCCGTAAAGATTCTCGTCTCTACCCTCCCCCTATATGTCTCCTCGTCAGCAAAGTGCCACGGAATATGATCACAATAGGGAAACAGGGAAAAGGATAGACATACCGCCGACACCCTCTCGAGAACCTCCAAGGCGACGCCTGAATGAAGATCGACTGCCGTCAAGTCATCCTGGCACGACATGCTGTTCCGGTAGATGCTTGAATGCGGCTCTTGTTTCGAAACGAGAATTTCCAACGGGTACTCTTAATCACGGCGGGCCTGGCTATGTCAACGTATACCAAGAAGTATCACCAGCGTTGTGCATGAATGCAACGAGCTATTATGCAACGAAACGATATTAGCATTGCTAGCTGCATTGCTCATCATCGTCGTTCCATCTCGATCGCTCTGTGTGGAGGCAACAAGGGGTCCTCAATCTGTTGGGCCATCATGCAATCTCTCCGCCCTTCTGTCCGGTAGAGGCAGCTTAACATTACTTTGTTGAACGGGCTGTGGCGATCTATCAGGTCAACAACTCTGAAAGGTTTGCACACATTCCATATCCTATGCTTATTACACGCGGGGATGAATGCTGATTCTTTTTCGACGCCTCAGGGAATTTCTCGAGGCACGCTCGAATAGAAGAATGGCAACTCTCCGGGGCAACACGAACCGACTGGATTTCCGGGTCGGTATCGCAGACGTTCGACATGGGCCTGCAAATTGCCGTCTATCCCCTAGGCACTTCACCTCTTCTATCTCTCTGTATGCGAGGAGCAGCGACGGCTCTCGAGTCGAATGCCATTTGTGGCGTAAAGCAGTATCAGCAGGTCTGCATGTCGTTGTAGAGAGCTGGCTTTTATATTGGAAGAGCCGTACATTGCCATCACTGATGCTGTGCTCGCAGAACGGGCAGATACAGTTGACTTTCCACGTCCATCACAATAGTCAGAATTCATCTCGAGATATCAATTACCTAAAATGGGATGTGCTATAAAACTTGTACAACTCGTCAAACCGTGTCTTCGCTATCCTTACTCTGAATCGAACCTATCAGGCAGAACAATAGGCGCGAGTCTAAATGACAACCAAGCACAAGAGGTGTAATGTAAGAGACCAAACTAAAGCGAGTACACTACTTGATGCAAGCGACTTACAAACTCCATGCGTAGATGCCAATGCATACCCAGCTACTAACGATACGCATCCACATAGCGGCTTCAGACCGCCCGATGTAGACATCCTGATCGTCGGTGGTGTCCGATGTCATGGGTGACGTGGAGACGATTCGCCTACAAATATGCCAAGCGGAGTGTCAGCATACAGTGACGAGGAAAGCATTGAACAGAGGAGGGAAAGCACATACCAATCGGTTAACAAGCCGCTGACATACATGGCGGCCATGATGAAGATGATATGGAACCAGGAATACTACGTGGCAAGGACATGCAACAAATTAGTTCCTATCTGCCGAAAAGATGTGCAATAAAAGACTCACATTGTACTTGGTTCCCATTCGTTCATCGTCCCTGTCTTCTCCGACGGGCTGCTCGTTCTCGTCGTCTGATTCCGGCTCGTCCAAGACGGAAGCCGGTAACGATCTAGACGAGTCCACATTCGAGATAAGCCAACACTTCCCGACAGAGCAAGGATGACTTTCGCTACTTACCCAGCATCTACAGCGGCCTTGATCGCATCATACCGCATTTGATCCTTCCTCGCCTTCGGCTGATTCGTTACAAGACGAACGTGACCCGTATTCTCCTCTGCTGCATGAGACTCTCCGTCCTCGTCTCCTGTTGGCAATGCGATAGCACCCGTGGCGGATTTTCTTCCCACCAGCGCTTTCGACTGTGTTGCAGCTCTGCTTGTAGAGTATGCGATAGCCAAGAACGTGAAGAGGGCACCGAGGAGAACGGTCGTTGTTTTTGTGCCGTCTCTGTGAATGGGATTGCATACGCCGTGGCCTTCATCGTTGTGATTCGCAACCGCAGAAGCGGTCAGGTATGTGCAATAGGCCGTTACCATCGATGCTTGTGCGAGGCCGGACTTGGGGTTGACTTCTTGGATCGGCGGAGAGATGGAAAGCAGCGTTGCGAGAAGGGATAAAACAAGGTTGAAGGTGATGAAGAATGTGTTCAAGCCGCATCCCGATCCAGCGAAAAAGACGTAGAGGATGACGGTCAACGCGATGGCGGCGATGTACATTCCAAACGTTGAGCCAACGAGTATGAATTGCCACAGGTTGGATTCCGACGTTTCCCACCGGTCCAGGCACATTTCGGACCAACTGTGAGCGAAATCCACGAGGAGGACGAGACCGATCAGGATGAATAAGAACGACCCGATGGGAGCGATGTAGCTTCCGTAGAACATGAAGAAGCCGTTAGGTATGAGGAAAGAGAGGAAGCAGAGAACAAGATACAGTAGGATTTTAGGACCCCACCAACTGTAAAAAGATGTAAACAAGAGCCGTGCATGAGCCAACGCGTGATGCGATTCATATATGACGTTCGGTGACCTACCCATTCTGAATGGCAGCCCGCTTGGACTTCGTAGACTTGACGCCGATGAGCGAAACGGAGAGAATCAGGTGAAACACGGCCAAAGCAAAGCAGAATCGATGGACCTGATAAATGAAGGAACAATCGCATGAATCTTGGTTTAGCCAACACCATCAGAATGGAAGAAATGGACCGAAACGTACCGCTAGTAGACCGTAGCATTTCCCGCCTGAACAATCCATCTTTATCCAATCCCAGCTGAGTTTCTCTATCTGCTTGATAGCGAAATTCGTTCGGGACAGGTATGCCAGCATTGATGATAACGCAAAGATGAGCTGAGTCGAGGGAAACAACACCCATTGAGTCAGCAACGAGACAAAACCGAACAAGAGAGATTATCGTACGCCAAAGCCGACTCGAGTTGCGATACTGGAATTGCAGTTACATGACTTGCAGAAAGCGGAGGCCGCGGTTCCACCTGATGACGATGTTAAAAGTTCGGATTAGCTTGATAAGGGTAAAGGGAGCTGTAGGCACTGAAGGGGCTTTACCCATGAAGAATAGGCATCCAGAGAATAAGCTTGTGCCCAAGGCACCAATTCCCCCTCCGAGCAGAGGGATGGATAATAGTGCGCCCATGGTTACGATCGAGCGAGCGGAAGGGCGTGGTCGACGTCTACTTTACCAGTCGGGGTACAAGTGACATCAACTCTTCCAATTTCATCAATCATGTCATGAACAGAACAGAAGTTGAGCAGTTCCGTGGCAACGAGCATTGCGAGCGAGCGATCGAGCGGGACCTCAGCCAAATCGGCGGCCGTGATTTTAAAGCCAGACAGCAAGTTTGGTTCCGCTTCCAAAAAGTTCGCAATAATAACCAGCTCACAAGACCTTTTTGCCTATACAACCCTCAAGTCTATACCACAGCGACTCCACCTTGAACGACCAACTTCTCACCCGTCACCCAGAACAGTAGAAAGCTTCAGTCAAAATGGCTATGCTTCGTACAATGTAAGCACGGGTTTCCCTTCCTGCTTCGTCGTTCGACTTGCCATGCTGATCATCTGGATATGCAATTGCGAAACCTTGCAGTAAACCAAAAAATGCGCGATCAAAGCGTGCTCTAGAAGCTCGTGAGCCGCAGATCGTGGAAAAGGAAAAGACGGCCATCTTTGTTCGTGGCGAAAAGACTAGTGAACCCGTGAGGATTGCCATGAAGGATCTGGTGAGTCGCGCCTTCGGAGGCGTTCTTTCAGCCTTGAGACGGCGTATTAACATACTTTGCCCTGTAATAGCACGCCTTCAAGCTTCCGCATTCCATAAACTTTAGCAAGAAGAACCCAATCCACCCATTCGACGTCGACCCTTCCCGCGGTGTTCAGTCTCTCGAATTCTTCAGCAACAAGAACGATGCCAGTTTATTCGTTGTAGGTATGCACAGCAAGAAGCGACCGAATGGTTTGACGTGGGTCAGGTGTTTCAACGGACAGGTGCTGGATATGATTGAGATTGGTTTGGAAAAGGCGGTTCCGATGAGCGAGTTCAAGGTGAGTCACAGCGGCGAAATGTCGCGGAGAACGCGCGGGCTGATTACCATTATTGTCACGTTTCATCAGACGACGAAAATGACACCGGGCCACCGATTCCTCATGTGCTTTCAATCGGACCTGTTTTCGACCCACCCATCATACATACTGTTGAAATCAATGTTGCTCGATTTCTACAACGGTCACGAGATCGACCAAATTCCGCTAGAAGGACTAGAGGCCGTTATGACCATCACGGCAGGACCATTGGCAAACGACGCCACCTCAACAACACTGGAACCCACAAATGGCCAAACCGATCTCGTCGTAGACACCACCAAGGAGAACTTGCCCTTGGTCCATCTCCGGGTATACAACACCAAAGTCTCCGCAGTCGCCGGTTCAAAGACACCCACAGTCGCATTGACAGAGATGGGCCCACGCCTAGACTTCCGAATCCGACGTATCAAGTTCCCCGATGAGGAGATGATGGCACAGGCACTCAGGAGGGCAAAGATGGAGAAGAAGAACATTGAAAAGGGTCTTGGCAAGAAGAAGAAGAACATTGAGCTTGATGCTATGGGTGATTTGATCGGAAAGATTCACTTGGGTAAACAGGAGTTGAAGAGTCTGCAGAGTAGGAAGATGAAGGGTTTGAAGGAACCCAAGACGAATGTGAGGAGGAAGCGAGAGGATGGGGCTGAGGGCGAGGAGGTTGCCGGTGGTGGTGAAGGTAGAGGGAAGGCCAAGCGAGCAAAGAAGGCGGCCGCTGCGGAGGATGTCGATGTCAACATGTCGGATTGAGAGAGCCGAGGGGGTTTGTGTCAGTACATAGATCGACATTTGTACATCTGTAGAACTTGTATTCTGGCTTTGCAACTCTTTGCATCTGTTGTTTTTCGTCTGATCAATATCTTTGATCGAGTTCACGCAATGAAGCGGGCAATGTTGGAGATGCTTTACAACGATGTTGTCTATTCCGACGACCCACGCGCCTTGCTCCGTGTTACATCATACAACAGGAAACCGATATCTAGGCGATGCGCTTTAATACACAGACTTGTCCGTCCGTCTCCACTTTCTTAACGGTTTCCACCAGTACCAACTGCCTCCTGCTTCGCCTGATGCGTCAGCTTGCTCCCTATCTGTTGGAGGCTCTGCTATCATCGAAGCAGCCGATGAGCGACGCCGTGTTGATCTCGGCGGCAATTCTTCAATGGCGACACGTTGCACACCATCGATGTTCCCTGAATCGGTCGGTGATCTTGAACGAGAGCGCTGGCCTGTGGGCGGTGTAATCTCCGAGATAAAACGATTAGGTCGACCTTCTCCTCGTTCCACATCAATGTCCGACATTCCTTCATCATTCAAATCACTCTCTTCGCCCTTCCTGGCTTCTTCCCGCTCACCATCGCCACCGTCTAGGTCCGAATCATCCGACATCCGCGCCTGATTTGCTGGCAACTCTCGCTGCTGATCACGGGCAATCAAAAGCTGAGCCTGTGTCAACCTCCGTTCCCCCTCCGCTGCTTCCCTTATTCCAAAGCTACCCAAACCCCAGCCGACATTCTCGGCGGAACCAGAAAGAGCGTTGCCAGCGGCATTGCGTCCGACCTGTTCACCACTATTCTCTTCTCCCCTTTCGGCATCCGCTACGGAAGGTTCATTATTGTCGGAGATCCTTCGAGAACCGCTCTCAAACACTTTTCGTCGAAGATTCGCCCTCTTTTGAACCTTTGCCTTTGTCGCTTGTTCATGTCCGCTACGCAAGTATCGGACGTACCGCAGTATCGCATTGATCGGGTACGAGAATACTCCAGAGACGGATTCGAGTGGTAAAGGGGAAGCATCCGATGATGTTGATTCCGTAACAAACGTTCGTTCTCGACGCACTCGGTGTTGAGGGTTTTGTCTTCGACCGGTTTGCCGCGCGTTCTCTGATGCTGGTGTACCTTCGTCCTCCCTTTCATTGGATGACATTGGCTGCATTTCAATTTCGTCTGCTGTCGCCTGTGCTGTTCTCTGGCGTTTCGCTCGACTCGTAACCCGCCGAGCAAATGAACCAATAAAGTTGCTCGTTTCAATTGCACTGGAGATGGCGGTCCCGCTATCTTGTACGCCATCTTGCAGGGACGCAGTGTTCTGTCTCGCTGCGTCCAATTCTCGTGCACGTTTCCGCTCTCGTCTTTCTTGTCTGACTTTTCGACGATGTTCTCGTTCCATAATGTCCTGTAACAAAGTCAAGGGTAAGGTTCTGAGACATCCCGGAGAGACAGTGTATACAGAGAAAACTAAAGAACGCACCTGGACTTCTCCAATCCCCATTCCGCTACCAACCCACCACCAGAACCCCAACCAACTCTGCCACAACACCAGCGCCCACAACAAATTCTGTAGCCAATTGATATTATCCTCCCTGACTTCCACAAAATTCACTGCTGTGGACGTAATCGCGAGCGCAAGCGAACCAGCTCCAAATGCTCCTGTTCCTCCGTCGGTCCGCCACGCACGTTTCCGATTGACGAGGAAGCCCCATATGAATAGTGCCATACTGAAGATGAGGAGCAGGGTCGAATCAAAGACGTTGCGTATTGCGTCTCCGAGATCGATGGTAGTTCGGTTGTCGGATAAAGAGGTGTAAACCAGGCCGGAGGCGGTGATAGCCAAAGGACCTAGAGGGATACAGGGTCTTAGCGATTAGATTCAGATACACAGCTTTAAAGAGGCGTACCCAAGAGGAGGAAGATGAGTTGAACTTCTGTTTTCGAGGGAAACAGCAACGTCAGAAATTGGATATGCGTCAACTGTTACAGGTAGACGCTGTTAGCGAAATTGGGCTTTTGTCATCCAAGCCGAACTCCGCAACTCACCTGAACGAGACCATTGCAGACACAATGAAGCGTATACCACGCCGCCGTCTCCGCTGTCGTCCAACCATAGTCTGGCAGATTCACACTGATAAAATCAAGCATGTACGGCCACCGCTTTGATGCATGATTCTGCGCTCGCAGTGTGCACACGATACTAATCACGATATTCATCAATACCAGCAGAATGCCACATAGTTGGAGCAAATAGTTGAACCGGGATAGCGGGAAATGGTATTGCGTCGTAAAGAGGAGATGTATGAGTAGGACTGCGAGGAGCGTTAATGTTATTCCTTGGATGAGGATTTGGACCGGTAGCGAGTAGGCAAACGATGGCCGGTAGACGAGGTACGGGTCGGCCATGTTTGACCTTGTTGCTCGAGTAATGCCTGGAGGAAGGAGTTTGTCGCTGGCCTAGGCGGAATAAACAAGATCGGGGATTGTCATCTTGTCGGGGGGTCGTGAGCAGCAGTTGATTCGAAGCCTGGTCTCCTTTCTGAACGTTGATTTAACTACTTGAACTATCTTGAGATGGATTTAAGATAGTTAAATCTTTCAAGAACGAAGGATCGCTCGAGTCTTCGTATCAGGTTGGACCGCGGGAGCTGATCAATAAATAGATCACGTTTCATCATCCCAGCAGCCTAGCTGTAGCAGCCTTCTCTTCTTCTTGACATCGGCCACTCAGCGTCGACAGCTCTCCTATTCTGCCGTCTCTTGAGCATCTTCACCCAGACTATTTGAATTATCAGCCTATTCAGGTCAGGCCAGGCGAGAACGGGGCAGGTCAACCGCGGTGAGTCGTCATGTTTTGCCATGACTGTCGGAGCAAATGAGCGGGACGAAAAACGGGACTCATGAGGGACGACAAGGCAGCATCACCTGACTCAGCGATTGACAGACAACAACTGCACATGGGAGGATGCCAACAGAGCGCTTGTTCCAAGGAGGACTGGGGTAGGCATAGACAAGACAAGATGCAACAGACTCAGAAAGGTAGGAGCCATCATGGATTTGACCGGTATCATCGAAAACAAGGCAAGAGGGCACGAAATTTGGAAAAAAGTATATGTACAAATCCATACAACACAACCCTCCGCAAAACGTGCACCCCCTACGATTATCGTCGATTCGACCTTTTGGATAAAAAGACGGGAATCTCCTTAAACGATCAACTAAGCGATACGCTTATTCGTCGTCCTCGGCTTCTTCCTCATCCTCCTCTTCCTCCTCCTCGTCCTCGTCCTCGGACTCTTCCTGCTGAGTCTCCAAGGTAGAGGTGGCAATTCGGTCCAAATCACGCCTAGAGACATTAAGAAACAATTAATCAGAACTAGTTCACACCCACACTAGTCATGCCGACACTCACTGTCCGTCAACAGAGATTCGTCGACCTCCGTCGGGGGCCTGCTCCAAAACACCAATCTTCTCCAAAGACTGGACAACGGCTCGCTGGACACCCGTGGAAGCGTCCTTGTGGTGCGAGGGTCGGTTTCCTCGTCGGTTCTTACCACCGTAGAGCTTGGCGAGCGCTCCGATACCGACGTGCTTTCGCAAGTAGATGTGTCGGGCGATGGAGGCTGGATGAACAAAAGGGATGAATAACAGAAAAAGAAACATTGAGAGAACTAGACGTACCGGCTCGGACGTAGTACCAATCGGGGTCGTAAGGAGCCAATTCCTTGAAGGAACCGGTCTTCACGGTGTCGACCCAGTTGGGGATCTAGAAGAAGCATCACGTCGTCAATATTTCTGGAAAAGAAAGCCAAACCTCAAAAGGGAAAATGTCACTCACCTCGAGCTTACCGGATCGCTTCAAGTGACCGGCATAAGCGGTAATGAAAGCCTCAGCTCTGCAGACGAAAGGATTCACAACCAGAGGAGGAAGGGGAAGGGAGGAGGGGAAGAGGTCAGCTTGGATATTCCAAGAATGAAGCGGGAGGATGGGAGAGGGAGCGGGGAAGAGGGAGGCATGTGAATCCAACGTCCAAAGCAGAGTACCACTCGGAACAGTGTTCAGAGGCATGAAATGTATGTGGGCCAGTACGCGACGCAGGGGTTTGTTTCGTGGTGTTGTTTCGAAATGGAATTGAAAGGTGATGCAACATGTCCGTCGTTGTCGCCCGTATTCCTCCCGATTCATCTTTCTATCCCTGCGCCGACGACGTCCACCAACACCTATCCTCCAGTAGCGTGGCCCAATTCCAGCTCTGTCGTAATCGGTCTTCCTGCTGTCGATGCGTCGTCCCTACGTCCAGCCTGCGTCCGAATGTCCGGGAGTTCCCCATTTCATGTCTCTGTCCGTCTGTCGTCGAATGTAATGCTGCTTCTTCCGCCCTCTTTCACACAAATCCACCCATTCCCTCGTTCTCCACTCTCATCTCCTTCATCGTCGAACGCGATACGCACGAAAGGTCTCGGACACCAGGCATCTTGAAGGTAAGTCTTTTGAGGTTGGGTGAAAGAAAAGACGGGTAAGGTGGATGTCGCACTGGTGGGCTGGACTTCAGATCAATATACCGAGACTTGCGTCGGGTGGTATGTGGGGATGGCTGGGTGAGATGAGGAGGGATCGCGCACACCGGTGAATGGAGACGGGTCCGGTGATGGCTGAGCAGCTGGCACAGGGATGATGTTGCGCTTCTCGAGACGACCGTGCTCGGCAGTTTTCAAAACGTTGTTCGAGTCACTGCAACATCAAGACTTTTGCTGTTTTCGCCAGTTTCTGCTTTCCACTCGCTTCAGTCATCAGGTGATGAAGCGAGGGGGTGACGAAGCGGCGGCCGTCCAGTAAGAACCGTCGGAAGCTGTTAGCTGTTTGACTTGTGAGCACCAGCAACCACCATCATGTCCTGTCAACCCAGTCAACCTCTTCTACCTCGATCATCTTCACAAAGCCAAGTCATCTACATTAAGCCGGACGTCACAAATTCTGTCTCTTCTCACATACAGAATCCTCGAGAAAACCGGAGTCGCACGATCGACGACCCTGCATAGAGCACAGATTCACGTTCCCGAAATGTCACGACTCAGCATGTTCGGCGGTAGCTCGAGCGGTGCCGCAGGCAGCAATCCAGCCAGCTCGTCATCCCGTTTCTCCATCCCAGCAATCACATCATCAAGTCTCAGCACCGGAAACACCACCTCAGTGCCCTCTCCAACAGCACAAGGGAGTAAACGACAATCATCCTACCTTTCCTCCCAGTTGAACAATCTTGCCCTCGGTGGTGGTGCCGGTGCAGCAGCAATCACGCCGCCGTTGACGAGCATCGTGGATCGACCAGTGAATAGGATGAGAGGTGCCGAGGTGGGAATGGGAGCGTGGGCGTTCTTGTACTCTGCTATTGTTGCCCACAGTCAGAGTCGCGTGGAGAGTATCGTCGATCTGGAAAAGAGGTAAGCATCAAGACATCTCTTATGCGTCGCTTGTTCACTTATACCCTGCACCAATTACTTTCCTTGTCAGATTAGCGTCACTAGGTAGAGAAGCCGGACAGCGAATAATAGCTCTCCAACTGCTACGGAATGCTCAAACCGCCAACCTAAAAGTCAGTTCCCGCGAACCACCAACAGGGCAGATAACCACAAGTGCTTATGTTCCCACATTCGCGCTCGCTATAGGACCCGAAACGAGAACACCGTCTGATTCCCATATTGCAGTACATCCATACTCAGATATATCGGTATTGTTTCGGTAAAGCTGCTGATGGGCTAGAGAAGAGTGTGGATGGCGATGACGAGTGTAAGTCTGTCTGCACCCGAGAGATATTATTTCCTGTTGCGTAGAAAGGCTGCGAAGGCTTATCGGTAAATCATTGCTGTCTGTAGATATGTTGACTTCGAATCAACCGCCGTTGACACAGCACATATCGTTACCTAGAGACTTGTCGCAACTGAGCTGTGAAGCATTTACAGCAGGCCTAGTGGAAGGTGTCCTAGACGGCTTGGAAGTAGTGAGTACCCGCCATCACGCTTCTCATCGGCTAGGTACTGATTTACGTTATCCGTCTGCAGCCAGCAAGAGTTACAGCACATACAGTGCCGACAGACCAGTACCCGAATCGCACGGTTATTTTGATCAAGTTGGATCAAGTAGTCATGGACAGGGAAGCGGGGTTGGGTAAATAGATGGTCTTGTGTGGAATGCGGCCTTGTTTTGCGCTTTCCTTGGCGGAGCATTGTAAATGTGGTGATAAATGTATGAGGGGTCTAGTTGTATGATCTGGTATCAATTAAAGAAGAGCGAACAAACGTATGCATGACGGCTACAATGCCGAATCTCGCGTTGATGTTCAGCTTCGTGTGGTAGCCGAATGGGACAAGATGACACAGTCAAGAGCCGCGAGTCCCGATGGGAGTGATAATACAAGAGAAGCTGGCAATCAGGAGCTGCTTCAGGAGCACATGTGGTGGCCTAAGTCGCAAGTTCCTCTTGATAGACTAATGAGAGGTACTCCTCAGAGCGAAATTGCTTCAGCAGTTGACGAATATTTCATCAATGATAAGATAGATAAGCTATATGAGTGGTCGAATAACAACCGATTATGATTGACTGTCCATTTGGTACAGGCTTCGATGCTTTTGCGTGGTATATAAGATGCTTCAGTGCTTTCCGGAATAGTAAAGAATTATGGGTTCATTTTGGGTTTAGAAGGTGTGGGTGATAGTCTACTCAAGCGAAAGACAGGCGATCAGCAAATGCGTCGGGGGGACACATCGAGGGAGACTTACTTGGGGAAGAATCCTCGAACTGGCACCGACGTGGAAGGTAACGGCCTCGGTGGCGATTACCCACTTCTGCTGAACGACATCCCAGGTGGCGACATCCTTTCGTCGGATACTATATTCGAAACCCAAAGGACAAGTCAATATGGGTCGATCAACGTTGAGCGGAAGGCAATAGCTTACGGGAAAGAAACGGTCTTCGTGGAACCGGGAGCGGCTTGCTTGACCTTGTCGAAGCCTCGCAACTGTCGCACGGGCTGGTTGGCGGAGGCGGGGAATTCCACGTACTAAAAAAGCGCAAGGGAGGAGATAAGATCATGCATGCGGAGAAGAAAAGGTGTTTGTTCACTTACCAACTGCGCTACTTCGCATGCAACGACATCACCGGTGTTTTTGACATCTACCTCAACGGAAAGCAAGACATCGTACAGAGACTCTCCCTCTTTTTGACCAACAAACTTTTCGTTGGTCTTCTGGATAGCAAGGGTGTCGAACGCAAAGGTCTCGTTCTTCTTGATGTTGCTGTATTCAAAGGTGGAGTATCCGAGACCGAACCCGAATTCAAATCGAGGGGTGATGTTCTTGGCGTCGAACCACTTGTAGTCGATGTAGTTGCCCTCGGTGAAGTTAGTTTGCGGGTCGAGGGTCTCCGCTTCGGTCTTCGCAGTGATAGTGTTGGGAGGGTAGTCCTGAGTCGTCTTCGCAATGGTAAACGGTAGGTGCCCGGAGGGAGAAATTGATCCCCAAAGTACTGAGACGAGAGAAGGGCCCGTCTGCTCTCCAGGCAAAAGAGGTGCGAGGACAGCGGTGATGTTGGGGTTATCGATCCAGGCTTCTACCAAGGTAGGACCGGGGATGTGCATAATGACCTGAAAAGGTGTTTCAGTCAGTTTACATGGACGCTGACTAGCGGACGGAGTACTTACGACGGTGTTCTTGTTGACGGCAGCTACAGCTTGGACTAATGCATCGCCGCCGCCGGTCAAGTTCAAGTTGGAACGATCGTAACCTTCGGAAGCCCAAGCAGAAACGAACACCAAGGCAACATCAGCGGTTTTGGCAGTCGCCTGTACAGTTGCAATGTCGCTGTCATTCAAGGCCCAAGAGACTTTGATCGAGTCTTTGGCGGCTCGGTCCTGGATTGCCATCAAGGGATAGATGAGGTTCAAAGGTGTGGAGTATCCAGAGCCTCCAGCATCGGCCAGGGTACCATTGGCGTTGGCGCCGGCGGGGCACGAGTCTCCTCCAGGACCACAGTCTCGTGTGGGAGGTCCAGAGTCTTGGCCAATGACCGCGATCCGGGCAGGAGACTTCAAGGGCAAACCGCCGTCGTTCTTCAAGAGAATCGCACCGTCCTCGCCGATCTTTCGGATAAGATCGAGGGTTGAAGGCTTCTGTACAAGTCGGTATTCCACATCGAGGGGGGGACCCCCGAAACCGGCGTTGAAGGGAACATCAGGCAAAGTTTTGTCTGCTTGTCCCGAAGCGAAGTATGGTGTGAAGATTCGGTTGACTTGGTCGTCGAGGCGAGATTCCGAGATGGTGCCATTGTTAACCAACTCCTCCAATTCGTCGCCATAGAAGATACCGAGAATACCCGCGAATCCATTTCCGGGCATGTCGAGATCGTTTCCTCCGTACACGGATGGCTGAGTGGCCCAAACCCCTGAAAGCGCACATTTGTCAGGTTATGAACTTTCCGAATAATAGCCTACTGCTCCAGCACATACCTCCCCAATCACTGACGACGAAGCCTTGGAAATTCAGTTCGGTCTTCAGCAAACCGTTAAGCGCGTCCGAGTTGGCACAACCATGAGTGCCATTGATTCGGTTGTAACTGCACATGACACTGGAAGTCCCTGCTCGGACGGCTTCAGCGAAAGACCACAAGTAGGTTTCATGAGTGACCGTGTCGTCGAGGTTGCTCGAGATGGGAAGTTGGTCGGTGAGTTGAAGGCCAGGGAAAGAGCCGGCAGTCTTGTTGATGTAAACATTTCTAGATGTCTCTTGTTCGTATGCCATGAAATGCCTGTGAGATTGACATTGTGTCAGGGATACAGAGAGAATAGGCAAAGAACGATGATCGAGTACTTACTTTGAGGTGGCCTGGACACCGGCGTCCTGCAGACCCTTCACGCTCAAGTAACTGGCTTCGCCGGTGGCATACGGGTCAGCATACCAACCTGAGACGATAGTAGACGTATGCTACGTCAGCGACATCCTGAATACACGCATTCGAAGATTGCGACTTACCTTCCCAATTCCTTCCACCTGCTGGTGCTCGTCCCAACGGACCACCTGTAACGGGTGCCAAGGCGATATGAACGCCGAGGTCGTAGAATTCTTGGCCCATGGCTCGAGACCTCTCGTAGATAAGTTCACGGTCCCAAGTAGCGGCAGTAGTGACACCAGCAGGGAATTGAGTGTGACCGTCGACCGGTCGAGGACCAGTAGGGCCGTCTTGCAGACAAAGGGCGGGCACGTTGAGTCGGGACACAGCACCTGTGTTTCCTACACATCGGCCATTCTGACCAGTAACGACAAGGAGCTTAATGGAGAACGTGCAATCAAGTCAGTCGCGTTGATTATAGGACAGCACGGGTTTGACTTACCTTTTCTTCCAAAGTCATCTGCGCCGTCACAGCAGCAGCTCGTTTGAAGGCATCAGACCAAGCTCCACCATTGGCGGTGGGAGGCGCTGTGGTATAGGCAAGGCCGAAGGAGTCCGGAGCGTTGGAAGAAGCTTGTCTCTTGAACAACTTGTCGGTCGTCGGAAGAGCTGATACGGAGGCAGCCGAAAGGGCCAATAAAGTTGGGAGTCTCATTGCAGGCAGAGGTTGGTGTTTGGGGGATAATGATTGAAAAGAGGAAGCCGACGTACTGATTTGACCTTGCTACTGAACCGCTTTATATATGCCTCAGCTCGGTGCTCCTGCGATTGCGCTCGTGCCATGGGGCCAGCGGGGCACATCCATTGTTCCAAGGGCAACATGCAGCTTCTCTCAGTTCTTCTCCTTGCGGCGCTCCCTTGAAGCTCGTTCCCTGCGGCATCCTAAGACTGTCTTCGCAAAGACACCATTTGGAATACTACGAATTTCACTTCCTGAAGTTGAGTAGAGAGCCAATCGGTGATTACTATCACGCGTTAGGGGAAACTCCAATAAGCCCAAACGTCAGGGTTCCTCAAGAGATGCTCACTGATGTTCTACTCATGGTGTTCGCCCCTGTTCGCCTGCAGAGGTAAAGAGAGGTAATGATTATAGGTGGAAGCGCAGCAGCGGGTGTGATCGAATTAAGGCTTCGGAAGGGGATCTAGTCGGGAAATGTACTTCATTTTGATTGCAGTTCCGGTGAGAGGACAGTTGAGAGAACACAGGACATAGAGAATAGTAAGCTGAATAGTAGCAGTCGTCACCACGTATCTCACCGTTCCTCCGAGCCTTTCTAGTCACCGGTCCGTTTCCGCGCCCTCCTCCCTCCACCACCTCCACAACCTCCACAATACCCACAATACCCACAATACCCACAACCTCCTCCAGATGCTCCTCCCCAGGTTCCTCCGCACCTCAGCCCTTCGGCTGGTAATGTAGTCTCGAAAGTCCTGTGTTACTGTACATCTGCCCCCACATTGGCACCTTCTGGCTTCTGGGGAATGCGAAACCACACACGACGGGCCGGATTAGCTGGCGAACTTCAGGGGGTACGGGGTTACATTGGAGTCCCACAAAAGACAAAGCTGAAGACCTAGCTCAAAGGGCTGTCGAAGGCAATCAACAGCTCAACACCAGCTTCAAAGCCCCTCCACAGCTCCTCTCAACGCAATCAAGCAGCTTGTTTTGAGCCCTCAATGCAACCAGCTCCCCAACCAGCTCGATCAGCAAACCCGGGAGCAAACATGAGCAAACCCGGAGCATGAATGCTAGCCACAATGGTTCCTAGTTGTGCTTGAATTCCCCGCATAGTGCTCCCGCAAGCTTGTCCGCGGCGTAAATGGACTATCAGCTGTACTCGTAGCATCACATGTGCCTGTGCACATCATCGGGTATAACAAGCTACATACCTCCGCTCGTATGTACAGTCATGTAGAAATGACGCAATAGAGCGGACGGAAGACACTTGAATTCGGAATGCGAAGACAATGTCGCCGTGATCAAGTACCGCAACGCTCTCGTCCGCCACTTCCGCCCGCCGCTCGAAAGACGCAGAACAGAAGATGTCACATGGGGTCTTTCGGGCGAGCCAGATGTCCAGCCCCCAAGCAAGAGCGATGATAGGGTGATGACCGGGGCATTTTCAGTAGAGCGCCCTCTCTTCCCGAACTAAGCAGCTCACCGTTGAATGAAGAGTTCGTTGTGGTGTTCGAAACTTCAGATGGAATTCAGCAAGCAATATAGGATTCGTAGGACGGTCGCATGCCTAAAACTCATGCGAGAAGCTGCAAGGTGGGAGATGAACAACGACATCCGCGACTGGGTTCAAATAGCACTCCCGCATCATAACATTCCTCACAGCTTTCTCAATTGGCACCCGTTGCCCTGATGATTGAAGTCTCGGTTCAACAAGCCCCACCCCCAATCTCTAACCCAGCGGGCATTTGGTGGTCCCCTAAGCATTAACCCCTAACCCATAACCTCCCTTAACCTCTAACCCGCTCTTTAGGTCAAATGCCACCCGGGAGAGGGCGTGAGTTGCCTGAGATGTTCAAGCCCGCTTGCAAAAAACGGCTTCCCAAACAGCACAGCGGCTGGAAAGTGTGAATCGGGCAAGTGTCTGAGTAGCCTGTGTATGATGGCACTTGAACACAGCGTGAATCCCATATATCACAACACCCCAGGTGCTATTCACACTCCCCCACAAGTCATGGCAAATCGCCTTGTATAATGTGAGTCTCAAAACGTTCTGCTGCCGGTTGAGGCAGATCAGCCAGCTTCCTTGGCCAATATGCAGACCCATAGCTGGCCCCCCTCTGTCTCTCCGTCACGCGTCTGTCGACTTAGCTTCTATTGACGTTGAGTCGCATACTGCAATCTTCGGAACATGCGTGCTGTTTCCGGGGAAAATATCGTTTTGGTGGTCTCTTCCGAAATCACATGCGATTCCTATCCTCTCATCTCAGTCGCAGCCTCCTCGCACGGCAATGGCGCATGACATCAACAGACCGACGCTTCTGAAACATGTAGTGCTTTCTGTTCTCGCCTTTACCTGACAATGAAAGGATGTCGCCCTTTGCCACATCTTGCAACCTTTGAAACACTTGCTATGCAGAGGCTTTGGCGCTTATCCTCTACTATATATCTGAAAGTCCCGAGCGTTTGTTTTCGGACGGAAAGTTACTGGTGATACTTTTGACAACAGGCAACTTACCCTTTCTTAATCCCTCCTACTAATCCCATCTTGTTCATTCTACTTTCGACATCGCAATCACGCCTCACCATGGACCAAGAGAGGTAAGTCCTCCTGCAACTGCGCGTCGAGGGAAATCTCGTTGATTCGAGGGCGGATTTTGATGATAGAAAATGCGAAGTTCATCTGCTCGAGGTGAACGAGCCGTCGTCAAACAGCAACGATGCCGAGAAAGATAGGACCAAGTCTCCTTCTCCTCACGCCATCTCTCCCTTTAGCCCCGCTGACGCCGAGGTTACTCTGGATCTCTGCGCAGTTGTTCCCAAACAAACGGAAACACCAGAAGATCCAAATGTGATATCGCATACTTCCAGTCATCGCCACACCAATCAGAAGAAGCACACCAGTGTCATGTATCTCATTCCGATCGAAGCGACCAAGAGGGGATACCGCACTTCAGGACGCCGTTGTAATGCTGTGCCCCAGGCTGTGTCGGAAGTGAAGAGCAGAAAGACCATCTTGAGAACTCACTCAACGCCTGCGCCGACTGACCGAGTGGAAAGGATCGTCAACGTCAAAGAAACTTCCCCGTCTTCCGCAAAAGTCAGCTTTGTGCCGGATGTCAAAGCCAGCAGCCAGTCGCTCGAAACACAATCCGAGGGCAAGGTTCTGGTTATCAATGACAAGGGTCGAACAATAGGGCAAGATCAAACGCATGCTTCCATGCAACTTCTCATGAGGTACACCAAAGAGCTGGAAGGAAAAAGGCTACGAAATGAGCGACTAAGGCAGAAGAACTCGCTTCATTTTGGGTATCAGGCAATTCAGTGGATGGCAATCTCGCATTCAGTCATGTTCGTTTGTGCGAGTGTCGTCATTCTCGTCTTGGTAAAGGGTTGAGATCGATGCGGGACTCTGAAGGCGCCTTTCAGACTGTTTCTGTCTACATGAGTATATATTTCTCCGATTGTAAAGCTGTGTTGTACAATACATGTATGATAATCGCTTGACTGCAACGCTTGAGGAGAACGTTGGCTCATGATGCTCGCTACTGTCAATAATCGGGGTTCAATGTATCTACTCAGCGACACATCGCAAGCATCATCGTCATAGATCGGATACAGTTGAATAAACCACAAACAATTATGAAGAAGAGCTATAATCCCAAATAATTTCGACACAGAGGGTATACACGATATTTCTTGCTTGCACTTTGGCTATACTGCAGTCTTTGAATAACGCAAGCCGCTCTTTCGTCGCTTCACCATACTCTTCTTTAATCTCCTCTCCCGCTCCTTTCGCGACTCGAATGAGCCTCCCTCCCAATCTTCCCCTTCCAGCGACAATGCTCTAGGCGGCAATCCGGCTTCACACGAATTAGGACTGGAGATCGCAATCATAGGAGGTGTCGGTACGTTCTTCTGCGGTGTGGCCAGATGCTGAGGAATTGCAGGAACGGGTGGAATATCGCTGTCTACTTTGAGTCTGGCGGCATCCTTCTCCAAGGCAGCACGAAGCGACTTGATAGACTGCTGCCGTTTTGGCTGGAGGGGTTGTTGCTTGGCGGATTTCTTGCTTGACGTCTTCGACGGTCCAGTAGGAGGTGTCGCAGGTGAATAGAAGAAGGATTTCGTGAAATCCGGTTCAGGATAGATGACTTGGGGTTTCTGCTGACTTTCTGGTGTAAGCTGCTGTTGCTGCTGTTGTTTTTTTGGATACAGAGCGTTGAATCCTCCCAGAGGTTGAGGATCCCATAAATCTCTAGCATCCCAATTCAGTCGAGGCGATAATGTCGGACTCAGCGGGCCCTCGTCGGACTCCGTGATGGGCGCTATCGGATGAATCGGGTGGACGACTGCACTTTTCAGATTCTGGAGACTAAACATGGTCCGCAAGCTTCGTTTTGGCATGGCCCCCCCAAGTGCCGAAGGCTGGATCGCTTTGCCTCCTAGTGCAGGGGTGACTGGTGGCAAGTCCTCGCCCTCCTGAGTGTTGCAAACAACAGCCCCAGCTCGATGAATCCGAGGTGAAGCTGGTCGTGCCGGTACTTGAACGATAAGCGACAGAGCCACGGGCGCCCGTGATCGTTTGGGCACGTTGTCCAAGGTTGCTTTACTAGTATTGCTGATAACACTCGAAGACCCGCTCCATACCCGTCCGACTTTGCTAAGCCAGCCCTCAGGCTGCCCCCCACTTGGCGCTCTGAACGGAAGCGCCGGCACCGGTGGCGTTGGCTGAGATGATTTCGAAGATGTTGGAGTCTGGCTGAAGGCTGGTGTCGAGATGGCATGCCTCAATTTTCTCGCCGTCATACTGTCCCTCAAGCTAACGGGTTTATGCCCAACCGCTGCATGACCTCCGAGCCGGGTAGTGATCGTTGTTGCCGGGAGTTCGGAGTCGTACAACGTTGAAACGTGTGGCGGTGAGCCGGGTATGATCGTTCGTTTTGTATTAATGGCGTGAAAAGCCAACATCGCAGGCGTCTGTTCTGGAATTGGCTCTTGCTCGCCAGTCGTAGACACGGTTGCCGTGACGCTTGTTCTGCGAATGATGGATGCCGTGTGGATCTCTCCGTAATCCGTTTCCGAGATGTTCGAGCGCGAGTCATCAGCATAACTACTGTAGGTTTCCGTAGAGGCGTTACGGGTCATCGACGGTCTTGTCTGGAAGTCGTGATCCCCGATGTTTGAATGCCGGGCCGTATCAACCACTCTGGTATCATCATAGGCGTCATCGTATTCCTCCTGATCACCGTACTGCACAGAGTAAACTTCATCGGCGTCTTCAGCTTCGTACGCTGCAGGATCGAACTGTGATTCATCGCCATCTTCCATGTCCGCAGTGGGTTCGAACGCATCATGGGGTGCGCCAGGATTTCGTGGCGGGAAGACATGCCGACTCAAGCTATACTCGACCCTGGCAACCTCCTCGAATTCTTCCTCGTCCACATCATCGATCGAGATGGTTTTGAACCTCATATCCGCGCTCGGCTCGAGATGATCATACATATCCGGCGCGGGCGTATCGTTCCCGAAAGAAGGGTCGGAAATGGAAACGGACGCCATGGAGGACGCGAGGGATGTTGTTGGTTCCGTGGTAGCGATTGTCGATACAGTGGATGGTTCCACAAAGTCCAACTCGACCCGGTTTAACACTCGTCGTTTCCTACCAACACCAGAACTGGAGGAATTACTCGTATCCGTCCCGGTCCTCGTATGACTATCCGGCATATTGGCCGCTCGGGCAACGCGTTCAATCCGATCGTTGACCGCTTGATCGAATACATCGTACGCATGACTTGGCATACCATGCCGCATCGTCCCGTCCTGAGCAGTCTGCGATGGCTGTTTCATTCGCGATGAACGTTCGGTGTATGGATCGGGAGATCGAGATCGGAAGCGAGAGGAGGAAGAAGCCATGGATCCGACAGGACTCATGCTCTTTGATCTCGATACTCTTTGGTCGTCCGTCGCGAGAAGATTTCGTAGACTTGATGAAGCAGCCTGTTTCACCGCCGTGCCGTCGATCTTGAACGATGTTTCCGAAATAGGAAGCGCCGGCTCGATATAATGATAGTTATCGGGCGGAAGACGATGCAAGTCTGTTCCTGTTTGTGGGCCCATTGGCTTGACGACAGCGTTGCCCCATCGTTTCAACGGACTATTCGTGCTTTCAATACTGTCACACGAACGATCTCCTTCGTTCGGTACCCGATCATCCGCCAGCTCCGGTCCACGATCTCTCCGGCCCCGAACAGCCTGATGCCTCAACCCCGACCCTTCCGCAGCCTGTCCTGTTGCATCGAATGTCTTGTACACCTTTCTTGCAAACGCCTTGACCTTTTCTGCTTCAGGCGTGAATACGCGGGTCTCTTTGTATCCCGCGCGGGAAAGGAGCGATTCGAGGCTTTCAAGTTGCGAGTCGTGCGATTCGGAGATGATTTGCGATGTTTGTGGACGTTGTGGCTGGTATCCTAGGGTCTGTTGGTTATTACTAGTAGTAGCGTATGGGTAGGGTGGAATCACGCCTTTTGACAGTCCCGAGGGGTAGATGGAGACGTTCCCTCTTGGTATAGCCCGTTCTGGCGTAGATTGGTCGGTTTGTCGCCTGTATTCTTCCGACGCTACGTAGGTATAAGTTTGTTCACGGAGTTGATTAGATGAGCGGTATTTAGTCGGTAACTTTCCGCTGGTCGATCTTTTCAGCCCGCTAGGAGCCTGTTCGCTATCTTGCTGCGAAGGCTGAAAAACATTCTCCTCGCTGGACACCTAGGTACCAAAAGGTAAGATTTATGTTAGGCAGGCCACCGGAGAGGGAATACGCACCTTTCTAGTGATAGTTCTCAATGATCTATCCATCTCGTCATTTCGAGCCTGAGAATACTCCCATGTCGCCATTGTATGAGGGTATGGTCTCGTGGCTGTATCGTCCACCGTACCGACGTACTGCTAAGCGCTCAAGGTTTCGACTGATTACTGAGACGTTGTTGCAGAATACATGATGGCGCTTTCGGGGGAGCTACTGGCGACTCAGATTTTGTGATGGTGGTTAGAGATACGGAGAAGAAGCGAAAGGTGCTGACAAGGCGACAAGGCCGAGTTGACCTGAATCGGGCATCGAATTGTCTGCCTCCGAGCTGCTGGCTAGATCGTGCCTCAACTGCTTTATTTACAAACAACTGGGCTGCCCGCCCAAAAGTCAGATACCACGTCATTTTAACTTTACAGTGTCCCTAATGTAGGCGCTTCGTCATCTCTGGCAATCGACCCTTCCTCGACACTACAGTATCCTTCACAACGTTCATGATGGCGAAAGTGTGTCGCTCTGGTTGCGCGCAGTCCATCAGTGTCCTGCTTTATAGACACACGGACCAATCAGAGGCATAAAAAACACGCAAAAATGGTCAAGCTTACAATCAAGACGGTGCAGAACAAGGTGAGAAACGCGGTGAGTATTGAAGCCGGTAGCTATTCTGATCAGTCTATTTCCTTTTCTCTTAGATGTTCCACGTTGAGGCAGATGAGGGAGAAACTGTGAGTGTATGAATATTTGGAAATGTCTTCTTGCTCGCTGACCTGTCCAGCCACTTAGATTGCCGACGTCAAGGCCAAAATCAAGGAATCTCAGGGATTCGCTGTCGAGGCTCAAAAGATCATCTATGCAGGAAAGATCTTGCCCGACACATCGTCCGTGGGTCAGCACAACATCAAGGAGAAGGACTTTCTGGTCGTCATGGTTTCCAAGGTGTGTTAGCGATAGCGGAAAGCTTTTAAAGGGATATGTTTTGCTCATCGTGTTCTACCCTGACGGACAGGCCAAGCCCGCTCCTGCTGCAGCTGCAGCCCCCGCGCCTGCGCCCGCCGCTCCTGCTCCTGTCGAATCAGCACCGGCACCCGCTGCCACCACCACCGATGTCGACATGAACGCGCCTACAACAATCGAAAGCGCACCCGCAGACGTAGCGATCCCTACAGCCGCTCCATCTCAAGCCCAAGCGGAAGCCGCGACCAACGCAGCTGCTGCCGCTGGATCTGGTCATGGTGCGAGCTTTTTGTCCGGGGATGTGCTGCAAGCTGCTATTAGTGGGATGATGGAGATGGGTTTCGAGCGGGAGCAGGTGATGAGGGCTTTGCGTGCTAGTTTCAACAACCCGGATAGAGCGGTGGAATACCTTATGACGGTACGTCGGTGCCTCCTCTTGATTGAATGCCTTAGACTCGCGACAGGGGACTGAAGTTTGTCCGGATTTCTCGTTGATAGGGCATTCCTGCACACCTTGATCAACCTGCACCGGCACCGGCATCACTCGCTGCTCAAGCTGCTCAACCCGCATCTACACCGGCTGGACAGACTGCTGCCGCTCAAGCTCCTGCATTCCAAGAATCCGTGAGTGAAATCATCTCGGTATGAAGAGCGTAGTCACGTACCAACAGTCTTGGCTCAATCATACAGGCACCCGCTGCTGCTGCCGCACCCGCTGCTGGAGCAAACGCACCAGCTGACAACTTGTTCGCCGTGAGTACTTCGAAATATCGGTTTCGACACGGTTCGAATGCTAAAATGTTCATCTTTGATATGGAAGGCCGCTGCCGCTGCCAGTCAGTAAATTTCACCGTCCTTGCTATCCCGTCAAACGACTAATATAACGCCGTACCCTACAGTGCAGCAACAACGAGGTGGTGTTCCAGCTGCTGGTGGACCAGGCGCTGCTGGACAAGCACCTGCCCAGGGTCTCAGCTCTGGCGCTGCGTCTGCACTAGGCAATCACCCAATGATGGCAGAACTCCGTCAGGTACGTCCACTTTTTAGAATTCTTCTAAATCTGGCTTTTCGCAGCTGTCTAACCTCCGCTTTGTTCAACAGCTCGTTCAACAAAACCCCGCCTTGATCCAGCCACTTTTGCAACAGCTCGGCGCAAACAACCCAGGTTTGGCTCAGCTGATCAACCAGAACCCGGAAGCTTTGATGCAGTTACTGGCTGGCGATGATGACGAGGAGGGTGACTTTGATCCTGCGGCGTTTGGCGGAGCTGAGGGTGAGGATCCGTTCCAGGGACAGACAGTGATTCAGTTGACAGAGCAAGAAGCCGAGGCTGTTCGAAGAGTCAGTATCTCGTCATTCTACCTCGAACCTCGAAACGTAACTCACAAGTTTTCCTCCATTCTCTCTAGTTGGAATCGTTGGGCTTTGATAGACAGTCCGTGTTGCGTGCATACATGCTTTGTGACAAGAACGAAGAACTGGCGGCCAACTTTTTGTTCGACAACCCAAACTTTGATGAACCTGGACCTCAGTAGATGGTCTTGGTGTGTTGCGCTTATTCGACCTCACGGGCATTGTAATATAATCGAGCACGAGCTGGAGTATAGAGTACGTGACAAATAATGATCATGACTACCGGCCGAGATGCACCACGTTACCGAGGATATCGCAATTACATGGGTGCCTTCTGTGCGAAGCCGATGCTCTGTCCAGGAACCCCTTAAAGGGTACCGGAGTAGTCATGGGTAATCGAATCCCTGCTTGATGATTGAAGTCGAGCCAGTCCGATGTTTATCCGGCCGACGACTTCCGACCTCGTCATGCTGCATCATTGAGCTTTCTGTTGACCGCTGGTGTTATGACAAGAGAGCCGGCAGGTCAGTGGTATGCTGTGGTCAGTGGTCTGTTGTAGTCAGTCTCGACAGTACCTTTTGCCTCTGCTGGCGCTGTCTGTTGGCAGTCAAACGCATCTTATAGCTAGTAAGTCATGTGTTGTACAGCAGTCTCGCTAGCATTATATGACACTGGAATAGAAGAGAGGTCATATGATGCATCTAGCATATCCGGAGTGTAGTGGGAGCTGATAGAGGCTCCGAGATAACGTAGCTTATGAAGTTGACTTTCGCCATCCGGCACCGTCCGTGAGTGCGTCAAAGGCGCAAAAGACCGCTGCCAAATGAGACTTCACCGAAAAAGGAGACGACAACCCGGCTCGTTCCGGTAGAGTGCCGATATTCGTGTCCGTTTCAGATATGACGATGTGCTTCTACCACCGTTGCTTTGTGTTGTATGTAACGTCTGCGAAGGCTTAGTCAAGCTGAACAGCCACTCAACCTCCTCGATCTCAACTCGCCATTTCCTTTTCCGAGCAGTGGCTTGTCTGGTCCAGCTGCCAGTTGTTGCCAGGTTACGGCGCGACTTTGACTTTGGCTGAAGTGGAACCCCCCAGAGTACGCACGCTTTCCTGCATTTACGATATATTCAACACTGTTCAATGGGCGTTTACCGGTTTCCGTAGACACGATGCACTCACGGTCATGTTCTTACCTATGGATGTTTACCAGACCGTCTCAGCGCCACTAGCAAAAGGACAAACCGCCCGCTGAACTGTCGGGCAGCGGCATTGCCCATCATGTTTGCGGTCGCAGTGTCGAGCGAGGTTTCCACGAAGGTCGTCATCAAGTTTCAGGGGTTGTCCGGGTATGAGAAAAATGCCTGATGAGGCAGTTGCGTAGGACGATGGACCGAATCCGCGTTGGAGTAGAGTCGTATGATGCCTTCTTCAAATAGTCCTTTGATATCAAGCCCGAATGAACCTATCAACAGTGCGATCGTCAAAGGCAAAGACGGATGGCTGATCCTACGGGACTTACCATATGACCACCGACCTTGTCTTCTCTTCGTTGGCGCATCCGACTTGCCTAGATATCGATATCATGACTCTGCAGCGCAAAGGGAGGTAAGACATGTGGATGCGACCGGTCGTTCGCGACCCACAACAGACGTATTCGGCCTTGTCTTACCGTACGGACTTGAGACGCCGAAGTAACTGATGCTTTGAGAAGTATCCTTGTGTGATGATAGACTATGCCGTAAGCCATATGATACCTATTGGAAAATACAGTGCCAAGGTCACGTCCGAGCATACGCTCGCGCAACGATCGGGCCTGAGAGTTCGCGTATACTTGCGACAGCAGCGTCGCTTCAGACTGATCTTGCTCTACAGGCTGACAGATCGCCGTAACGTCTTGTCGTGTTATTTGGCACTGCTTATATCTTTGCGGACTGGGAATAACCGCTGAAGGTGTAGGCATCAGGACCTCGGAAGACGCTCCATGCATGTTCGATGCGCCGAAAATCTGGTTCTCCTCCTGACGGACTGGTTTCTTGGGGGCCTCTGCCAGAAGCATCCGAACACTGTAAAATAGCAGAGAACAATCGTTAGCAAAGTCGTGTCCTATGGTAATGTCACAAACTTGCTGGGGAACATTTAGGCAGCTTCTGGATGGTACATACCGGCGAAAAATCGAGGCAAGACATTTCCAACTCTTGACCATTCTGTACGGTCTCGTCAGCGACCTTGTCCCCCTCTTTTCAATGACTGCAACTTGCGAAAGACCGATACTGGTTCCAGGTTTGATTCCACACCTCACGGCAAGGTGCTCAGTTGTTATATAGTAGGTTGTACACCTTGAGCCTCTTATGTAAACTCGTCTCCTCTTCTCGTTCGTCGTTGCAGAAGCGCGTGACATCATCAAGATCTATTTACCTAAATAACGCTTATCTAACGCGGCGTGGCAGCTGTTCTGGCCGTCAGATACTTCTTCTTACTGTAGTTCTTAACTATCGAACCGCAACCACCTCCTGATACATTGACTACAGTCACCGCCAGCGTTCGGTTCAGCCACACAGCAGGACATACCGCATCTTGAGACTCCGTCCATCGCAGTATCACACATAAGCGCAGCAACACGAACTAGTCCTCAAGGCTCAGAAGCTGGTTCAGATCGCCTTCTCACAAACCAGCTGTTTTCGCCCAGGACTCCAAGCACACATTCAAAATAACAATGACAAAAACTACAAACGCACAACTTCCACATGGAGCTCCTCAAGCTGAAGTTGCTGAAGGCCCCGACTACAGGAGTGCCATCCAGCAGGGAACCTGCCAAATCGAGGAAGGTCAAGCGCGTGATAGCAGAGCTCTGGGTCAAATAGCACAGAGCTTTAAGGAGTTAGACAACATGAGCTCTGCTGAGGGCGGAGTTCAACAACCGGTGATTTTGGATTGTGAGCAACTATCCTCATCTGCTGTTTTGCGGGAGCTTATACGGTGTTCTTGCGTGACATCCGTTTTCATCAGCTACAACAGGAGCCAGATCCCATCAGACCACAGAACCGCCCCCGTTGACAGAAGATGCTGCTATACCTGGACATGTATCTTCGGTGCGAGCACTTGTGGAAGCAGCCAGGCAAGAGGATGGGCAGTCGGAGAGGACAGGAGTCACGTTGGGGGCGGCCACAAATAGTCGTTTCGGTGGTAAGTCATTCCTCTGATTCGCTGCATCGGTATGTAATGGAGGCGGTGATGCAGAGTCGAGATCATACTGCGTTGGTTGTCGAGCGATTCGAACGAGACATTCCAAAGGATGCTCTACGCCTGTATATGCAAAAGTACAGGAACGGCAACATTTACCACTCGAAAGATAATCTTATCACCTCCTCGGCGGTGATATTTCGACGATTGCTCTGTGCTTCGCTTCGTGCCGTTTGATGCGTCTGATGAGCTATCTGATGAGCTGATCCGTATTGTTGTCACCCAAATGGCAGTGTCCGAACGACCCCGCCAAGGACCGATTTTCCCGAGCTCGGAAATTGCCAGGGACAGAATTGTCCGGCAAATTCCAGCTTCTTTTTCGGGTGTGGCTCATCAACCTGTACCCCGAATCTCCGAATTCCCCTCTGTCGCCTCGACTGCCTCGAGTCTTCCGTATCCCTCTCTGGCAGGCTGGAGAGCTGACTCGACAGGGATCTGGCCCGCTCCAATCATTGATACCAACACAATCAAGAAGGAACGTGTTCAAGTGACACCGCTGCCTGAAGTCTACCGCCATCATTCACATGTCAACGACTATAACCTGAACTTGTCAGCTCGCCACAGGGTAGGAACGCGGCAAAGGTCGCCACCTTCAGCCTCTGAAATGGATACCAACATGTCAGAAAATGCCGACTCAAATCAGCAAACTCCTGCCGCCGCCGTCGCTGCCGCCGACTCGCTTGAGGTGCGTCGAATGGCCGACACCGACGCGGAGGAGGTGTACTGGAGTGGATTTGAAGACGGAATAACGTACGAAAGGCAGAGGCAGACGTTGGAAATTCGTGCTCGTCGTAGTGGTGAGTATCAATATATATAACTTGCACGCAATGATTGGCTTTCCTGAAACGACATTTTCATTTCAGATTATCAAGGCAGAGCAAATTCCTTTGGCGCCGATGGAGCAGCCGAACGGCAGCATGGATCACCAGTCAATTCATTCAGGGCATATAGAACTGATGAAGAAACTGGTAAGCACTTCCCCTCAGTCGGTCGAAAATGTGCATTGAAATCCGCGCACGGTATAGGATTTGATCGTTCGCAGCCACCCGTGGCGTCACATCTTGCTGGTTACGTTTCCAAACCCTCATACGTTGAAGGTTCGCACAATTTCACTTCCCGAGCCCCAGGCGCAGAGGGAGCGCGCACTATGACTGAAAGAGATGCTGCTCCGAACATAGGTGCGGAACATCACAGGTAAGTTCCCCTGTTGTAACCATATGAAGCGCGGACTTCTAAGGTACGCATATATGTTCTGTTGTTTTCGTCAACCAGATCAGCTGAAGCGGGACGTGAACCGCATTCCTGGTTATCACAGCCGGTCAACAATCCTCAACGCGCACCGGATCATGAAAGGTGGATGTCACCTTCCGCTTTCACCACCAATAATGTACCATTTGACCGGCCGTCCGGGTCAACTAGCACAGGCTCATCCGGAGGCTGGGGCAAAGTCAACATGTCCTGCAACCAATGTCGACAACGCAAGACAAAATGTGACGGCGCAAAACCTTATCCATGTACCGCATGCATCAAACGAAGAACCGAGGACGAGTGCACATATGCTGCTACCCTGCGCCGGCGTGGTCCTGGAAAGCGGAGAGAAGGAGACGGAGAGGCGGATAGCGTTCGATCAGACAGCGAGGTGACCATCATGCGATCCTCAAACAACGAAGCGCCACAAGCCGAAGATGGATATGATATGTCGCGAAGAAGGGATGGTATGGATTCAGTCTCTGGCGCTGGAAGAGGGAAACGGATGCGCACGGATTCATCTGTAGATTATGGTGTCGGAGGAAGCGGACCCAGGAGGGAGGGATGGCAAGACGGCGTGGACAATGGCGCCGCTAGTTGATATTATAATGCCAAACTGGAACGGTTTGATGTATGACTTTGGAAGGTTTCGGGTTTCATAGAATAGCTTTCCGGATGAATTATTGATCTGTGCAGTTGAGAGTCGCAAGGGAGGAAACGAGTCAAACGAGGGCAAAGGAGGCAGGCGACTGCTATATCGAATTAGTCGCATAGCCTGAGATGCGCGCGAACTGTAAATGGACTGTGTGATATGTGATATTGGCGAGTGGGTTGACACGGAACAACTCGGGAAACACGACATCCTCAGCCAAACAGACCAACGTTTCCTTGTAACACCAGCCATTTTATTCGAGTGATCCAACGCTACATATTGTACAAATATCTCCAAGCACACTAACAGGGATGAAATGTTTGACCGATGTAATGACGAAGAAATTCAGATGCGCTCGAGGTATTGCCACACGGTATCGTTTAGTAAATGTAGGGAATTAGAGCGTACGGAACCTTTCGGGTGTAGTCCTGAAGGAGTGAGGATAAGTACAGCTTCCGCACAGCGTATCGCTTCAGGCATCACGTACCGTCCACAGGCTCTTGTACTTTCCGGACATGTGACTCGAAAGCTCGGGAATCGAGTATCCAGCAAAGAAGGCAAACTGGAAAGCGGCGTTGATGGCGGCGTTGATCCATGATCCCTGTGAGATGACGCTGCGTGAGCGGCAGTTCTAGACTCGGAATCTGAGAGAACACTTACGGTGGCCATGGCCATTCCGACTCGCCACAAGGCGTAGAAGGCGTAGTTGGGGTGTCGGACGACACCGAATGCGCCTAACAAGTGACCAGAAAGGTCTCAGAATCAGTGCAGAAGGGACAAGAGGAAGAAGACTGACCAGTATCGTGAACTCGGCCCTGGTTGGCTGGGTTCTTCTTGAACGCCTTTCGGGTCTCCTCAATCATGATCTCTCCAACGGTACCAGTAAGGAGGAAAGCAAAGCCGACGTATTGCATCCAGCTGCAAGCCAATGGGTTGGTCTTGCCGCGCGAGACCTGGTGTACAAACACGAGCGAGTTGATAGTGTTCAGCAGACAGTTGTAGACGGAGACACCGGCGGCCATTCCAGGGTCAAACGCGGAGTCGTTGGTGAATAGAGCCCAGTAAATCTACAAGACGGCCATCACATGAGCATATGCAAAATGAAAAGGGCAAACCCATCGAGACGTACGTGTCGAAGAGCGGTAATGCCAGACATGGCAAGCAACATGTTTCCAGGCTTGTCAATCAAACCGGGTCCCCAAAAGTCGGCGTTCAATCCGACTCGGTTGACGAGGGGCAAAGTAATGATCCGCTTGAATCCGGCAAGGTGCAATAGCTGACCTGCGTACCCCTTTCGGAGCAACGAGTACTGCAGAACAGGATCGAGAGCTCGACCGATGGCCATGGTGGCTCCTCCGAGCGGGTTGTAACCCTTCTGTCGCATAGGGTTTTGTGGTTTCTGGGACATTGCTGTGACTTGTTGGAAAGGTCCGAGTGGGCTGTAGGACGAAATTGTCAGAAGAACTGGTTGTATACAGGTGGTCAACGACGTCGATATAGGTTTGTCGTCGATTCGTCACCTGTCCTTGCGGATGACGCCCACAAACGAGTAGTCACCGCCCGCCTCTCAAGCGCATCCGGCCCGGCAGTGCGCCTTTCTATGGTTTCCTTATGGCAAGCGGATTGTAAACAAAGAGTCCCAGGCCAGCACACGAATGTTCAGCGACTGTCTACTCGCTCCTTATCCTTGTTGAACTGTTGAACTGGACTCGTCATTTCGGTAAAGGACTCGCTACAACACATCAACGATAGACACCGTGCATGAACACGGCTTCTGAGAATCAAACATGTCTCGTAAACCTCCTCAATCCACCGCAGGTCGCCAGGGCATAAGTCGAACCGCGTCAGCATCGACATTGACCAACATGCCGCCTCCCAGCAAGATCCCGAACCGGCCTACGTCCGCGATGAGCACGTCTTCAACTTCCAGCAAATTACCGAACGGCGCTGAACCTCCGAGCAGGTCCCATAGCCCAACAAGGGACACCGTGCCCAAGAAACCACGACGAACGTTGGCGAATGGACAGGTCCAGTCCTCGGGTTCCAGGCCGCGTACTACGAGCGGCGACAAAGGTGGACTTGGTGCAGATGACAGTGGAGAGATGAATATTCAGGTAGTTGTGCGATGTCGGTAAGTCAAGTCATTCAACGCTCCCTTGCGTCATATGTCTGAACCGAGAATGGTGTACAGTGGACGATCAGCGATGGAAGTGGCCCAACGAACACCAATTATCATCACCTCGGAAGGAGCAGTATCCCAATCTGTTACCATAGAAACTGGTGGATCCGGCGTCGCCTCATCGAACGCTGCTCTTGGACTTCCAGTCGTCTCCATGCCTTACACCGAACGCGCACCAGTGTCAAAGACGTACAGCTTTGATAAAGTGTTTGGACCTGAAGCCGATCAAACATTGGTTTATAAAGAGGCTGCAGAAGGGATGTTGGATGAAGTTATTCAAGGGTACAACTGTACAATATTCGCATACGGTCAAACCGGGACGGGTAAAACGTAAGTATTCTGGGAGAAAGGTGGGCTATTCAGAAAGTTGCTCAATTGGTCCCACGCCTTCCTTAGGTATACTATGCAGGGCGATCTGGCCTTGACCCCGCTCGGAACACCAGTTCAAGACGCGGGTATCGTTCCCCGAGTAATGCACCGCCTGTTCAGTCTGCTCGAATCTACGCCAAATGCCGAATTCTCCGTCAAATGCTCATACATTGAACTGTACAACGAAGAGTTGCGTGATCTGTTGGTACAGGACTTTAACCAACCGGTATCGCTCGGCGGGTCAGCAGCGGGACCTCCTGGCGGTTTGAAAATTTACGAGGATCCGAATAAGAAGGGCGCAAATATTCAAGGACTAGAGGAAATCAATATCAGGACGGCTTCGGAGGGGTTGCAATTGTTGCACAAGGGTAGTCAGAGACGTCAGGTGGCCTCAACCAATATGAACGCAGAGTCATCGTGAGTATACCCCTATCCAGAATCGTGAAGTATTATGTAGCTGACGCATGAGCTCTTATCTTACAGACGATCGCATTCCATCTTTATGCTGACTGTTCACATCAAAGAGACTTCTCTGACTGGCGGCGAGGACCTGCTCAAGGTTGGCAAATTGAACTTGGTCGATTTGGCAGGATCGGAAGCCATCGGACGCTCAGGCGCGGAGAACAAGCGGGCTCGGGAAGCAGGAATGATCAATCAAAGTCTGCTTACCCTCGGACGAGTTATTTCCGCTCTGGTGGAGAAGAGTAGCCATATTCCTTACAGGTAAGCTGGTTCGATCACTGAAGTTCTATCTGGATGACTGATCCTTTTCCGCTTGCATGCGGGCTCGCAGAGAATCCAAGTTGACGAGACTGCTGCAAGATTCGCTTGGTGGACGTACCAAGACTTGTATCATTGCGACGGTATCGCCAACGAGATCCAACATGGAAGAAACACTTTCGACGCTCGACTATGCTATTCGAGCCAAGACGATTCGAAACAAGCCTGAAATCAATCAGAGGATGACCAAGGGTTCCTTGATCAAGGAATACGTGTCGGAGATTGTGCGACTGAAGGCGCAGATCGGTGTATGTAGCCAAACATGTTTCCTCTTTCACAACTCGACATGCTAACAGGAGTAAATTCGATCACAATAGGCGGCGTATGACAAGAACGGAGTATATCTTCCAACGGATCAGTATCAGGAAATGATTTCCGACCAAGAGGAACGTACAGCCCAGCTGGCGGACGCCAAACAAAAGGCTGAAGCCGTTGAACTCAAGCACGTCACCCTGACAGCCGAGTTTGAGCAGAATATGAACATGCTTCTAGCGAGAGAGGAAGATCTGAAGGTTGCGCGCCAAGAAGCCTTGCAGTTGCAGATCGCTTTGAACGAGATGAACGAACAATTGGTCGTCATAGCAAGACAGTTCCAGGAGGAGAAGTATGTCAGCGAATCGTACATGCGAGGGGAGCAGCGACTCAATGAGATCGCTGTCAACCTAAAGGCTACCGTGAATGAGAGTGTCAAGGACGTCGGAGGCCTTTTCCAAAAAATCGGTAAGTACGAGGGTCAAACATTTCACTGTTATTTTGTCACTCACGCGTTTGCGAATCTCAATAGCACGAAAAAGCGACGTGCTCAATGCAAATACTGGTGCAGCGTCCGCTTACGGTATCAAACTCAACGGACTCGCGGATCAGCTTCAGGAAGATATCGAGGCCTTCAAATCGGTTCATACCGATTTCGGCAGCATGCTCAACGCAGAACTCGTTTCATTTGCCGCTCGGAATGCGGAGAGCCTGGAGAAGGACAAGGCTTACTTGGAGGCACAACTCGGATCTTTCGGGCAGGCGATACAACGGTCGAAATCAGAATTCGAAGCCCAACACAATACTGCGTTGGGTTTAAACAGCGAAGTAGCTCAGGCTCAGACCGAGCTGCAGCAAAATCTGATAGCATGGATGGACGAACAACGTCAAATGGTTGAAAAGGTCATCACAAACGTCGAGAGCGTCCAGAGAACACATCTGGTAGAGGTGGGTAATGACAACACGCACCAACCCAACATTGATTACTAACCAGCCATGCACGTCAGGTCGACAATGCCATAGAACACATTTCTCAAACTATGGACGTTTTGGTGACTGGTACATTAGACCATACCAGTGAACAGCTCCAATCAGTAGCAAGAATGCAAAAACTGGCAGATAACGCCACTGAGCGAGAGGTATGCTGGAGGGTTCCCCCCTTCTTCGTATCAGCAAGCGTACTGATACGGCCAAGCGGCTTTCTTGCACAGGTTGAAAGACTTCGCAACCAGAACCAGCAACTGGCAGAACTATTGAATAGCGAAAAAAAGAATTCAGCCCGTCTCAGGGAAGACCTAGTCGCGCAGATCAGCACCTTACTTCTCAACTTTACGCTAGCCCAAAGTCAAAGCCTAGATACCGCCATCTCTCCTGTCTTACAACAAAACGCCACTGGACTTGAGAACCTTGGGGCCTTCAAGCAAGACTACAACGCACTAGCAGAAGGTGCGCGGCAGCATGTTCGGCAGCACGAAGCAGATCTCGAGGTTGTTCGGGACGCCAACATTACGGCGAAGCAGGATGGCCTCAAGGTAAGTCCGAGTCCAGATACTGATTGATCTATTTGCTTACATGCACTTCATTTCAGGCTGTGGCCGACGTTGGCGCTGCGGTAACACATGTTCTTGAAGTATACCAAGATGAAAATGCTACCGGCTTGAAAAAGGGTGCATCGACGATGATGAGCTCTTCGGAAGGTATAATGCAAGCGACAAGAAGAGGTACGCGCGACAAAGGACGTGACGATCTTGACGAGCGACTGATATGAACCCTCCTCTTAGGCCTAGAACACCATCAATCAACCTCTGAAGCGCATAGAAATACTCTTGACTCTTTGCACAGCGAAGCTAGCATCACCATGCAAGGAGCTGGAGAACGACTTGAGAGCGCGAAAAATGACATTAAATCGGTATCTGATACTGTGCTCAAAGCAGTAGGTGCATTAAAACTGTCTACCGACGGCAGGGACTGATTCGATGTTTCATTACAGCATGCTTCTGCAGACCCCATGTTTGCTCAACAGGCTTCTTTGGCCCAATCCCATCTTTCGGACTTGAGACAGTCCAATGCAGCATTCATCGCCAATATACAAGAAGATCATGCAACAGGGTCGACACCACGCAAGAGGGCATGGAACGTACCTGCTTCATGGCAGAAAACGGCGCCTAGGGATGCGCTCGTGCAAAAGTACCGTCAAATGCACCAGGAAAACAACGATTACGTGCCGAGTTTCCGTATGGCAACCACTCGCATGGAGAGGTTAGGCAAAGATGAGGACGAGGAACAGACGGACGGCAACTCATCTACCTCGCCAACATCTCCCTCCATCTCGAATGGACCACTGTCTGCTGGAATTGCCTTCCCGTCGTCTGACGGGGATCGCGACATGGCGTTGACGAGTCCAACTGAATCCGAACATAGCATACCACCACCGCTCCAGTTGCAATCGTCCGGACCTCTTGCACCTGTTCAAATGCACGACAATCTTCCAGAAACATCGCCTTCAACGATACCCGTAGAGCTCGCGAAACCTTTACCAACGACAGTAGATTCGAATCCGCCCATGGCGAATCCCAATCCGCCAAAAATGAGCAGGACCAAATCGGCTCTCAACAGGTCGACGAATCGTGCTCCTCGAGGTGAAGATAAAGAGAATGCGGGTGGAGACAATACGAGTATACCACAGCGTCGAGTCAGACGCAATGTGTAGTTCTTCCGGGTTCGTGCTGGTAAATAATGTACAACGTTCGTCATGATGGACATCTAATTCGGTATTTATTAATCCATTGTAAATAAATTCCACATTGTTGTAAGCGATAGTAGAGCTATTGAATTCCTGTGCAGAAGTGCGGTACCTACTGCCTTGGTCTTGTCTTCAGGTGGTGGCGGGGAGCGATGAGAATGACGACGATAACGACGCCTCTTGTCACACTCGGATCGTTCATTGGGGATACTGATGCGAGCACTTCACGTCAAGTAGCTCACGAGCTGACTGGCATCTGCACCGGTAACAATGCAGCATACGATATGCGATACCACAGACATACTAGCACAACTTTTACATCAAATCCCTACCCTGTTTGGCTTCCGCGGTTTGCTGATTTGTAGTTGGCAAAGTCCGGTTTTCTCCTGCAAAGGCGGCCAGGCTCGTGTCGGCTCCCAGGCAGCAGGCTCTGGCGCGCCCGCGCTTTCCCTGGCAGGTTGTCGACACTAACGATCTCAGCCCAGTATTGAAGTGGTTACTACGTATCCGAGATAATCAGAGAGGAGACTTGTAGCCAACAGTGCCAGTGAACCTCATTCGAGTCCATCTGCATACCGTCCACCATGTTCTCCGCACTTCGACCTACCGCTTCCCGAATCGTCGCTCGATCCGCCCTTGCCGGTCGACGAACTTACGCTGATGTCGCCGACGGAGCATTGAAGTTAAGCTTGGTCTTGCCCCACCAAGTCAGTATCGTTTGGAATCTACGGAAGTTGCAGGAGGAGAGCTACGAGGAATAGGAAAGGGGAAATCGACGAGCCGGAGCGACGACCGAGCTAGCAGTGAGCAATTATAGCTCTGACGCAGGAGGACTGCCAAGGCTTAGGATGGGACGGGACAGGATTGGACAAGAGGAGCACACAGTATGGGGGGACTCGCGCTGACGTTTAATTGTCTTCTCTTTCTTACCCATGCGTAATCTGCCATAACCGCGTTCGCAACCCATCGATAATTCTTATACGGAAAACACGATTCGATCACATTGCACCGCAACCTGAAAATGTACTATCACTGCTATCCATGCACCCTTGCAATAGGGCATCTACACTTCCGCATCGGTCACTCAAGTCAACATCCCCGCCGCTACCGGTGACATGGGTATCTTGGCCAACCACGTTGCTTCCATCGAAGCTCTTCGACCTGGACTAGTGGAAATCATCGAAACCAGCGGCACCAAGAAGTACTTCGGTAAGCAACTCTATCGTATGTTCAGCTTGTGCGAGCGCAGAGATGGCTGACTGCTTGTTGCTATCAGTGTCCGCCGGTTTCGCTACGGTTCACGGTAACAACACTATGACCATCAACGCTGTCGAGGCTTACGAAATGGACAGCTTCTCGCCCGAGGTTCGTTTTCGATCTCTGCTCATTGGCCTTGTCAGATGTAAACTAACGATTTCCTCGTATCCATCGTGAATGCTTTTCTATAATCCTGTTCGATAAAAATAGGCCGTTCGATCGGGTCTCGCTGATGCTCAACGAGTTCTCTCATCCTCCGCCTCTGAAACCGACAAGGCCGAAGCCCAAATCGAGGTCGACGTCTTCGAGGCATTGCAGGCCGCCATGGCAAAGTAAAGTAGAAAATGGGGCACTGTAATAGAGGGCTTGATTTAAAATGAAGCACGACACATGCAACGGATCAAACACAACAAGGGGCAAATCGAGCCAGACGTTCAACATCGGGCGGCCATCAGCAAGTTTTAGGCGAGTAGGCCAGTGGCGCAAATCAGGATTCATATTTTGCTTTCGCCTACAATACAACTGGTGCCTAGAGGTTTGTTTTTGGAAAATAGCGACCTAGTCTAACTGTCGCATAGCTTCAGTTGCCTCTGTTTCTTCCGCCGTTTCATACTGTGCTACAGGATGATCGAGTTTCACCCTTCTTTTTGCTTCAAAGTAGGACTCTAGGTACTCGTCGACGAGTCTCGAGAGCCTTTCATTCTCCAGACCCAGAGCTGCGCCGTAAAACGTAGGGTTCGCCGAAATCCTCTTCCACAAGAATGACCAACTGAGAATATCCAGGAAATCTTGTCGACCCGGGAGCTGTGGCCGGCGTAGGGCCTGCGTTGACCAAGCTGAAACATCATCAAGCATGTCATGCATCGCTGCTATGCTCGGCACGTCCGACGTTCGTTTGAGGGTTGCAATAAGACTCGATTCCAATGGAAGGCCTTCATTAAGGAATTTGAGGTAGATTTCCTGTTGTTCGGCCTGACAGAGCAAGTGGAACCTTCCTGTAGCTCCGCTGCCGATGTGATTTCGCATCACCGCATTCATCGGGCGAGGACGCGCGGCAAATGCTTGCATCTTGGCAAGTTCCGTCAAAGAGTAATTCCGGAGTTTGCTTTCCGGAGCGGAACCTGGGATACCTGAACGCACAAACTCCATATATTGAGCACCCATGATGATCACCGTGCCCGCCTGAGCCTTGAGTGTCCAGCAGGATTCCCTGGGGACGACTAGAGCTCGTAAAATACCGGCAGCGAAAAGGTGTAGCACCAGTACGGAGTCCCTGGGCTGCATACTTGCATACCAAATACCGATACCGTGCAACATGGGCTCAATGAGCGATTTGTCGATGATCCGCGTCAAGAATGGCTCAACGTCGAAGCCAGTGTCGGATAAGAAACCGTTCAAGTCCATTTCCATGCCCGATCTTGTGATGAGTTCGAGGGCGACTGTATGACATTGTTTGAGGGAAGGGACAAAAACGATGGCACCTTCCTCTACATTGGCTTTGATTGCCGCATAAACCGGTTTCACCATCAACTTCAACAACGTAGGCGAGTGAGGGATGGAAAATGGCTGAACCGTGGTCGTCATCGCAGTCGAACGGTCCGTTGGCCTAAAGAAGAATCGACCACTTTCTGGAACTCGTAGCCACTCTGCAAGATCGGCACCGTCATATAGTGATGAAGCGCAGCCGACAATACGAGTGTTCTTCCTGTGGCTACATTCGAGAACCCGGAGAATCAGCATTTCGTATTCGGGGTCCAGCAAATGCAAGTCGTCAAACACGACCAAGCTGAGGTCCTCGAAAAAAGATCCGTAGTCCGTGAGATTGCTGAGAGCATTGCCAGGCGTGGATACACCTAGTACTGTAGATGCCGATTGATGAGCGGAAAAGTCCGCTTGTCCACGTAAATGCATCATTCGGAGACTGCTGTACATTAGCGTATCCTTTTTCACACGAGCAAAAGTATCGGATGCTGTAGATGGATGACAGACATAGAGGACTCGCCCCCCTCGATGCTTGTCGACTGTACGCCTGGAGGAGACGAGAGAAGAATGAGTCGTGGAAATCTAGATATGATTGGCAACAGTCGCTCACCATGCAGCTACGTCTATCAGAGTGGATTTGCCGGATACCGTTGGTGCCGAAAGGAGGACATTGCTATCTGTGTGGAATAGCGTCCAAAATGCTTGCGTTTGGATGGGATTGAATGTCGTGAAGAGTCTACTGTACGCGTCACGCAAGGGCGATGCGCCGAAAGCTGAACTGACGCTCAGTAGTGGCAGATCCAAAAGCGGTGTATATTGGCCATTTCTTGCAGGCATGACGAGGTTTGTCAAGTCAACGACCATCTCGTCTTCGCTGCCTACCCAGCGGTCTGATATAACGCGGACGGTGATGTTGCCAGGGATTTCGCTAAGAATAGGAACAAGGAATTCCAGATCGATCGTTTTCGTCACTTGGCGGAATAGGACATGCTGAGACTGATAGATCGACATCCCCGTTTCGTCCTCGATCCACACGTAGAACGGCTCCGCTCCACCATGAACATTGTCATTCCAAACGAACTTCTTTTCCAGTGTGACTTCGACGCGTAGCATGTCGTTGCTGAGTGGCCTCAGTGCATAACGAATATCGACAGTCGGGAATTGTTTCGCGGCGGTGAGGACTGCGGAACCATGCTTGTCGTTCGATCGTATGAGCTGACCGACCTCCATTGCGCTCTTCTCCGCTAGCTCGATAGGAGCAAGGTCGTCCGCGTACATTTCGAGATTGCGAATGATTTCTCGCTGAAGACGTGACTGCCGCAGGGGGTTTTGGAAGGGCCAAAGCCGCTTTTCGATGGACTTGCTCATTGCAGCCAACACAGCTGAAGCGTTCGCCCACTTGCGACTCATGGCAATCTCGAGTAGAGCTCGAATAATACGCCCAGAGTTCTAATGCAAAAGGTCTCATAAGTGCGGGCATTCGAAACGTCCAGGCTATGAGAGGGCTTACCTGTGCCACATAAGCGGTGTCAGATACTAAGGCAAAGTCTTCGATAGGCGCTCCGCATATGTATGCTTGTAATCTTTGAGGAAGAATCAAAGTTGCATGTCAGCAAGAATGTGCCTTCAAACCGAATCCAAGACTCACAAAATATTGACTTTGCCCGGAATAGTATCGGTTCCGCCCTGCTTCGGGGGGAAATGTGAGCGGTGGGTCTAGTTTTTTAAATAGGGAGGTACGGACTTTGACCTGACAAGGAATCACGTCCTTCGCCAATGTCTTAAGTTCTTCAAGCTCGTTGTCTCGGACTTGCAGCTGATTAAACTATAGGTCCAACATAACAGCCAATTAGTGAAGGTCCGACGGCGAGCGTGAACGAACTTACTTCAGTGCTTTGACTGAGCAGTGCTATGGTATCTGCCTCACTCAATCGGGATCGGAATTGTTTGTCTGGCAAGAACGACATTTCAGTATAAGACACTTGCGATCAGTTCGGCTGTCGGCTTACTGAAAACCTCTATCGTCTCATGCTTGAGATAATACTTGGCGGCAATGCGACCAAGATCCGTGATGTGAAATTTGTTATTAATCTCATCGAAAATGACCATGTTGGCCTCCGCGAGTCGGCGGCCAGCGGTCCGGACGAGGCTGTTCCTCTTGTTGACAAGTTGCGGGTCTTCCTGAAGCACGTCATGTTCCATACCTGTACGCCGGTAACGACTCGCTCAGCACTTGGGTATCTGATACGTCTCAGAGGGCGATTCGACAACATACCATATAAGAAAGGGTTCCGACGCATCCGGACTGCCACGGCGTACGCTTCAGTCAGAGGTGGGTGAGAGAAAGGGCTGGATGAGCTCACCATATAAATAGGTGTAACCAAGCCATTCTACAGCTTCGGATACTGTAGCAATGGTGCCCAGGGAGATCTCAGCGTTCATAGCATCCAGCATCCCAGGGACCAGTCTTCGTGCAAATTATCATCAGTCACTGAAGCACGCAGTACACCAGGAAAATGATAACGCACTTGGATTCGATGGGATGCTGTGTCAGGATAGCGCTGATATAATGGTCGAGCTTATCTGCTGTCGTACAGATATAGCCCACTCCGCTCGTTTCGTAACCAGGCCGACCGGCTCGTCCGAAGATCTAGATCGTAGAGATGCAATTTTGTAGAGTACCGATTACCCCTTGGAGGAGCTTTACTCACTTGTAGCACATCTAGGATAGATAGGTCAACCCAGCTACCTCGACCGGAATCGTATACCTGAGTACCCTTAATGACAACAGCATGTGCTGGCAAATTGACACCCCAAGCCAATGTAGCAGTGCAAACGAGAACCTGCAAGGTCTCGCAAGTTTTAGCACAAAGACAGAAACATTGAACTTGACACGCACCTTGAGGCAATTCGCCTCAAACATTCTCTCCATCATATTTCGGTCGCTTCGCAACATTCCAGCATGATGTATCCCAATACCGGAGTCGAAGAGCTGCTTCATCTCCTTATTTTTCGATGTTGCAATTTCTCTTCGGAAAGCGTCGAATTGCACTTGATCTTGACAGCTAAAGTCGTCGAGTACGCCTTCCTCCTGCGCCATCTCCTTTAGCTTTTCGCCGGACTTTACTGTTTCTTTCCTGGCGTGAACAAAGACCATGACCTGATGGCCCTCTGCGAGATTGGCGGTGACCTGACGTGACAGGAATAAATAAGCGGAGTCTACAGGTTGGTAAAGACATCGTGTCTTACCTTGTCAAACACCGCTTGGTCTAAGTTACGCCTCGACTGTTCGCTTCGTACCTTTCCTTTGACACCTATAAAGTGCTGCTCAAGAGGCACCGGTCTAAACGATGCGTCAAAGAAGAACAGGCCCTGATAACGATTGACCCTTTAACAATAATGAAAGCACCGACGTGTCAGGAGATGGCGCGCGATAGCTTGAAATCCTTTTGTTGCTCACTTTAGGAAGTCGCCGACATCCATATAATTGGGTAAAGTCGCACTCAACCCGACAATCCTGATAAGCGATTGACTGGACTCGACCTGACAAAGCATACTAGGATGAGTCTTCAAATTTCACGCCGATATCAGCTCTTTGACTCGCCTGTCGGAGGGTTCTGGCTACGATTGTCTCAATTACAGCGCCTCTGTCCTCATTGAGAAGATGTACTTCATCAATAATCAACAGTTTAACCAACTAGGACGCAAAGAGAATTCAGAAGAATAGGTGACAGTGCGCATGTTTCGAAGACTCACGGAAGCTAATTCACCTTCTCCTGTAGGTTTCCTCGTCACCACATCCCACTTCTCAGGCGTTGTCACAATGACCTGTGTAGCCTGGATTTCTTGCTTCGTTAGCTGCATATCTCCTGTCAACTCCTTGACAGTGATACCAAGCCAAGCAAGCCGTTTAGCGAATTTCCTGGTGATTTCGGCCGCGAGGGCTTTCATTGGCGCGACGTAGATGATCTTGAACTTGTCCTTTTCGATGGAAGTCCGATCGAATCTTGTGACGTTGCTTCTTACGTGTTGAGAAAGCACGCGGAGAATACTCATAATCGCTACGTCGGTTTTACCCTGAAGGAAAATCGTCAGCATTATCATCCGTGTCGCTAACGATGCAGAAACTTACAGCACCAGTGGGAGCTGTTATGCGATTAAAGTGAGAGGGTTTAGTACACGGCAGAATCAGTGCTACAAAGACCTGATTACTGACCACAGACAAGCATATTTTCGTTCGTGTTCATAGCTATTGGCTGAACTATGCTTTGGATCCTGTTTAGAGTCGTGTATCCCTAAGACACCGAAAACATAATGAGCCAAATTACATGCTGCGAAAGAGGATTGACACTCACAGGGAAACATCCGGCTGCAAGAGGATCCAACTCCTTGATAGATATGAGCCTCTCCTTCAGCTTCATTGGAACAGGATTTGCTGGAGGAATAACGACCTCGGACGAGATCTGACGTGTCGTAAAATCGAATGAGCTGGATGATCGAATTTCGTTGAGCAGATAGGCCTGGAAAGGAAAACCCACATCTGTCTCCCGCGTTTGAGTTCCTACCGGCAATGCCATCCGTCCACCGTAGCTCAAGGCGCTATTGACGGAGCTCGACTTGTACACGTGCGGATACTGCTCTTCCTCTTGGACGGCCTGGTACACGTCAGGGATCAGTTTCTTCTGCACGATCAGCTCAAGCCAAATTCACTCACTTTGCGTTCTCCAGTCCAAAGAGGGCGGTTCTCCGCTTGGGCCAATTGTGCTTGTATCATAGCATCAGCTTCTGCCTGACTGGTAGGTAGGGCAAACCTCTCATCTCCATCCCGGCCCCTGCCTCCAGCCCTTCTATTCCTCTGATTGTGCGATACGGGCTTCAACAATGGCGCCAAGAAGGGCCGTATCTGTGGATCGAGCGACTGCGCTGTGAGATCAAACCCTTCACCTTGCATCCCGAATATTTGCAGGACTTCGAATTCAATTGCGGCTGCATCTGCGCTGGATGCAAGAAGCTCCTGCAGAGACTGAATAATGGTTGGTTCCCGGATGTGACTATAAAGGACATGAAAGACGAATTAGCTTCGAGATACGTGTAAGTGCTTGGCACACACTTACGCTCTTATCCTGTCTGCCAGAGCATATTCCACGCCAGACGAGGAAGGTCCTGGACTATCATCCACCAACGGCAAGGTGCGTGGTTCCCCATTGAGCATGTGATCATGATCAATGGTGTGGCGATGTGCTTCGTCGTCTACTCGAGGCAAAGCTAACGCTTCCGGACCTGGTTTGTAAAAGTCTAGCAGAGTCGGCAGAGGCTCATATCGAGGTTGTTCCCGATCATCGCCTTCAATTTGCTCTCCCAAGTCACCGCTTTCCGCCTCCCATTGATCTAAAAGGTCTTCCCATGCCTTCTTGTCATTAGCCGAAGTTGCCTGGCTCGTTGGTGACAGAACGAGGCGCTGAAGGTGTGATGCCAGGTCTTTTGACATTTGGCTGAACCGATTGCACGTTGCTGCTGCTTTTCTGTTTCGTCGAGTCCTTAACCGCAGGCTAGATGCGTGTAGCGTGATCCTCCTCTATGGTTATTGTAATGTGCAACTATGTATGCTGCCTGTTCAACCAAACGAGAAGGCAAAGGTAGAATGAAGCATCAGAAATCGGAATGACGAGTTGATGCTCAATGCTCGATCGCTTGGGCTAATCGCTCCTCGGTCCCGACGCTGAACCGAGACGACATTGGTTGGGTATGACTAGATGACTAGCCATTCATGTCGAGAGCAAGAACAAATTCATGAAACTAGAGGTGCTGGTCTATCATCATAAGAAGATAACAATGTACGGTATGCTGCCTACACTTTTCGGCTTCTTCCCTCGTGCCGTTTAATCACTATCGGAATCGCTAGAATCGTCCGCCACTTGTCTTCGTGTCGGTGCCTCTCCATCCGTATCACTCGAAGCGTCCCCGTCATCTTCCTCGTCATCCTCCTCCTCCGACGAAGATTCATCATCATTGCCAGCGGATCGCTTGACTTTTTGGCCCTTGAGAGCAGCCATCTGACCTGCGAGGGTGTCTTCCTCTGGGTCAGAGATGTCATCCTCGTCATCTTGGACCACTTCTACAGGCGTATCGACCTTGAGCTGAGCGAGCGGGGCATCAAACACAAGATGGTCAGCTCAAGACACGCCGAACCTATTTCCGTCGTTCGAACTTACGATGACAGGAAGGTCGACACTGCAAGCGAGATATGAATCGCTGACAAAGTATGCATGCACCTTCATCTCTCCTGGCATGGGTGGAGCCTGGAACTGCAACTTGTACGTTTTAGTTTTCGGCTTGGCGACAGTCTTGTCTCCGTCCGATTCGGCGGGAGAGTACACTGGGATATCGGTGATTCGCTGAGGCGGGACGATAATACGGTTGGCGTTCGGGTCGGCAATCATTACCCACCAGTGAGGTTGTCGGTGCTATGGAGATTGAAGCATCATGTTTAGCGGTATGCGTCATTCGAAAGACGAGTATTGACTTACTGCAGGCCATCGAGGTGCATGTGCGAAAACGTCGCCATTCTCTCCCTTGGAAGACGTGCTAGACGGAGCATTCGACTCGAGATACACCTTGTACGTAAAGTTGACCATTGACCCAGGGTTGATCGCGTCCTCATCTTCCACCTTGAACTCGGCTTCCGCAACCTTTAATACCGGCAATTCCTTTGCAAGACGAACAGCTTGATCGTTGATCTGCGCGACAGACTGGGTAGCCTCTTCGTTGTCCAGGAGGCGAATTTGCCAACCAGTAGATTGTAGGGTAAGATCCTTTTCGGCAATCTGTTGAGCGTCTTTGATGCTGAGTCCAGGAAGTTGGGCGAGAGGAAGTTCACCGAATGGTACTGCTTGTACGAGTCGAGAGTACAAGTCCATAATTCGACGAGTGGTGTCGAGCCAGTGGTAGGCTAATGAGATGCTGAGTAGACTCGGGATGAGGGTAGGAATGGCAAGCAGGATTTGTCGACGTTCTAAATATAGTAAAAGCGGTTAGATCGGAGAATATTTTGGAGGTACGCCTTGAAGAGCAACGGTATAGACTCACCTTCAAGCATTTCCGCAGGCATGTTATTGTATCGCAAAAGGTGACTCCAAAGCAGCATGTTGGCCCGTCGTGCCGGTCCGGTCGAAACAATCGGACTAAACAAGTCTCGTTCCTGCAGTCCAACTTCATTCGCCTTTTCGACCAAAGCCTTTTCCAACTCATCGGTCTGATTCGCACGTGCTCGTTTCTCCTTTTTACTCTTTCCTGCTTTCTTGGCCAACAATTCACGTACTTCCACGGAAGATGCGAGGAGGCCGAGGAGGCCAGACAGGTTGATATCCTCAGTCAAGTCGTGGAAAAATATTTCGGCGGTGCTGCTGAGAGCTCCGTCCTTGGTGAGACCTCGTTGCGAGAACCACCAACGGCCCTATGAGTTGAAGGATCACATCGGTCAACATGGTGCACGGTCGATTGGGGAAAGGAAACATAAACATACGACCAACCAAGGTAAGACGCCGCCAAGACCAAGACCGTACGCGGCCAGAACAAGGATACCGTTCTTGCCCTCTACAATCCACTTGGGAATAGCAATCGTCTCCTCCCTTTGCTGCACACCATCCGGATTGCCGTATTTTGCCAAATTATCCCGTGTAACCTCATCCGTCAAAGCCTTGTATGCCTTTGTCAACTCCACGAAGTGCGCATCTGCGTCTTCTTTCGTTTGATTCGGTGCGAGCTTGATCTTATCCGGATGGAATTTGAGGGAGATTCGCTTGAAATGTCTCTTGATGAATGCTTCGTCGCTGCCGGAGGAGATGCCAAGAATCTCAAAGGGATCGTACATTGAGAGTTCCGAGATTTTCGGTGCGTTGTAAATGACATAGCAAAGAGCTGCAAACATGCTCCATCCTATCGACAGGAAAAGGAACCTAGGGACGAATGATCAGGATTGCAGTCGGCACCATACGTGGTGGAACGACTCACTGGACACCAAAGATACTCTTGGTCTCGGCCTTTCTAATCTGCTTGACTTTCTCCCGACACGCTTGACAGGAACACTCCTTTTTCGCCGCAAGACTAGCCTCATCACTGACGACTGCTTTCCGGAAGAAAAGGAAAGTCGCAGGGAAAAGGATAAAGGTGAGAAAGGTGAGTCCAAAGTAGGCGGCGAGGATACCGGAGTCGTCATATGCGAGTCCTGGCATTTTGACTAGCGGTAAACCTGAGCGGGTAGCTGAGGAGGATATGAGGCAGGCTAGAGATGTTGATACGAGAACATAGAGTGAACCAACAAGTTGTAACAAGGTCGATGGCGTGGAACGGTCCAGGGTTTCATTCAAGCAGCCCACGCGCTCGCTCACGTCGCCAACTCTCCAACTCTGTTCAATGCGATCGACGGTTGCTTCATGTTCCACTGTATCATCTACCTTCACCTAAAGCTCCTAAAGCTACTCGGAATCGTTGTCGTTGTCATAATATATGTTAACCACTGTAAGTATTCCTTGCCGACCGCCTTGCCCTGCGTCCGCCATGCAGCTGCACCGGAATATCCGCAGGATTCAAGATCTGCTCAAGACAAACCCGGTCGAACAACAGTAATTTGAACATGTATCATCTCGCAGGATGGATATCATTGGAGCGCCGACATTACAGTGTTCAGTTTACCACTGGATAATGGATCAGCTACTGGATCCATTGGATATGCGCTACATTCTTGGATAGCGGTATGAGCATACGTGACAACAAGACAAGATCGATGATTGTGTAGCTATGGGCTATGGCTATCGACCCAAGGAAGTCGCATCGAGTAAAGTAAGTTGTGCAATGTAAAACGATACTTGTCATCTCGCTGATACGCGATGGTCGCTTCTCGCAATAGATCCGGTCGTTCCATCGACCTTCCTTTCTCTGTTATACCCTCAATCCCATCGACAAAGGGGTCTACATCGCCCTTTACTGCATGCAGTATATGAACCGTAGCGAAGCCGTTATTGCCAGGTTCACACGGCTGCCAAGTCACCCGTCTCGACTTTGGTGCACTGCTTGTATCGCTAGACGAATCGAGGTTCAGTCTGGTTAACCTTTTATCCGCGTACCCCGAAACTGGACAGCGAACTCAACATCCTCGAAGGATAGATTACGCCCACATCCGTAGTGATCGACAATGGCTGCTCCGCCTTGCAAGAACGTACACCTGGTGGTTTTAATTCATGGCTTATGGGGTGAGTTCATCATCCTATCTTGACGAAGATTCCTCTTTCATGGTCCTCTACTTTAGGCAATTCAAAACACCTCGAGGTTGCGCGGGAAGAGCTGCAGTTTGCTTACGAGCGAGCAAAGGAACAGGAAGCGGGAAACGAGGAAGCCTGTTTACCAGAACTTCGAATTCTTGTCGCTCAAGGTAATGAAGGAACGTATACATACGATGGAATCGATGTCTGCGCCGGTCGCGTAGCGAGAGAGATCGAGAAGGAGGTTGCCCGAATTGAGAAGGATGGGTCAATCGTTGCGAGGGATTTTAGCGTGATGGGGTACAGTGTCGGTGGACGTGAGTACGGCTCGGTGTTGCCTCCTTCAATCGCGTTGTTGATGATCGCATGTGCTCCAGTTACTGCACGGTACCTGATTGGCCTCCTGCATTCTCGCGATCCTTCTTTCTTGGTCAAACATCGCCCGGTCAATTTCACAACACTCGCCACGCCTCATGTGGGTATCGTAAAGTACCGCGGAAGATTTTGGCAGTGGGTAGCTGTAAAATGGGCTTACAGTCTGCTGGGAAGGACTGGAGACCAGCTTTATACTTGGGACAAGTACTCGACGCAAGATGAAAGGTCGTTGCTGGAGGTCATGTCGGATTCCGGTAAGTTGCGCTCATAACATGTGTAAATCTGATTTTCTGACCACGTTGTCTGTCGCGTTCCCCGCCTCTTGCAGATGAGGTATTTATCAAGGCTCTGAACAGCTTTCAACGGATCGATTTCTTTGCGAACGCGTGAGTGACCTGCTGACTGAACCTGAAGATTCCATTCTGATACCAACCAGACTTTTCCAGCGTTCAAGACCACACTGTGCCTTATCCTACTGGTGCGATCAACTACGACGACCCATTTGTCCAGATTCCTGCCAAATCATCGGTAAATGAGGAAATCGTGGTGGAGACTGATGAAGCGGGTATCATTCAGCGATGGTTTACGGTTCCCGTTGAAGATGCAGTACGAGAGGGAAAGGCTCGACCCAAAGGTCCCGTACGAGCGCCAACTTCACCTCACTCAACGTATTCCTACCAACGGTCGGAGGCCACAATTTCTGCCTCAACAGGCAGGGCGGAGCAGAAGCGATTGGGGCGCATGGCCAAACGAAAGCGTCCACCAATCTTCCCACCATTCCTGGTATTCCCTCGGCCGTTTAACTGGATACTTTACGCCTCCACACCAGTCTTCATGCCCATCTTCATGGTAGGCGTTGTCATCGCTTTCGTTATCGATTCTGGTCGTTCGCGGCGGCGCGCAAGATCGCTGGCAGGTGAACAACCTCTCACTGAAACTGTCGCTACGGTGGTCTCACTCGCCAGTCGGAAAGGTAGTGACCCTTCCGCCCCCTCGTCTTCGCGCACGTCTTCACCTGATCGTCTACTCGATCAGCGTTTGTCGATGCAAAGTCCTGGTGGGATGGAGACGGTCCACAAGAGACCTGATGCTGTCGCAAGAACGATGAGCAACAACATGGTTCGCAGAACCACTGGCTGTGATTCTGCAATGTACATCGATGAGAGCGATGACGAAATTCAAATCACGCTGGACCTGGACACTCGTATCCGCAGTGCAAGTAATGGTACTGATCAAAGCAGGCGGTTCCGTTCGGAGCAATTGTCAGAGACAGAGTCGTCGACATCTTCAACACTAGTCAATGAATCATCAGTAGGGAAAAATGACGGCGTAGGATCCATTTTGAATAATATCAAGCATTGGTCCAAGGGCAAGATTACACATCCTCGCTCGTCGAGTTCTCGTCCATTTTTGCAGCGTAATGCGACACTTCGACCGACCACTTCCAAAATGCATTCTATGGTAGCCGACAGGACGGAATACAAGGCCTCGTACGAAGATGAACCCTATCCGCATCCAGCTCATGATTCGTCGGCATCTCCGCATCGACCGGAATCAACGGAGAAGAAAGACGTCAAGCTTGAATTGACAGACGTTCAGCGCCGCATCATTCGGAACTTGAATGAAGGGATCGAACCCTCTAGGTTTAAGAAGTGGCTGACGTGGTTCCCTATGGTCAGGAATGCGCATGCTGCCATATCAGTTCGGTATGTTCAACCATGAACGGCGATACGCTATGGGGATCTGATCATGTTGTGTTTACTCAGCGACGGTCGCAAGTTTCCCGAGCAAGAACACGGACGAGGCGTACTTAGACGGTGGGCAGAGAATACAGTGATGCATAAAGATAGAAAGGCATAGGGAACCAGCGATGTGTATAGCGTAAAGCTGTGTGAAATCTTGCATAGATTACGGACCAGCCTGGTTGATACCATGGCTTGAAGTATAAAGCTTTCAACTTCGGATCCTCGATGAGTGATCGACCATACATATGAAGAACAGTCGGGTAGCCCAACAGATCTCGACTGCAAGGTGTATGCCTTCCCTCCTCAAATAAGTCGTATGTACTGGACTAGAACCGCTGACATGTCGCAGGAGAGCCTCGCGGCGGTTTTGAATCATTGTTTGAATTGTTTGATTGATCAAGTTGTTACGTTGACAAGTATTGCCAATTGTTGAACGATGACCCGCGCGGAAGCAAAAATCGTAGGTTTCAGGTCGAAACCCGGCGTTGAACAATAGAAAATGACTGAACCTATTGTCTGTCAGGCGAACAATAGAACAGATTGACCTGGCTGGTTTGGGCTGAGCGCGACCAGGCGCGACCGCAGAAATGGATATATCAACACCACTTCATTTGATCTTTATGGGAATGGCTCCTCCCGTCAAAGTCACTCGCCATCGAAGCAACATACAACGTCAACAAGATGCCATTCAAACCAATCTTTAACCATTTCCGATCCTTCTCTGTCTACGCCAACAACGGCGATTCCGGACCACACGAAGAACATCCAGTAAACAAACGACAACATGCCAGCAGCTCGCTTTCTCCGACTTTATCCTACTATGCGCATTTTATTACACCAACACCAACACCAGCACCTCCGCTGCCAAACACCTCCAATGTATTACCGCATGACCTGCCCGTGTGCAGACCATCCCATAGGCTGAAGCAGAAACCAAATCTGAAACCGATCGACATGTCCCGTATTGAAAGAGCTCAGAGCAAGAAGATACCGCGGGTAGTCGTTACGTGTGGATTGGACGGTCAGCCAGAGGAGGAAGATTCAGAGACAAGACGTAGAACGGTAGAGATCGGACGGGTAAAGGTGGAGTCGGTCGATGTGAAATCGGCGAGAGCATCTGTCGGGGATATGCGGCTACTGGCGTCGAGCGAAAGATCGAAAGTTTTTGAGAATTCAAAGACCAAGGTGAGTCCTGCAATCTCGATCGTACATGTCATTTCATTCTGAGCTTCCTATATTATTATAGACCAAGGTCGATACGGTCACGAAAGCTCAGTCCTCTTCACCCTCGGTGGTGGAAATTGAACCTGGACACCGTTTCCCTTCCTGGATGGGAGGAACAGACTATCATCACCTACTCGTCGACAACAATACCACATCTCAATCACATTCGACTTCTCGCACCTCTTCACCTCTTCCACGATCGCGAGCAACCCGTATCTCTCCTCTTACCTCCTCCACGGCGTCTTTGTCACCGGAGTCCGGCGGTCCTTTACACCAAATTTTGTTGACGCCAATGACATCGGACGAACACTCCCGCTCGACCGACGACCTGTTCGCGCAGAAAAAACGAAAGCGGAGGACGTTGACTGATATCGCAGTCGGCTTGCTGGCGGATCAGCGGATGAGATGGATGAAACATCGGCCGCATGGGCATAGTCGAGGAGATTCGTTCAACGATCTTGCTAATCTGCCAAAGCTTCCCGGCTCTCGCAATGTCCGCGAAGGGATTCCTTGCGGTCAATCCTACTCGACCCGATCACCTCGCACGAATGGCAATACCGTAAACAACAAAGTTGAGTCGGATGCTCATCCGCAAGGGCACAACGGGTACGAGTTGAGTGATTTAAAGCGGGCATGGACCGTGCCTAGCGAGAAGAAGACCTTCAGTCGCGATGAAGCTAAAGGCAAGGCGAAGCGTAACAAATGGGCGGTAAGTAGCATTCCCGAGAGTGCTTTACTCCCCTTGCGTCTGCTAATTTACTCCTGCCGGAATTTGCTTCCCTGGATGAACAGATAATCATCGCTTTGACTCTGCTTGTAGTCTGTTCTACAATCGTTGGCGTCTGCGTTTCCCTTCTTCGGAACCGTCATGCCACTTCGCAAACCACGGAAAGCTCGAAAGAAGAGGCAAACCCTACAGTTGCTGAAGTCGCAAGTCGGACAGCTTCATCGACAGCGCCAGCGATGTCTTCTTCAGTCACATACAACCTCGATACTTGTCTCCAGCTTTTTACATCATCCGCGTCATCCTCGCCATTAACATACCCTTGTAGCCAATGTATGACTCCTCTCTCATCCGCCACGAACGACTTCGCCAATGTTACATCAGACAAGGGAACACCCGGAGTAGGCTCTGTGTTACAATTCTGTGCTCTGCAAGCGATTTACAAGACTACTGAAGGCGTCAACCCAGGAGATTTTACGGCCGCGGGTGTGTTGAGTGGTTGGATGAAAGACACAGGAGTGTGTACCGGATGGACGGGAGTCGAATGCGATTCGCAAGGAAGGATAACATCTTTGTAAGTCGCTCATCGCCTTGTCTATCCTTTGTAAGTATTGCTTTGACTAACTTTGCTGCACATTCAGGTCCCTCGTGTACCCGAATGTACCAAAGTCACTAGATCCGACCATGAAGGATCTTGTAGCATTGCAATCGCTCAAGATCGTCGGCAACTCCGCCATACCCTGTAAGCATACGTCGTATCCCTAGAACAGGCAATGCGAATCTGACAGATACGACTCTCCAGCTGGCTCGATACCCGATAGCGCTCTAACCTCGACACTGAAGACCATTGTTATCGAGTCAACAGCCCTCACTTCACTCTCCACCAAGGCGTTTGCGGGCTCCTTTGCCACGCTACAGACGTTATTACTCATTTCGAACGCTAAGCTGGGTAACAGCTTACCCGATTTTTCGAGCGCGACATCTCTCCAAACTTTGTAAGTCTCTCACTTTCCTTCTGATCTTGTACTTGTTTTCTGACAAAGTCTCGTTATCATCACAGTTCCGTCACAGGACAGTCTCTGACTGAGAATCCGGTTGCGAAAATCCCGAAGACTGTAACCTATCTGTAAGTGATCATGACGCTAGGCACCCAGACCGGCTTGTATGCTAAGTGCTTTTTGCGTGCAATAGTGACCTATCCTACAACTCACTGTCTGGCACTGTGCCCGATTTTCCGGGATTGTCATCGCTTAAATCCTTGTGAGTGTCTGCGCCACCATTCCATCGGGTCCTCGTTGCTCACGGTATTCACGGTGGTAGATTCCTGGACGCCAATTCATACACGGCATTCCCTCCCTCTTTGCCGTCATCGCTAACGGAGCTCTCCTTCAACGGGAACACGAAACTGAACGGTACAGTCCCGGCCGGTTTCTGCGCAGCCACGAACCTGGAATCATGTGATTTCCGCGGCTCACAGCTTGTGCCACCGCCGGTGGAAGCGGTGACGTTGACTACTACCGTCGCCGCTCTTTCTCGCGGACCGAGTGCCACATCTCTCATCGTGTCTACGGTGACGTCCACTGCCACACCAACGTCAGCACCGAGTTGCGGTGTTTGTCGATTCAACTAGAGCTTTTGTAACCAGGATTAGGATATACCATAGATGTCTAGTGATCTCCGTTGCAGCTAGTTACAGGTTTGATCCTTCACAATTTGTCCTTGAGAGGATGTTCATACTAATGTCGCGGTCGCGGCCTATCTCGCTGACACGCGCAAGCGCCAAACTCCATTACATTGGGCTACGTTACAAATGTGCAGAACTTGCCCAATCAATCCCGCCGATATACACGGTTCTTTTCGTCCCGCTCGTAGCGCATGACCATCTCCTCTCGTCGCTTGCGACCAACAACTCGGACAACCGTTCTGAACGCATTTTTAATATAGCTAGAGCAGAAAATGACGAAAAATCCGACCACAAGCGGGCATGCTGTCACCGGGAGAAGTAGGTTAACACAATCGTCCCATCACTAAACTGAAATCGAGTGGACTTACTGATCTTCCAGAAGTATGAATCCGGGTTGTTGAGCGCACTACAAACCGGGAAAATCATTTCAGGTCTATATCCTATTTACATGCAGCCCGTGATTTATACGCACGGGAATTCAGTAAAGTCTGCGGGGAGAAAAGAAATGGATGAGCTTTCAAATTCGTGTCACTCCGCATACAGAAACTTACTCATTCCGTAGTAACCAGCCTATCGCAGGAAGACAAGCAAAATCTATCAGCACTCATCGACTATAACAAGCTGGTTCAGACTTGCCATAAACGTCAGCGCTGTACGATGAAGGCAAACAGATTGTGAGCTCGAGTTCCGAGGAAGAGGCCAGAGCACTCACGTAGGAAAATAACCGTCACCAAACTCAGCCTTTCCATTGACTCGTTAGTAATGAAACTCAGCATCTGCAATTCCGCAGCGGATCAGTATTTGGAATGAGAAATGCTGCGAGTTACACACGTTGAAGATATAATCCGTCAGATGGTCGCACGTCATCAAGTACTGGTCGAGCGAGGTCAACATTGTATCGATATGATCTGAGCACATACAGGAATCAGCACATCTGCCATGCAGCAGCACCAATAATGACCTACCGATAACATCACTCAGATAGACCTTTGTCGTCTGTGAGATATACCCCGTCGAATGCGTCGAATCGAAACCCAGCGCGCTCGATGTGTGATGGGGGTCTTTGGTGGCTTCACCATGCGGCGAGCCGTACAACGCCGACACGAGCGCTCTCTGCGAATCCCTGTCCCTGAGCGTGTAAAGCACGTGCGCGAGCGGGCTCAACGTTCGTTTCAAGCGGGTAAGCTGACTGCTAATGATGTGTAGGTGGCGGACGGATTCCATTTGTGGGTTGACTAGGCATCCAGCTTCCATTTTCAGGATCTCGGACTCGAATGCTTGGGTAATTTCGATGGCGATATCGACGACTACATGGAGAGGAATCAGGTCAAGTTGTAACAAGTATAGAAGGGCACAAGACGCAGCTTACCGACATCAAGAAGCGCCTCCATCAACATTGACGCATCACACGTCCTTCTCAGCAGCCCATTCTTATTCTCCAACCGCAAATATATCGGATCAAGAATACCGCTATATGGACTCGCACTCATCGTGATGAGTGTGCCTTTGAGCGGGGAACAAGATCAATACTGAAGCCTTGGGCAAGAAAGAAGGGCCGACTCACCATCACGCATCATAAACACGCTCATCACGCTCCGGCGAAGTGGAATCATATACTGCGCCGCTAAATGATCGATCGTCATGGAATGCGCATTCCTTGCAGGCTATCCCATCCAAAGCATCCATCCAACCGACCAACCCAATCAACCAAATAAGCACTTTGCGCAGTGTCCCCCTTTGCCAGTACCCAAACACCCAAATACTCACCGTATTCGCATGACCAGGTTGTATCGTCTGAATCGGCTCAAACACGCCCTCTACACCTTCCGGAAGACTAGTCATTCCCTTGCCCCTCCCGAGGCCAAACAGCCTCCTCCACCCGCTCGGCTGATCGTTGTACTTGTCCTCTGCCGCCGCCGCAGCCGTTGCCGCTGCTCGTTTGGCAGAAGAAGATCCAGTATGATGATGACGATGGCGATGTCTTGCTCGTGCCCGAACAATCCCGGATTCCACATGCACCGAAGACTGATACGTTTTATCCGCCGACTGATCGATCGGAATGTCCCCATTCTCGTCCTCGCCGTCCTCCCCGCCGTCATTACTGCCCTCTTCCTCACTCTCCCCACTCCCTGGCGGAGGTGGCGACCGTTCATCCGTACTTCCATACCTGGACCGCCCCGCCCGCGCATTGGCGCCCGCCCGCCGAGCCTTTCTACTCCCCGCGGCTCGAATCTCATCCTGATCCTCTGACCGAATATGCTGAACCAGGATCTGTAGGTACAAGTGATTCGCATAGAAATCGAGCTTTGAACGTGGATTGTTGCTCGCCCTCAATGTATCCTCGACGGCCAACGGGTGCAGTCCGTACCGCAACGTCAAGAACTTGAGCGTCTCAAAGTTGATGCCATCGACGTTTATCCACCGGACCGATCTTTTTCCTTCCTGTTGTTGATCGCCTTCGGTCCCTGGGGTGGGTTGGACCGGTCGTGCCCCATCCACGCTGTTCAGCCACATTTTCAACTTTTTCCCGGGGACATCCACACGCGTGCCTTGCCCGTCAGACGAGTAATCCACAATCGTTACCCTCACCGGATCAGTGAGGTTGACGTAATCCCCTACATCCTGGGTAACATCAACACCAGGCTCACTCCCCGTATTACTCAGCCAGTGGTACCCGACGCCTGCCATATTCCTGCTCGTCTTCTCAGCCGTGGCCGGACCGGGGGTCGTATGCGCGAACTGACTCGGTCTACGAGCGCGTGTGGGGCTCGTCCCAACACCAGGTGCAGCCGCGGAATTTGTCGTTGTCGTCTTCGTCGTCTCAGCCGCGTGCATGGTCGTTTGGTCGCCAACACCCGCCGCCGCCGCCGCCCCCGCAAGCCTGACATTCCGCTTCTTCTTCTTGTTCCTGTTGTTCCGTTTCTTGTTCCTCCCGGGGTTCATCATCGTAGGGCTTTTGACGATTTCATCGTCGTCTGTTGCTGTCGCTGTTCCGCGGCGCGATGGTCCTACAGTACTGGCCGGGGAAGGTGGTGTGCCTCGTCCCCTTTCACCCTGGGAATCCTCCGAGAAGGGCGGCGGCGGTGGGAAGAAGGTAGTGTCGAATTCCTCATCGGCAACAACGCTATCCCTCAATGCACTTCCCTTGCCGTCCCTCTGCTGCGGGAACGACATTCGTTCCCTACCGCCAGCGCGGTGCATCATGGCCGGCGGGAGTGGTTCGGTCGGCGAGAGCGGCTGAGGTGAAGGAAAGGCTGTGGATATTCCGGAACGGTTGCTGATCGCCGCGGGGGAAGGCATGTTTCGTAGTCGAGGCAATGTATGTGGGTTTCCTTCATCGTCGTCCCGATCTACCATGACCCGAGCGAGTAAACAGCGTTTCAGCATAGTCTCACCTTGAAACACGGATATTGTTTGGCGTACCTCCCAACGACGACGATCCGACCGGCACTGGAACGGGCATCACCAACCCACCACTACCGCTGCCGTTGCCGTTACCGCCTTCCTCTCTCAGCCCCACACCATGGTGCGGATGCTCGTATGCGTGGTCGTGTGCGATAAGAGGCATCGTTTCGTCGTCCTGGTCCTGGTCTTTCCGTTGTGATCCGCGCATCCTCCTCTCTTGGATCTCCTGGAATTTCCCCTGGATACAATGACAAGTTGGTATCTCTGACTTACCTGCCTACTCGGCGCCGACGATCCTCTTAGCGGATGTGACCTTTTCGCTTCCGGAAGCTATTTTAGGGCGGTGAGAGATGAGAGGAGGGTCGTGTGAGTGACGTCATTTGAGGGGAATATTGGAGGCCAGGATGTTTGAGGTTTCAAAGACCTGTCAAGACTCAAGACCCAACATGTCCTTCTCCTTGACATGGCGCCCAGTCTCGTGATTGGATACTCGAAATCGCTGCTACAGCATCGCCTTCATCGCTTCTTGAATCCGACCTCAGTCAAAGGACCCTGGTCCTCCTTTCCCCTTCGCTTCTTATGTGCCAAGTTGAAACGCAATAATAGCAATATCAATCAATTTACACCGAAAACGTCTATTGTTCTCGCTTTCTACTTCTTTGGCAGCTCCTCCTAATCAATCCCGCTCAAAGTATATATTATATAGAAAGCCCTGTCTCTTTTACAGATATGCACACACCACACCCACCACTGCCGTTTGACGACGTACGCGAGCAAAGATGAATTCAGCATGGTAGGCAAGTCAATTCCACCCCTTCGTCCGCCTCACACACCATTCCAACCTCGCTTTCCATTCACTTGATCACAGATGGAACCGCAACCACTCCAAGACCTTTCTATGAAATTATCATGGAACGAAAGACGCAGGATGGCTCGGTATCAGAAACAGGTGGAGAAGGATGAGAGGAGACGTGGAAAAGAAGAGGAGAGGGAGAGGAGGCGTGAGGAGAAAGTGTGGGAGAAACAATGGAGGGAGTATTACAAGTGCGTCTCTTCCTCGGTATCAACGCAGTAGGACATCCTCCCATGGTTCGTGCATCGACTGATGGCGACCAATGCTCCTACGAAAACAGAGCTCAAGAAAAGGAAACCAAGAAATGGAGAAAAGCATCGTCCCACCACCCGGAACTCAACAACCTCCTTCCTGCTTCTTCGCCCTCGGCTCATGCCTCGTCTTCTTCTCCGCACGAAGCTACCATGTTCGCTTTCGACCTACAACAACACCACCAACCGCATCATGCATTCCACCTCCATTCACCACACATCTCACACCCACATCCGACAACAACGCCGACGCGTCCGTTGCCGCATATGCTTGTCCCATCGGAACGGGAAAGAGGCGGCGTCTACACGGCGCAGTACGTGCCGCTGTTGCCTCCGTTGGCCGGATTTGGTGTGTTACAGGGCGGAGGAGGGCAGGAACGTCCACTGCCCGTGGTCTCGAGGTTAGTGATAACGAATCAACCGAGTGACGGATCTCGGATACCATGCTGAACGTTTTCATTCAACCTCATTGAACCTCTCCGCTGAACCATCTTTTGGCCGCTTTTACTATATCGCGGGGGAAAACAAACCAGAACAATGACACATGCAAGTATCCCTCTCTCTCGTCGACCCGTTCGCGCAGCGTCCTTGCAGCGAAATAACGCGCTGACCCTCCGCCTCTCCTCAATCCCCCTTGGTTCTTTTTGGCTCTTGTTTGTACAGGCGTTGCTGGGTATGGAACATGAAACGTACCTCCGTCTTGCCCAAGGCGGGTTTATACGATAGTCTCAAGAAGGGAAGCCTGCGGAATGTGTTGCGGGTTTGCATCTATTCTAATGATGCTCGTAGGAGCGCAGTGTATCGAGGTTTATTCGTCGGTTCTGCCTCTGGCAGATGTGAAGAGGTATACAATATCATATCCAACATTTTATAATTCGCGTCGTACGTTTCATTCTACAACACAAGACCCCATCTCAACCCCTCTATACAGTGCTCGACCGACGTTCTCCGCGCCCGAACACGCCGACGAGGACCGCTAGATGCACCACGAAGAGAGTCGCGGATCCGACAGTCGATGGCGGGAACGAATCCCAAGCTGCTAATACTGCAAGCCAGAGGGCGGCACTACCACGTACGTACACGAAATGGCATTAGCTGTATGTCGATTCAGGCAGACGGAAACGGACAAACATACCATACCGCCAACGGCCAGCGCGTCATCCATAGCAAGAACGGCAGCTGGTGGGCGTACCAGCTGAAAAACTGGTAGTGTAGTGATCGAGCAAAGAGGATACCGAGCACGTTTGACGTGAACAGTACGAACGGGATATCTAGCATGCAAGGGCATTGTTCCAGGGTCATGCAGCCGGGGCAAAAGGGCAATGTGAAGAGTCAAAGACGTACGAAGTCCGCTTTCAATACCCTGCAGGACTGGAGCGCGTCGCCATGCTTGTGTTCCCGCTAGGCCTCTGCGTAGGACCGTCAGTGTGCCACCGGGGACGATGGGGGACCATTTAAACCACGCAAGCGCGATCAAAGACGTCAACTGCTTGTGGCAAAGTCTTCAGTACACGCGTGTATTGCTGTCTGGGTTTAGCTGGTTCCCCTTCGTGGACTCACATGCGATCCAAGCAATCCCCATTTGAATCCGTGGGACAAGAACCGTTCTTCCCCCACCCACCGCCAATTCACGCTCCACTTGAACATGAATTCGCGTCCTAGGTCGAATGCAGATGAAAAGTACCGTTTTGCCGATTCGCGTGAGCCAAGAAAGTATGGAGCGGGTAGGAGGATCTGCAAGGGTGAGGTTAGCAGGGGCATTTCGTAAAGGTAGAGAGATGGCACTTGCTTGTATGGCGATGATGATTCCAACTACAAGGATGGTACCGCGCAGCCCTTTGTACTGGAAGAGCAGGACCAGGAGGCCCGGCAAGAACAACAAGATGTTCATCTTGATACCTAGTGCTAATCTACAGGGTGGCACTCAGCGGCCGCGTCAATAACATCTGGAGGCATAGACGTACGAATAGCCGATAGCGCCGATGTACCACTTCCGCTTGACGAATAGCACGATGGAAGCGTATAGCGCCAACATCGCCAAGGGGTCATTGAACAGTCGAAGAACATAGATTGAATGCAGACGCTTCGACAGAGGGAGGAAAAGGAGGAACGGCTGAAGCGGCGGTGAGGTCCCGAAAAGAAGCTTGAGTACCGACTGCCCGACGCTGATTGTTTGATGTGATCGTTCGCTTTGCGTTTCCTTTTTTTGTGCGGCTGCCGCTTGTTTCTCTAGCGAGAGAATGGCCTGTCGGTAGATCCACGCCACGGCGAACAAAGTCGCCAAGTAAACTCCAGCCCACATCCCTTGTAGTGCGAGAAGACTGCTTCTCCCATCTGATCGCACAGCAGTCCCAGCTTCCAGTCCTCCTGACTTTCCTGGAACGAAACCTCCTACACCGGGTGACGATGCTGCTGGGAAACGCTTATGGAGGAGGGAATAGATGTATAGGTGTAGTGCGGGGTAGACAAGCGGTCCTGTGTCACCTTGGAGGCTCGAGTAGTCTCTAATGTTGTTCGGTGGGAGGAACAAGGTCGCTTGTTGCGAGTACGCGAGGTAATCGATGTTTGTGTCTGCCGACAGTGCATGATGGGAATCACAGACATGGTGTCAACCTTTGCGAGGACAGCCGCCGACTGACTATGTATCTATAATATGGATCGTTGACTCACAAGCTACATATCTCATCACAAGCGCACACAGAAGGACCTCGCCGACGAATACCAGACTGAAGAGATGCCAATAGTACTTCGAGTCTGTGAGGAGCCGGATGATCCAGGATATGCAGGTCGAGAGGACGACGCTACGACTGCGCATTGAAAGTGTGGTCTGCGTGTGATCCTGCATCTTGCGCGTAATGTCAGGGTGGTATCCTCAGGACATACGTCAAGCCGGTCCACCTTACTGGCCAGCCCTGTGAGCAATGTCCAGAGCAGTAATATCAAGAAGAGTGAGACTGGAGGGGGTAGTAGGAGATGTTAAAGGTGAAGGAGCTTTGGAGCTTTCCGAGTTCACAATTCACATGAGAGCACACCAGCTACCGATCGCATCCTCCACGCGGTTATCTAATCTGACGATGAACGTATCGCGTCTGTCGCGATTTCACTGCCACAACGTCTTCTTCAACGCGACACCCATTAGCTTACCCATTCTACAACTGTCTTCGGCATCCCAATTCTGAGCCCTAATTGAGATATATGTAAGCATTCTCCAAATGGCCCTGCGCAACTTCTCGGGAATCTCACCCTTTGCATAGCTTCGTCACAGCATACCGTAGCAACATGTCGAAACGTAGCCTTGTCGATACCCCTCTGGAAGACGGAAGCCACGTCGCCAACAAGAAATCCAAACCATCCGAGATCGACATCCCGAAACTCCTCAAACTCAAGGAGGACGAGATCCTGTCTCTTCCGCAGAGCGACCTCGCGGACGCACTGATTCGGTTACGTCGTGCATATGTCGGCGAGCAGGAGATGAACAAAGCACTTTAAAAAGTTATCACTGTCCCTGCTGCAGCCGTACCACCTGCCGTGCCGGAAGTATGGTCGCCGGAGAAGATACGTGCGGTAGTCAAACAAGCTGCGGACTTGGCGTATAAAGGAATTGCATCCCAGATGAAATGGACGGTAAGTGCATCGCGTGGTAACAGAAAACGTAGCAAATTGAACGGTCGTCTGATTACCCTTGTCTGTCGACAGCCATCTTGCCGCTCGGGTACCGCAAGGTTCTCATATCCATGCGCACTCCCGAATGAAGACGTGTTTCGAGCACTGGTGAAAATTGCGGATACCAAGAAGACACCAAAGATGTACAAGTTGCCCAAGGACGTTTTTTTCTCCGTTTTCGGTCAACCGCAAAAATCCGTATGTCCTGTCTATGCTCAGGTCCAGATGCCGTTCATTGATGAAATGTTAATGCGTTGATGATCATGTCGCTATCAGATGCGTTACGATACGCTGTTCATTACAGGAGACCACGTCAACGCGAGATGGAACCCCGACGATAAAGAATTTTCGTTGTCCGGCACATTTGGCAAGACCGAAAAGGCCTGATTCTGATTCTCCAATCTCGAGGACTGAGCGTAGATAGGAATGTTATGTCTGTTTGGGGTAGGCTGGTGCAACATTGGATCCAGGTCTGTACAATCAAGAATGCGTGAAACTCTATAATCATGCTGTCGATGTCAAGAACACTTCACACTCGCCACCGTTCTAAGTCCGTTGATGCAAGATGAAGTATAGAGTGCCAATCACCTCAGAAGAGGCATGTCAATGATGCGCCTTCGCTTGAGGCGCTGGATCGTGGATTCTAGAAGTCATTCAACGTTATTGCACCTTGGCTTGTCGAGTTTCGTCGAGTTGGCTTCGTTTCTCGAACCTAGTGAACAACGTGGGAGAAGGGAGGAAATCTGTACCTGCCTCTGAAGTGCGTTCGAGGTTTCTGAACGTTTGACGGTTGACCAAACCATTCACTGAATCACTGACCAGTCCATCTTTATCTTATCTTGACTTTTAGACCGCGGTCACAAACCGTTTATAGCCTTCGCTCGGTCGTTTCCTTACTTTTGGAGTCCTTTGAAGCAATCTCAAGAACATTGAAGCAGGGTCCTTGAGGTATGCGAACACCATCTTGAAGTGGCAGCAGATCTTCCGGTATGACCGTGGCGACCACTTTCAATGATTGTCCGGATACCTCTCGTCAACCCCGTATCTTCAGTCGTCAAAATGCCAAACGCTGCATCTCGGAAACACCAAGCGTTGAAGAGGGGAACCTGAAATGAAAGGGGAGAAACCCGATATTAGCGAAGAGAAACCCAAGGCCAAAAGGACGAAACTGACGGTGCGGAACGAGCCTGTTGATGTGTTTGACCTCACAGCGGCAGACCTTCGAGAAGGCCGTCACGACGAACTCTGTGGAGCGTTTGTCACGCTCCGGGACGCATATACTGAAATGAAGTGGTCCCTTGAAACCCGAATGCCACCCGCTATTGCACCTGCACCACCATCACCTCCGTCACTGCCAGCCGAGGTATGGTCTGACGAAAAGGTGAAGGCCAAGGCGGCGCAAGCTGCTAGTCTTGTGGAAAAGGGCAGCATATCGCAGATGAAATGGATGCTACGTGTCTCGTCTAATACGCATGAGGTCCTTTTCCAAACTCCGCATCAACTGTATTGGCATCCCTATAGCCATCTGTGAGAGGGGAAATATAGCCTTCAGTCATAAATCGGTCCTACCGAACGAGGAGGTATTCCGTTACCTCGCCAAGATATCGGGTGGAAAAAAGACACCGAAGCTATACCGAAATATGAGAGCAGACTTCTTCGAGGCGTTCGGCCGTCCAACGAAACCTGCAACTCCACAGTTCGACAACACACGATACGGGATTTCAAAGATTCTGACTCTTTACACTCTGCTTTCCTCGTAGATCCGCTTCGACGAATTATGGATAACATGCGATACAGCCAGTACAAGGTGGGATCTGCAGAGTTCGGAGTTATCCGTGACCGGCACATACGGACTGTGGCATGCGAGATGATCCGCGATATGCATGGAAAGGTGGGAGAAGGGGAAATGTCGAGCATCTCGGTCGGTGATTATAAGAGGGTTGCGATAGCGTCGCTTGCGCTCATGTACCATGCTTTGATGTTGTTATAACATTTCATTCCGTAGCTGAGCAGTTATCATCTTGACGGATACTACACACCGTAAAAACTCCTCCTTTGTTGCTGAAAAGGTCGGTGCTGTTTGACACTCTTCACAGATCGCATGCGTGATTGCCCTTACGTGAGCGATGCCTTACTTATGCAGTTCTCATAACACCGTTCGCAACTATACATACACATTGGGGTACGAAGTCGTCAGATAGCTATGCATGTTTCGCAGATGGAAGATGCTTACCCTCAAAAGCAGTACCCCTCAAAAGAACCCTTCCCTCATCTTCCAACCAAACGCACCGAATGTCACCACGCCTCTTCCCGCCCTGTCCTCCGACAATCTCGTCTCCAGCTTGAACGTCTTCCAGATGCTTTGACCAGTAGGGTGCGAGTGCGCAGTGGTACGAACCGGTGAGGGGATCCTCTGGAATTCCCCAAAATGGCGCGAAAGCTCGGCTGTGGATGTGTTGGCGTGGATCGGTTTTGTTGACACAAGTGAATCCGACGGCAGGGTACTTTTCAATGTTCTGTATAGGGATGGTGACCTTTTAGCGTCTGCCCGTAAAGAGCAGCCGACCGGACTTACGAGGGTATCTTCCTTCACTACCCAGTCTCCCATATGTTCGTTCTCCGGCACCTCGAATACCACAACAAGGAAGTTGCCTTTTCCCAGTATGTCCACGATCTTTGCCTGTGTTGAGGCTCCCAGTGATGTGCGGACACGCTTCTCATAATCCGAGTACTCGACAGGCGTTACCTTTTCCGGGACGATGGCCGGGAAATTCATCTCGAGGGATCCGTCTTGAAGCTTCCGCGTGGTGAGCTCTCCCGACATGGTGTTGAATTTGAAAGTGTCTATACCTGCGTACTCTGGTCTCGAGAAGAGCACAAACCCGGAAGCGAGTGTTGCATGGCCACAGAGATTGATTTCGAATGTTGGCGTGAACCATCTCAGTCCGAATGTCCCGGGTGTGTCGGTAGGCGTGATGAATGCCGTTTCACTCAGGTTGAACTCGGAGGCAATCTTTTGCATCAATTCGTCCGTAAAGGTGTTCTTGAGGTTTCCATCGACGATGACCACGGCCGCAGGGTTCCCCTGGAATGGCGAAGAAGCGAATGCATCGATAATAGAGTAGGAAAAAGACGTTGTTGACGACATTTTGCTGAAGGGGGACGTACTTGATAATCACCAGGATAATCCAGCACGGTTTCTTGTTATATATAGCTGGCAGTTTGTCACAACCGAAACATCGCTCAAGAAATGAATTCAGTGGAAGACAGTCAACGACGGTGTAGATGAGTCATCGACCAGCTCATCGACCGCTCGACACGACACGACTGGACACAACTGTCTCCGTGTTTGGTTCCGCATTCGCTTCGCCGTCCTTCAAGTTTCTTAGCAAACCCGACCGTAGTTCCTTCTCAAGCAGTGGTCAAGTCTCAAACGTCGCTCCTTTCAATGAAGACTCAAGTTATTTGGTCAAGGTGGATCGGCTGAGTAAAACATTTGCGAAAATGAAATCTAGATGACATTGCTACATCTTTCTTTGTACATTTTGGTGGTCGTGTTTGCCACTTCTTTACGTCGCTTTCGTCAAAGTTCATTCAGTACAATTGACCTGACTTGTGCGAGCCTTTTCGCAGCCTTGGACGACACAGCAGATATTGGTTCTCTGTCGTCCCCCCTAGGTCTTACGCCATCCCATATTGAACATGACAGAAGATTCCCCTACAATGGTCGAGGCTCGTCGCCAATGCATTCGGACGCGTTGTAAGAAGGACAGATCGCCTGTAAGACGAACATATCAGCTTGGACTACTCAAGGACTGGGGATGTGGAACATACGTGGAAGACGTATTGTTTCCCTGTCCATATCGCCTCAGACAAGGGAGGGTTCGGCACAAAAGGTGATTCGGTCGCAAAGTTTGATTCGAATCCAGTGAGGAGCGCCATTAGGTCAGCTACCATCCTATACCATGTCGAAAGGAGGCAGTCAGCATCGCATTTGAGATGGCAGGAAGATCCGGATGGCATATTCTCACCTGCCAAACAACTCTTGCCCACCAACATTGAGATGCGTGTTGTCAGCTGGCAGCCGGTTCATCAAATGCGATGCATTCGGACCGATGAGTTGAAGGTAGTTGACGGATGCTTCGTTCAGCGGCAACAGGGTGCTGTTGGTCTGTGTAGCAACGCCTCGAGTTGCTGAATAAGTGGAAAGTAAGGAAAGTGAGTACATTGCACAATAGAGCGAAGCAAGTATCTCTTGAAGATGGCTTACCGTCAGCCCATGGACCCAGACTATTATTGATGGTCGCGCTGTTGTTGTTGAATCCTCGTCGAGACAGAGGAGTTAGGAGGATAGGATGCCCACCGACGGAACGGATATCCGACACGAATTGCGTCAAGTTGGCCGCCATTGATTCTGGTCCGGCAATCTTCATGTCGTCTGCAATAAACAAGGCGGGGCTCCGTAAGATACTGCTCGTTCCTTTCTCCCACGATAGACACACTTACTGTGTCCAAACTGCAAGGTCACAAACACGCTCTTTCCATCGGCAACTTCAGCCTTTGTTGCGTTGATAGCTGCTTCGTATAGACCTCTGGTGACAATTGTACCGGTTGTTGCGCCGTTCGAGCCAAAGTTCTGTTTGCGCATGGAAGGTAAGGTTCATGTCATTGCGGCTGCTGATCATACTTTGCTTACCTGACAACCGATACCGGGCTGTAGCGAGGCGCAAAACCCATTTCCCCAGCCTCCAGCTACCGAAGCATACCAGTTAAGCTACCGTACGGCCAAGCACATCGGTATAAAGCTTACAGTTAGGTGTGACGGTATTATTATTGGTGGTACTGTCCCCAATCAAGACGAATGACGCTTCACAAAGCTCCCCCTTCTTCTTCTTGTCATTCTTGGCGGACACGGTGTCGCATGCAGCGAGGAAACCGAGCAGGGATACGAGGGCAGCGATCTTCATGGTGGCTAGTGAGGGGCGAGGGTTTGCTTGAGAGCGGATTCGGCCGGTGTAAGAGACATGTCGAGAAAATGACGGAAGACGTGGGGAGGGGGAAGGCATTATATAGCGGATAGCTTGCTACTGTTGAACATCCCTGTCTTGAGGCGCTCCACGGGGAGATCCCGATGTATGGGAAGCGGGCCGGACACCGTGTCGAGGGATGCAAGATGTAGCAGCATGGAAGCTATCCCGCGCTTTCCGAACAGAACTTTGGACTACATCGGCTGTTTCCAGCTCTGTTTCCTATGGAATATGTGACCATTTCACAGCTCATTTCGCCGTCAGGAACCATGCAGCATCTGAGAATGGATTTCCATCGACGTAGCTATTGTAGCTGTCGACGTCTACTCACCATAGGCACTAGTTTAGCGTGTTCTTCCAATTGCTATACTCCGGCCCGAGCGGTGCGGAAGTCGGTCGCACATTTCCAAACTTTGCCTCTCAGAGTACGTTGCCTCCGAAGAAAGTGTAGAGCTATAATAAAGCCCTGCGACGAGGAGTTGACATTTCCCTACTTGTCATATATCATATCAAGGGCTTCTTCCGGTTCAGGATCAACGGCGAGTACCGCACCTAACAGAACAGCGGACGGAACAACGCACAGCCATCGTTGCCGGCGGTTTGGGGATATGATCGCTTCTCTTGACTCAGGCGGAACACCGGAGGACAAAAGGGGGGCAGCGCTCATAGAGAGGAGGCTCAGTTCAGCCAGATGATCGGGCAGCAGACAGATAATGCCAAATCTCGAAAGATGTCTGTTTCTTCAGGTTCTTCTTCTCACACTCCCAGGACTTGTCCGGTTCCGTAAGCGACTTGTCTAAAATCACACCGGTCCCTTGGTGCAGTGGTAGCATAGCAGACTTCGAATCTGTCGGTCGTCAGTTCGATCCTGGCAGGGATCTAAGAGGAATACGTTTTTGCAGCTCTCTACCCTGAAAGACCTCGAAGGAACTGGCTAGCTAACTGGCTACGAGACCCATCACCCAGGACATCTTTTTCACGCTGAGTTAGCGGAGATATCGAGCATTGAAATCGCGTGAACCAATTTGACTTCTGCAGAGAATCAAGTATCAATTCTTTGCTTTTCCGCTCGATAATGTTCTTCGGGTACAGGTCCGGAGGAGATTCAACACTTTTCGTTATGCCCGACGCTTGATGCTACGTGAGTATGTTAGGAAAGTGCAAGGGCGCCTTTGTGCATCTGTCCAGGTTGTCGTGAGCTCTACATCTTCGGCTGTACCAGCTTTCTGTACCAGCTTTCTGGGACGTGGAAGTCGAGTCGAGGCTTTCCAAAGTGCACCATTTGGTTGTCGAGGAGCTTGACGGTCCGCATTCGAAGACCATCATGCATCATCTTCTGCTCTGCACCTCGCCAATAATGTTTGACCTGGAATCGCTGGACCCTAAGCGTCTTCGCTTGGGCGAGTGCCATGTTCAACACATTCTACTTGCGCTCTTGTCTCTTGTTTCGAATTGCCCAAGTTAGAAGAATTAATCGAACAATAGCGTTTCAAGTCGAAACCGGAATAATAACGCGGAAGCAAAGCTGATACAAGCGGTGATATCTGTTTGAATCTAGATCTATTGTCCTCTAGTCTGCTCTCTGAACAAGGTCGAACTCGTTTCTGTTCTTGACTTCTGTCTTTTGTTCTTGCATTCACAGGAATCTCCTACACAGAGGATTATAGGAAAAGAACTTTGCTCGTCGACCGCCACTATGATGGATGTCTGCATTTCAAACCCGAGTCGTGTACCGTTGGCGTATGCAAGAGCACTATCTCATCTATCTTCACCAGTCATCCGATACAATAGTCCGACCTGTTGCCCCAACTGTCCATCACTTCTCGATCCGTGACACCTACGGATGCGACCACCTCAACAGCTACCTCAACACTATCCCTTCTCGGTCTGCCCAGAAATGACGGCTGACGGCGACAAGGTCAATTACCCTCGTCCGATGACTCGACACGACACACCGCTCGTCGAATTCCCCAGAATAGACAGACCCATTACCAGTCGGATCAGATATGCAACGAATGCGATCATCGATGCCGACATCCAGCCATACCTCGGTCTTCCCGCTCGAATGTCGCTGGTCATCATGTCGCTCCCTCTACTATCACTCCTATTATCTCTGTCACAATTGCTGTCAGCGAATCGAACAGCCCAGAGCAGAGCCGACGACGCCAAAGCTCAGATTCTGGCGACTTGCAAAGGTGTAGAGCAGGCAACCAATTGGCTGGGAAATGGTGGATTACAGAGGGTTATGGCGGCGAAAGTGAATGAAGGAATAGTCATTTCGATTCAAGGAACGCTGCAAGGTCTTCGGTTCATATTGATAGAGAGGTTTGTCCCATCGCTACTGTTTTCATGTTTAGCCTGCTGAGTCTTATTCTGGTTCAGCCTGAATATCATCGAGAAGGTCATCGGGTTTGTCATCGACATGTATAGGTCATTGTTGATGTGTACTCTCGAGCTCGTCGTTCGAAGCGTCCTCGATTTGCTGATAAAGGCAGTCGATACTGTAAGTCACATAGTAATGCGTATTGCTATATGGGGAAGCTCAGAATGATGCACTCCAGATAACAGACGGCATCACCACGACTCTGAATGCGATCCGACTCAGCATTCAAGACGACATATCATCGGCCAACAAGTTGATCGCCTCTGCCGTGTCGACCATCAATAGGGCGGCAAACCTAATCAACGTCAATCTTTCCGTACCAAAGTTCGATATTCCGTCGCTGTCCGCACTGCAAGATGTAAAGGTTCCGTCGGGATTCGAAGACGATCTACGAAAGCTCAACTCGAGTATACCGAGTCTCGGAGAGCTGCGTGATATGATGACGGAATTGATCGAGATGCCGTTTGAGAAGATGAAGACCGAACTCAACAACACACTCGGACATTTGATAGGAAACGTCACCGTTGCTTCTTTGCCTAGCGCCAGTCACCTTACAATACAAAGTGACAGCGCCGGGATCGGCATCTGCAACAACATGGACGTTTCATTCGTCGACAAAGTCGCTGCCTCACTGGCAAAAGTCGCTCGGATCGGAACGGCCATCGTCATCGTCGGTTTCTTCCTTCTCTGGATCGCTTTGCTCGCCTGGGAATGGTACAACTGGAAAGTGATGAAGGAACAAGCAGCGTATCTGGAATCGAGAGTTGCTCAGGATATCCACGCTGGTGGCACCCCGAACGGCATGATCTGGATCCAAATTGTCGAACACCCTGTTCTTGAGAAGTATTCCGAAATGGCGTTCCAGAGGTTCAGGCTCAAGGCGAGAACTCGGAGAAATCTTCGATGGTTCGGTGAGTTATGGCGTGGGCAGATGCACACAATGGCATGACTGACAATTCGATATTTACAGGATCCTACGTTTCCCATGCACCTGCCTTGGCACTACTCTGTTTCGGCCTGCTATCTCTTCTTGTGGTGCAGTGTCAGATCGCAGCTGTTTATGCATTGCGGGATGATGCAAGAGACGATGTCGCATCCGGAGTTTCGGAAAGCACATCCAGCATAGTCGCTCAAATCAACGCGGTAGGGATGCAACAGAGTCGAGTATACGTCGAACAGACCAATCAAGTGATACTCGGTTGGCAAAGAGCCATCGACGAAGAGCTCTTCGGCCCCTGGTTGAACACAACGACTGTCGCACTAAATTCTACCTTGGAAGAATTTTATGACAAGGTCGAAAATGGTAAGTTTCGGTTCTTTCGAAGTCTTTCGCATCCGTTATATTGCTCACTATTCAAAACACCTCAGTCTTGAATATCACATTTGGTGGAACCGTTCTGGCCACCGCCATCAAGACATTCATGTATTGCATCCTCGGCGGTAAAATCGACAACATTCAGACTGCTCTTACCTGGATTCATGACAATGCCAACGTCCGACTTCCATTGCTTGACGACGAGGCGTTGACACTACCAAGCTCAGCATCGACTGAACTCGCTCTCCCTTTGGCGAAAGCGGCCGTAGGATCTGGCTCAGAGGGAGACGGTGGAGCCATCGGCAAAATTTTCGACGCGTACGAGCGGGAACTGCACGACCAGCGGCTTATAGCCTTGATATTCTGCGGTCTCTATCTTGTGATTGTCGTCGTTGGGATTCTGGTACTACTTCGACACACGATATGGCCACGACCTGAACCGTCTGATCAGCAGGAGACCATGCAGGAAAAGCTACTGAATCCTCCTGTAATTCGCCGCCGCCAGGATGAGCAGGAGAGTTATTTCGAACTTGAAGATGTTCCCCTGCATCCAGGACACGCAAACACTTTCAGTCAAAAACCTACGCACAACGTTGAATTTTTGACATCCGCCAAGAACAAGATGGCACAATTCAAGTCTTCGATGATGGGGAGCCGAACACTGATGGCTGCACGTCCACACCCAACAGCAGTCTCGTTGAGAGCGGCCGACCCCTTCGCATCGGAGTTGGATGGAAAGATGCAAGGACCGATAGATACAGTTCGGTAATGTTATATGTTGTAGAGCTACATGATGCTGCAAGATACCTAGTGCTACACTGCCTTCCATACAATCCGTGGTGAATTAGGTATTCAAGCCAAATCCTACGTAGCTGAGCGAAGATGCAAACATTCAATAAATGAGGTAAGATCGTCCTTCTTGACCTCCACAATACTGGTATCAAAACGATCATGACGCGCCGCAGCTCCTGATTCCTCTGCTGCTGTCTGAAATGCCAAACCGAAACGACTGCAAAAGAAGCAGAAACTGAGCATCGAAATACGCCCGTTGTGTGCACAACGTTTGACTTACTTCTTCCTCACATCCCCAAATTCCGGCGCTCCTGTGAACCCAACAATCAAATATGTCCCCTTTTCCTCATTCAGACAGGCGACGACCATGGGGTGCACAGGTACCTTCTTCTTGGCTTCCGCTGTTTTGGTAATCTTGTCTCGAGTAGCGTCCATCAGCCAGATGGCCAAGCGCGACAATGTGCTGGGATTTGAGAAAATTCTTAAATCCGGTCCTTCTCGCATAGCCACGAATCGGAATGTGCGGAGCGGTTTGATGGCATTCTTATCCAAAACGAACGTTCCTTGACGGATTATAGCCACATGAAGTGCTTTGGCGAGTCCTAGCGACTTTCTGAGAAAGCTGACTCTGTAGTTCCATCTGATATCAGTAAACGACGAGTTTCGCACAAGGGTAAACACGTACTCTTGTAGTGCATCATAGCATATCCAGAAATTTCGCTCCGACTGTCTCTGTTCCAGCTTGTCATTCTTGTCCATGTCGTCGGCTGCATTCTGGGTGCCATTTCGACCGACATCTGTTGACTTGGCTGCTCCACGCGTGCCACTGTTGACTCCCGTGCTCCATATTTTGGATCCACCGAACCATTCACCACCACCTTTACCGCCTTCTGTCTCGACCTCGATTCTTACGCCGGTTGCAGCTTCCAGCAGAGCATTCAAGCCCTCGACGGCATCTGCAGCCGATAGCTGTGGACATCGATATCCAAACGCACGCATGAATGATGGGTATGTTGATTCCACCAAGCCATATTCGGGTGCAATAGCTTCCAGTTGATCGCGAAGTGTCGTTTTCAATGAGATATCCATGTGGGTATATGATTGTTGGCACTGTCGAAGCGAATAACTGTAACAGGGATATGCATGCGCGATCAGAGGGAGGCGTATGCAGCGCTTATCGACACGGCTTACCCCATCTTTGCCAATAGACCTGTAAGCTGTTTTCTCCCCTTGTCTCGCCAGACACCCAACCTTCCAGCCACATATCCTGAATGCAGCATTGCATCGTAAAGGTTCCAATGTCGAAACAAGACAAACCGAAGTTCCTCGGACTGCGATATTGTCATATTATCAGGATCTCCGGTTGTTAATAAGCCCGATCCATTCGCCGATGGTGCATTGAGACGTGCAACTTCGTCAATGTACAGAGTGTGTCTGTCGTCGTATTCGTCCCGGTCGATGCGGGAGACCACGTATTGATGCGTCAGACCGAGAATAGCATACCTGAACAGACAGTGATTAGTGATATAACCATACATGCGAACCATGCAGACTCACCATAGCAAATCGTTGTCTCCCCTCTCTAGTTCACTCGCGAGAAGGTAACAGCATTCCGCAACACTCAACCCAAAAGAGGTACCGGCATGATAGTACTTTTGCACTCTTTCTGCGTGCAGTCGCCTAGCCGCTGTGGTGAGCCGTCGTGGCTATGTATCATGGGGTCAGTAAGCTTTCGATGCGGCTGAAATTCATCCCGACGGCCTACCTTGTCCTGATCATCGGACTTTCGTCCCTTCTTTCGTTTGCTCTCCTTGGGTTGTCTATTGCTTTTACGTTTCGAGCTGCGTGGCGGACGTCCTTCTGCCTCGTCCTCTAATTCCGTTGCCGAGCCTTCTTCACCTTCGTCCTCTTCTTCATCTTCATCCTCGTCCGATTCAGAATCAGATTCGGATGACGATTCGTCAGAGCTGTCTTCGGAATCCGGTTCATACTACAAGTCGTTGACATGTTAGCGTAGGATCAGCGCAAACGACAGCCCGGAAGGTACTGACCTCGAGCTTCTCCCAACTCGTCTTTACGTTGTTCAGCCTCGATTCTTCGCCGTCCGTCCATACCCAAATCCGACCATAACGCTCCGCATCTTCCTCTTCTTCATCTGCTCCGTTCAGACGCGAGGTGTTTCTGATAGGTGCACCTACGCCAGCATCTTCACCACGTCCATCGTTTACACTTGCGCCAAATAGGTTGTCCAAGTTGTACGGCCTGTGTGAGTCGATTAGATGGATGTGGCAACCTGATTCGAGTGGAAAGTAGCCTGCTATCGGTAGCAACGATCCGAGTGACAGCAGAATCAATGTATGCACCTAGAATGTTGGAGACAGCATCAGCTTGCGGCAACCAGCCTGATAGCTACCGGAATGACGCACCTCGCAGTCTCGCGAAACCACTTGATCATCTTCATCTGCATCGGGATCGATTCCAAAGATTTGATTCTTTCTAGCTTCCAGCTCCGAGTATCCACCGATAGGGATCAAGGTATATGGAATATCTTCCTGCCGTAGCAAGCTGACGAGAATCCGCGAAGCAAGTAGAGCATCCTACGCAGACAAGCTGTTAGCCCTGTCAGAAACGAAGCACAAGCTGGCACTTACGAGATCAATCGCCGCGAATATCACCAATCCTCCAGCACTTCTATTAGGGTTCATTCGCACTCGCTTGATGATTGTATGCCATGCTTGGAGATAGGTCAAGGTGCTCGATGGAAGATCGCTGGCGGGAGGCACGATCAGAGGCATTGCTCCGGCTACTTCGAACTAGGTTGTGCGGACTACGGCGCTGTCGTGGAGCGTGTCATGGGCTGAATCAATGGAGGTTGGAACGTGGTGTCGACGAGGTTGTATGGAGATGGGATGATAGATGAGGATTATCAATGAACATTGTTGCAAATGTTGAAGTAGCTGAATGAACTCTCTTTGTGAAATCGACATTAACTCTCGAGACTCTCGACGCGTTATGCAATTCACATGAAAGCAGACGCGTCTGAGTGAGTGAGTGGGACACTCCTTCCGTTCTTCCTTACATGCCATTACAAGCTCTCTGATCTTCACTTCACAAGCCCTTCATATTCCATCTCTTCTTCTTCTCCGCAAACCCTTAATCCTTCCTTCTTGCTTGATGTGTCTGGACTTGTTCTCATAGTATTTCCTTCGAAGGGGTTTTTACATTCCTTGTTCATTTCGACACGAGACCGTTCCACCAAATTCTCTCTCGTTCAATCCAGGCATCCTCCAAACGCATAAGCTCAGCCTCTAACCTACTCTGCATCCAAGCGGTTAACGACACAACGTGTCCGACGTATTGACTCAAGTATCACTCCTGGAAGCCCAACAACGAACATGCTGCAGTATGAGAATGTCGTATCAATCAAAAATGCAAGGAGGAAAGAGATGTCAAGCGACTCACGACAAAGCCCGAACGAAACCCCACAAGCGTCGGTACGTCGTGCTCGCCTACTTGCCTCCCTTGTCGGCAGCGTCACCGTAGTACTGGGTGGTAGATCCGCTGGGGGAATCGTACTTGGCGTAGCCGTCACCTGTGTGCAAGGCATAATCAGCTCATATCTCTCATTTGCGCTGACTGAAAGTGCGAGGATACTTGCCAGAGTTATAGTAGGTGGAACCGTTAGGGTTGCTGTAGTAGTAACTCCCGTTGCTGCAAGCAGTGAATATGTCAATCATGTAACACCGCTGAGTACGGTGTTATCCATGCTTACTTGTTCGAGTAGTGGTAACCGTCACCAGAGGGGTAAGATCGGCTGTCGTAGTTGTTGCCTGTGAATGACACAAGGATGCATATTCAGTATTGATGGATGTGAAGGCCGGCGTTTACAAAACCTTATTCACCTTGATCGTTGGTTCCTCGAGAAGTGGTCTCCCATCCTTTGCCAGACATGATGAAGATGATTTCGTGTAGTTTTGCTGGTGAAACCGGGTTGATTGAACAGCGATTTCAAAGTGGAAGAGAACGAGAAACGAGTTTGAAGGCAGGGACGAGTGCAGACAAGGGCAAGGAATCAAAAGTTGAGAAGAGTCTCCTATATACCTGAGCAGCGTCCTTGATTGATGGGCCTAGAATTCTGAAACGCCAAAATCTAAGCTGCAATGACTTGGTTTTGACCGTCAGCTGAAACGCGCGCAGCCGAACAGCCAGTTGTTGCACAAGGCTGGTCGGAGGGTCGGAGGTCGGCGCTGCGAGCTGCACTGCGGCCCTTGCTTTGGGACATTGCTGCCAGCTACTACCTGTTGTCCTGTCCGGTTATCTCTTTATCTCTGTGCAATAAGCAAAACCTGATCTGCAAAGGCCATATAGTCCAGCTGCCATTGCGCGAGCGCGGTGTTGCACATGACGCACAACGATACTCAGAAAGACGCCCAGTGAGTCCAGATGACTCTTGAACGCAAAAAAAAGCAAAAAATGAAGGCAATGAAGGTCTGAGACCAGCGGGAATCGAACCCACGCCAGCTGCTAACTGAATGGAAGGCAGCTATTCTACCATTAAACTATAGTCCCGGTGTTGTAAGAGCAAAAGATGAATGTTACTCAGATTCATGGCCCCCGCATTTCACGGTCCGCTTGGCAGACCTTTGACCCCTTACTACAGCTCCTCCCACAAGCTCCACAGACCCCTATTAGACCTTCGGAACATCCTCTCACAGGTGGCCTACGTCTCTGCGTACGCGAGAGAGCAAATGGAAAGGCAATGTCTTGCGAGACCCTATCATAGAAGGCGAAATACCTTCTGTAACTCAGTCGCATTTCGCCTTGAGGTTTCTCTGCGTCTTTGAGCGACTCCCATCAACGAAAGTGATCCAACATGAGGCGGTGGGGGATCGTGAGCTGGCGAAGCTCACATTCTTGTGACATGCGGGACCCTTTTAGTGTCGTCGTTTCCTTTCTGATTTGCCTTTACGACAGGGCTAAAAAGCTATCATGCGGGGCGAGGGTTCTTATTGTGCGACTGCCACCCAGACCTCGCTCGTTGTTTGACGGTGCCTACGGCCTCGGTATTGAAGATGGTTGTTTCATACACGTTGTTCGTTCCAGGTTGAGCTTGGTCTAGGACCTGCAGAAAGACAGAAACCGAAGAAACCGAGAAACTGACTTAATGAAAGTAGTCACATGACGGTGCGCCCGAGCTAGCCAACGCGTTTCTGAGCGTTCTGAGCGAGCTCTTTGCTAGCGGCCATTTCTGGACATGTTCTTGCTTCAAGGAAGGAGGAGCGGCTCTTCTTTGAGCTCTCCAATTTAGATTGGCGGTTCTTTAGAAAAGAGATCCACTAGAATTGACTTATCAAAGGTCAATGTGGATAATAGGAGGCTGAGGTACCACACCGGCTCGACAACATCCGATCAAGTCTTCACCAAATTGCCGGTAGTACGCGCGACGTTTGCAAAAAGAAAACAGCTCAACTTTGATCTGGTGCCGCCCTTGCCCTATCGCTGCTTTCGTCATATCCGTCCAACCAGCAATCAACTCACTCGTGTATCGATCACAACATGGCGTCTGAAAGTTACAATCTGCCTCACGACAATGTACTGAATGAATCAACATCCAGCGAAACCAATCAAGGCCGGCGAGGCAAGAGAAAGGCCGTAGGTGATGCATCAAACCCGGTAGAAGAGAAGCCAGATATCAAGAAACTTCGGAGCGTGGATCAGCCCGGTCATGGCGTTGTTGATGGCGGGAATATCGTACCGGCTTCTGGCATGGAGAATGTAGAGGACACTGTGAACAAGAGAAGGCAGGCGAACGATTTCGTCAAGACGCTCATGAAAGCTCTCAATATTGCCAAGGATGACACGTGAGTTGCAGAATCCGGACATGCTGATCCACCACAGTGGCTTTAAAACTTGCATCTCTCTTAGTGGTCGTCCCATGTCTTCCGAGTTCAAGCACTTGCCTGATACAGTGAGTGTCTTCCTGTACTGACAGGCGCTTGTAATCACTCACCTGGTATATTCGGTTCACAGCAACTCTTTGCCGATTACTATGAAAGTAAGTTTTGCAAACCTGATATACACTGCAGTTCCTAGCTTATCAACTCTCCCTACAATCCATGAACAGTTATCCGTGCACCCGTGTCCCTCGAAGTCATTCGAAATAGAAACAGCCATTTCGACAAGTTCATTAAACAGTATGACAAGACAAAGGACACGGCAGCAAAGCAGAGCTTGGTCTCGCAACCTTACGAAGGCTATCTGGACTGGAGGGCAGCCGAGCACGATTTTGACATGATATGGCGAAATGCGAAACGATGTGAGGACCTAGCGATCTTGGGCAACATACTATAGAGATTCACGCTAATTTTATTTTCCGCAGACAATCAAAAAGGCGCACTGATATACGAAGATGCGCAGAAGTTGCATGTAAGACTGTTTCTTGATTGCAGTGCCTTGCCTTCACCCTCTTACTTACCCTTCCTTTATCAGAAATTGACCAAGACCTTGAGCGAAGAGTTCGCTAGGAAGCTGTCCGGCGAAGAGGTTCAAAACGATGACGTCCCGCCAGCTATTCCGCCACCTACCATCGCTGTTGCTTCAAAGATCACTGTGACCATACCTAAACTGATCAAGCAAGGAATGAAGGTCATAGAAGCCAGCAAGAGTCTCAAGTAAGCATCCACTTCAAGTTACAAGCGTGCAGTACTGATGCTCGGGGTATTAGGGGGAATCGTTCTGCTACCGAGTTCTTCCATGAACTACCGGACAGAAATGAGTATGCCGATTATTACCTTCTTATCAAAAAGCCGATCAGTCTTGCCGAGATCAGAGTACGTATTCCCTCACTCTCGATTTATCGCCTGCGGCTGAATTAAATCTCTCCGACAGGAAAAAGTGCAGCAGAAGACCTACACCGACATCAGCCAGTGGAAGGAAGATGTCACCCTGATGTGCGACAACGCGATGCAGTACAACATCGAAGGTAGTACAGTGTACGATGATGCCGTAGCCATCAAGGCAAGTCTTTTTTTTCCGTCCCATTCTTACCTACGTCTGACCCGGACCGCGGTACTCCCCAGAATGAACTCCAGAAATTCCTGCAGGCACATCAAGACAACAGTCAACGAGGAACGACGGACCAATTAGGTTCCACCGCGACATCAACGCCAGCTCCTGGACCCTCTGTACCGAAAATCAAGCTGAACATATCTGGGCTGAAGGATGCTCGTGCCTCTTCTCAGGTTTCACGTCCCGCGAAGGAAAGGCCGGAGAAACCTCCTCGTCAAAAGAAACCAGCACTGCCTGAGAAAGTGGTCACGAAAGAGATTGTAGCATCGCTTCTGCAGTACGATGAGACGGAGAAGTCGACATGGGCGGCGACGCTCAACGCGAAACAGACCAAGCAGCTATTGCAGTGGATGAAGGAAGAATCAGATGCAGCAGCAACTGCGAAGCAACCGGAACACGTCGCTTCCGAGGCGAGACCCATAGCAACCGTAAAGCCATCAACACCTGTTCCCTCGGCTGTAGCCAGCACACCCGTAGTCACAGCCGTGCCTCCACCAACTTTGAAGGACACCGCCAGACCACAGGCACCTCCTCCAAGCGCTCGTCCGGATCCATCGCCTACAGGGCAAGTCTCGGAGCAGCCGGCTATATCGAGTTCGATCCCTGCCCCCATGCAACCGGTTGTTACCCTACCTGCACAGACTGTCTCGATTCCATTCGTAAAGGAGAAACCAGCAGCGCTTCCTCCAAAATTTGACATCGCGCAAAGAAAGTCACCAATAGCCAGTGCTGCAGCGCTTCAGACACCGACCGAGAACGGAAGGAGCGACTCGAGCTCGCGTCGCCCGTCATCTCTCTATTCAACATTCTCCATCCCTGCGCCAATACCACGACCAAAGGCCGTCCCGTTGGCTTATGTGCCCAAGAGACCTCCACCCTCGCTGCCTCTTGTGAGGCATTTACAATTTGTCTATGACCTCAAAGCACACCGACCGGATGCCCCCGTTCAAACGGAATGGCAGAACATGCTCCGACTCAGAAATATGCGGGGCATCACCAGTCATATTGTGGCAATCACTGCCGAGACCCGTAATATCGAAATAACCGCTTTTCTGGAAGAAGGGTATTACAACTTGAACCCTCTCGACCTGAACCGGCACGCGGAGCCAATCGGCCACGTCGAAGGAGTACCCATTGCGGAAACACTCAGTTACGCTCCGTTACCTGAGCTTTCTCTTCAGTGTAATGGCAAGACACCAAAAGGGGAGCTCATCCACCCTGGAGGCGATGTTACGAAAAGGCCAGTTGCGCACAAGTGGTCGTTTTCTGTGGATCCCAACATTGCGAACTTTGTCGTTGAAATATACGCGCACCGACCGGCAGAAAAGGTAGACGGCGGTCGTAAAGAAGTAAAGGAGACGTGCATGATCTTCGTCAACCGCCAGTAATACGGTTGTTGATATAATACTCACCGCGCAGTATATGTTGTATTTAAGGGGAACGTGTGCATTGGATCAATTACGAATCTGCATCAGGGTTGTCGAGGATGCTGATAATGGGATGCTAGAAGAAGAAGCATTGAAGTGTCTGAATAAATGCATGTCGTGAATGCTCATCTGGCTACAGTGGTGGTAAAATAAAGTACTAATTATTGTCGATCTTTCCTCGATTATACGGGGTATGTGCTTGGGATTCGTAATCTTGAATTGTTGACTGTCGGCGAGTTCGACCGAGTGAAGACACAGCGGGGAAGCCGGTTTCCTATTTATTCTAGAAACGACCTCAGGCGCCATCGTCTACTTTAGGCGTCGTGCTCATTAGATTCCGCATAATGGGAAAGACATCGTCATATCATCGTGCTACCAGACGTCCTTATCCTCCTGGTTGGTGAAGCGTCTGTACTGTGTTCCAGTCTCCGCCGCAGTCGACATCAATTCTTCGCCATCACACGTGTTTACCGTTGATCGTTCGCCTTTATTCAGGCTTGCTTTTTGACGGTTGAGTGGTCTAGCGTTCGACGAAATGACAGACCCATGTACTCCGTCTCGAAACTGCCGTCATATTCCCATTTGCTGAATTGCGGTTGTTCGAGGCTTTCGAATCGGTGGCAGTCTTCGGGTCCAGTCGGCTTCGAATATTCGAGTTCCGACTCGTCGTCCTTCTGCTGGAAATCACTCCACCCAAACAACTGTCTGAGAAGCGAAGGGTACATGGGAAGATAGTCGAACCATTCTTGAGAAAGATGTGGCAGTGACCCATCAGAATCCAAACCCAAGTGAGGTGCGGTTGAACGTGGAGGCTTTTCCGACTCCCGTGCGAGCGATTTGAGGTTTCTCTCCCGCTTTCGCCAGGCTGGAGTTGAAAGCTCGGTCGGGTGTTTCTCTGAAGCTGGTTCTGGTGCGATTGCGAAGCTCGTTAATTCCATCGTTGACACCTCTGATTCCAAGAACGGCATCTCTAGCTCCATGAGTGGCGTATGAGACCCTTTAATGGAGATATAGTAATGTGCCTTGGTATTCCATACTTTGAGGTCTCCGATGGGAATGTCAAGGTGCCATTCTCCGAGAACAGCGCTAGCACGTCGTTTCTGCGAATCCAAGTCTATCCATCTCCATTTCGGTTTAACGAATGAGCCAGCCTGTGTGTAAAAATTCAGCACACTTTGCAACGCGATGCCTTGACTCTGTTGTCCTTGCTTACCGAGATAGTACGCCAAAAACGCGAGCACCTGTCGCGCACCATCGATAGGGCAATTGAACATAGTTTCCCTGAACCGTGCATCGAGCTCTTACGTGAACGTCTCCGGGAGCGTTCCCTTAAGCTGGCGATCAAGAGGCGGAGGAAATGATGGTAAATGCATTTCTTGTAAGCATGCCAAAGTAGAAGAACTGAGAGGCAAATCACTGCAAGTCAGCAGGTGCCTATCGCGCAAGTAGGGTATGTAAAGTTCACCTCTTGCAGCCTCTCGAAAGCGTATCTGGTGATCGAGTCGTGAACAGATGTAAGCGGGGAAGGCGGAATAGACATCATACCAGGGAGCAGGTTCGTTGGAAAAGGTAAATAGAGTGCCCGTTCGGTCCTGGAATTCCAGAAAGAGAATATTGTTGTAAAACGTCGATCCAGCAAGAGGAATAACTAGATTGCGAAACAAGGAGCATCAGATTGGTTAAAATTGGCGCTTTCCAAACAATGCTTGCATATATAGGAAATCTTGCAGGTAGAACCCTCAAGAAGTCTCCAAAATAGCTCGTCTCTTTCGTGGCAGTCGCACGCCTCAGCTGAGCCATTTCCGTCGTCCATAATGGGATTGTCGGAAGATCCGACCGCAATGACGGCCAGCCCATATTCCTCAAGGCCTCGTGCAATGTCACACCACTCGCCTAGGCTAAAAGCTACAATTTTGTGGCGTCAAAAGAGCAAAAGCCTTTGCAGTAAAGGCACCACTTACTATGAGCATCAATGCGCACGCCGACCGGGAAGATTACACTGGCATCGCCAGATAAGTTCGCATCTTGCAATACAAACTTTGGTCGTGAGCACGTAGGAAACACTTTTTCACAGTCTTGAGGGGCACACAAAATCGCAGACGGGTAGCTTTTGATGTCGAGGTTGACGAAATTGACGCGTGCCGTTGACTTTTCGACTTGGCTGTCCGTGACCGTGCAAATTCTCCTGTTGCTTTCGGGAGTACTGGCGGCGTGCGCACTGAAGGAAGCAGGGAGACGAGGAAGGAGGTGCTCCAAGCTGCCCACCGCAACGAAGAGGATCAAGATTGAAGGTTTCATCGTGGAAAACCGATTCTGGCGGGTGTTGACGGCGCAACTGCGATTCGACGTCGATTTTGGAGGTATGAACGGCTGGCGAGCGAAATACTCACTGTCTGATAATATATCCGAACTGGCGGTATGGATAACGCCATACCGCCAGTTGAAGAAAGTGACGTCGATGTCGATGCCGAAACAGGAAAGAATGGAAAGTTGTACCCGCATCTGACTCGATTCGATGCGACGGCGCTGAAACGCAGCGTGGTCATATGGCACGTGTTGGCACGTGCAATATCGCCCAGTAGAACCCATCTTGCCAACGCCACTTCGATCAAGTATGTAACAAGACAGAAGTAGAGGGACTCACTGATAATTTGATCCGCACTGGCCAGTGTAACTTATGCCTGTCATAAAACCAGCGCCTTGAACGGCAAGGCGATTGAAAGTAAATCCGCTGGAGCGAGATTGGCAACCGGTTCAGTCGACCTGGTATTTAGAAAGATGTTGCAGACGCAGGGGATGAGATCCAACAGGGGAGATATGAATAGGCCACTGGAGCGGTCACTAAACAAAGAGGCAGCGGCATGGCTTGCCGATGCCATGCCCACTCATCTGCGCAGTAATGGCAGACGGATCGCCTACAGAAGCAGGTGCTCCTGGTTCTGTCCACCCGGCAGGGAGAAGGAACGATGAAACATTCCTTGTGTCCTCTGTAAGCTGACACGAGAGGACTGAAATAAACGAGGGTGAGACGAGGGTAATGGCTCCGAAAGCTGGACATAGTGCATGACAAAGCGATATCATTTTCATATGCCAAGTTTATCGATCTATAGCCTGTCTTTGTATTTCTACCGAACAGCGAAGCATCACCACACAGAATAGTATCATTGACATCGTGATGTAGAGGCTTACTACCTAAATTTGCCCCAGACGTCTCGTGCCACGCTTGTAGCCGGGAACGCGTGGGAACACAATTTCATCTCGACCTCCTTCTCTTGACCCGACCCTTCATAACTTCCACCAGCCAGCTAGGTAAACAAAAAATTCTATAAGGAAACGTACCGCTTGGTTCAAGCCACCTAGTGAAGGATTGCATTAACGACTTCCTGGCCATATTGCAGCGCATTTCCCGGATGCAGACATACCTTGTTACGCAGCACCACACCGTCAACTTCGTCAATATACCGGTATGGCGTTCCAGTGCAGATCATCAGATCGATCAACCGCTTGTGCGTGAGACATTCTGAAACGCCACGTCGCTGTTCCGGGCAAGTCTGCTGCATAAAATAGTCAATCGGAGGGAATACCATGTCCTGACTTCTCCAAGAACCTTCCGTTGGCAAAGTATTCGACGGCGTCCTTCGTCCTACGATTACTGGATTACTGCCTCCGTGCATTATGAATGGGTATGTGCAGGCGAATGGCCGCAAGGGTATGACGCGACTATCGAAACGTGGTGAAAGGTGTCGCAAGTTCTCCGTCCTGGGTGTTCCATGATGGTCAATTGCCCAGATCGGTTCACACCACATGTCCAATGGCTGAATAGAATGTTCATGAACGCAGGTATGGATGCGCATACGGGTGGCAGTATATGGAAGTGCAGAAAAAGAGTTGACCATGACGGAACCGAAAGATGAGCTGACGTCATACTCGAGATCTGAGATCTTTCTGGAGATCCGGATCTTCTGGGCGTCTGAATGAAGAGGTGTCCGTAGGTCCGTAGCTGTGTCAGTTGCAACATATGTGGTTTGAAGCCCTCGTCGCTTATCTCTCTACTCATCTAGAGATCTCTCAAGACTTGAAACACATTGACCGCCCGCGGAAGACTTCTACGTTCTGAAATCTCGTCTGTATCCTCAACTCAAAATGTCTGTGTCGATCCACTCAAGAAGAAGTACCCTGTCAGGCTGTTGCTCGATTGCTCGTGGTATGTTTCTCCCTTTCGATGTCAAGGCGCTTCCACGGTTTGCTAACTGTATCTGGCCTCATAGCATATAGGGCAGGAAGTATCGTTCAAAGTCCTCGCCGATGGGTCAGCGATCAAGTCAAGCAGAAGTTCCCTGGAGCCCCCGAGAGTCACTACGCTTCTACCCTCAAGAACCTGAACATACTATCGGACGCCAAGGTCGTAGTCGTTGGGAAAGCGGACAAGGTAGGTTAGCCTCATTATCTCCAGCGAATGTCATACGCTAAACATGTGAAATGTGTGTTTAGCTAGAAGCCATCGAGAAATCAGGAACAAATGTGGTTGGCTTCGTAGACGAAACGTCACAAGATCTTGCAAGCTCAATACAGAATGTACGTAACTTCCACGGTCCACCTTTTGACCAAGCTTATTGTCGTTTCACAGGTCTTGAAAGATGCGTTACCCTGGGTGCTGTTTATATCAACTCAAAAGGCCTCGCCTGTCCTTGAAGCGCTCAAATGTGCCACTCGGGTGCAGATACCACTTGTCGTGTGCTCTACTTCGCATTTCGAGGAAGATGAAATGAAAGAGGTACGTCTGTTACGAGTGGTAGCTGTGTGATTATGCTCTTAATCTCTGAACGGGTATCAGCTACGAGGAATCCTGGATCAGAGCGCCATGACTCGGTTGTTGGGACCTGGATCCTCCGTCTTCGCCGCTCCGCATAGCGGTCTCGCTGTTTGGGATAGACCGATAGACGCTGTTAAATCCGGGACGATAGGTGATTTGCATATTTCTATCCCTCGGACATGCAAAGTCTGACTTTTTTTGTACAACTTTAGGAATCGTTGGAAGCAATTTCAAGAGCGTAGAAGAGGCCGTTCAAGCGACAAAGGAATATGGACATTCATTCATTTGTGATTTGGGGAAAAGTCCGGGAGCAGGGACACGGCCGTGGGAGGTTGCAGAGTGGATGTTGAGCGATGATGGTACAGAGAGTAAGTCTTTAGCTCAGGTTGTTTCCGGGGTAGCGTATTGATTCTTTACTTCCAGTCCTGTTGATTATGGCCAACGGAAACTCTGAAAGTAAGTATCTATTCTCACGCCAAGGACCGCTGGCACAGCTGACGATACGTCTGCATAGTGGAAGGCGAGGTCGCAAAAGCTTACAAGGAATATGCTGAACGCACTCCTGACAATCAGCGTCGCAAGCGGATGATCGGTATCATTCAGGGCGACGGTCGGAAACAATGGGAAGAGGCTGGAATACTTGTAGCTTCAAACATCTCGGAAGCGATTTCCTTGATCGGCAAAGAGACAGAGAAGATTAGTGAGAAGCGCGAAGAAATGGCAGACGTTGTGGATCGAGATCCAGCGCAAGTATCTGTAACTGATATATGAAAAGGGTCGATTAATTGGTTTGTTATGAATATAATGCAATGAAATCTAAGATCATTGTGGCCTCGTCAAGTCGAGAATATATACTGTGGCCAAAATGTTCGAGCTGATCTAACCAGCCTATGCGAATTCTTCGGCTTTTCCGGACTGATAAAAGAGGTATTGGTGGGCTTCGCATGTTCCGTCGTATACAAGAAAGGAGAACACTTACTATCAGAAGGCCGACTGCACGAAGAAATGAAATTCGTACATTAGTTCACCATAACAGCCAGTTTCCGATTCACAACTTACCAATGAGACCGAAGAGACCCAGCACAGATCCGAAAATCTATTTGAAAAGATGCACCACATCAGAGCGAGACGCAGGAAGGCCGAAAGGGAAACCCACTTACCTCTACAATCAAAATCTTTACGAACAACGACGGGTCCGCAGCGTCCGCAAGAGCGGCCGTCGATCCAGTGATACCGACCGAAATGCCACACAGCAGGTTACATAGACCTACAGCGAGACCTCCCCAGAACAGCGCGAATCCTAAGACCAATTGAAAGTTGTCAATTATAGATCAGGCAGGGCCAAATGCATACTTGACTCACCTGTGTAGAAATTGCTCGCGCTGTGCATGTTCTCTACGCTAACTCCTTGAATTTTTGCTGAAAACACAATTGCCATAATGACACCTAAAAGAACCGATGCCAAGGCATTGAGACAATCGTAAACATAGACATAAAACCGAAATCTCGAGCGTACCATAGATGGCGACGACTTCACAGAAAATGATTCTGCTCGCACACGAAGATCAGCATCCAACACCTCTGGCTAAGAGGTCTGGCAAGTACCCACGAAATCAAGTTCTTTGTTCGGATTCGTGGGGCCCGGACACCACCTCCTAGGATCGATGCACCCGTGATGAAGATACCCCTGATAACATGCAGAGCAGCGGTCAATTAACAAGAAGCCGACATGAGATCCATTGGCTCGAACGTACCATCCGGCTCCAACAACACTGAGACCGATACAAAGCCCTATCCCCAAAACCGCCCATGCAAACGGCGATGATTCCTCTAGAAAGCGTCCTACGTTGAATGACTCTCCTTGTCCTATCGATTCAATTGAAGATCAGATTCTACGCGAATGTGTCCTTGAAGGTATGACTTACCGGTGAACAGTAGGTATAAAGCGATAACGGTGACTACTGAAGCACTGCTACCCAGTGCTCCATATGCCAAATAACTCATCGTCCTTGTATTGAAGGCGCAGCCTGTTGCTTTTTATGATGCCTAAGTTATTGCACGAGAAAGACCAGAGATGTGGATGTAGGATGCTAACGGTGTTGTCTGCACAAAGGTATACAAAACTAGTTAGAATCTGAGAATTGGATGGCGGAAGTGGCCTGTTCATACATTCCTTGATTTCATCATCGCTCGGTCGGTCGTTGGAGGCGGAGCCGACCCGCGTAGTAACCCCAGAAGTGATCGCGATCGAGTTGACATGGATTCACTTTCTTAGGGAACTCTAAGAGTTCAAACCGCAGGGAGTCTCCTCTCTGTATAGGAAGCTCATGTTAGCGACTCCAATCCCAAACGAAACACAGCTTGACAGAATATCCAGCAACTAGCCGAAAAAGAACGTCATGATGTTGCGTGCTACTGGGACATCCACAATGGCGACTTTGTCTTTCATTCGACCCGCCGGCTGTTATCGAGCAGCTCGAACGCTGGAGCGTACCCTTATTGTGGGCGGATTCCGACGTGGACTCTCCAACACTCCTCGATATCTAAACCAACAGGTCGAGACTCCATCCGTCTCGAAGCAATCCGCCGCACCAAGATTCAACTCGAATATCCCTCGCGTGATATATAAAGGACCATTGACCAACACTTTCAAGTACCTGAAGTGAGTGCGTACAACTTTTGGCCATGCCCGCTATCAAATAATTAGATACTAACGCTCCTTACCGCTTAGGCTCTTCTCCATTTCCTCATTGGCGCTATCTTCAGCGTTGTCGCCCTTCATTTTCATATTGGAGAGCTCGTTACCTTTGTCAGGCAGGATCTTTCTGGCGTTTACAGCGGTTTCGGTATGTCATGTCCGCGAGGTCGTTGACTATGCTTGGTGTGCGCTTACACTTGCCCCATTGTTATCTGCTTAGACTACAACACTGTCGACTTTCCTAATCTCGACATTCACCTCACCATACGTGACATCGATCACAGCGAATCCGGTGTCTTCACCTTACAGCCATACCCTAACGACGACTTCACTATTCCTACGACCGCGGCATACCTTGATCACGTCACCCTCTAGCTCGCTCGTACCTTCAGAGAGGCCGATGACGACCTGGAAACTCAGGGAGTCGATCGAGAATGGCGTGGAAGCTGGTCAGGAATACGGCAGTCCACATGCTGCGTCGGTCGAAGAGAGTGTTTTGGCTATCACAGAGGACGAGGAGGGCAATGCGCTAGGAAGGTGGGCTGTTATGGGGATGGACGAGCGCGGTAAACAGCAATGTCAGGCAAAAGGAAAAGTTGTGAGGTACGTATGGCTTGCACGCATCGTTCCGCCGGAAAATCCGCTTGCTCACTTGAGGTCGTCATCTCAGATACTTTAATGTGCATCCAGAGATACTGCAAGAACCCATTGAAGTGGGGGCTGGGTCGGCAGAATCATAACCTAAGGTTTCAGCAGACTCTTGTTTCGATATCGAGGATGTAGCTTAGCGCATTCCAGCGGTGACTTTGCACCGCGTACCATCGCATGTCTTTCGAAACTTCATGGCCATCGTTGATCGCTTGTAAGGCTTTGCGAGATGCGCCGCTCCTGATAGTGAACTGAACAACAGAAGGCGGTATCATATTAGATGAGATATAGACATTAAATTGAAAGCCAGGAGGACTTCAAACGCCACTTGTCCGCGAATAGAGTAGATGTTTACTCAACCAGCTGAGCGGTTGCCGGAGCCAAGATCTAGCACAGCCGGTCAAGGTTTCTGAAACGCAAATGTGGGGAAGGATCGTCGTAGGAAACAAAGACGATGCAAAGAAGCAGTGTCTCGACAAGCCAGCAATGGCGATGCATCTCTACCCTCCATAAATCACTTTGGCCAGGGGTCTGAACTAGTAACGAAAACGACGAGCCCACACCGTTTCAACCTCCATTCACTTCACGCACGACAGCTTCCCACCATGTTCGCTCGACCCTTCGCTCTCTGCGCTGTCTTGTTGGCTTGCATCGCACACGTCCAAGGTATGCCTTTTTGTCTCTTCACATCTTGACAATACCTGATACTGATGGCACAACTCCGTTTAGCTGCCATCTCCGTTCTCGAACCCAACTCCCAAACGACCTGGTACAAGAACAACACGGTGCAAATGACATGGGGTAGTGCGGCGGGAGACCCGAATCCTTTCCGTATCTTGCTGAACAACTCGGAAGGGGCCATGAGCACAAATGCCACACTCGCAGATAGTGGTACGTCCCTTTCCCCAATGAACGCCTTGCTGTTTTATGCTCACTCGTGCCTCATGTATTTGACAGTCAACACCGATCTAAAAGGTCTTACGATCCTGCTCCCGCAACTCCTTGACTCGACAGGCTACATGATCTACTTTGTCAACACGTCCAACAGTACTCAGGTCTATGCGGCATCTCAGCCATTCATCATAGCGAGTGGACAAGTGCCTAGTACAGTTGCATCAGCGAGTGGAGCAGCAGCATCTACTCTGACAGCCACTTCCGCCAACATTCCTGGTCCTTACACTGTAAGCAGCCTCTCTTCCCTTCAGTTTGACCTTGATTTGCGAAAACCAGAAACTATCTGATCAGTTTCATTCCTCTTCCTTTTTGTACATTAGCCGTTCTCCACCACCGCTGTTCCGACTGCTACAAAGTCAAGCTCCGCTTCTGCCTCTGGCGCAACCAGCAACGATGCTGCAACCTCTCATGGTCATCAATTATCAGTTCTGGTCGCTGCCGGCGTAAGCGCTGTTGCCGTCGGAGTCTTACTGTGAGAAAGCTAGGAGTTATCGGACCTCGTACAGAGACAGATTTGTGAAGAGAGGGAGGCTGTTGCGATGGACCTTTTTACCCAAGCAGCCTATAAAGTCGCTGTCGAATCTTGAGGCGTGCTGGTGGGCGGAACGGACCAAGTATAATATACGTGTGATTTAGCGAGTAACGAACATGTTCTTAATGTCTCCTGAATGATGGCAAGTCGATATAATTTGTTTATCTGAATGTAGAGTCGCCTCCATCACCTTTGTTGCACAGCACTTGTTTGAAAAGCCGCACAAATCTCGAGAGAAGCCGATGTTGAACTGTGGGGTTTCATACTATACATGGTATGCTTTCAACAATCACGGCAGAAAGATGCCTAGTAAAATCAGGCCGAGACCTTGAGACCTGATTCGACAATGCTCAGCTAGTGCCTGATGAGAGGGAGCAGAATTGTCTTCTTACATGGAACAGTAGAGTTTAACAGTTGAGCTGCTATAGGTTACTTTGCCTTCTCTACGAACAACTCCTCTCTTTATCGAGTTGTACCATACCAGGTAGTAGGGTACGGCGCAAGCAGATGGAGCAGTTCTCGTCCAAAGCGCGCGTGAATTCGGAAGCATAAGAGGGGACGCCCGCAACCGGTAATGCCACCTTTGTTAGCTTTACGAGCTGCTTTACGCGTTGCTTCTTTAGCTTATTAGGAACAGCTGCTTTGTCCGCCGCCTTACTGTAAAACGTTTGATGGTGTTGAGACGATGGCAATCAGCGGTTACTGTATTTCGGATCAACCACTAGCAATACTTCAAAACGAACCCTCTATGGCAATAGTGATGGACAGCTCGACAAGCAGAGAATAACCATCAAATTTCGTACCACACCCACAACCTGGATCAACAGCCCGATCATTGTACACTTCGAACAATTTGATCAAGCTCAACGCATCATTCGTTGGCAAGCATCGCAGCCAGTTCTTGAGCTATCTGTCCTATGCATCAACGACAGTCGTGTCACAGCCGTTCGTCTCACCGTTATGGTAGCATCGCCGCAGCATTCACCGAATCCGCACCTGTCAACGCAATATATCATTCACGATATCAACCCTTTGCTGGCCAGGAACAACAACGTTAACAGCGACCTTCCGAAGAAACGATTGATCTCCACAAAGTCATCTTCCTCCTTGAAATATACGATCTCGCCTTTTCCGAACCAGTCTTCTATGTCTTCGCTATCGCCCAACGAGACCGGCTCAACATCAAAATCAAACGGGAAAAAGTTCAGACAATTCTTTCAAAAGATAGGAAAGAAGCACGGGAGCTACAACGAAGGAAACACGCCCACTACATTGAAGGAGCACGAGCTTGTCAATCCAGGCGAGCGAATCGCATCCCTGCAGCCACCTCTTCGGAGAGAGCACAGCTACAAGGTCGAGGGAGACACATCGCTTACAAGTGAACAAAGCTGGGGACCTGGAGCAGCGTTCAGTCCAGATCCAGTTGTTGGAATCCATCTCCCTGATCAGGTCGAGCACGATTATCACGAACAAACAGGCGCTTCTCGCATAGCAGAGAGTGGTGCAGATCATCAACAACGAAACAGCTCACTATCGCCGAGCTCGAAAGTCCTTCAGTTCGTGCCTTCTTCTCCGTACGGAGAATTGGACCAGATTCAAGAGGAACAGGGATCAGACAGAAACCACGAAATATTAGCAAACAGCTCCGGCACCGGCAGCCCAATTGAATCGTCTACCTTTGATACCGCCACCGCTATAGCCGGAACGAGTGGCAACGATACAGCAGAATCCACCCATCTACCCTTGACGCCTATCTCGAGTGGAAACAGACCATCGCCAGCCGAACAATCCGGTAAACAAAGCTCAGGCTACTCAGAGCAACCACTCGGGGAGGTCCTTAACAGTTGGTCTCAGCCTCGACATTTATCTACTTCTCCCAAATCGGACTCGGCCAATTTCGCCTCCGCAAAAACACCTGTCGCAGCGAGCCCATCATCGTTCGGAACAGGGGTGCCGGACCAGCCACAGAACTTTTCGTACTTTGGCAGAGAGTCGACCCCATCAGAGCGTTTAAATTCGTATTCGGTATCAACAGACCAGGCTTCGCTCACATCCGGTTCTTTTGCGGGCCATTATACCGTACACCACCAAACATCGCAAAACGCCATTGGACAGGTCCATTTAGATCGCCCAGCGATACCCGAAAGGCAGAAATCTACAAATATCCCGCCTGTTCCGACGCATAGCACAGCTTCTCTGAAAGCGAGATTGTTCACATCGTTTACTTCGGTAGGAAAGCAACATCAGGCGACATTGCCAGAAGAATTCGTTACCGACAGCGGTGAAGGATCAAGAAAAGCAGCCAAGGCGGAAAAGTTCAGGACATTGGGACGACTGGGACATCCTGCAAATACGTCGAGTAGCAAGACACATAGGCATCCGACAGCACCAGCATTGTCTATGAACACGGAAGGAAAGGTTGCGCATTCACCTGCACGAACCCATTCCGTTGCACCTCCGCCTGTCGCGCTTGAGCCGTTACGAGCTTCCCCTACACAGGAGAAGACGTCTTTTGCACAGCGCCTTATTCGGCGCGTAGCTTCTGCACCGAACACGAAAGGGCTGTTCACTTCGAGCGGCGGTACGCTAGGCGGCAGTGGATATTTCAGCGTTGCATCGGGAACAACAACACAGGTCAACACACCTCCAACCATGACACCAACGGACTATACGAGCTCAAGCTCGAACACTTCGTATGCGCAGTTGAAAATGCCCACTCTGTCGAATTTGATCATCTCGGACGGTGCAGAAGGCGATCTGCAACTGGCGGAGTCTCCTCAGACTGGCCTGCTAGAACCGTACAGCAAACCATCATCGCCCGCAGCATTATCACCCAAGTATGCGGCCAGTCAGTCTTCATCCTTCAGATCACCAGTAATGAGCAATGCCTATCTCGGCGGCTCGACCTCAACTCTCGGGTCGACGTCGACAGGCGCGCCTATGAGTACCAGAGGAATAGGAGCCATGGGGGCCAGGGAAGGCCGGGCCAGTTCAGTTGGCGTCTTACAACAACCAAATTCCGGCGGAAATTTCTTGGGTATCAATGGGGTTCCGATCGGAAATGGAAAGCCAATAAGACCAAATGCCTTGACGGTCGACCAGGGTAAAGGCTCATTCCGGCGGACCTATAGCTCAAACTCGATACGAACGAAAACAGTATGTAGCTTTCACCGTGTTGGCTTATGGGCGATATCTTATGCCACTTCTGCAACAGGTCGAAGTCCAGCCATCATCATTCCAGAAAGTCAAGTTGCTGGGTAAAGGCGATGTCGGAAAGGTTTACCTTGTCCGAGAAAAAAAAACAGATAAGCTCTACGCGATGAAAGGTACGTAGTAGGTTTCTAGTCCTCTGGTCTGTTCCTAACACCATATGGCTTGTTCCTAGTTCTTTCGAAAAAGGAAATGATCAAGCGGAACAAGATCAAAAGAGCACTAGCAGAACAGGTAAGGCATCTCGACTTGTTCTAAGAATGGCTGTTTACCGTCTATCGCAACAGGAAATCCTGGCAACGTCAAATCATCCCTTCATTGTCACGTTATACCATTCGTTCCAATCAGATGACTACCTTTACTTCTGCATGGGTGAGTTGGTGGAATCAGTTGAGCTCGCGACGATAGACAACTTACCCCGTCGAATTCAAGAATACTGCATGGGTGGAGAGTTCTTCCGAGCTTTGCAAAGCAGACCCGGGAAATGCCTCTCAGAGGAACATGCCCGCTTTTACGCGGCCGAAGTCACTGCAGCCCTGGAATACTTGCATCTTATGGGTATCTGCTATCGAGATCTCAAGCCCGAGAGTACGTATTAACTACCGGAGTCGTATTGAAGCACACTACTAACTGCTCTGGATCACGTCTACAGATATCTTGCTGCACGAATCGGGCCACATTATGCTTTCAGACTTCGATTTGTCGAAGCCTACCAGCGAACACGGAGGTGCTCCGGCCGTCATGAAGCAGAGTGCACAAGGCGGAGTTAGTATTGTTCTTGATTTCGCTTATTCAAGCGCAATATAAACTGACCACTGGCACACTTCAAATGCGCTGCTTAGGTCATGCTAGTTGACACAAGAAACTGTTTGGCGGACTTTCGCACAAACTCTTTTGTTGGAACGGAAGGTATGTACAATTCAGGATACACCCGATATGTCCCGCTCACGGTCTGTCGAGCTACAGAATACATATCGCCTGAAGTCATTAAAGGCAACGGTCATACTTTTGCCGTAGATTTCTGGTGTTTGGGTATTCTGATCTACGAAATGATTGTGAGTGGCTTTTCTTATTTGCTCCCGATGTCATATTTCCTAATTAGGAAGCGCTATACGCCAATGACAGTTCGCAACGACACCGTTCAAAGGCGCCAATCGAGTGGCAACATTCGCAAACGTGCTCAAACATGATGTCACTTTCCCTGACTCTCCGCACGTCACCTCGTAGGTACTAATGTAGAGTGGCCTCGTAACAACAGTACTAAGACGAACAAACTGCATCTTCCTTGTTCCATAGTCATTGCAAATCACTTGTGCGTAAATTACTTATCAAGGACGAGCATAAACGTCTTGGGTCTGCATCCGGCGCATCCGAAGTCAAACTACATAAATGGTTCGCACCCATCAATTGGGGGCTTCTCCGGCACCAGACTCCACCCGTAAGTCATCTGGTCGCACTCGGTATCGCATCGCAACTTAGCAATGATTCCTTTCTTCAGATCTGCCCGCAAGCCAGTAATGGCATCGATACGGTCAACTTCCGCACCATGCGGGACAGCAAAAGTCTAGACTTCGACAAACACGAGACGGTAGGTTGGCCCCATACTTGAAATTGGTGTGCTCTAATCGCTTACCACTTGCGATATAGACCATCCAGGGACAGGCTGGTAGTCCCAGCGCAACGGACCCAAGCACTCCTGGAATGCTTACTCCCAGGGAACTGGTAGTCGACGGAGCTGCAGAACCGAATCCATTCCATCAGTTCACAAGCGTCACACGGGAATTCGACGAGTAATGCGCCTGCCTTCCGATGCCAATGCTACTATCACGAAATGACGAACAAATATGATCGCAGAAGAATTTCCATGAGAGTTGTGGTCGAACTGCGGCAAGAGTCTGAATTACGTTATCTTATGGACACATGTGATCATCATCGCCTGGCACAATATTCTCTGTCCTGGGGCATCGCCATGGCTATGAATCCAATATATCTATATGAAGTGTGTGCCTTGAACCAAGGACAGCGGTCTCCAGGCATTACTTAACCTTGAACCTATCGCGACGACTACCGAGGATCTCCCGGATGCGCCAAGACGGAGAAAGTAAAAAGCGTTGCGAATTACGCCGCGCAGGCGGTATGCCATGTCGGTCTGCGAATACCTTTGTGAACACGGGATCCCTGACAGGTGGGGGAATCGAGTTGATCATGCAGCAACGGAAGACGTAAAAAATATACGTGAAGCATTGATTTGCAATGACATCCAGCAACGACCAAGATATGCTTGACTTATAATCATCGCCCTTCCCGGTATCGTGGCATTGTGCTCTGCTCGTGTATCACTGGTGGTGCGTACACCTGGACGAGCGAGCCTCAACACAAAACAACTGTGTGTTTTACCGGACCCAGACATAACCTCCCGACACTCTAAGCATTCAAACGTAGCTCCAATCTGCTGGCTCGACCTGGATCATAGCAATTCTCAAGTATGCAGGAAAAGACTGAAGACGCTCTGCTGGAGCACGGCGTTCTACCTACTTCTCTAGATGACAGGCGGATCGACCAAGATGGAAAATTCGATCTCACAACCCTGCCACAAGACGGAAATATGGGAGAGATAGTCCCAAAGAATGCCTTCCTGTCGAAGCGGACAGAGGCAATCATGATGACCGCTATTTGCACTGCCCTCTTTGGTGAGTTTCCTTGTCTTCTCGATACCATATTATAGTAGATTCCTATAGACGTGTTATTCGCAGTTGCCGGATGGAATGACGCTTCGACTGGACCGCTGATTCCGAGTTTGCAGAACCTATACCATGTAAGTTTCGTTGTCTTTCTGTGAGTAGACTCAAGGTTGATCCTTCACCCCTGATTCTTAGGTAAATTACACCGTTAGTGCGTGACGTTCATCCAGCGGCTGGCCAGCGACTTCGTTGACGCATGCTTACTGGTTATGCTGCATCAGTCTCACTACTATTCATTCTCAACTTCTGCGGATTCACGTCGGCAGCGGTACTTAATGTCTGGCTGACAGATAGGTTGGGTTTTGGGATGGTAAGTGGGTCTGCGCGAAGAACCCAAATTACTCAGTCTCTTCAACGTATCTGACGCCATAATCACAGGTTATCCTCGTCGGAGCGATCGTACAGGGAATATCTTTCGCCTTGATATGCTGGGCGCCGCCGTTTGGACTCTTCGTGTTCGCCATGTATCTGAACGGCTTGGGAACAGGATTGCAGGTAAGCTTTGTAGTTCTGTATCCGATTTCATCGGGTTTGATCCGACTGTCCCTACAGGATGCACAAGCAAATGGGGTCATCACCCGCTTCAGCAACTCAGATGCCAAGATGCAGTATATCCATGCGGCCTATGATAAGTTCGACCTTTCTCATTTTTGAGCCACGAGCAACAAGCTTATCCCTCATTTTGATGGTCTTACGCCTAGGTGCCACATGTGCCCCTTTTGTCGCCACACTGTTTGTCGAGAACCACCCAACCCGATTCTACTTTCACTATTTGGTTTCTGTTGGACTCTGCGCCGTGAACTGCTTGATCCTGTTCATGGTGTTCCGCCTGAAGACGCATGAAGGAATCTTTGGCCGCGATGTCACGGAAATTCAGGAACGAAGCTCGTCCCAGAAATTCAAGAAGCTACTCTCCATGAGGAGGACGTATCTGATGATGGCCATGTTGGGTCTGTACGTCGGTACTGAAGTTACTATTGGTGGCTGGATCGTAAGCTCACTCTCGTGTGACGCAGAAAAACGATAGCTAATTTTTTGTGTTCAGGTCACGTACATTTTGAAATACCGTGGTGGAGGCGTGTCTTCTGGTTACATAGCAACAGGTTTCTGGGGAGGTCAGTCAAACATTCTGCGCAAGCTTTCTTTTATGAACTGACACCAACGGTTCATCCGAGTCTAGGCTTGGCTGTTGGAAGAATCGTTCTCATACCTCTAAATCGGAAGGCAAGGGAATTCAGTCCCCAGGAACTTCCTACGCGAGCTTATGTTCTCCGCTCTTTTCTCCAGCTCGGAGATGCGCTCTCCATCTATCTCTAGTAAGAACCTCGCCTCCATGACATGCTCTTCGGAAGCTCACCTCTTCATGTCATCCGTCAGTTTGGTCATCGTCTTCGCGCTCGAGTTCGTTGTCTGGTTTGTACCGAATATCATTGCTGAAGCTGTAGCAGTATCCTTCATGGGAATGTTTTTGGTACGTACTGGAGAACATATATCACTTCGCAAGGAGCTCACCATTAATAGCATGCATTCTAGGGACCGATATTTCCCTTAGTGATGAATGTGTGAGCTACAGAATGTCAATTTCACTTGTTATAGAGCTCATCCAATGATTTGACACAGTGCTGGGAAAGTCTTTCCGTTAAGTATGTTGACAGGCGCTTGCGGCCTGATAGCAAGGTAAGCTGCAGGACTATCTTTTGGATGACGAACTTGAACTGATTAGTATTCTTGATAGCGTGGGATCTGCGGGTGCAGCTCTGTTCCCTTTCGTCACTGGTGCCTTGGCATCTAAAGTAGGTGTCACAGTCCTTATAAAAGAGAACCGACCAAGAACAATCTGACTTCTTCACACTCCCTTATCCAGTACGGCGTCAAAACAATGCAACCATTCGTTGTGGCAATGTTGGCTGCTTGTTTTTTGCTTTGGATCCCGATTCCCAAAAACGCAGAAGAACTGCCTGAAAATAAGAAGAAGAGAAGTATCCCTCTTGAGGAGGTCAAGCCAGCACATGCAGCCACCAGCCCTGACGAATCGTGGAATTACCTGGCATCAAAAGAAGCATAGGAATTAGGTGAACTAGGAAACGATAGACGATAGAGATTGTGCATTATAATAAGGTTGAGTGCTATCATGTGTACTAAGATAACGAGATCCTTTCAGGTATTTTGCGGATTGTCCTCCGTTATTCCGTCAATGACTCGTCCATCACTTTTGCGAAGCCTCCCAGCCGTCGCGCATTCTTCTTCACGGGATTTCTTTTACTCAAAGCCTCGCTGAAGCCTAGAGCGAACTGAGAGCGTTGCGCTGCGGATCGCCTTTGTGCACGACTGCGGATGGGTTGCATCAGTCAATTTCAAATGGCTATTTCGGCATATGGCCGTAGCGATGCTTATACAACATGAGGTCGATAGAGGAGTTGTTAAGAGAGTTATCAAGATATTGCTTATATGTAATTTGTTTAACTGTTTCATCTACTCTCAAGGCAGAAGGCAGAGAGCACACAAGATCCGACAGAAATGAGGATCCAGGCCAGGAGTTCGGAGTTCGTGCTGCTTTGCCGTTTTGCCGGGGAAAAGGGGAAAAGATCAGTCATCATCTTTGTCGCGCAAGGTTTCGCGCATATGGTGCAATAACGCGACGGAGCTGAAAGCTTGTCCGGTTCGCGCTTTGAAACCAAAACAAAGGGCGTCGTTGGTCGGAGCGAGCGAGATCTGAACGATGCTCCTTGTCCCTTCTTGTTTCCGAGTGCGATATACTATTGGTTCCGATACTGTTCTATTCAACCCATTACGTCTCGCTTTCGACTGAGCAGGATACTTTTCAGTACATCACCTCAGCTATCACCTTAGGCACGCACTCGTTCGGCATAGACCATCAGACGAGAAGGCCGATATCAGTCATCAAAGGAAGAGCTCAAGGGTTGCACCTTTTTGATCAACGCAAGAGAATTGGAACTTGACTGTCGACTCGTTCAATCTGGAATTACTCCAATTCATCACTCTATACAAACCGACAACAGCCTGTCATGAACCACCAACAAGTAGACGCCGACGGGTTTCCCCTTCTACCACAATCATCGTCTAGCGGTAATACCATTCGTCTAGTCTCTGGACAGAATCAAGTACAACTTGCATCTCCAGAAGCCAGTGGATTCGTCGACACGAGTAGGGTCAAGTTTCACAGGCATGCAACAGGGTAAGTATCGTAGGTGGATTCGACTGGGAACTCGGCTCTCGTTGATCATTCTTTCTGCACTCCACAGAGAAAACCTCTCTGCAGTCGCCAAACCCTCCAGCCGACGAGCAAACTCGGTGTCTTCCGTTGGACAACCTTCTGCTTTTCCACACGCGGACAGTCTTTTGGAGCCTATTCGTAACTTGAATATCGTACCTGTCAAACAGAAGGTAGGATCCCGTCATGCAGACGTTATCGACAAATGGGACGGATCGGGTGTCGGCAAATCCATGTGGCACCACTCTGGACCCTATGATGCCGCGGCTCCAAGTCGAAACGACGTCAAGAAGGTTGGACAAACTCGAGCACCGATGAAGGCTTTCAGGGATGTTGCAGGTGGAGTCGATGTGATGGCACCCGAAGCGTCGACAGGCACACACCACTACAACCAGTCCACACCCTTCGGCGACGATTCGGGAGAAAATCCATTCGACGATAGCTCAGCCGCTCCACCCTTGCCTCTCGCCAACCCGGAATACGGCGTCGGAGCATCATCGACCGAAACCTCTCGACCGCATCACAAGACTCATCACAAGAAACACAGTTCAAAGCATGGTGGTAAAGTCATGTCGCCTCGTGGAGAAGGACTTACTGGTCAATACTCTACCAGCCTGCCAGCCAGTGGTGGCTACTTTCCGACTCACACATCTGGCGGTGCTGGAGGTGGGGAGGACGAATGGGATTTGGATGAGGGAAAGCGACGACAGCGGGAAAGGGATCAAAAACATAGAGCCTTGCAGGCTGCTTGGGGTATGGATGAACGTGAGTCTTTTTTGATATGACGCAATTATGCATCGATAGAGCTAGAAAGCTAATCCTCTCTCTTGGATAGCGGAACCGTTCGAAGAATTTGGATACTCGCCTCGACATGAGGAACCCGAGACGTGTAAGTCTTGGTCTCTTTGTTCATATTTTGCAACCTTTGTAATAACAGTCGATTGCTGCTTCATAGACAAAGGACCGATGTCACCCGATAGCACCACCCCTTTCGTTCTTTCCGCTCAACCTCAGCCTGTTCGATCACCTTCATTCCAACTCGGACTGAACAGCAAAGAAATAAGTTCCGGTGATTACGCTGTATCCACTCCAGGATATAACGGGGAAGCCAGCTCGCCTACTTCGGCGCAGACAGGTGCAGCGAAGGCACCGTTGAAGCGTACCAGGAGTTTGATGCAGAAACTGCGTGCCATGGTAAGCTCAATATGCTCGATATACAATTACACTGTTACGGATGCACTAACCGCTTCCTCTGCTGTCTCTGTCTCAGAGGGATAGCCCCAACGTGCCAGCGAACGCTTATCAAGGTGGCCAGAGATCGACTTCGCCTCAATCTCCATACACTGAAGATACGATGGGCATCAAAGGTCCTGTACCAGAAGGGGATGAAAGTCCAAGGACTGCGTCGTCGGCGAGCACTCATCAGTCTGCAAACGGTGCATCTACAAAAAGACGCAATTCGTTCCTGAGGAGAAATCCAATGAGGAACAACTCTAGTAGCGGTGGACACGTCACCCCTGCAATGACACCAGTCGGCGACTTCAAGAGCTCTGAAGGAACTTACGAGAGGGAGGAAATGCTGGTAACCCCCAGCAAGGAATTCTCTGGGACATCGCCCGTAGTCGCCGAGGCAAGAGCCACTCCAACCCCGACCAAAGGCATCTTGAAAAATAGCACTGGCTACTTTCCTCCATCGGGTGGCTATGGCATAGCTTCCGACCCGAACACCTATCAGCCAAGTGCACGGGTCAGGACAGAAGGGCGAGAAAAGGCTTTGCCGGCTCCTCCTCCGCCACCTGGACCAGTAATGCCCGACTGGCATGCACCTATCGAGGATGATTATCGTTCACGAGCTAGGGATGATCCTGCGCAAAATGGTTATCTGCAGCCGAATACGAGCGAGAATGCTGGAGGTGCAAACGTAAAGAGAAAGACGAGTATGCTGAAAAAGATGAAGGACAGAATCACCAAGCAGTAGTTATGATGATTGTGTGGCTTGCTCACTCTTTACAGTGCGTGCTGCCCGAAGCGCTCAAGAATATATATAATATCAAGAAGACAGAGCACGTTGCAAAGGCTGTCTGTTGTACCAGAACGTCTTCAACAGAATATATAATTCATGCATAACAAGGCGACTTGATCGCTTTGCGTTTGGTATCATGTGTTGCCGCAATGCCCAACGGCGGCGTTATTGCTTGGCGCGCTTACTAGCCGATGATCGGAGTGCCTATTATAGGCTGAAAGGTTGATGAACGTGAAACCCCCCTCTCTCTCATTCAAATGTTACAAGCAGTGTAAAGCGTATCTGTCATTCGGGTCGATTTGCACGGAACACTATCGGCTGTTCGTCTTGACCACCGACTTTTCAAAGCAAAGCAACAACCATCCGTTCTGTCAATCGCGTCGAGCCGCTCCCGTCTGCAGACAACAGACACCATAATCAGCTCTTTGAACCTGGTTGGCAATTTACCGTCTTGTGCTCTCGACGTCACCCGAACCAGGCCTGCGAATGACCATCCTCTCAATGCGAAACATCGAATCTCAGGAAATCACTCCTTACATTCTTCTGTCCTTGACTACGCCAGCAGAATAACACAAGCTCTCGAGCTAGACGCTCCTGTTTCATTATCTACCACTCTTCAAGTACCACCAGTATGGTTCAACTCGACATTTCGGAAACTTCAAAGGCCATCGGTATTGTTGGGTGAGTCACAAGTGGTGTTGGGTCGTCGAAAGATAGACCAATCCTCCTTTCCTCAAAGCTTCTACATCGTTACAATCGGACCCGTCAGTTACTTTCTGAAAAACAGACTCTTCCTCTGTAAGTGTTTCCACAACAGCTGTCGGCGACGAAAATCGATTCTCACTAGCTGTTGATCATATGCTTCAGCGGAAGCCCTACTTGCACTGGGATTGGGGATCATCGTTGGGCCAGTTGCGCTGGACTGGTTCTCACCAGGGAAATGGGCTGATTCACAGGAAGCGGTGAACATTTTAACGTAAGTTCCGGCCAACACGGTCGTTGGAACGCTGTTTTGACCGACTTGATACATCCCTGTTAGTTTTGAAAGTAAGTCAAATGTAAGGCTTAGGAAAGGACTGGACGGAGCTTGACATTGCGGCAAAACATCTAGTCACAAGGATCGTCATCGGAATTCAGGTGCTATTCACAGGTCAGTAGGCTGAGTATATATACGTATGTTGTGGTCAATGTAAGCTGTTTGAATGCTGACTTGCTCGTTTCATTGTAGGTATCGCTTTGCCCAAGTAAGTGTGTAATGCAACGACCTCAAGCTACTCATGGTGAACAATTCGCTATCGCCTTTGTAGAGCATATCTTTGGAGGGAGAAAGTTTCGCTTGCAATTCTTCTCTTCCCAGTCATGTTAGCTGCATGGTTCTCCAGCGCGCTCCTGATATGGGGTTTGATTCCTGGTCTGACTTTCGTAAGCTTCTTCATCGAGAGGTCAAGAGACGAGACGGTACTTACTTGTAAAGTGGGGCGTTCATTACAGCTCGAATGTTTGACTATCGCCGCGTGTGTCACTCCGACTGATCCGGTGCTAGCGAATGTGAGTAATTCCCTTTTTGCCTCTGTAACATTGTTTTTACCCCAAATGGTTCTGCGTAGTCTATCTGCAAAGGCCGTTTTGCCGAAAAGTGAGTCGAAACCATTACTTTCATGAATGGCAAAGCTTGTGCTGAGAGTGCTATGGCGCGCCAGATACGTCCCTCTGCATGTACGGAACATAATCGGCGAGTAGCTCTCTCTATTCTGTTGTCGTCTTATAAAACTCTCAACTCGTGTAACATCGATATTGCAGTGGCCGAAAGTGGCGCAAATGATGGCCTAGGGTAAGCTTTCCATTTTGCAATATATTCAACATGTTATTCAATTCATATCCATTTGCAGCTTCCCGTTTCTGTACATGGGAATATATCTGATCCTTCGGCAGACTCCGAGTCACCCTGTTCATACCATCGGTGGCGCGATCGGGGAATGGTAAGCATGCTCCTCTTCAGGACATGAATGAATCTGACAAGCTACATATCTTTAAGGGCTTACAACATCCTTCTCTATCAAATTCTGCTCTCCGTTCTCATAGGCGGAGTCATTGGATAGTAGGTCTAAATTCTGGCAAGCGTCACAATACTCTACTGAGCGGTCTTTGACGCATAGTGTTGCACGGGTCACCCTGAAGTGGGCTGAACAACGGGACTTGGTCGACCACGACAACTTCCTCGCTTATGGAGTCGGTCTCACGTTTTTTATTTTGGGTACCGTCGGCTTGATCGGCTCCGACGATATTCTCTGTTGTTTCGTTGCCGGCAATGCTTTTACATGGGACGACTGGTTCCGGGTTCAGACGGAGGATCACGCATTCCAGGACGTGATTGACACCTTGCTCAACAGTGCCATCTTCCTTTACATCGGCAGTATATTACCTTGGGGAGAATTCGGTGGCGGGTTTTACGGTATTCAACCTTGGCGGCTCGTAGTCTTGGGTATATGCATCATGGTGCTTCGACGAGTACCTTGGGTGGTGGCACTGGTAAGCAGGCCTCCCCTACGAGATATGACCATGTCACCCATATTCGCTTCACCTCGCGATAGCATCGATGGATTCCAACACTTCCGACGTGGAAAGAGAGTGCTTTCGCCGGCTTTTTTGGGCCGATCGGTGTCGGTGCCGTTTTCTATGTGCAAGTTGCGCTCGAGAAGTTGCCAGAGGAACGTGAACGACTGCGAGCGTGAGTACAGGTTGTTGAGAAGCGATTTTTCGCGGGCTGATGTAAACTTTTCTCCCTTGTCAGTGTCATCACCCCTGTCGTGTATTTCTTGATCTTGACCTCCGTCGTTGTTCACGGTAATATACTACGTTATTGCTCCCGAGGAATAAAGAACTAACACATGTTGTCTGCATAGGCGTTACTATCCCTCTCGCGAAAGGTTTCTCGGGAGTCCGCCGACTTACGATTACTCGCTCTGCAGGCGCCACGAGCGCAAGTGGAGCAGCACTGAACGCTGTTTCACGACTACCGCAGGCTCCGACTACTCTTCCAATTGATCAGGGTTTGGTCGATGAGCACGATGCTCAAGCGGCAGCAAAGGTGGAAGCGCCGGACGGAATGGGCAAGAATGCCTCTGCTATCCCCTCGCGATCGACCTCCGAATCTCCGAGTCCGGAGAATATGTCCTTGCAGACGCCGAAAACCGCCATCTTCCCGGCGACCGATACTTATCCCGAAGGCATCATTCGATTCCAATCCACAGTTAATGTGGAAGGTCATACCCGGTCACCAAGCGACCTCAATGGCCCTGACGCAGAACGACTGACAAAACGTACCAAGGAAATCCACGGATCCTTACCTATCTAAGTATGTGGCTGCGCGACATGTAATGCGCGATGCACTGTAGACCCTACGTGTTCCATTATATGCGATAGATGTTTTATTACAGGATTTAATTGTTCGTCGCGTCATCTAGCATGCTGGAGTAGTCGAGAAAATTAAGATTATGCAGGATGTATACCAAAACGTTGGCCAAATGTGGAATGCGTGTGAATACGATCATACGCTACTATGTTGACATGACAAAAAGTATCCCGCATTCGTTCTCTAAGGTACAAGCGTATGGGTGTTCTTATCCGCGCTTTTGCATTCCGTCGAAGAAATCTTTCAACTCCACCGCTCCTGCAACTACGTCCGCCTCACACTTGTTACTCACTTTTGCTCCTCTGCCCTTAGTGTTCTGTACACTAATTGATTGTACAGCGCGCCCCGTCGACTCATGCCAGCAGCGAGGCGCCAATAATACAAGGGCAGTTGCCTATGGTGGCACTTCATCGGGTCAGACGCACGCATATTCTCGATATGTTACTATACAGGGAGACATACAAAATTGCTCTTCCGTTGCTGCAGAAGAAGATGTAACAGGCATCAGCGACGACGAGTACGTGCCATGCACGTACGTACATGCACGGAAGAGCAGGGAAAGAAGGAGAGAAGGAGACAAGCAGGGTAAGGAAGCCCGTGTCACGTGATCTGACTATAATTGTATTCACATTAAGAGGAATTAAGAGAAATGGCTGGGTAAATGAAAGGAGGGCAGGTAGAATTTAGCCTCAACATCCATTGACCTATTTCGTCTTGTTCCCTCGATATCGCTCTCATATCCTGCGATCCGCAATCCACAAAATCAAGGATTGAGCTCTCCTTCTCCTCCGTTGATTCGAAATCTCCTTGTCTTCGCCGTCCGTCTAAGTCACAAGACAGCCAGCGTCACCACCATTCACCAAACTCCCTTCTTTGGATTCATCGATTCATCCAGTAACTGGCTTGCTCAGAATCTGTATCAACGTCTCCGATATCTCGACCATCCCATCAACTTAAAGATTCACCCACCATGTCGGCTCATCTAGACAAACTGCATGCCAGTGAACATGCCTTGCAGATCAACAAAGGGAACACATCCGAACAAGGCTCGACGCCGATCTCGACCCCTCGCAAACGGCAAAAAACAGTAGATCTGGGCCTGGAAGGAGGTACAGGTTTGATGACACCACCTGATAGCCGGCACAAGCGATCAGCTCGAAAGTCCAACGAGAGACCGCAAGAAATCCACGTAGATGATGAAGGCCGGGCAGGAACTGATAGATCAGCCAAGCGACGTCGAGTCAACCCTAATGTACCAGCACCGAATCCTCCTTCAGCTCCTTTTCCGACTCCAAGAAAGATCATATTGCGAGTCCGAAACCCGGCGGAGTTTGCCACTCCTCCACCCACCCCGTCGACAAAGGCTTTGGACAGTAGGAATACCCAGGAGTTTCCGCTCACACCAGAATCATCCAGTAAACAACGGAAAACCGAATTCGACGACCTAACACCATGGAAGAAGGTCGACGCCCTTCCTCCGCATCTGGCGAATCTTCTGGCTCTTCACAAGTCTTTCGATCTCGCACTCTCCCTGCATGTGGCGACACACCCTCCCGTCCTTCCCCCTTTGGAGGCTTCCCTTCTACAAGCTCACGAATACGGTTTGAAATCTCTCGATGTGGACCTCGACGCTTTGACGAATTACGTTGCACTCAAACCGATGGTGGAAAAGTCGTGCGGAAAGCGATTTGGTCTATCGGAACTCAAGCGACTGATGTGGCTTTGGCAATGGACTGGGGAGGACGAAGGGGAAGGTGCCGCTACCAGTAAACCCATGGGGGGTCTCGACAGCAGCCCATTCCTGGACGAATGTGTCGAATTCGCACCTAGACGCCTGACAACAAGCAGGAGCAGAGCAGGCAACCTGATGTCCTGTTACAACGTGACTCCAACCCGAACTATCGATACCGCTACATCCCGACGTGTACATACTTACGGTTTCGGTATCCGCATCACATTGACTCCCCGCGAAGCCGCTTCTGCATGCAATACAATCCACAGCATGAACGACTCCTTTGGAAATGCGGGAAAGGCCGTTGGTGCAGTAGCCAGATGGAGTGCTGGTAGTGAAGCAAGGTGCAAGGAGGTTGAACGTCGTCTTTGGGCTTGGGTAGACAAGAACTCTAAAATCGAAAGCGAGGTAAGTAAATGTATGATAGCACTTCTGTTTCAAGTTGCTAACTCCTCTTTCTACAGATTCGTGGGTCGACCTTGGCATATCCTTCCTCCCCCACTGCCTCTGCAGACGTGGAATCAAAAGTTCCGCATGTGCCATGTGCGGCCCTACCACAGCTTCAGCAGGCTGTAGGCAATCTTATGCCGGCTTTCAACCTCGCTGCTTCTGCTGCCGCAGATCCTGGTTCGCCTTCCCGCCGTCTTCCTTTGGCCAACAACAAAAGCAGTCCTTTGTCTTCCCTGAAAAACGCAGCTCCAGGTCTACTCCCACCACCGGCATTTCGATCAGTCAATCAGAGACTGCACGCGGTCGCAGGGAACGTCCAGTCGGGTTTGCCTACTCTGAAAGACGATTTACAGTTACCTTCGCGAGGCGGTCCACTGAAAGGAGACATTAACGAAGATGTTTTCGGGCCTGTACTTATGATTCCCAAGGAGACGAAAGTGACAGCAGCTGGTTCTGCTGAAGCACGTCAGCAGGCTCTGTATGATAGGGTAAGTTCTTCTAGGTACTACGGTTGTCTGGTCACTACTGATTTGTTTTCCCTTTCCGGCAGATCAAAGCTCGTGCCAATAAAGACGTCAACATCTCGTCTTCCCGGCCTGTCATTAGAGGCGGACGTCTGGGAATGGACAACATGTCGGCCTCTCAAACACAAGACGAGCTAAAACGACGAAGTACGCTCAGTCGTCTAGAGGGTGTTGCTGAAGCTGTTTGGATGTGAGTATTCGTGAGCTCGAATACGGTATTGCTGGAGTTGACGAGCTAATCTTCCCCCTCTAAACAGGTTCTTCTCGCTGTCGCCGAGTAATACTGCTTCCATGAGCAGTCCTGGGTCATCGCCTCGAGCTAAGCGAAGGGCGTTCCCTGTATCGGAGGTAGTCGATGTTGTTGTGAAAAGCTCAAAGACTCCGATTTCAGGTCGTACGTATTCATCCTTTTACGATATATCGTCGGAGTCAAAATCTGACATTGCTTACGTCTTTGAATACAGCTGAAGCGTATGATTCGCTCATCTTGTTGACCAAGTTGTGTCCCAGTTTTCTCGTCTTGCGCACTATCGCCAAACAGGAATGGCTGGAAATGCCTGCTACAGCACATACTATCAGCTCCCCTGGCAGTCGCCTCAACCTTGCAGGCCCGTCCAGTCCTGGGAAGGTTGTGATGCGTGGTGGCGGAGGTAGCTTGCGAGAAGTTCGGGAACGAATTAGACGGGAGCTAGGCGACATGTAATTGTGCTCGGCACATATGGCTGCGAGATCTCTGGGTAGAGCGTTGTATATCGTTAAAAATTAAGTTGTAAATAAGGTAGCGTGGCACTCGGTAGTGTCGCAGAGAGACGGCTAGTATGTCATAACAGCCATCTCCACGCAAGTATCCAAATTTGTTCACACGTAGTAGTGCAATTGAATGCGGTTTTACAAGGTATATCGTTACTGGGACGCTCTTACCAAGATATTCTGCACCCGTTTGTTCAAGACCTGCACATCATCATGATGTCTTTGAAGATTGAAGAGCGGTAGCTGCCCTAACCAGACTGACTAGCAGTGTCTGGTATTCCCAGCCAAGCGCCTCAGCTGCCATCCCTACGAGTGAAGTCTGATTATTTCGGCCTGGTCTACCCGGCCCTGTCGCGTTCTGGCACATACCAAAGTTAGATGACCGGTGTCAGCGTGGTATACGTCCCTCGCCTTGATTGACTTACGGGCTTCATGTTGATATCGAACAACTTGAATTCGCCATCCCTGTTTCTCCGACAATCGATCCTTGCAACGCTCCGGGTCCCCATGATCTGTCCAGCCCGCCGGACCCGTTTTTCTACCTTTTCATATTGTTTGCGATCCTTCTCGTACTGTTCGGGTGTGATCGCGGCGGAGTTCTCGGCAACGGCTTGCACACCGTTGTATGGAGTGATGTCATTGACATGCTGCGACCGAATTACTATGGGCAGAGTCCACTGAGTCGGCTGCTTTCCCACGGGTGCCTGTTTGGTTCGGATAGATCAACACCATGGTGAACTATCGGAAACATTGCTGGATCCTGCTCATGGAGACTTACATCGAATTCCCCTGGCGGCATGATTGCTATCGTAATTTCTTCTCCATTCAGAAACTCTTCGGCCAAGATTTCTGGACACTCGGCGAAAAGGGTCGCTGCATGATCCCGCACCGATCGAATGTCATGTATCACCGCCACTCCATGAGAGCCTCTTCCCCTGATAGGCTGTACGAATGAATAGGGGTCAGACTCAATACTGCTTGTATTTACGAAGCCGGACTGACCTTCAAGACACATGGGAGGCCGAGCTCTTGCTCAATCCGTTGCATAGCTGCATTAAAGCCTTCCGGTGTACGAATGCTTTCTTTCGAAAGTACGAGACTCTTTGGAAACCCATTGGCGAGAAGCTTCGTGTCATCTGTCTGTGCCAACCATGGATTCACGACTGCTTTGTCGTCATAGTCTTCCGCATGTTCGGGAAGTTGCCCGATGTATTTGATGGATGATCTGACACCGGTTGAACCCGCCAGGTCAGCTTTCAAGAGCGTGAACAGAGGGTGCTCGCGATGTAGAACGGTGTTCATCCAAAGAGTGTCGGCTCCGCGAGCAATGGCGGCTCTGATGCCATCCGCCGTATCCGGAACTGTATCGGGAGTAGTTTTAGTGAACTAGCAGAGAGACGCAAGGCTTTTCAACAGGAACGCTTCACTTACAGCTCCAAGCCGCATCGTCAGTGGCCGACGGCAATACTTCTTGATCCTCACTGGGCAAAACAACCTCGACCCTTGTAGCGTTGTCGGGGGAATGCTTGAGTGAGCTGAGTGCGAAAGCGATATCGGCACAAGAATCTCTATAGCCTCCCGGTTTGGCTGGCTTTGCAACTCCTCCGAAGGATGGCGGAGTGGTAGCCTACACAGTGGCCACGATTAGAACGTTATATCTCTGGCTACTTCTTTGTAGACTGGCATACCTGGTAAAAGACCGCTACTTTACAGGTGATGGGTGCCAAGGTCGACATCCTTGCGGCTCTGCTGCAAGAGTATTGGAACGCTTTGGTCGATATCGAGAATGGGAACATCATTGAGGTAGGTAGTGGATGCGCCGGTCACAGCCTTTGTGATACTTTGTCTGAAGCATTGCTTGTATGCCTGTTAGAATGGACGACTGCACTCAGAAGCTAACATAACTCAGAGCACTCTGCTTCGGATTGCTCTTCGGCCACCTACCCGGCCGCTCATATCCGATAATTCATCGTCCGCTTCAACGCCGTTATACAGCAGCTTATTTATATACAGCATATAGTTTTCGGGTTGTATCTGGAGCTGTGGCTGGACAGCGATCAGGGCGTGCCTACGATTCGACGATCCATGAATGCATTCGAAGAGCTGTTCAAGTATACAACAACGGGTCGTCTTTTCTGGCCAATTAAACATACATTCGTATAATACAGAACCCTTGAACAGCTGTCTTCAGTCTCTGATGTCATCGGCATTCGGCTTTATCTGTGGCTTCGACTATGAAGGATGTTACGTGGAGCTGCACGGCCGACTGTCTGGTACGCATACTGAAGTCTTGCGCATCCATCACCGAGACATGTTATAATTGCACGCGCAACTTGTTTGTTCACATCACAAGCTCCGTTCTACAACGACGACCCACAATCCTCGATCCATACCGATATACCCGTACTTTCTCCAGTCTTCACTGCTTGAGCACTCCGGTACGCCTCCAGCTCGCTTTCAAGCTTCCGTAGGACTTCTTCTCCCTCTACCAGTTGTCCAAAGACAAAGTACTTTCCGTCCAGCTTTTTTGCGGCTTCCGGTGAACCAGCCTGAACGAGACAGATGAAGAACTGGCTGGTGGATGAGTTTTTCGCAGAACCAGATGCCATAGATAGCGTGCCGTAGGCGTGCTTGGTATATGGTGACTTCGGGTCCGTCATGGCTCCTCCGACTGGACCAAGTACGTCGCGTCAGTGCAGGTTAAACGGGAGGTTGATAGGAAAAGATACTCACAGACGCTCTCGCCTCCGCTACCGTCAAACCTGGTCACGTCTCCGCCTTGGAGCACAAACTTTGGCACATAACGATGAATCGGAGTGCCCTTGTAGCAGAGTGCCTTTTTGTTGAATCCGTGTCCTGATGTGCCAGTACAAAGTGCCTCGAAGTTCTGCACAAACTTAGCAAAGTCTGGAAAGGGTAGGGTATGTAAGCTCCCCGTGCGAAAGATAATGGCGATGACAGGTCAGAAGCTTACTTGGCTTGTCGGAAAGCTCAAACACAAGTCGTCCGATAACAAGAGATTCCGGTTCATCGATCAGGCATGTCTTCCCAGGCTAGCTTTACCACCCGACCCAAGAGATTAGCTGCACGGATAATGTCCAGCCCGCGATATTTCACTTACATTCTCTCCCTCGTACATACTCTGCACAGTTTCCTTTTGTACCTCGTCTAACTCGAGCATGGTAACCGGAAGGCCATAATTCGAGGCGTTCTTGCTAAGCCAATCGGTTACTTCTTGATGCGCCTTCACAGCGCTGGAGTACGCGGTTGAATCGCCTCTTGCTATCGACAAGTAAACTCTGGTCGGAGCCATATTGGCGAGGCGAGGATGTAGTCGAGGAACATGAGTTGTCGTTGCGTGTCACTCCTTGTTCACTGTTGTAGGAGCTGTTGTAGGTCATTCCGACAAATTGGAGCCCCGAGCCTTTATTGGCCAATTAGCGGGCCGCTTTCTTCCTTGTTCCGGCAACAGGCAGCGCGTGTCGATCGCACCATCGCACCGTCGACATTCGACACCTCGACGCTCTCGTCGACGCATCCTGGACTACCACTTCAATAATAATATGACCGATGCTCTACCTGGTGCCGCCCTTCATCGCTTGAAACCAACCAGCATCATGTCAGGGTTGCAAGCAATCATGGGATTTTTGGCTCCACCTCCATTCGTATTCGAAGAGAACTACTCTGGTTACGAATTTCGATGGAAAAACTTGGCCTTTAGACCCGCGTAAGCATCTTTTGCTTTCACTACAAGTGCTACTTGTTAATTATGACTGGTCATTATAGCATGTTCGTCAAGGAGGGCTTGATTTTGTGCATCGTCGCTCTTCTCTTGGTCGCCTACTACCTGGGCAAGTCCATGAACCAGAGACGAGCCAAGGCATGGTACGTCTTTTGTCTGATTCTTTGTTTTTGGGGTTCTTACTGATTGTGCTTGTGTAGGTGGAAGATCTTCCACGACCAATACTCGCCTCAATTCAAGGCCATGTCGCCTCTCCCTTCCCAGCCATTAATCAGCAACGGTCCCGCGACCTACCTTCACTACCTTACCGGTCGACGAAACCTTCTCTCTCTCCACATGGCTCTCAACCTCTTGCCGCGACACAACTTTATCCAGCTCATCCAGGATCTCGTTTTCAGTGTCATCGACCCTGTTTCTCAATCAGCTGAAGACGAGATCGTGCTTGACTTTACCCTTGGTGAAAACGGAAAGGGCCAGTTGGGTGAAGGTCCTGGTGTCTGGGCTGCTGTAGACAAGAGTGGAGTTCTTACCAGTATCAGGAAGCAGCGATGGGATGTTGTCAGTATCTGCGCGGTGTGTCGGAAGCTCGAAGCCAGCTAACTCGATCCTTGCTCTCCTCAGACGTTCACCAAGGCCGCTGAATACCCCACACTTCCCAACACCCACATGGTGCTGACTGAAACGGCAGACTCGTCCGACTTCATCCTCAAGGCAAGCAACATCGGCCTTATTGAAGCGCTCAAGGATCCGCGAACCGCGAAATGGTTCAAGAGTCTGGTCGTACGTCTTGTTCTGCTATTCTACGGTATTCATGTGCATCTCATCACTGCATCCTGGCATCTAGATTACTGATCAGCCTTCGAAGCGACCCTCCAAGGGACCTGTTGCTGAGGGAGCCAAGTCTCGTCATTTGATCTTGACATTGCGACTTCCCGCTGAGAGCCAGATGCAGGAAGCTACTCCGTGGATCCAGATCGCTTTGAACTTGGTCGACATGATGGCGAAGAATTCTGTGAAACCCGAGGTACGCTACTCCCCGAATCCCGTTCAATTTGCAGAAACGTGCTCACCCTCATGCTCTTCTGATAGACCACTCGAAAATTGAAGAAAGTTCGAGCTGATGTTGATCAGGAGTTGGCTAGGGAGTACCAGCGAGAGGTACAGGAGGAGACCGGTGAGACGGAAGAGGAGAAGCGGGCTGCCAAGAGGCGAGCTGAGGAGAAGAGAAGGGCGTTGTTGAGTCCCGAGGAGCAGCGACGAGTGAGTTGTCCTTGCGTCTAGAAAGGAGACATTTGCTAAACAAGAGACTTCTGCGCCAGCTCGAGGAGAAGGAGAGGAAGAAGGCGCAGAAGAAGGTCCAGGGGCGAACCACCCGTCGTTAAAAGCATGCGAAGCTCCATGGGAGTTGATAAAGTGAAGGTCCTGAAACCGGGCGGGACGTACGCGCAAAAAAGGGTCGATGGTGTCAAGTTCATCCGATTGTATCGACGAATGGCACAACCCCGGCTAATATATCTTGGGAGTATGAAGTTATGACATTGACATTTTTGGTTGACTTCCTCAGGCCGTCACATCACTCGTATAGCATTAACTGGCATATTTACTGCAGATTGAGTTTCGTGTTTCAGGATCCACATGGGAGGGATGATGATCCGCGTTATGACGTAAGCGCGTATTCACTATTCGCGCTGATCGCCACCCTTCCCATCAGGTTGACCGCTTCTCGTCTGTCATGCTGGCTGGTACTGGGAAACAAGTGCTAATATAATAATACTTCGGCCTTCCTCTAATACATACTCACCCTCGACATCACACCACCATCTCGTTCACTCGCTCAATAAACACATCACCACACTCGTCAACCATCAACATGCAGACTGCACTCCTATCAGGGCCTTATGACTCTGGATTCGCTGGACCGGCTGGAGGGCAGGTCGACTTTACAGCATCTCCTATCGACGAAAATGGCTTCAGAGAAGGACCAGAGTTGATGAAGCGACTTGAAGAGTATATTGCTTTGCAAGGAGGGTCTGCACTACCTGCTGCAAGCAAGGAGGCGGCTCTGAATGTCGTTCGAAAGTTTATCGAATTTCACAAGGGAAACGAAAACTGGGGCGTTTACGAGAGCAGGTGTTTCCTGAAGAATACTTTGACTGGTAGGTTCCTGCCCTGCATTACAATCGGCGCGTATCGACCTCTGACCGTCATTCGTCATCCTCTCACAGAACGCATGTGCGACTTCTTCTCGTACACTATCGAATTCGGGAAAAGGCTCGATGCGAACAAGGCATACATGACCTATGTTGCTGCCAAACAACTCTTCCTCGACATCTTCTTCGTCGGCACTGTTCTTGCTGGCTTGAATCAAGAGGAGTCTGCTTCGCTTTTCCTAGAACTCAATGCTGTAAGTACTCGTGATCATCGAGGGCTGTCTGTTCATCGCATCACACGCTGACTCGGCTTCTGGATATCACAGATGCTCGATTACAAGAGGAACCAGAGGCATCTCAAGCTAGGTGATGGACCGGTGCATATCGAATTTACGCCCTATGCCACGTAAGTCTAGTCACTCAGCAGATATACGGAAGTGCTCTGTATCGCACACTTACAAAGCACACCAACCGCCTTTTCCTTTCCCCATAAATGATCATTCCTACTTAGAGATATACTCGGCGAGTACCCACCCGACCTTAGTTCCCTGCGAATGAGGACCAAAGTCCCTCGAGTCACCAAGAAGCTCATCGAAAAGATGCGAGCGGAAGGGCTTCTTTAAAGTAGGCGGCGGTTTCATCCTTGCATTTGCTTCGACCTTTTCGATATCGCTTTCGACAGGAGAAGGATGTGCTTACAAACTCTGTACGCGTTTCCGGGTTGGCAGAAGGTCTGGATGGCAGAGAAAGAAAGAAAGGAAAGGCTTTGCATTCAGTTCCGGAGACCGTTGATGAACGATATCGCGGTCTATTGTGTTATTCAAGCTCGCTGATGACGCCTCGTTGTAAATGCAAGGAAAGCTACTATCCATGCAATGGCTATGCGCGAATCAAAAGAGCTATTTTGCGTAGGAGTCATAATAACCCCTATAGCAGTATCGCTGGATGTTGTCCGTCCGAAAATGTTCCGAGAGGGGTCCTTTGGAATCGCCACCTTATGCGCCCGACACGCGCTATATCACGATCGCAGGCCAAGTATAAGAAAGCATCATCACAAAGCATTCGACTTTCATTATCATCATCCTCACGCCGCTACCCTGCATCACCACCTTCGCAACAACCTTGTTCGCCGCTCGACACGCAAAAACCTCCTAGCTTCTATCGCAAAAACGCTGCTGTTGCTGCCGGCATCAACTCCCAGCACAGATCCCGTCGCACATCACCCCCTATCGAAACTTGACTAAACATGCCTCACAGAAGAGATGGATTCGACGGCCCTGCCTTTCCTAAAGTGGACTACACTGGGACACCATGCTACGCGATGGAACAAGACCTCGTCAAATAGCTGAAGTCTCTCCTGCAAGCCAGACTTATGTCTTTGGAAAGCAAGGCTTTGTTGCGTACCGAATGGGATCTGATATTTACATCATCGGGACGTTTCTCGGGGGAATGACGAAGACTGAGTCTGCAGGCTTGTATCGTGCACGTATGGGTGTAAGCTCACTTGGCATAATACTGGATGAATGGATTCACTGATTGACTGCGTTTAATTCCGCTTCGAATACATGCTGATGTACAAGAAAGAACAAAGGAGGTTCAAGTATCGCCAAGAATCTAAACAGGCTAAGATCGAGATGTTCCGGTAAGTTAAAATGTTACTCCATCGTTGAGAGGATGAAGGGGTATTCTGTGAGACTCACCTTCTACGTCCTATGCACCACTCGGTCTCTTAGAGATGACTATGAAGCAGCTCCAGCACGATGTACCACTATCCATCCCAAACGCAACGATGACCTAACGTTTTCTTCAAACGAGAGTGAAGACTGGATCTACTCTACCGATGATTCCGACCTCGAAGACGATTCGAACGACGAAGACATGCCTGGTACCGAGAAAGAGAGTGATGGTGGTTCTACCAAAGACGATGGATCGAAGATGGAGGACGACAACAAGGACATCGAAAAGGAAAGTCACTCCTCCCAGTAGTTGAATCGCTGAAACTGCTGCTAGACACGAACGATCTCGACGTTCGACTTTGAATCGACACAGAATTCCTGCCACCACTAATCCACAAACACAACAGGGTGCACCTTGCGCCGAAAGTGGATAGACCGTTTCCCGAATGCCGACATTCGTTGATCTCGTTATTGCAACAACTATTATCATATTCAGCTTCCTCCGATTTACCGACGCGACATATGCTTACAGGCTTCTCGGCCCATACAAGAACGTCGTACCGCCTCTCTGTTCCAACCAGCTATTAAACCCTTGCTATGGATTTTCCATTCTGTTTTCTCCGGGTCGAGGTTGAACACGGTCACTCTCTGAGCCACATACGAGCATTCCAGTTGTAGTGGTTTAACGACATTCGTCCAGGTTTTGCAATCGTCTAGCTTCCTGCCTCCTTGTTCGCTTCATCGGTAACGAAAGGACGAAGGTGACGCACCGGCCGGTGGTCCCTCCTCCTGAAGCCTTCTTCGTTGCAAAGTCCGCTAGGGGTTCCGTTCTGGTCCTCATGCTAGTAGCTGGCAAGCGTTTCGAGCTGTCCTTGAGGCAACTTGAAAAGACATGCCCTTGGATGGAGCTGTTTAACCTCCTGAACGGTCATGCAATTGACGAGATCCTGACTGATGCGGCTGATGATCAGCTTTGTTGAACGATCGAGATGATACGTACAAGAGGCACAGTCCAAAGTGCACCTTGTTTCAGCACTGTTTCAGGGTAAGGAGGATCGTATACGTATCTCCTTTTTCGGAGAACGAGACGCCTAGAACATCAGATGGCCATTGTGCTGGAACAGTCATTTGAATCGTTCATGAGAATCTGAGAAATTTCGACCTGCCGTTGCTACAGCTGTTGAGCTGTTGCTACTTGTCGATCGTTCTCGAATGAGTGTCCGATGAGCGACAAGCCGATACTCCGTCGTTATGTCAGCAAGGTCGTCAGTACCTCTGGCTCTGTAACAAAAACGGACTGGCGGAGATAGAGAAAAATCGCATTACAGACTCCGAGCCTGTCCCGAGGTTCGAGGTTCGCAACCGGATTTGCCTCCTTCGAAGCAGAAATGAGGCCCAAGACCATGTGATTTATTCCGCCCAGCCAGTCAGATAGCCAGTCTTCCTAGTACCTCTGACACTTCATACAAAAGCCCGGCCCAGTTTTTAGACAAATCAGGGGTTTTGCTCGAGGGAAAATAACGATTCCCCGGCCCCAGATTTGGACAAATTCGCCTTTTTTGGAATCATCGAATTTGCTCCTCGGCCCCAGATTTGGACAAATCAGGTGATATTCCAGAGCAAAATCGATTTTCCCAGCAGACGGATTTCTGTTTGTTTTTCTTTCCTCGGAGATTCTCTATTGACAGCTCGCGGGCGGCCGGCCGAAGGTCGGACGCCCAAAAATCCCCGGCCCCAAATTGGCCAAATCTGGCTTTTGTAGAGGCAAAAAGTTTGGACAAATCGGCCCAAAAAAGGTTGTTTTTCAGGCATTTTGGGGCCGGGGATCGGCCGAGTGTCAGAGGTACTGTCTTCCTTCCTCCAGCAGCTCCTCCAGAGCAGCCTTTCCTGCCCCGCGCGTTTCGCGTTTCAGAATTCACCCAAAGGGGATTTTCCGCGTTCTAGAAGCCTTCGAGAGGGGTTATAACGGTGTAACTGGCTGCGGAAGTCGGACTAATCGATCTAGATCAGACCTTTCATGTTCGTTTATTTGTTTTGATGATCGACCAAAATACCTTTGCTCGGGTACTTTGCAGGTATATAATATGACTGCCTTGAATGATATTTGCCACTTGCCTTGATTGATTTTTCACCTCACCTTCCCTTTCCGGACCTTCAAGTCAAATTGCGCTGCGCGTATTGCCTCAAGACCACCTTTCTCTTCGTTGACTCTCGGTACACATACCGGCAACCTTTTCGTCTCTTCGTTAATCTTCGACTTTGCGATCTCGACTGCCTCAAACCCGGTCACTAGCATCATCAAGAGCGACCTGTATCTCCGCTGTAACGAGCAACCGTTTTAGATCAAGCTTCAACCACATTCGTTCCCACACACAAAACACTCGTTGTCCTGAACTTTACCCTTGTCCTCCTTTCGCGTTCGAGAACATCAGCACGACTTCGATAGTCGCGCATGATGTTTACCAACTTCCGGTTCGCAGCTGCTGCAACAATTGCATCCCTTGCCGCGTTTCCTCACGTTGTTGAAGCAGGAGCATCGGCGTGGCACTTTGATTACATCAACTACCTCATCAATACTCGACTGGACCCTATTGTGTCACCGGACAAGCCATCAGGACACGCACACTCGATCTATGGTGGTAGCAATTTCGCCAGCTCATATAGCTACAAGAATTCGGTAGCCTCGAACTGTTCGACGATCTTTGCACAACACGATAAAGGGAATTATTGGTGAGTAGGATGTCCGGTGCCGCACTCGTCGGAAAGGTCCATTCGCGATGTCCTGTGTTCACTTTGCTTCTTGTTATTAAACAGGGCACCGCTCCTGTATGCCACCGAGGACGACGCGAATGCTCCAATCAACAAGTACACCGTCGTTCGCTCCAACCAACGATACTACGCCTTCCTGGATCGAGCTATCGAAGATGAGCCGGTCGAGGCTCCTCCCGAGGGGTTGAGGTTCATAGTTGGCAACATGAGCGCGAAATCATACGAAGAGACCGGAGTACCCTTGGAAGCTCTAATCTAGTCAGTCTGCGCGCGATATATCATGACTTGGATGACCTGACCTGTCCACGTACTGATGTCATATGTCGTGTTTGTAGTACCTGCCAAACCGCGGGTGCGGATATCAGTACCAACGTTTTATCGGACAACTTCAACTTTGACAGACACTGTCCGGAACTCAAAGTCGAATTACGCTCTCCGTCATGTTGGGACGGCGTAAACCTGTATTCGAAGAATAATTCACACATGGCTTACCCGCTACAAATTCTATACGGGCGTGAGTTGACGCCTTGCTGAAGTTGACGTGTGTGATCTTACCGACTGACTGCAATGCCCTCCCCAGCGTGTCCCTTCGACCATCCTCACCGGATACCCGCGTTCATGTTCGAATGGACGTTCAAGGTCGGCGAAGTCTTACCTGCAGGGAAATCTTTCAAGGACCACTTTATCTGGGCTTCGGGCGATACTACAGGCTATGGGTTCCATGCCGATTTCACTATGGGTCAGTAAACTCGCATCTGCACTCACGTAGATACAAGCTTGGCATTTTGTGCTGATCACCAGTCGCTTGCACAGGCTGGGACCGAGACGTTCTTACAAAGGCGTTGAATGATCCCGCTTGTCTGCCCGGCCACTCTATGTAAGTGATCCTCGACTCAAGGCTACAGAGGGTGAATACACTAAGCATCTTGTGTGATTAGACCGGCAGAAGAATGTCCTTCATTAGGCATCGACAAGGAAGCCGACATTGAAAGGGCGCGAGCCTGCAAGCCTGCGAATGGGCATGTTGAAGAAGCTGGAACTACTTGGAAGGACACGGTCGACAAACTCCCTGGTTGCAATCTGCCATGTAAGCGAACAGTCAGAAAGGTTTCCGCTATTTTCAAATTCATCGCTTTCCTTGCTCTTAGGGAAATCGGGACCGAAGCCTACCTGTTCCGAGGCACCACCGATGCTCAATATCCAGTCGTTCCTGGGTGTTACGGCCGACCCTCTCATAGTACCAGATCTGGGCAGAGATGTCAAAGCTGCTGGAGCCCCGAAAGACGTCTGGGAACGTGTTGGATGCCTCGACGAGTATGTCTTGGATCTCGGCAACAAGACAGGATGGCACGAGTACAACACCATGACAAACGAGCGATGTCACGACTTCTGTGCAGAGATTGGCTCTCCGTATGCTGCGACTGTGCGTGACAAGATTTTGGCGTTATTCACACGCAGACTGTTGACACCTCTCTTTACCTGATAGTATTCAAGCAGCCGGTGCCGATGCGCCCTCAAGATGAACACCGGCTCGTACCGTTTGGATGACAAGAAATGTGCGGAGAAATGTAGTGGTAAGCATCAAGTGCAGTCGTCATCTAAGCCGAGATGATTGTCACATACTCACCGCCGTCCACCTGATTTTCTGTACATAGGCGACAGCAACAACTGCGGAGGGACAGGATACAATCTATTCCACAACGCCTCTGTTGCAATCCAAGGTCCTAAACAACCAAACGAATCGGACAAGTCGTATCGAGGCTGCTACACTGACACTTCGATTGTCGGAAATCGAAGCCCGGAGCACGAGAACATCGATACATGTCGAGCTCACTGCAAAGGATTCAAGTACTTTGGTGTCGCGGATGGCAAATACTGTGACTGCTCGAACGAAATTCTCGCGCCGCAAGGCATTGAAACTCGGGTCCCTGATTACCTCTGTATGCTGTCTTCGACTACGAGTTTCTCGCTTGTTGGTTGCAAGGAACTGATGACGTTTAACTTTATTGCCTTTTCTTTAGGCTCATCTCCTTGTGACACAAAGACTCAGCAGATGTGTGGGGGCAACCCTTACGGAACGTTCTACCAGTCCGTTTACATGGTGTACGTAGTGAAAGGCTGTTCAACGGGAACCTACCGGAATTGATCTGTTGCATTTCACTACCTCAAACAGGAATGGAACTTTCGAGCCCAAGCCTGCTGCTAACGTTGCCTCTACCGGCTTCAGTAGTGTGCCAACCACTTCTGGGGGCTCAGTAGAGACTGGACCAGCCGTCGTTGGCAATGCCGTACAATTGGCTGTCGCCACTACCTCACACGCCAACGCTGCATCTTCGGCAACTGGAGGTGTCGCAACGGCAAGACTACCAGGCGTCAACAACATGGCGATTGACACTGACAACGAACTTGGGTCGAGGTTGGGCTCGGTTATTGCTCAGAGTACCGACGCTCCTACCCGCGCATCCTCATCGCATCGACAACATCACTATACCCCATGTGCCGTAGTAACGAAAACCGTGACAGTAACCGTCAAAGCTAGCGATGCCGGCCAGCGTCATCTCCAGCGACGAAGCCGACAACACATGTTTGACACCCTTACTTAGCTTGATTAGCTTGATGCTTCCTTGACGACCTTAACGAGCGAGACAATTCCGGTTTTCAATTTGCATTAGTTGTGTTTTGTTTGTATCGAGGGTAAAACCTTGACGCCCGATTCTTCAGTGTTGAATCGCGGTTGTGTAGTTTACGTGATCTGCCATTCGGTTCATATGCATTATCGATCAATACTGAGTCCCTTTTGTGGCCCAAATATCAATGACAGTTGATGGGAAAATGATGCTATAGTCGATCTGCTTGAGATCCGCTAGTCCACATATCTATATCTCGGTAGTCTCGATCTCCTCCTCAGTGACAGCGAAGGTGAATTCTCCCGTTTGTTCTGCATTCAGCTGTCCCGGCGATCTAACTAGACCTCTTAACTTGGCACTCAACCTCGCTTGCTCCCTCTTGTCTCCTTCACCTCCTTTACGCAGAACATCATACAGTATAACGTCCGGGCGCATTTGTCGCATATGCGTGTGAAGCGGCAAAAGAGTGATTTGAGCCGTCAAAGGCCAGTAGGGATTCGCGTTGTGTTGTGCTCCCAGTGGAGTCCCATAAGCGGGATGTTGTTTCTTGACCGATTCGAATGGCGAAGGGAATGGAGCAGGAAGATGCTGAGCCCAGAAATGAGCTGTGGATACCGCTTGATTATTTTGTGAATCTGTGGGTTTCCAGATGGCTTGATTCGTCACGATGACGGCGCATCCTAGGTCTCGGCGAATACGGTCGATCCTCATCACTACATCATCCATTGTCACACCCTGCGATGATCTGATGCCGGCTTGTTGCTGTTGCTGAGGGTTGTTGGAGGCGCGTGTCTGTCTTTCCTTCAGCTTTTGTTCGCGCTGCCACCGAGCCTGCCAGAACCCATCTCCGATCCCATCAATGACCAAAAGACTCAGTTCGCGATCCGTCTGCCAAACTTGTTGAGGCAGAAAGGATAGTGTAGCTGCTAGCGGCGCATATGGAGAAACGATGTCAGACGCGGCGAATGAAGCGTTGGCGATGGGAAGTTTGAAAACGGTAAGCCGGGAGAGAGCGCTTTTCACAATCAGACGTGCGAGTTCGCCTTGTGATGCGGCGGAAAGCTGTAGTCCTGATGACGAGAGACAGTGGTCCACGTGTGATGTGATGAGTTTCGAGAGTCGTAGAACCGGTGAAGCGTGTGTACTAGGATGCACAAATATGACTGATTGCGCCTTCCCTCCCAAGGCAAGTTCCCGGATTTGTTTGTCTGCACCGCTAGTGAAGTCCTTTGCCGTATTCGAGAGATCGCTTTCCCGAAACCTTACTCGGGCCGGCAAGATGCTCGTCATCACCAGGAAGAGTACGAGCTGTGTCTTGCCGCCGCCGGACGGTCCTTGGATCTCGATGAGATCTCCATGATTCAGAGAGGAAGGCGTCACATGTGGGTCCGCAGTCGCTTCGGTGGCTAACTGGTTGTTGAGAAGTGTAGCATTGAAGGTATTCGTTCGAGCGTTCACTAGGTAGTCATCGAAGGCAGGAATGAAAGTTGGTCCGAGCGGCGAAGCTATCATGCCCAATGAATGAGCACGATGCAACGATGCATGTCACGCTTGACCAAGGCCTGCCCGTCATCCGGTACGTACTGGTGTATCTGACCGCGTTGAGGAGCTGAGAGACGGGAGGATCAGTGTGAAATAGACAACAGAAGAATTAGCAGTCCGGTTGAATGCACGGACCTGATGAGCTGATGTGCATTCTACTCTCGCTAACGCGTCGAGAGTTGCAGACATTGCGGGCTACTCGGTCTTGACGTCGGCATGCCCAGGTGCACGCGATGCGAAGGAATGCCAAGGTATTTGAAACAGCGGATAGTGTGCGAAGCCTAGGCTATACAACCCAACGGAGCGTGACAATGAAGAGTAGACGAGGAGGAGAAGGGAGACCCGTAAATAAATTAAAACGCAACAACTTTAGGATGACGAATCAGTACCCGATCTCCGATTGCGCAGCTTCAGAAGAAGAGTTGTTGTTACACTTCTCACAGAATACTTTGCACCAAGTGGAAGAAATGTTGCAAGTATATCCGACCTCGACAAGACTTCCTCGATTCAGAAGGAAGAGGGAATACTAGAGGCTCGGTCGACGTTACCCTTCAGTCTTTTTGGCCTCGGATAATGATGTTTCGAAATCAGCTCAAGCGGTTCCGCACGGGAGGTCCGCATCGGAGACAACTACACGTCAACACCCACACTCTGTTTGCACCAACACCACAAAATGTGACAGATCACCTGCAGTCATGTCAGCTCAAGCCGGAAAGTGTGGTTTTTTACCTGCTTCACCCTGAATTGCAGGATATATCATCGATCGTCACGTCTCTCCAGCAGTCTGCAAATCCCTCTATCGGCTCCATTGCGTTAAATCCACCACGGTCTTCAGACATCCCTACCGTCAGTATCGCAACCTTCACTCCAACAAAACCTCATGAAAAAGTTACCATCTTCCGCTCGGACTTGGTCGGCAGGCCGGACGCTCAAGTAGGGAAATGGCAACGAGATCCTATGCTACGCGATACCATGACGACAGCCAATGGGAAGAAGAACAAGAGGCAAGAAGATCGAAAAGGAGAGGAAGTCGGAGAGATGGAGAGGGTCATGCTCGGCTTGGGAGTCTCTGGTGGCTCTGGACATTCGGCGGGATCAGCAACGGATCATACGGTGGTGGGATGGGATGCATTATGGCGGAGCGGGAGAGATGTCGCTGAGCATGATGTGGATCAAACACCGCAAGAGTTGAAGGATATAACGTGAGTTGTCGGTTCGTCGGACAGACACATCTTCATGTAGCTGAGGGTCCCATCGCAGATCAATAGATTCAATGATACTTCTCGCAGATGGAACACCAGATGCCCTAATGCGAATGCTGAATCAACGCTACTTTGATGTCCAAAAGGTGAGAACATTGATCTCCGTCGTGTGGTATTGCCAACAGAAAGTTTGTTCTTGCAGCTCGGATTCGTAACATATCCAACTCCATTCTTGACGAATCGGCCTTTCACGCTCTTTCATAACAAGACCATCTTCGACCACGGCGCATTGGGCCTTGCGTTTTCAGGTATCGATCAGCCATTTGAGGGAGGCGTAGAGTACGAGGGGCTCGAACCCCTCGGAGAAATAGAAGAGATTGCGCAGTAGGTCTTGCTTTTCGCATTTTACTCTCACACTTGTTCACTAATAATTCCATGTGCGTTCCTGCTATGTAGAGCTCAAGGGAATCTCTTATTGCGCTTATCGCCATCTTCGACTTCGCCGATATCTATCACCAACCCTACTCAAGCGCTCATCAAGGCTATCAACACATACAGGGCATCGCTCACAGACGAGTCGTTGGAGTCTCAGCGTCCGGCTGAAGCCATGACTGCCGCTAAAGGCATTAGCATCGGGAAAGGAATGAAGGAAGAGGAGTATTACCTTGCGTTGTTCTCGAGAGATAGCACGGTGGTGAGTCAGGTGAGCGATATCAATGAAAATCATCGTTGAATCATCGACCTTTTGCTCCTGTAGCCATACCAAGTAGTGAAGATCATGTCAGGTGACCCATCGCATGGAGCCATATCGCTCGAAATGGAGGAGCCTTTATTGACAGGACAGAAAGTACAGGTGCGTATTGCCGCCTTTGACTGGGAAACCCCAAACTGACTTTGATTGGTCTTTGAAGTTCATGCATAAACCTTCAGCAGTCGAAGCGGAGTCTGCAGCATCCCCGTTGAGACCCAACGAGATTTCATTCTTCACTCTGCCCCAAGAAGAGTATACTAGCAAAACAGGTTCTGAAGAGCTGGTGAAAGAAGCGGTCAAGCCCGGGCTCGCAGTCGGCAGTGAGGGTGGGTTCTTCTTCACGGACACAGCAAAACAGGGAGCAAACCGCGTAGTGTCCGGCGTGTGTAAAGTGACCAACGCACGAGGGTATTTGCGTTTCCCCCCATCTGCGCGTCTACTCAGTGGTTCGGCTTAAGTGGCTAGGTACGAGCATGTATTTCTTTCTTTACAAAAAACTATGCGCAAACACTAGGCATGCATGAAACCCAATCCGTTACTACGGCAGAGTCTGGTAACCACCACGTCCGGGTGCACTACTCGGCACTGGATGTCCAACACCTGCATCTCGCTCGGGATCTTCATCAGCCGTACCCAGCCTGAATCCGCCAGACGCGGGGAAATTAACCGGGTCATCCCTCGGAGCTGCTGGCGCGCCTCCGAACGCTCCAGGCATTTGCCAAACTAAGAGCGCATAATCGATCAGAATATGTAACAGGAGGTCAAATGATGCATGTGTCAACTCACTGGTTTGACTGTTATTTCCGTTGTCGGCCGATCCGCCCAGGGTCTCTCCTCCTCCACTACGGAACGCATTCCTCGGATTCCTGACCATATCTCCAACGTGGCTCCACCTCAAGTCATCGCCTCTCTCCCTCAACGTTCTCATCCCGCTAAAGTATACAGCAATCTTCAACCCAATGAGCACCGCACCAAGGAGAAATCCGAATCCAGATGTCCGGCCCAGGAGTCTGAATGCGTCGATAAAGAACGACGAGAAAAGAATCATCAAGAACTGTTTCCATGATTCCGTTGAGGATGTTTGTTGATGGGCAATTATGCCAAAGAGAGCAATGGGTAGGTTGTAGCCTCCGATGCCATCATAAAAGGTGATGAGCGATAAGAGCTGCAGGATGACAAAGGCAGTCTGAGCATCAAAGCCCAGGTCGGCAGAAGAGACCGAACTTACAGCAGACCACCGCAGTAAGCTGACAGGCTCCTGAGAAGACAGTTGTTCGAAGGCGTTCATTGTTGTAGCCGCCAGCAAGAGTGTCCGACTCTGATGATGATATTCGGGAAAGTAATGGTATTGCGTTGGAGGCTGGAGGAAAGTTAGGGAGTAGAGAGGATATCATCATCAAAGCCACCCCTTTTCGTTCTGACAGCTCATCCGCCCTCGCGGTCCGTTCTCATTTTGCTTCCGAACTTCTTGTTTCAGTAGCGATCTGAACAGCGATCTGAACATGATAGCTAACACAATGCTAGCAATATGCCAATACCAATAATTGTACCTCCTGACAATGCCGAGACTGTACTTCTCATGAAGCACGTTTGAGCTGATCTCCAACGTCCACAGTATCCATCCTTCATCCGCTATCAACAGCTATTGCTGAGTACTGGACACACGAACCGGCACGTCCCGACTTGCCTACTAATTTCGACGAGGTGGAAAGACCGATGTAGAAAGAACAAAAGGCAGCTCCATCGATGGGATTGTCGGCTTGCAGCTGGCCGCGACGAAACCATTTAGATTCCCATCCGCCGAGCAGGCCATATCACCCAGAGGATCTCCCAGCGCCTCTCCTTAATCTCCCTCAAAATGCCATCATAAAATAAAGAAAAAACCGCAACCTTCCCAACACTAGTATGATACAACTACTGGCGTGGAGGCAAGTAATGTGGGGTGGGCGTCCGGACTGCTGCTAGTTGGTTTCCTCGACTTAAGATGACATCTCGACGTCACCCGACTTGGCCTTCTTGGCGGTTGACTTTCGCTCCAGGATGGCCTTTCGGTCAGCGTCAAGCTTCAATGAGGTGATGACAACGTTGGAAGGGTGGATACCGATTTGGACGGTGGCACCGTTGGATCGGTCCTTGGTCACTCGCTCAACGTGGATGACCCACTTCTTTCGGTAGACCTGCAGAATGTCGCGTGAGAACCCATCGCACTCTACCTGCCACGATAATTATTACTCACCTGGGTGACCTTGCCCTCCTTGCCCTTGTACTTTCCACGGACGATCAAAACTTCATCGTCTTTTCGGATGGGGATCGATCGGACCTGCAGAATAATTCGATACCGACCCAAACATCAACCTCCGATTCCAGACATCCTGTTTTCCCCGGATCCTCCCACTCACGTTGTGCTTGGCTCGCAATTCCTTGTTCAAGGAAGAGCTCATGATCTTTCGCTTCTCGCCGGAGGAGGCAGCGAAGTGAGCCTTTCGGGACTTTCGTCGGTCGTGAGCAATGACTAGAAGAATGGAAGAGGCGGGTGCGTCAGCCTAGATTCTACCTTGTGTGTTCGCACCAGGATCAACGAGGCCACAAGCGCAGGTGCAATCTCTCTGTCCCATAAATCCGTCCTCGTGTGCGGTCTTGTGTGGGCCAAATCATCCTGTCCATCAAGGTTTTGTCGATTTAGCGGAATACTGCTTTTGACGGAAAGTTGTTGGTTTCTCCCTCGTCCGATAGCCACTTCTGCTACTGCGGCCCGTCTGTTCCTCCCCAGTCATTCCTACTCGATCCAATGCGGTAGATTCTCGAGCGGGTTGCTGAAATTCGTGTGCGAGTGTCGTCCGTCCGTATCTCCGCTCCAGCTCGTGCCGTTGCCCAACCACCTCCGCTGTTCCCTTCACTCCCGACCCTCTCAGCATCACTCCCATCATGTCACCCAGATTGCACCCTACGCAGCTCCCGATTGATCCAGTGTCGACAAGTCGCAGAAAAAAATTGATACCCACGGGAAACCATCTTGAAGAAATTTGCTGACAACAACTGCTACCGTCCAAGAAGGGCCAAGCACACACGGTGTTACTGCGTTTTCTTGACGCAACGTAGAGTCCAAAGTTGACTCCTCGGGGCCGGCAGCATCGTCGTCGGCGTCGACCCGACAGCGTCTCTCACCACCGAAAGTCGCACAGAGGGCCGTGGACCGGGCTGCTACCAATGCGAAGACTCGGCCGGCCGTGCGCTTCGTTTGATAGAGGCGCGCGGGGAAAGAGATCAAGCTGAATCAAATCAGACCGTCTCGTACTTTTGTCCTCTCTCTTCGGCATATCACTAGATCTTTTTGACCGATTCATACATTATTTCAACATCCTCTTGCCTGATACCTAGTACGACGCTCTGACAACTTGCTGAATTGAGGCCGGAAATCTCGTATCAGACTGTCACAGATGCATACAGCTCAACGAGAGATGATACCACATTTTGAATACTGCTGAGAATGTATGGCAAACCCGTTTGGATCGCGATAATATAGCATATATTGGAATAAACATTACTGCGCCGATGAGCCTTTGTCTTTCTGCCTTATTGGTTGTCCCTTGTGAACTACCGACGTTTAGCTGATCGGCCTGCCGCAAAAGAGCCACTCCGACGGACATTGCCAGTGCCGTCGCGTATGTAGCAGATCAAACTGGCTCTGTTGCCTGTCGCCACCACTCACTCGCGACTCTCTCAGCTCCCAGCGATTCCGACTCTCGCTCCGGCAAAACGAAAAGTTTCGACTCTTCGCGCTTTCAGCATCGTTAAGCGGAAAAGCGCATCTGAGCCTTGAGCCGCCACGGGCTCCATCGTCTCTTGCAACGCTGGGCAGCCCACCGCTGGATTCGGCCCTGTGCGGAAAGGTCATCTCAATATCACGCTTCAAGTCATCTGTCAGTGACGAGACCTCAGGAGACTATTCGTCAAGAAATTCGTCAACATGGTAAGCAACGAACCACACTGGAATATCGACGCGGAGACACACGGCTGAAGACGTTATGATACTGCTCTACAGCCTCCCAAGACTAAGGCCCAGATCGCCCTCGCCGCTACGGCTGGTTCCAAGTCCGGGTAAGTGTTGGCGCATTTGGCATTCACCATCACGGGAAGGCGTCGAAGGGGAGATGGGGCAGGATGTGGTACGAGAAGCAAGATTGCGGTTGATGAGTCGGCGGGCGTAGGAACGGCGCCAATGGAATGGCGACATTACAAGTGTGATGGAATGGCAGAGGAACCTGGTGCCGGCAGAGAGGAAATCGACGACATGCAGGATTTGGGAACTGATGATGGAATTTTCTGTTGTACAGTAAGAAGAAGAAGTGGTCCAAGGGTAAGGTAAAGGACAAGGCCAACAACGCCGTCATGGTCGACCAGCCTACCTAGTAAGTCGAACCAGCTCGCTTTCCTCACCCGTGCTGTCTGCTAAACTCTGTCATCGCTCTGCAGCGACAAGATCTTCAAGGAAGTCCCCACTTACAAGATGATCTCGCAATCCATCTTGATCGAACGAATGAAGATCAACGGATCCGTCGCTCGAAAGGCCATGAGGACTTTGGAAGCCCAGGGTCTTATCAAGAAGGTTGTCCAGCACCACGGTCAATGGGTCTTTAGTGAGTCGATTCTGGAATTCAGCGCATGGCGGATCTACGACTAATCGCTTGCCACAACAGCCCGAGCTACCGCCGCCGCCGAATAAACTTCTCGCCTCCAATACAGAGCAAACAGTATGGAGAACCAGAAGAATTTTGCGTGGACAGTAGGATGGGTGGGGCGATCGCTTTGATGTGTATCCAGTAGTTATGGTCAGATGCTGCGATATTCATTCTACTTGGCCTGCAATGTCATGGTGGATCGTGATGCCCTTCATTCCGGTACAGACCGTATTCTCGTGTTAGCAGTCATCTGATTCGCATTGCATCGTTTGCAGCTTGCGTTGCGTGAATGCATTCTCGGTTCTATCCTGAGCTTCGCGAGATGACATGGAAGTGTCGTATCCTAAAGAGCTTTTTAGAGACGCTCGAAGTCGCATGTTTTCCACACGCAATCCCTCTCCAGTGGCAAGGCTGTGTTGAATGTAGTGCCGATCTACGATATGGGGATTGACGAGGTTGCGGCATTTGTCTTGCAGACGTTCAATCCATACAACGAGAATAGTTCAAGATTCAAGGATGTACACGCATCACTTCAAGTCAAGTTATTAGTGTACCATACTGCGGGCAAACGTGCGCCTTTGTCCTTACGCCAGGCTCTCGACATTCGTTTCCAGCGATTCCACCTTGATCTTACCGTGCTTCTTGCACTGTTGTAATATTGCATGATGACAATCCAAAGTATATACTACAGCCAATTAGACTACGCAACTTCATTGAAGTCCCACAGCCAGTTTTCCGTTCGCTTCCGACTGCAAGTGTTCAGACTCTGCTTTCGCCAGTGCTTTCTTCTCCTTCTTACGCTGCTTCTTGCGCTGGTTCTTCGATACTTCGGCGGCAGCTGCCGTGGACTCTGGTGGTACGTTTCCCGTTTCGTCCGGTGCAGTGCTCTCCCCGGGCACGACAGGAGCCGTATCTGCTGTACTTTCTGTCGCTGGACTAGCCGAGGTGGTCGCTGATGGCATTGCAAAGGGATTAAGATATGGCGAGGGAACGTTGTCGGACTTTGTTAGTGACTTGGATGGTGCACTATCGCTACCTTGTCCGTGCGACGTAATATTTGGCGTTGATACGGAAGCGGTCTCCTTTCGCTTTCCCTTGGATTTCCCCTTTCCTGGTTTACTGAATGCATCATACCCGACTTTTGTCTTTTTCCCTAGAGATCTGGTACGCGATTCACCTTCGGACTCGTCATCGTCTACAGCTTCTTCGCCTGTAGGATCTGCGTCTGCGGAGCCTGCGGTGGGCTTTCCATTCCCTTGAAGCTTGCGCTTGAGTAGATTCGCATGTGGTATTGACGAGGTGGATGCGTTGCCATTCTCGACAATTGATGCTCTACGTAACACAGCTAACTTCATGAGGAAACTGGTATCAACGCATGACAGGAACACATACCGATGCCTCTCCTTTTCTTTAGCTCTACGAATCTTCACCAGCACATCTGCGTCTGTCTGTTTCACTCCCAGCTGCCCGAAATCCTTCGGGAATAACGAATCCACGATCGAGTAGAATGCATTGTTCAATGCTTCGTAGTCTGGCGGTGTCTCTGTGTCATTGTTGGTGTTCGTCGACATGCTAGCGCGTATAGACGAAAGTTCGTATGTGAGGAGGACTAATGTTCTTGCAGGTAGGTTCTATTAGTGACTCACAACTCGAATCTATGAAACCGTTAATTGTTTGAGAAGATGAAGCAGTTGTGTTTAGGTGCGCCCGATCTTGATACCAAAAAGATTCGTTGCCGCCACGCGGAATGTGCATCTGAGACATAGGGTATAGCAGCTGGTATAGCGAAGGAAAAAGTCTACGTTTTCAGCTTGGGCTGATGTGGAATGAGCCGTCGCAAGGGGCAAGACAGCTGTTCAAACATTTTCGTGAAGCTATATATCGCCCAAAATAACCTCCTCGACCTCACAGCCGAAATAGACTCTCAATAGCAAATGGCACCCTATGATTTTATGCAACGGCTCGCGAGCACGGTTTACCTCAACCTTCTATTACCCCTTCAGTTTGGCGACCATGAAAATGAGTGATCCTCGTGAGGCTGGACAGCCGTGTCAATGGGGACAAAGCTTGATGCTAATCGACCTTTGTGGGAGCCAAGCCTGAGATCTTGGGATTCCGAACATCGATATCCAGCTCGATATGCCCGCCAATCTTGCATGGAAAAAAAAGAATTGGAAAGGTTCGAGTTTCTAGCTGTTCCTGGTCCCCCGTGTCTTCAAAAAGAAGTTTTCCTATTAGATCCCTGCCGGATTCGAACCGACGACCGACAGATTCGAAGTCTGCTATGCTACCACTGCACCAAGGGACCGGTGTGATGGTCGTAGTGGCTATGAATACCTATGAGTTAAAAGAATTTGAATCGCTGAAGACATCATATCTCGGTTTTTGGACTGCTTTTACGAGCGCATACCTGCGAATAGTACCTCTCCAGCTGCCCTCCCTGCTTGTTAGTGTTCCTCCCAACCATCAGCGAACTGGCGTTTCTAACGCTGCAGGAAAACTGGAAAGTTGTATGAAACATTTTCGCAGAAGGCCCCTGTTGGGACAACCTGCGAAACAAGCATATATTTCGAGCCGATTGACACATACGAGCTCACATATAACATAAACGGCTGGCCAAAGCGGTAACCCCAACACCTAGACCCGTGGGGGCCTCTGCTATAAGTGGCAAAAGAGCTGTCAAGGGCTATGTACAGTGCGCCGCCTACGTTACAGTGCTGGAGTCAGTCGCCAGTAAATGGCCGATTGCTGGCCGAACAGCCGAACAACGACGAACGTAATCACTTCGGCCTGAGATTCGTCATCTACAGCTCCCGGTCATCATCTTCTTGAGAAGTTTCATTTATGATTATCATCCTAGCTATATAATACGCAGTTCGTTCTGATTCACTCCGTCACTCAGTCTTCGATATATAGGCTGATAAGAGTAGCGAAACGAGTTGGAAGGCACGCACAACCCCCACCTTCCCATACCAGTATTAACTTTGAAGATTGGCAATGTCAGTCAGCGACGTAACGCAAACTCGCCTGATTCAAGGCACAGGCATTGCCCTTTCGGGATTCTTGACAGGTATGTACAGTTCTCGCCAGTGTCTAAACCTGCTTCAACCTCTCAAACTGACCATCGGCTACGTTTTCTTTCAAGGGTACATCACCCTGTTTAGTGTGATCGACCGACAGGCCTTGTTGACAGCTCCTACCACGGAAACCGCCAAGTTGTGGCAACACGTTTACAATATAGGAAAGACTACGGCGCCTCCTATGGCGATCGTTGCTGGTGGCATCTTTGGATATCTAGCGTATCGAGGTAGGTAGCGCTCGTTAGAGGCCGGGTTCTGAAAGACTGATCGATCATTTCGCGGGTTTCTATGATTAACAGCTCCCAATCGTGACCTCGCGCGGCTTTATGGAGCAGCGGCTGCTATCATCCCGTCCATCGCGCCATTCACGATTTTCGTCATGAAGGCAACAAACGACGCGCTCCACGCAGCGGCTGACAAGGGAGCGACAGAGTCTCAGCAAATTCACGCACTATTGGATCATTGGTGGAAGTTGAATGCTGTCCGAGCTTTACTAGTTGGCACAGGTACAGTCTTAGGCGTACTCGCGAGTGTGCGAGTGGCAGTGTCCACAGTGAGGTTGTAGAACCAGTTCGAACGACTCGAGTGGTGGAAGAACAGTATACACTATTTGTATTTTTAATGTATTCTTATCGTGAAGTCAGAAGCATGAATGTGTGTATATATGCAAATACAACTTGTATAGTCGAGCACTGCAAGCAGTCGTGCTGGTTACAGTGGTCAATGTCGTCGGAATGATCTTCCGGTGTCATCGCAGGGTCGTTGGCTAGTGATTTGAAAATGCAATCTATGGCTACAGTCCAGTCATCGTGGGGGAGCATAATTAGTAGGTGGCTGAAGCGGAACAGCGGCACTGGGTCGGTTGGGCTGAAGGACAGAATAGGATCAGCACTCTGTTATTCGTCACGGAAAAAGGTTGGGATCGCACCTTTTTCTTCTTTATAAACAGCCCATCAGCTGTAGAGGGGCGTGCCAGAGGTTTTGCGCTCACAGCAGATGCGGTACGACGTGCATCGCCACCTTGGGGTCGCGATCCTGATACGGATGTCGTACCAGAGGTGGATCTGTCGACACGCTTCTTGGACAGGCTGAGCTCGGCTCCGTTCGGCCGGCCTGTCGCAGTGGTAGCTGCAACGATGGGCGGTTTCTTGCTCACCTGCCTAACTTTGGGACTTTCACCGAAAAAGTCCATATCAACGTCGGCTGTCGGCTTTTCTGGCAAAGGTTTCTTGGCCTCGCCGTCTTTCAGCCTCCTCCTTTCCTTGCGATTGCCCGATATACCATTCGTAGTAACAGTAACAGCATCATCGTCCGTCCGTACAGGTTTACCGTCATTGCCGATACGTTTCAGCTTGCTTTTCTTTTTAACGGGTGGCGCATCTTGAGCGTGCGGGCCACCTATTTCACCGTCCGCGTTTACGCCGGGAGATAGCGCACGTTTCCGCCCATGCTTTGTTGCCTTAGCAGTCGGCTGTCGAGTGTACACTTCAGGAGCCCCGCCTATCGCGTTGGCTTGCTTGGGCGGCTGATCAATAGCATCGGAAACAGTGGCAGGTGTCGCGGATTTCACTCCAAGCAAAGACGGGTCTGCTTCTAAATTGTTGAACACGGAGGGAGTGTACTAGAATTCACGAAATCGTTAGTGGGAATTCCAAGAAGGAAGCACAACTCTTTGACATACATTCACGTAAAATTTCCGATCTTGTGCATCCTGCACTATGCCCCGCCAAGTAGCATCGGAACGAGCGAGGGTCGGACCGTTTCCAAAGATGAACAATGAACTCTTAGCTCGCGTCAATGCTACGTTCATTCGGCGTTGATCTTGAACGAAACCGATCGAAGTCTGATTGATACCAGATCGGACGGTAGAAAGGATGATGATATCCTTTTCTTGACCCTGGAAACCATCGACCGTACCGATACTATGCAGGATGATTCGACGACACGATCAGTTTACCATTATTTGAGCCCGGGATTCCGACTTACTCTATTTCTTCAAACACACGCTCACCAAAATGGTTCTTCAATTGATACCGGAGTTCGCTTTGCTGAGCTTTATATGGTGTGACCACACCCACTCTTCCGAGCAAGCCGTCACCGCCACCATACTTCCTTCGAAGCCCTCCGACCAGATTGATGATGGCCTTGATCTCATCGCGATTGATTACCGAATGACGGCCCCCTGAAGACTCGGCACCGTCCACATTGAAAAATCGATAGGTACCCAAGACTGGCACAGCATGCCAGGGGGCCATCGTTTTACGTGCCATGTCTGGTCCATCTTGAAGTTTACCATCGTAGAACGCCTTTGACGGCAGCCGAGAAATATCGGGGTGCATACGATATTGGATACTACAGTACACGCAGAATCAGCACGATGAATACTTCGTCAAGCGGACTCGTTCTTACCTAAGGAGATGCATTGCATTCGGATACTGCGTGGACATTCGGACAAACAGTGACTGGTTGTAACCAAAGTCTTGCGCGACAGTGGAGATTACGGTCGGCGGTAATTGCTTTGGATCTGAAAAGAGGAAAGTTAGTAAAGAACGGCGCCACCGTTAAGGAATTGACCTTACCTCCGACTAGAATGCATCGCGTACACCGATACTTGAGTGGAATAAGGGCGCTTACTTCGACACTTTGTGCCGCTTCGTCGATGATTACCGTGTCAAATTCATACTGTTGCAATGACTCTTGTCCAACACCAGCTAGAGTACCACAAATAATATCGGCCTCTCTCAGCAGGGCCTCCCTGGCCTCCCTTCTAGCCCCATCCATCTGACGCGTGACATCTCTAGCGGCATCTCGCGCCCTATCGAGTTGCCGACTCTTCTCAATACGAGCCTTTTGCAGCACTTGCATCTCGCTTTCGAGAGCCTTTCGCTTCTCTTCGTTGTCGCCCACAGACTGTAATTCGGTTTGCAAAACTTCTCGATCCTTCTTGATTTTGTCTAGAGCTTGTTCCGCACGACCGATGTCCGTGGATGTGTCGCCTTTGCCGTTGGCCATCTGTGCACTGCTTACCCGAGCTTCGACTAATGCATCCAGCGAAACGTCTCTGACAGCGAGGTTCATCGAATTTTCGTTACCTATCCGAATGATTCGAGGTATCACTAGTTTGCCGTTCGCCGAAGGTACACCATCTTTCAGTCTCCTTGTCACCTCGTCAATGGCAGCATTACTCGGCGCGCAGATTAACAGTTTGGCCGCCCTGGTGTCGCCCGCGTCCTTGAGCGATATGGAGGTTGGACGGTTGTCCATGAAACGTCCAGCAAGACCTCCAATTGTCTTTGTTTTACCTGTACCAGGCGGACTAAGAAGGAACAAATCATGTGTATTATCAGCTTGAGCAAGCACTTGGGGCATCTCGGCGAACTGACCCTTGAATTAATGCAAATCCTTTGACTCTCATTGCTCCAATAATGGCACGAGCTTGAGGCTCGTTTACGTTATACGCGACCATAGCCTTTCTGGCAGTCTCGGAAGTGACTTCCGGGAGATCTTTCGGTTTTGCCTCCAAAATAGAGTCGAGTATCTCGGGTTCATAGTATGGCATACCTTTCAGAGCGGAAAATTCTCTTATAGCCGTTGAAAGGCTTTCATCACAGGTACGACGTATCAGCTGGATCGTCCAAGTAAAGATCTGGACTGGAGCTTACTTCATATGTTTGACCAGCGTCCATTTCTCCTTGATATCAAGCCCATATCTCTCCCTTGAATTGTGTACCCTAACGTTGACTGTAAAACTTTTATTGGATCTTTTGAATCCTCGTACCATCGCAAAGATTTGAAGATTGCCCCTTTTCATAATACACAGGTCTGTGTCACTGACATACCAGCCCTCCAGCATATTTTTCCCGAAAGGAGTTAATTCCAAATCGGTGAATTCGTCCGAGTGCTGTTTGTTGATGATTTCGACGTTGATGGGAACAACTCTATTGCTGTTTTCACCATCCATTTCCGATCTGGACTGATCTCTTAGCTCCTGAAAGAAGAGTGACGTGAATGCTCGTTGATATTCTTCGGGATTTCTGAATTTGTTTGGAATTTTGCTGAGATTGTGGCCTTGAATCGGTCCGAGGTCCGTGGGATCCCACATCACAATCGTTCGGAACAATGCCCCGATATCGGGCTTGAGTCGCATTTTCGTTCGATATGCCGCCAGCCTTTGTCGTTCAGCTTCGCTCATCCGGGGAGCGATTCGAGTCGTTTTCAAAATTTGAATCTTTGGTCGATTTACAGGCTTTGTATCCTCTTTTTGCAGTTTTTGCAGGGCACCGAGTCCTCCGTCGTCTTCCGAATCCGAAGTATCGCTGGATTCCGAGGCGGCGCGGCTTCGCACATTAGCAGCGGCATTGTATATCGGTTTGCGTTCGTTTCTCGAAGATTTGATGTGTGACATGGTTCCTCGGGGAACCAAGACATCTTTGTTCAATCTCTCCTGTACGGCTTCTTGTCGAATACGACCCAGAACTGAATTCGATCCGCCAGTGCGACTCGGTGCAGCAGACTTGCTAAACGCGCTCTTTGAAGGTACCGAGCCTGCTTTGAAAGTTGGCTTGGCATGCATTCTTTCAAGATTTCGTTGCATGCTCTTCCCGGCCGCCTCCCGTTCAGCTCGCGCCAGGTCCGCGACCGATAACACATCAAAGTCATCTGGAAACTCATCGTCAGATATTGACGCATGTGACACGGGCGATGATCGTCGTGACGTGGTCGGAAATTTCAAGACAGGCTGTGCCGGCTGCGTCACTACATTCGTTCGACTGGAGACAGGGGCAATGGCTGAGCGCCCAGCCTTGGTCATCATTTCCGCAAACGCATTCTTGGGCGGGACAGCTGGCTTCGGTTTTGATGACGATGAGCTTTCTATCTGTCGCTTCGACGGCTTCGGTGCTGGGAGCGCATCTTCGCTATCACTCAGTACCGCTACTCCTTCGATGAACGGCGTGATCAAATCGAACAGTTCCGAAAGCTGGCCTTCATCGAGTAGCGTCTTGTGGCGCTTGACTCGGCGACAAAAGTTTTCAATGATGAAGCAGGATCGTTTGAACGATTCTGTCGACGTGTCATTCGGACGGCTCCGGATGCAGCGATTGAGGAGCAGCTTCAGTAACTCGAAAGACTGATGCAACGTTTCGACTCTGAGTGATATATCATTCTTTAGCACATAGCTTTTCGCCTTGTCGCTCAGGATGCAGCTTACTCTGTCAAACGCAGCCATGCCAAAAGATTTTCCAAAATTGGCTCGAGGTGGTCGACAAGTTTGGAAGCTGAGCCGTCGTTCTTAGCACTTTGAGACTGACCTCGAGCATTGTGAGTATCCGTAATGGCAGCCTCGAAGTTCTGGGTTTCCTCGACGAGTAATCGGCCAAAGATCAACGCATCTTGCATCCAGTCGACCATTTCTTGATTATCGAAAAATGGTGCCCATCTTGAAGTCAATTTGAAAATATTCGCGAGGCTACTAGTCATTGCGTTCCACAAGTCAAGTAGATAATCGGTCATCTTGCGACCACCGGATGTCGTTTGGAGGAAGATTTCGTCGCTCAAGAACACGAATCCTGTGGAGACATTCGTTTGCCTGCACAGGACATCGATAATATCCGTGAAACAACGGACGACCCACCGCGCTGTTTCCACCGCCGTCGGCATATCCCGCACGTCATGGTTCCAATTGTTTAGGAAGTCGATAAGAGCCTTGATGCTTTCGATGGGATATTTGGTGAACATGCTCCGGATGCAGTCCACTCGAGAATCTACATCTTCATAAGTCGTCTGGATGATTCCGATCATTGCGTCGTGCACATCTGCGTCCGAGCAGAGCAGGAGATGCATAACCAGTTGTGGAAAGTCCTGCACTTCCCATAATCGTTTTAAGCGATTGTTATCCGCCACAGAAATCGCCGTTGTAACGTTAGTACCAAACGCGTCCTTCATTGCCTTCATGGTGGACCGTAACGTGGTGACGGATTGCGCCCATTTCTGATCGTCCTTCCAAAATTCGAGACCTTCATGGCTCCAGGCTCGCCCTCCAGGCACAGGAAGATGCGCGAATCGGCGCAGGCCTTGCATAGCAGCAGGTATGCCGTCCAGCAGGGTGCTCGAAGTAAGTTCATACATCTTGCTCCAAAGCACGGTGGCGACACGAGCCGTCGGAAATGAATCCTGCGCGTCCTTGCCCTTTCTTCGTCTCGCTTCGTTCGCTTGCCCTCCGAGATGCGTGTAAAGGGAGCGTATCATGTCGCCGTCAATAACAAAGATTTGATGCAGAAATTCTTGTGCCGTCGAGTGGGCAAGAGTCCATGCGGAAGATCGGTAATCCGTCGTGCCAAGAGCAACCGAGACGATAGTGTTGGCATGGATCTCGAGCGCATTCACAATCACTTTGCGGATATATCGGGCTAGTGAAGCGCTAGCAACCTGGGGACCCGTACATAAAGAGGAAAGTGTCTAAAGAGGAACCGACTTAGCAAGAGCCTGCAGGGGTAAAAGGTGCGATTCACTCACTCGGAATCCCCAAACGATTGCTGACGCTCTGAAATCCTCGGTGAATCTTCTAGGCTGCAGCGTTTGCATGAAGAATCCCATAGTAGAAGCCATTGCATCCGAAAAGGCAAGGTCGTCGACAGAAGGAGGCGCTTCCTTCTTGGCATGAACCAACCGATGGTTGTCCAGGTCTTTGATGGACGCAAGATATGCCGAGAACCAATCTATGATCCAATCTGATGGATGATCCAGTTTTCCCTTCCCCTTGCCGCTACTGCTGACCGATGCAGAGACGAAACGCAGATCCGACAGAATTTGTTCAAGGCCGTCAACGACGACTTTCGTTCCCGATGTCTCGTACGTTGGATCAAACGCACGGGCGAGCATGTCGATATAAACCGGATTGTTCTGTATCTGGTTTACGGTTGTCAATGCGAATTGCATTGATGGGTCCGCGTTGAGCCAGAGTGAAGCTTTTGGATACGCCTTGAGGATGTGCGAGAATATCTTGAGCAGGATCGGAAAAACTATGAAGCATGACGAAGCTGTCAGTCACGCTGGTCCTAGCTTCGGCAATACGGTACTCACCTGAAGTCTTGTCCGCAATCTGACTAGCAACGAGTGCGATTAGACTCGGACTACCAGAGCCAAGCACAAACTCCTCCAAGGTCTTCTGATGTAGCGACCCGGGCTCCAACACCGACAGAACCGCTTTCCACTTTGGCAAATCGTCCTCGAGAATTTTAACATCCGTTTGCGATCCGTGACTCGATCCGCCGCCGGGCATCAGGTTGGCCCACGTTTCGGCCAGACCGAGTCCTATCCATTCCAGCGGCTTGATGGGTCGTCCGCTGCAGGCGTTGATCTGGGTTCTTGCCCAATGTCGAACTTTGTTATCCGCCTCAGTGCCCGTTCCGTCGATGCCGTCCCTTGCGAGGACCAGCAATGTGGGAAGCAGTCCAAGCTTGACTAGGGCTGTGTTCACCGTGGTAGTGTCACCGGTTCGCGTTTGGGTAACACTTTGCAAAATCGAATCTTTGAGACCAGCTTGCGAAATTGATGGGAGGTTGAGAAGATTATGGTTCGGCATGCCGAAGAGGAGTTGGAGTAACGATGAGGGCAGTTCCAAGAGAGATTTCAAAGGCTGGATCCCGTTCGTAGTATTGTTGTCGTCCTCTAGATCTATTACCGTCTCTAGATCTATCACCGTCTTTGTAGCTCGCAATCTACCGTTCAAGATTTGTGCTGCTTGCCATTTATCCACTGCTAACCCGAAATTACGCTGAGCTTCTATTGGAAACTTGGAAATGTACCTTGAGGTGTCACAAGGTAAGTTGCGTCCAATTTTACCATGATATATACTCACTTTGCCATGAATGTCCTTCTTGCCACACAAAATCCTCTGGCACATAGATCGCACGCCGCAACGGCCCTTTCCAGACTGCTCATCCAGTTCTCTATCATTCCCGATCGATTGTAGGAGAACAGATATAGCAGGTATGTCGCCGCCTCCCTCGTATCATCTTCCGCTCGTGAACAGAAGGGATGTCGTCCATCATTTTTCGAGGTTGAGGCTACACTGTTGGTCTCTAATGGTCGCAGGGCAGACGACTTGACGTACTCGCAGAGTGCTCGCAGGTCTTCCGGACTGGGATTTCTCTGTAGACTCTCCTTTTCTTTTAGGTGCGCCAGCACCTCGCTCGGGGAGGAGAACATGGTTGTCAACAGAATTATTGTTGCAGTACCATCCGACCTGCTGGAGTACTAGTCAGGGGATGGAGAGGGACACTGACACATAGGTGATGGCCACACACAAATTTCTACGCTTGACGCTTTGCTGCTGCTTCAAATCGACGTTGCATATGAAGAAGTGAGCGATTGCAGCGATCGCGTCAGGCAAGGTGCGCCCAAAGAGAGAGCCGTGCGGCGCGGGGGTTTTGCCCATTCAACAGCTTTGCTTCTTGTGCGAGTGGTGTTTATCATCCTTGTAACGGTGTCTGCAAACACCAAGGACGCTGAAACTGTCTCAATCGGAACAGTTGGACGGCAAGCTTCCTCAATCCAACGAATCATACGATGTCTGCGAAACGAAAGTGGGACGACGAAGCCAACCCGGCACCGGCTCCTGCAATCAGCTCTGATGCTGCTGCTCAAGCTGGTAAGTCCCTGCTCTTCACCATCTTCACTGGAAACATGCGAGCAGTTTCTAACAATAATGTCCACCCTGTAGCGGCGATCGCGGCGCGAATAGCAGCAACGATGAGCGGAGGACTTGGTGCCTCACCTTCGGGCGGCGCGGCCGGTGTTCCTCCAAAAGATGACAAAAAGGATCCTTATGATGGAGCGTTCACGTACGACATTGACATCAACGACTTGAGGAACCGGTACTTGATTACCAAGGGAGCTACTCAACATCAGGTGAGTGATGCCCGTTGGAGCCGTCCAAAAAACGTTGCTCACTCAAATCCTTTTGTTGACAGATATCGACAGAGACTGGTGCATCGGTAACGACTAAAGGTGTCTGGCTACCCGACAGATCCAAAGCCGGCCCTACCGATCAGCCACTCTTCATTCATATCTCGGCTCCAAGTCAAGCGGTTCTCGACACAGCCGTAAAGAGGGTCAATGAGGTCATCAGCCAGGAACTTGGTCCGCTTGTGGAGGATCGGTCGCAATGGGCAAAGAACAGGGAAAGGTTTGGCCTCAAGGATGGTGCACCGGGAGCGCCAGAGGGACGAGAGAGGCGGAAATGGCCGGAGGAGAAGATTCCGATTGGATTGGAGTCAATGAGGAATTTCAACGTTAGAGCCAAGGTTGTTGGACCGGGTGTGAGTCGATTGGGAATTCGCTTGTATTTTCCCCTATTAAAACTTTCGTTTTGCGTAGGGCATGTTCGTGAAATACATCCAGAGCGAGACAGGTACAAGAGTCCAGATCAAGGGGGTCGGTTCTGGCTTTTATGAAACCGACACGGGGATGGAGTCGACGGATCCTATGCACATCAACATCGCGTGAGTCACTCGATATGGTACTTTTTGTTTCACATTTGGCTGAAGTTTGTTTTCGATATAGCGGTCCCGACGAGTCACAAGTGGAGAAAGCCAAGGAGCTCGCGAACGATCTTCTTGACGTCGTACGTCAAGAGTACGAAAAGGCGCGTCAATCGTCGATGGGGGGAGGTATGGGTATGAGTGGATACTCTGGTTACCAGGCTCAAGGTGGACAGGGATACGGTATGCAAGGCATGCAAGGCATGCAAGGCGGTGCGCAGGGAGCTTATGCGGGTTACTACGTAAGTTTCGCCACCGCTTCAGTCTTCTGCTCGTGCTGAAAGTTCCGTATAGGCTCAGGGATACAGTGGAGCTGCAGCAACACCTGCAGGAACTGATGCATCTGGTCAACAGCCACCTTTGCCTGGTGCGACTCCCGATGGATCTGCTACTGCCGCTGCTGGAGCGACCCCTGCGACTGGCGCTGCTGATCCAAATGATCCCGCGGCGCAGTATGAGGCATATCGAGCGTACTGGTAAGTATACGATTCTGATGCAATATCTCGTATAATGATCACTAACATCAGTTTCGTCACGCAGGGCTGCATACGGATACGACGTCAACGATCCTGCATTCCAAGCGTGGCAGGCGAGTCAACAGGCAGCAGGCGCTGGAGGAGACGCCTCTGCAACTCCTCAGCAACCGGCTGCACCAGCAGCATAAAAGGTCCCTGACCGTCAAATGCGATCGTTAGTGCATCTTGTTGTATTGGATTTGACATTGATCTGCCATAATCCACCTGACCTCTGAAAGGGACGATCTCATGGTGTATAACATGGATTTCTTTACAGTTACAACTCAAAGCAAATTTACAACAATTACACGGCCTTCAGCAAACAAATCATGACTTCTCCAGAGATCGGAGTGGGGTCGCGACTCTAACCTGATTCACCAGCAAGGTAGAATAGTCCCAGCCAATGGCCTGTGCAGACATGGCTACGAGGGACGTCCAATCGTCTCTGCCGGGTCTGCCGGGTCCTGAGGCATTCTGTTGCCAAAGGGTGTCAACAATTGCAAACCAATCATTCTTTGCGAAGACTCATTTGCCCAAAACCCCGCTTACCGGTTTCATGTTGACATCAAACAACTTGAATTCGCCTTGTCTGTTTCTCCGACAGTCGATCCGAACGACTGCCCTGGTACCCATGATCTCACCGGCCCGTTTCACACGCCTTTCAACCTTTTCGTACTCTGCTTTGTCCTCTAGGTATCGCTCCGGAGTAATAGCAGCCGAATTCAACGAGACTGCTTGGACACCACTGTACGGGGTGACGTCGTTGATGTGTTGCGATCGAATTACAATAGGCAGAGTCCAATGAGTTAGCTGGGTTCCAACAGGTTCCTGACATGCGCGCATACGTCAGTATTGTAGTAGCCTTGGAAATCCCAAGCAGTTGATCCCATGTTTTGCAGGGTACTCACATCGTACTCTCCGGGAGGCATGACCGATATCGTGATTTCTTCGCCGCTCAAGAACTCCTCCGCCAAGATTACGGGGCAATCTTTAAAGAGAGTCGTCATGTGACCACGTAGTTGCTCCACGGTATGCACAACATTTACTCCCATGGATCCTCTTCCCCTAGGTGGCTATGTGACGGCCAGTTGTAAGCCGATCCTGTCAACGTGGTGAACTGCCGGACATACCTTCAAGACGCAGGGGAGACCCAAGTGGGCTTGAATGTCCTTCACCGCTTCTCGGAAGCCTTCCTCGGTACAAGTGGTCTCATGTGATAGCACAATGCTTTTAGGAAACCCATCTGTAAGGATCTGCTTGTCGTCTGTTTTTGCCAACCACGGATTTACTGCTACTTTGTCGTCATAGTCGTCTGCATGTTCAGGAAGCTGCCCGACAAATCTCATACTCGACGCATCGGTTGAATCTAACTGTTCAGGCTTGTAAAGTTTGAAGAGAGGATGGTTGCGATGCAGAACGGTGTTCATCCACAAGACGTTTGCGCCCCGTGCGATAGCTGCCTTGATACCTTCTTCGTTATCAGGGACTGTTCCATGATAAGGTTGAGGCGCATAATTTGTGAGTGCATGACACCCCGCTGGCCTATTATCGTGCTTTCTACTTACAGCTCCATGACGCCTCATCTGTCTCCAGCGGCAAGTGTGTCTGGTCGTGTTTCGGCAAGATCACATTGATCTCCATCGAGTGGCTTGGAGTGCACTTGAAAGAATGCAACGCGACTGCAATATCGGCACATGAATCCCGATATCCCCCTGCCTTCGCAGGCTTCGAAACACCTCCAAAAGAAGGTGGCGCAATAGCCTGCCATATCGAAAGATAAATCAGCATATAGTGCTTTGTTCAAAGAGCTCGGCGTCATACCTGATGCAGCACTGCTACTCTATAAGATTTTGAAGTCGTAGAGGTCGCTATCTTTCTTGCAGCTCCAGTGGTTGCATAGCGAGCGACCGTGTTTAGTAAGCTGTTGAAAGTCTTGTACGGGGAGAACATTTGTGGGTTTACAATCTTGAGTTATGTTTATGTACGTTGCGCCTGCCAATGCGGCCGGTCTTCACATATATAGCTTCAAAGGTAATGCGACGAATGCAAACTAAGAAGCAGTTGAATGAGACTAATGACCGACGACTTCCGAAAGAAGCAGAATGAGCGAATAAGAACCAGCCTGACATGCGTCTACTGAAAGGACTTTGAAGGACCTGTCGTATGGTACTGATAGCTGTAGAGGGAGTCAAAGGACGAGCCTGAACAAAGGGACGAAAGGGTAAACACCGATGCGCAAATCAAGTCAGGGTAGAATCCGAAAGGGCCGAAAAGACCGACATAATGAATATTTGAGACTGGGTTTAGTTTAGCATCATCAGGTATTTGCGTACGCCAAATTCAACCTTCATCAGATGGGTGAACATAGGTATCTGGCATAGCTCAAGTTGGAGCGTTCAAACATGCGCCTCATTGTCGATGGTTGCGCGAAGCGCGGCCGCATTTGCGCAAGCTGCCATCTGACGAGGTTCAACTATCACGATGGCACTTTTGTTTTATCCTTGCCATTTCTCGAAATATGTCTAAATGGATACATGATCAAGCCTCAGGCTGCTGAAGCACGGCGAGCCCGTAGCAGAAGAATGATGCACTGATCCAGCTACCTAAAGCGAGCATCTAGCTTCACCCACTCTTGTGTTCATCAATAATGCGACAATGAGCCCATACAACCCGATTACTTCGCTGTTTCCTCAAATAATGGATCAGGAAAGTCGGATAGAATCTTCGATGAAAATGACTTACGCGAAAATAAGAATCAGGACCATTGATACAAAGATTTTGGATTCGTAAAGGTACGCCCGGACACACTGTAAGACAACGAGGAATTAAGTATATGGCAGTCAACAAAACATAGAAAGCATGCTTACAGCATCACCAACAATACCAATTGCGTATCCAGCAGCTAAACCGGTCATTCCGCAGGCTGTCGAACGGTACCAGATCAGTAAAAGGACCGCGTTAAAGGTATTTAACTAAGGTTTACCAAGACCAGCTCCGAGATGAATGAAACCACCGAATAAAGAGTATGGTTCCGACGGCGATACTGCAAGAAAGATGGGTCAGAAAATCCCTCTTTTCGATGTGTAGAAATTCAACTTACGTCCACCAGCGATCAACACCGAGACAACAAGGCCGTAAACGGCGATAACTGGGAAACGACATTCAGCGTCAGTATCGATGCGACAAAGAGGAACAGGGAGAGATTGTCGACTTACTACCACTCATCTAATATAGAGCAAGTGACCGGGACCGACATGAACGTTAATAAAGGTGCTTCCCTCGCCGTTACCCATGCCCAGCGAAAACGTACGACTACGGGAATAAGCGACTAGACGGATATGACCATGTCAATACGCTGAAAAGGCAAAGTTGAAAGATCGCTAGACTCACCTTCATGATCAAGTCGGGTCTACGAATCGGATATGTCAAGGTCACAGATTAGCTTTCGAGTCTGGTGCCAGTCTTTTTGCCAGTGTACAGGGAACGGGAGCGCAATGTATAGATCTTGTCTACGCACCTAAATGTTCCCAAACCTGCAATCCCGATACCAGCTTTTGATGTTCCGTATGCGGCTCCTACGGTACTAAGCACCATCTGCGGCAAATGATACATAGCAGTTTAGCGACGTTCGTTCATTCTTTAAGCGAGAAGTTATTATCTATTCACCGCGCTTGTCACTCCTGCAAACCTATCGAGTCAAACATAAGCTGTTAGCTTGATCATGGTCATGGATCACATAAGGTCAGACAAGTAAAGAGCACAACGACGCTCACCCAAAGAAAGGGGCCCATGGAGGACAAAGTTCAGCCGGAGTCGACATTTCCAAGTACTGTATGCGGATCGTTGGGAAGCAGCGATTTCAAGATCCGTTACCGATTTTCCGTTGGTGGGGACGAAGTTGAATGGATGTTTAGCTATGCCGTAGACGGGGTATATCGAATGCACTGCTCAATGCCAAGTCGAAGGAGTAAAGTGACGCCTCGATGCTGAATGATGATGATGATATGGGAGACGTGCCGCCGAACGAAATGCGGATCCGAAATGGGGCGTGATCGACGAGCCATGAATGAATACGAGGAGGGACAGTGCTCTTCTAACTCTGGTCACTTTACCTACCCTAGCATGCAGTATACATGACAACTATTGCCATCAGTGTATACAGTCAAGGAGCGATAGCAATAACGTTCTTGCTAGGTCGGGAGCAGGATGTCTACAAATCACGCGACAGCAGCCCATGGCGCCAACGACTCCAACGAATTTGTCCATCACATTGCAATTGAGGTATGTAGATTTCTAGCATACCACTCACAATACTTGCTGACTTTCTTGTCGATCACCTTAGCTATCGAGAAGGCTCAACACAGTAAACCCAAATGACACTCTGGCGAAACGTGTAATCGATATCGCTCGGCACAATCGTTCAGGCGATGCATTCGTCAAGGCCGCTTCCTCCTTTGGGAAATTCGACAACGAGTTTCTTCTCGGAATACATAGTCAAATATTGGCCTTTCTCGCCGCCAACAGCGTCGAAGGTGCGGCTAGTACGGGAAGAAGGATTTCGCATGGGGCATCAGATGCGGCTGCAATTGAAAACAGGGCAAACCTTCACGTTGGACAGGACGAGAAAGAGATAGATGACGGAATGGTTCACAGCAAGTCGGATGTCCAGCCTGCGTCCGAAGTGAAGAAAGGCGGATTGTTCAGAACGGGAGAGGTGAGTCGGTCGATATGCGCCTTATAACCCGTAAAGGCTCAGCCTCTTTACATAGGTCCACACATTCAAACGTCCAAACGAATCGCGGCCATCTCTGCTTGGCTTGGATCGACTTGCTGCGGAGAAACGGGCCGCCTCCAACGCGTCGGCGCCGACAAATAAGCGCCAAAAGGTTAACGATGCTGATATCTTGGACAAAGAGGGCAACTTGAACGGCGGTGGTGTGTTTAAAGGTAAATACTATACGCATACGTATCATACGGCTTTCGCTAACGTCCTTGTACAATCAAGTGCCAACTCTGCCCATCAGAAAAGACAACATCCGAGTAAAAGGCAATGAGACGCCTTCTCAGGGCAGTGGTATTAGCCAAGAAGCCCGAGAAAGGCTACAGGAACGTCTTCGAGCCCGGAACATGCCCACCAATCTAACGGGAGGAAACGTCGCCAACGCACCTCAGGTCGACAGCAGGTCTCGACCAAACCCTGAACACCGAGGACTGGGGGATTTCCAGTCGAGGCTGAACAAGGGGTATAACCGAGAAGAGCAAGATCGGTCGAGAGACCGTCCGCGGGACCGAGGTTATGCGGGCAGAGACGAACGACGTCAGGATCCCGGTAGCAGTCGGCATTGGGAGGAAGCGGCTACGCCTAGATCTACAAGAAGTTCGAGGGACGATGGGTTTGGGGGTAGCATGAGAATCCCGAATATGGCTTGGGATGAAACACCAAGAATCGGTGGCCGTAGCGACTTTCCCGATCGAAGTAAGTACTGATCAACCTGGCACATTGTCGTCTGGTAAGCTAATTGATCTGTCGGGTAGACGCTCGAGGAACACGTAATTGGGATGCAGCGACCCCGCGATCTGTTCGAGGTTCGCAACGTGGCGATTCACCGGAAGCGGACGGTGCTGATGGGATGCATGTGAACCCTCGAGAATGGGAGGAAGAGCAGATCCGACTGGACAGGGACTGGTACTCATCCTTCGATGAAGGTGGAGTGGTAAGCCAGGAATATCACAATGCATGTCGTGGGCGCATCACTAACCCACATACCATTGCTTATGGACAGGTTGGAGACGAGGAACACAATCCTTTTGCTGGTTACGAGGATTTGAGTAGAGTGCAAGAAAAAGAGGCGGAAGCCAAACAAGTCAAGCGAATGACAGCGAAGCAAGCGCAATATGTACGTTTCGACGTCCTTTTTTTCCAGTCAACGCTCCTGTGTTGACACTGTCGCCTACAGAACAAAGAAATAGATCTTTGGGAGACGAATCGAATGCAGACATCCGGTGTAGCCCAGAAGACCAACGTGGATCTCGACTTTGAAGATGACGTCGGCTCACGCGTGCATGTCCTTGTGCACGACATTAAACCACCATTCCTCGACGGGCGGGTCGCCTATACAAGGCAGCTCGATCCCATCTGCCCCGTACGAGATCCGACGAGCGATATGGCACAGTTTGCGAAGAAAGGCAGTGCCTTGGTGAAGGAGCGAAGGGAACAGCAGGAACGAGCAAAAGCTGCTGCCCGATTGACCTCTGTCAGTGGTACTACACTTGGTAATATCATGGGAGTGAAAGATGAGCCAGAGCTTGGAGCGGAAGGACAACGTACAGGAATCGACGAAGGCAATTACAAAGCCGACTCGCAATTTGCGAACCACATGAAACAAGCTGAAGGAGCGTCGGCACACACACGAAGTCGAACATTGAAGGAACAGAGGGAGTATCTCCCGGCGTTTGCTTGTCGCGAGGACTTGATGCGTACTATTCGCGAAAACCAGGTAACCATCGTTGTCGGCGAAACTGGGTCAGGCAAGACGACTCAGCTGGCCCAGTTCTTGTACGAGGATGGTTACTGTGCTCACGGCATGATCGGCTGTACCCAACCCAGACGTGTTGCTGCAATGTCAGTTGCCAAGCGAGTCAGTGAGGAGATGGAGGTAAGTTATCATCACTTGCTTTCGGTTCTACGAACGTCACTGATAGTCGTTCTTGCACAGGTGCAACTTGGTAGTACCGTAGGTTATGCAATTCGTTTCGAAGATTGCACATCCAAAGCGACAAAAATAAAATGTAAGTGCTCCGGTCCTGGTGTGTTGTCACATAGGCTCAAACTTGAGTCGCACAGACATGACGGACGGTGTTCTACTCCGAGAGTCGCTGAACGAAGGCGATCTCGATCGATATACTGTTATCATTCTGGATGAAGCTCACGAGCGGTCCCTGAGTACAGATGTGCTGATGGGTTTGCTGCGCAAAAGTAAGTTTTGACTAGGCTTTCATCCAATCAAGAATCTAACTAATCTCTCGTTTCTAGTATTGACAAGAAGACGTGATCTGAAACTTATCGTCACGTCCGCTACAATGAATGCTAAAAAGGTAAGGCTATTGAGCGTGCATGCCAGATTTAATGCTAATTCCTCTCGTCTATCAGTTCTCAGAGTTCTTTGGCCAAGCACCCGACTACACCATCCCTGGTAGAACGTTTCCTGTCGAAATTTTCCATAGTCGAGCTCCATGTGAGGACTACGTTGACAGCGCCATCAAGCAAGTATTACAGATCCATCTTTCGATGCCTATGGGAGATATCCTGGTATTCATGACTGGGCAGGAGGATATTGAGGTGACATGCGCTGTAATCGATGGTAAGTCGAATGCATTCACTTGCGTGATTCTTTGCTGATTCGACTTGCCTCAAAAAAAAAGACCGGCTTTCGCAACTAGACGATCCAGCACCTTTGGCAATTCTCCCCATCTACTCGCAAATGCCAGCTGATCTGCAGGCGAAAATTTTCTTGCCTACTCCCGATGGAAGAAGAAAGGTCATTGTCGCTACGAACATTGCTGAAACGTCATTGACAGGTATGCAGGAATTTCCTTGAATCAACTATTACGACAATTTGCTAATATCTGCGCCTTTAGTCGACGGTATTCTCTATGTTGTTGACGCAGGATATTCCAAGTTGAAGATGTACAACCCACGAGTCGGTATGGATGCACTTCAGATCACGCCGATCAGTCAAGCGAATTGTGGGCAACGAGCGGGAAGAGCAGGAAGAACCGGGCCAGGGTAAGCTCATTTCAGCTGTACCCCCAGGACCGCGCTGATAACCTCTATTGTTCACAGATTCTGTTACCGTCTTTTCACGGAGTCGGCGTTCATCAACGAGCTATATCCCAGTAATATCCCGGAAATCCAACGAACAAACTTGGCAAACACGGTGTTGCTTCTGAAATCCCTTGGCGTTAAGAATCTACTCGAGTTTGATTTCATGGATCCACCGCCACAGGAAAATATCCTGAATTCAATGTATCAGCTCTGGGTGCTAGGCGCACTGGACAACATTGGCGACCTCACACCGGTGGGGCGGATGATGTCTGATTTCCCCATGGAACCGTCGCTAGCAAAGATGCTGATAACGGCGTCCGACTATAAATGTTCTGCGGAAATGTTGACGATTGTCTCGATGCTTTCGGTCCCATCGGTGTTCTACCGTCCACCCCAGAGACAGGAAGAGAGTGACGCCGCTAGGGAGAAGTTCTTCGTGCCAGAAAGTGACCATCTGACATTGCTGAATGTGTATCAGCAGTGGAAGTCTCATGGGTACGTCTGCATTGTTGGCAGTCAAATGACAGATAGCTGAACTGCGTTTCTTTTTCTCATCTTAGTTACCGGGATGACTGGTCCATGCGACATTTCCTGCACCCAAAACTACTTCGAAAGGCCCGTGAAGTTCGAGGACAATTAGAAGACATCATGAAACAGCAGAAAATTGACCCTACTGTGTCAGTCGGTACTGATTGGGATATCATCAGGTACGTAAACTCTTCCGTCCGTCATTACATTTCCTCGCTCATCTTGGATCCTTTCGTTAGAAAATGCATTACTGCCGGTTACTTCCACCAGGCTGCCAGAGTCAAGGGTATCGGAGAGTACGTGAATATCCGTACAGGTGTAAGTAACTTCAAAAGCTTTGGCATCGCGCGTAAAATTGACAGAAACAATCGTGTCCTAGGTGCCTTGTGTGTTGCATCCTACTTCCGCTTTGTCTGGATTGGGTTATCAGCCCGACTTTGTCATCTACCATGAACGTGAGTTTTCAAAACGGGTATCTGGGTTGCAGCGATTCCTAATCACTTCTTTGAGGTGTCTCAGTTGTCATGACCTCGAAGCAATACATGATGTGTGTGACATCCGTCACTGCAGACTGGCTAGCAGAGCTTGGAGGCGTGTTTTACAGCATCCGAGAGCGAAACGTCGATGGTCTCGCACATGCACGGGCAACCAGGGAGTTTTCTCGAAAGGCAGAGATTGAGCAAGAAATGGCTGATCAGCGTGAACAGTGAGTTGGCTCGACTATTCTTTCTTACATCGTGTGTAAAGCTGAGCCGGGAACCTTGACGTAGACGCGCGCGGGATCAGGAAGAGGAGAAGAGGAAAGCTGCTATCCCGAAGACGCCGAGATTACAAGGGCCGTCGTCGACGCCTAGGCGGTCTGCAGGTATCGGTGCCGGTACCAGAGTGACTGCTACGCCTAGGAGAGCCGGAGGGATATAAATTATAAAATAATAGCAGTCATGCACCGCATTGCGGTATAGCAGAGTTGTAGCGTACCCTTTCGATTTAGGATGCAGCAGCAGATTCGCAGAAGGGTGACCCAGCGAGAGCGAGTCGTCAGCTCAATGATGGTGGAATTTGCATTTGAGCACCAATGACGCTGAGCGGTACTTGCCGGATTTCCACCTACTGCGCAGCAGTCCTATACAGCTGTCTTCTGGGTTCTCCGCGAAAGTCGGCCTTATCTCTCCTCGGTTAGGTGAAACAGCTGATCGGACGGATAAGATAACAGGCCTAAGAGCGATCGAGCACAATAGAGGAAGACAACCTTGGGTGATACTCATTTCTATGTCATTCTACCTTTTCTTTACGGATACAAGAACAAGAACTATGCTGATTGACCTTCCATCCCGCCAATAGAAGATGCAAATCGTTGAATCCAGCATGTCCTCGGATGGCCTCAATATCCTGGTAATCAACCCAAATTCTACAGAGGGATTCACGCACGTGAGTCAAGTCTCCATACCAAGCCCCTCGCCGCAGTAAAGCTCAACTCTATCTCTCTCACCTCTAGGCAATGGCTTCACATCTATCAATAACATTCCCGAGATCAAACGTACCTCGTGTGCGCTTCGAATGTCTGACAGCACCCAAAACATCACCCGCATCGATAACGTCCATCACAACATCCATCTTATCGGCCACACATTCTCTCAATGTCATCCTGCCTCGAATCAACGACAAGAACCAACCTCCAATCCATGCGATACTGGTTGCATGCTTCTCGGCACATCCTCTGGTCCCCATGTTGCGCGAATTAACAACACTGCCGATCGTAGGGATCATGGAAGCCGGTATCCTGTTTGGCAGCCAAGTGGGAGGAAACGTCGGGGTTGTGACCACGGACAGGCGCTGGGAGCCGCTACTGGAACAGGAAATTAAGGGGGAGTTGGGGCTGAAGCGACAGTGCTCGGCGGGTGTGATATCGAGTGGCCTCAGTGTGCTTGAACTCGAGACACTGCCGAAAGACGAGGTTTACGAGGCTTTGAGCAAGGCTGCGAGGAAGATGGTACACGAGCGCGAAGCAGATGCTATCCTGTTGGGCTGCGCAGGTATGGTAGGGCTGGACAAGGTCATTCAAGAAGCAGTCGGACACGAAGTAACGGTCCTCGATCCCGTGGTTTGCGCCGCGGAGATGTGTATCAGCTTGGCTAGAATGAAGCTCAGGACAGCCAAAAAGGGGAGATACGAGGCAGCAGAGCCACCAAAGTTATCCACATGAATGCACTATGGATGCTATATACAACAGTGTGGAAGGCTTGTGGCAACTCATTATGAGCGTCTAGGTGCAGGGCTTGGGGTCCTGCAAAATGAGAATTTTGATACTGATCAACAACGGATCTTTGAACGTGAAAGCGACAAATCAAACTTACCATGTCCGCTTGTGCGATGCCTTGTTCCCACTTGACGAGTTCCACCCATTAGCCCTTTCCATAGCTTCGCCCCTGCTCCTGCTACCAGCACTCCTTGATAATCCCAAGCCAGACGGCTCACCTCGCCCAGGCGTACCAAACACACTTCTCTGTAACAAGCTCCGCCCTGCAGGTGTGAGCGCTTCTTCCCTCCTCCTCGGTGTTACAGAGCCTGGAGTCGGCAACGAAGGCGGACGCATAGATCCAGCTCGTACCCGCGTAGATCCAGCATCCCTCCCTGATAACACAGCAAGACCCTTGGGCGTCGACCCGAACCCTTTCGCACGCTCTCGCATGGATTTTGACGCATTCGTCGCAAGTCGTCGGCCAATCTCGTCTCGACGTTTCGGTTCGGAGATCTTGAAATTGTTCGGTGTCATGTCCGCGTCCGCACTGTCGTCGCCATCTAAAGCTCGAGGGGTGCCTAACAGGGTGCCCCAAGTCATTAATTGCTTGACCGCATCTGAACCTAGTTCGCTGGGCGAAGGTGATGGTGCGACTGGGACCAGAGGGTAATTTCCGTATCTTGGCATGGCGCTTGATGGTTGATCTAAACGTCCAAAGTAGAGAAAAGTCAGTCAAGACATCGTAATCCTGCACGGAAATGACTTACATTGCTTGCCAGCTATAGCTGCTCCGACCCTACTCCTAGACGGACTTGTTCCACGTCGAGAGGACCTCGCATCCTGGTCGTCCCCTTCATCTTCACCTTCCAACCTAGTATTAGCATGTCGAATCTCTGGAGGATCCGCACGCATCTGTGCAGCCGTCATTGCTGGCCGAGGACCAGGGAACACGGGGTTCACATCCGCATCTGGGCCAAACATGAGGGCGTTCCTCGTCTGTAAAGAAAGGCTGAGGATGAGAACGAGGATACTCCAGTACGACTTGTGAACTGACTTACTTTATAGCCCCAGGTAGGCACGACCTTTTCCCTATCGTCCTTCAACTCACCCATCACCTCCTTCTCTTTCGCTTCCCGTAATCTCCGATCCGCTTCGCCCCTTCCCAATCCTTCCCCGGCGCCACTTGCGAATTCACGAGAAGGAACCAACTCTCCTTGTCTTGTAACGATAGCTGTTTCCGGCAGCCCGACTTCCGCAAGCGCTCGAGCGAGATGTGATGAGGGATCCAGCACGATTTCGACCAGTTCATTTTGACCATCGTGTTCGGGAACGAGGGAACCTTCTGGCAGGGCGTTGGGGATGACAAGTTGTGTGTGTGTGATATCTGGGGCATCAAGCTCTGGTGCTCGTCGGATGAGGGCCGTCGTGTCGTCAGGGTTTACTCTGTTGGTATCGCTGACGACAAGCGAAGTGTTCGTGCTGGCCCCTTTGTCCTGCGAAGGAGTTTCTACGCTCGGATGAATAGCTTTCGGTTCGCCTTTTCCTTCTTCAACCTGCTTCGTACCCCGCTCCTCGTTTCCTGGTAATGTCAACGCCAATCGGTGTGTCGGAGGGTCTATCCTTTTCCTGACCGGCAGCAATCCGTCATTCGGCACATACCCGCCGGCCTCAATCAGTAACTGCCTTCTCGACTGTTCAAGCCGCAGTCGATTCTGTTTCGCCTGTTCTTCAGCGGCATACGCCCAAGAGTATTTCTCCTTTTTCCGACGATTATCCTCTTGCAGGATTTCCATAAAAGATGAATTGTCTTCAGACGTATACGCCGCTTGAAAGTTCTGAATGCAGCGGACGGTGAGTCTCAGGGAGACGACCGAGAAAACAGGAGACGTTACTTACGTCTAATCCACTCGAGAGATCTATTTTCCTCCTCTTGGCATCCCTCTCGTCCATAAGCTTTTGCGTAGGGTTGTAGGGCATCGGTGTCTCCATACCTGCTCCGCCGAAAGGAGTTCTCGAAATGTATGGTGTCCCGGCAACATCGGCCATCTCCCTCTCCTGCCGATGCCTTGCTGCTGTCAATTGAGCATCACGCTGCCCTGGACCGGGAGTCAATGCAGACAAATAACGTATCGAATCTGCGATGGCTATCGTATCTTGAGATTCTAGTGCTGAGAGGTAATTATTCGTTGCCGACAACCGATCCAGGTTTGGGAAGAAATCGCGCTTGATGATGTGTGACAGTGAAGCGGTGTATTCATCTTCCTATAGGACGGGATGAGTATACCGTCTGACGGAGGTCGAATTAAAACCTGAACTCACGTCTAGAATCACTTGTCTGGTCAAGCTGACGTTCGAGGCGTTGGTAGAGGAACCACCGGAAATCAACGCTCTGGAATTGCTAGAATTGGCATGCTCAGACATGCCTGGCGATATTTTCGTTGGAGAGAACGGTTTAGGTGTTCGACGACTGACTATCCGTGCGTTGTCTTCTGCTTGTGACTTGGATGGCGAAATTGGCCAAGAGTGTAAAAGTCGAAGAAATAGATCAGATAATAAAGTAGGGTGTTGGTAGCTGTGTTGGTGATATCATCTTGGGTTGCCTCCACCCCCTGGCCTGCAATCGAGAAAATGTAACGGAACGAAGGCAAAAGTTATATATATGTTAGCAACCGGCGGTAATATGTCTACTCTTAACCTTCTCTCGCTTTTCTCCATGGTTTGTGCAATAGTGACCAGCAATTCTTTCTAAAATACAAGACATCGGCTAGGTACGTTCACTAAAATACAACTTCGCCACACTAGAACATCCTATTTCTATAAGCTTTCATGCCAATCTCATCCCACTCCTGCCGCTTGATCCAGATTTCGTTCATCGCATCCAGTCTCGTCCATACGACTCCGCCTCTCCAAGTCACGTAACGTGGATTAAGACCTCTTGGTGGTGGTAGAACTTGTGGTGAGATACCTGTTGCCATACGAGCATCGCAATGTCTTCCCACACTAGATTAGTGCGGAACCAGTTCAGCGACACCTCTTGCTTGTTTTGTTAGAGGAATGGACTCACCGCCACGCCAGAGCTGCACTGATACCCTCGATCAAGGCACCGCCGCCCAAGACCAGAATAGCATTGGCGAGATTCACAGACTTGAGGTCTGCACCAGCAGCCATCAACGAGTTGGCAACCGCGAAATCGATCGGCATCTTTCCAGCCACTTCGACGACGTCAAACGAAGGTGCAGGAGCCGGAAGTTGGATCGGTTCAGGTTGGAAGGTCGTCGTGCTTTCCTCCCCCGTCTCTGGGTTGACTGTTACCGTTACTACAGGGTCTTGCGGTATTGGCGGTGGCAGGGGTGGCAAAAGATGTTCGGTAGATTTCGCCATTGCGACGGTCTTGCAAAGCAGGTATATGTTTCAGATAACCACAGCTGAGAATGACTGACAATTGACTCACTGAGCCATCGTCCTTGAGGTCTGGCATGCTGTCGTCCTCATAATTCGTCTTGATCTTCTTGTCGTTTACTTTCGCAAGCTTAGCTGGCCAATCGAGAACTCGAGGATCGAAAAAGCACTGGAATAGTATGCGGTGGAAATCCGTTAAATCGAAGCGTAGGCAGAGCTCGCGGAGGAGACTCACGGCAGGTGCCAAAACGGTCTGATCAAATGTTTGAAGCTGATATTCCGTCGTAGGAGAGCCCTTGCGGCGTACTTGCAGCTTCCACACATTGAATGCCACAAGATGCTAGATAGAAAAGGTTCGATACAGAAATATAGGTCAGCGTAGCGTGACGACGAATGATAACAGACACTTACATCGAGCAGCGTGCAAGTACGCGTCGTGAGCTCATCCATCATTTGCCAGTCTAACCGTCGATTTAGATCGAGTTCATGATAAGGGAAAGATACCCTGCGCAATAGGTCCGTGTAGAATGTCGTGACGTCGTCTCGGCCGAAATGTAAGATATGTCTGTAGTAAACAAAGGTTAGGCCAGAAATTTCTGATTCATAGACGTTGACTAACCTGGTTTCGCCAAGGAGGAGTCCATCATCCACACAAGCGACACTCGTTCGCTCAGCACCAATATCCACAACGCAAGCACTCGAAAGCCCCGCACCAAAGGTCGCGCATAGTGATTCCTGCGAAAAGCCCGCATTAGACAGAGACGATACTCGCTAGCGTGGCCCCAGACTTACTTGTAGGACTCCACATTGCCTGAAGCCCATCCGCTGTAGAAGAACTGTACACATCCCCTCGATGTATGCTTTATCAGTATGATCAGGCACGATCAGGGCCACCGAATATTTCTAGGAGCATCCGGCAATCAGCATCTCATGTTCAGCTTTCACCCCGACAGGCTTTACTCACCCACAAATCCCTCACGCTGACTGGTGGATTCAGTTTTCCTAGCGCATGCTGCAGAATGTCTTGGACGTCGGATAATATGGGTTCTGTTGGATTGTTACCATAATCACACGTGTTGAATGTACGATTGCGTATTGGATACCGCAATTCGTACGGCGCATCTTCCGCTATCCAGAGGTTTGCATCCGGGAACAGTACATCTGCCGAGTAATCTTCTAGCCAATCCACACCGTATGGATCGTCGTGTGGTCGGTACTGGATGGGTTTTTGGGAAGAATTGTATCGCGTGACTTGCTGGATTGGCTGATCCGCCTTGCCCGCCGGAAGTCTGAGCTTCTCTAATCGCATCCTATGAAAGATGTTTCAATAAGTGTTCTCAATGACGAGGAATGTTAACGCTTACCGTTCTCTCAATGCCACTCGTAGACTTGCAATGATACTATCGCGTTCCCGCTGTTCATGCGTGACGTAAATCAAATTTGGTAACGAGTGACATAGACTGGAAGCGAAACCTACTTGTTCTTCCACCGTGCTAGCTAACGTGCTCAAGCTTGATACAGACGGCATGGTCGTGCGGCTGGATGTCGTCGACAGGGGCTCATCTGCAGCCATTTCTGGAACTGGGTTCGCAACATCCTGCTTCGGAGTCTCCTTCTTCCGGTATATGCAGTTGGGAATCGAAATAGGGCTTTACGACAAGCCGTCAGTCAGGATTAAATCCAAAACTCAGTAGAGGCGACTCACGTCAGATCGCTGCCTCTTCCGATTTTCAGGTATCGGGAACCAGGGTGTATAATAATAGTCTCATCGTTAAGAGGCTATATGTGTGCGATCTTTGTCAACAAGCACGTCCGAGTTTTGACGATGAAGCGTCACTCACCTGTGCTGCTGGGATTTGCCCATTCTCTGCACTCTTTTCCGGAAACTGACTGAGAGTCCTCTCGAGCTCTTGTGCAAACTCTGCTTCCAATGTCTCTGGCATTCGTGTATCGAGCGCAGACGTCGTATCTGATGTCGCCATCCCTGTTTCCTCGGTGACCGCAGCTTCATTGATGTTTGGCGGCGACTGTTTCCGGCTCGGATTGGCCGTCGATCCGGCAGGTGTACTTGTGGGTGCCCAACCTTTTCCACCAGCACGACGTATTCTTTCGTCTTGCTGGCCAAGCAGAGCATCTACGAGTCTCCGCTTCTCCTCTCGTCGTAACCCATCTGATTCTTCGGCACGTTTACGCGCTATGGATTGGTTATCTGCAGATTTCGAATAATTGAGAGAACTTCCTTTCATATACAGACTGTTTCGTAGAGGGGTAAGTTTTGTAACACTTGCCAAGGGTAAAGGCAAGAGCTGACCTGGGTTGCAGATAGAAATTTGTCTGTGACAGCATCACGGCTTCGATTTCCGGCTGTGTAAGGGCTAGTTAGCATGTGCCTACTATTCAACGACTATTCCCTTGTTTGTAACATACCCTCTTCCTCTTTCCCTTCGTGCTCTTTTCTTTTGTCGGAGAAACCTGGGGCTGAAGTTCAGCGGTATTGCTTGCCGTTCCGGAGATGTTCTGGTCTACGTCGGTGGAAGGACCCGCTACGGCGTCGAGAACAGGTGACACATCCATGGTAATCCTTGGGAGTAGCTGGATCACGATATGGTGGGACGTTGTATAAAAGCACTCAGCATTTGACCAAATGCGGGAAACGCAGTTTACCCAACAACATCCTTGCATCATCCAAGGCATGTTCCAATTTTGCATCCGCGAATAGATTTCGAAGAAGAAGCTGTCGGATGGTGGTCGGTAACATTTTTGTCGAACTAAGACTATCCACCTCTCTGTCACCTCACTATGTCTATACCCGCTATGCAATAATATATACAACGTAGAGTACAACCTTTCCATGCTGCGGCATTATGACTGACCTTCCCGTTCACCCTGAACATGCTCCAGCCGCTCCTCCTCCTTGGCATACTTACCATCATCAAGCCTACTATGTTCAGATCTAGGACTTCTTGCGCTATTCCGTCTCATGGGCCCGGTGCTGGAAGACGACCATCCAGGTGGTGGAAGTAGGGCATCACGCACTGTGACACTGTCACCTAGCATTCTTTTGTCTCCTTTGGCGATACTTGACCGCCGAGGACGTGATGCGGGAGGTATACCGTTGCTCTGTTCAGCGTGCCCTATACTCGTGCTGAGGCCGCGCACCCTTCCAATGGATCGGCTCAAGGGTATCTGAGATGCACCGTCGACAATGATAGGGGTGTTCATTCCGGACGAGAGGGCAGAACCAACATCGAGTCGGTTCTCCAAGTCGCTTGGTTTAGCCTGTTTCGAAAACTGTAGTCATCTTGAATTCAGTAAAGGTTTCACGTGCGTCTTACATGCGGGACACTTACAGCAACCCAGAGTGCGGCGCTGAGGATGATGATCGTGCCGAGAACAGACAAGAAGGACGTCTGGACATGGAACAAGATCCGCTCGATGATCGTGGCGAACAGTAACTATAAAAATGCAACGCAATCAGCCAACTTTGCCTTACGTTGAAGACTGACGAGGAGACCTTACCTGTGTATACATTGCGAGCGACCCTCTTCCCGCCTTCTCTCGCTGCAACCCCATCGTGACAAGCAACTGTGCACCTAGCCCGAATACGCTGACAAACCGCATCCCCTCAGCGACACAGACCACGGAAAAGAGTAACATTCGCACTGACCCGATTAACAGAATCAAAGACCATCCAATCACCGTCCGCGGGAACACGAGCGGCTCCTGCAGAATCAACATCCCGATGATGGACACGACGACGCAGTAGAACGAAAAGTATGATATCGAATGGAACGATTTCGCTCGCGTTCCAATGGCTCGAATAGCGGTATCTGTCACAGGGATAAACAGATAATCGCACAAGAACCCGCCTTGCGTCATCAGCGATCCAGCGAAGCGGACTGATCGGTACCAGGTAGGCACTTACAAGCTCCGCTACTCCCGCAAACACCCATCAACGCAAACGCAACCGCCTGCATCCTCTGCGCGGGAGTCGGATGCCCTCGTCCCCCTCCTAGCCCCGCGTCATGTGAAGGGATATTCCCCCAACTAGTCCGCGACCCGCCGATTCCTCCTTCTGGTGATACGGGGAGACCTGTTGATGGGTACACTGCAGGGCCAAAGATTGCAGTGGGGCGTGCGATCAGGATTACTCCTAGTAGGGATACCACTGTCGTTTGCACGGTTGGATTAGTACCGGTCGCGGGTGTGCTTGTAAAGGAAGAAGCGGGACGTACTGCCAGCGACAAACTCTTTACGGGTGAACGGTTCTTTCAAGATCATGTATCCCAGCAACGCCGTCGCTGTCGGACTGAGAAAACCGAGCGTCGTCGCATCACTCAGCGAGAGGTATTGCAGGGACTGATACCTGTAGTAACGCAACAATCAGTGTCCTGCTTTGCGTATAGCTAGGTACGGTGACGTACATCCCAGTCAAACCAAAGAATCTATCATTGCAAGTCAGCTATAAGCTGCCTTGGACTCTACCCGAACCCATGGGGAAGGAGAGAAGACGTACCCTATGAAACCACGAAGCGCAAGCAACTTCCTAACCTCTGGCGGTCCAAAGAGCCAGTATGGATCATTGTTGAAGTAAAGATACGAGATACATCCTACGAATGTGATTGCCTATGCACCAAATCAAAGAAGAGTCGAGAAGGCTGTGAGCTTGGTTCCGAGCGGGAAAGGCGGAAGAACGGGCTCACCATCCGAATAGCAACCAACTGCAACGTCGGCAACCCACCACCTTGCTCCTCCCCCTGCAAAAACTTTACACTGGCGTTCATACTCGCGAAAAACCCTTGCGAGCAAGCGATCAAGACGAGCCCTTGATTGGCGGCGAACCATGCTTTTATGCTTGCGAGGTACGCTCGCCAGTCTCCCGCTTGACGTCGTTGCTGCCGACTTGTTGGGAGTTGGATGGAGCCTTCCGAGGGTGAAGAAGCACGGAGGAGAGGGGTTTCAATGGATGAGTCGGGAAAGTAGGATGTTTGGTTTTGTGTCTGGTGCGACGAGTGCGACGAGTGCGAGAGGGAATTAGAGGGGCTTGTGCTTTGCGATGAGGATGGAGGAATAGGGGAGAGGAACGCGGATGTCGATGTCGCCATGGGGGGCGATCCAGGAAGCATTTAGCTAGGAGGTCAGGCTGTCCAAGTCGCTGAGAATAAGCTCACGGGTGAGCAAGGAAGATGTTTACATCAAGGGAGCTTGTCTAGGGATTTTATGATATCATGGTTGAGTTTGGGCTGAGCAGTACCTCTGACACTCGGCCGATCCCCGGCCCCAAAAAGCCTGAAAAACAGCCCTTTTTGGGCCGATTTGTCCAAACTTTTTGCCTTTACAAAAGCCAGATTTGGCCAATTTGGGGCCGGGGATTTTTTGGCGTCCGACCTTCGGCCGGCCGCCCGCGAGCTGTCAATGCATGAGATGCCGCAGAAGGTGGAGTTGTGCGAGATAGTCGCTCAGGGTAGAGGAGTAGAGATGGTCCGCCCAGCTGTCCGCTTGAGCGCAACGGTCTTTGCGTCTCGGATCTCCGAGGAAAGAAAAACAAACAGAAAACCCACTGCTGGGAAAATCGATTTTGCTCTGGAATATCACCTGATTTGTCCAAATCTGGGGCCGGGGAGCAAATTCGATGATTCCAAAAAAGGCGAATTTGTCCAAATCTGGGGCCGGGGAATCGTTATTTTCCCTCGAGCAAAACCCCTGATTTGTCTAAAAACTGGGCCGGGCTTTTGTATGAAGTGTCAGAGGTACTGGCTGAGCTATTAGCCTTGCCCGCAAGTGTCTCGTATGCCGCCGATCGCCTCGTGGTTGAATTGAGGCCGAATGCTCCGACCGAGACTCGGACAAGCCGCTTCTCAACAGATCAACAGGATTGACAAAACTCTTCACCTAACAGTTGTTTCACACTGAAGGTGGAAGGGCCGAGAGGCAGCAGGCTGATGTGATACAGGTAATCATTTGTACATTGTTAGTGTTGTTTGCCTACTCGTGATTTGGTACATCTCGTAACGACTGCGAGGTCCTCGCTGCCGATGTGCCGTACGCACATCATCGCTTCTCCGTACCGACACAACCTGCATCCCTCCCACTGTTACCAGCTGCATCCATATCCGCCACAAAGTACCTACTCCTTGATCTCCATTTTCTGGAACAGTCCCGCAATCGGGACCAACCACTCTTCCCTCAACCGCGTGAAAAACTCTCCCTTTGGAGGCATGTCCTTTCGTCCCTTTTCATCCCACGCACCCCACATCACATACACGCTGGTTCCCTTTGCGTTCGCTCCATACTCGAGGATTGGACCGCCGCATTTGCCGCAGAACTCGCGGTGGAGGAGCACGCCGGAGCCGTTGTCTGCTTCGTGAACGACGGGTTTGGTGGTGCTGGTTATTTGGAAACCAGAGGACGGGAATTTCGTCGTGGTTCCATATGGTCCGCCGAAAAATTTCTGCGTTTACAGACGGATGAGCGAACACGAGCGATCTGTCGATTAGGTGGCAGTATTGTGAAGGAGCGGTGCGTACCTTGCAATTGTTGCAATGACAGAGGGAAGTACGCGCGTTATCCGGCGAGTCTATTTCGCCTTGAAGTGTTATTTCCTTGCAGTAGCATGAGCCGGTGTAGATCATTTTTGGGGTAGGGAAAAAGAGTAACAAGAGCGTTGAGTTGATGGAATGAAGAGGAGGAAAGGGAAAGAAAGGCAGGCGAAAGGGAGTCACTTAGGGCCCTGATAGTCAATCACGCCAGACTAGGTAGAGTACGCATTACGTAAGCCGAAGCTAGGTAGGTGCCTCCCAATCTAAGCGAATGCTGGAAACGCGGAAACAAAGAACAAGGCTGCCGAAAGGATGACAGGTCGGTCGATGGCGATGAGACGAGACGAGATAGGACAAGGGCATCGCTTTATAATCAAGGCTAAGCTGGGCTGTTGTTCCCCTTCTTTATTGATAGCCAGCTTTCCTTTTCCTTCTTCATCCTATACACCTTTCTACTATTCTACTGTCCACGCCCAACACTACCATGGACACCTCCAACGAGATGTCAGACTATCTCGACTTTGGAATCTACGACGTATGTTATGCATCTCCTGCTCTACATACCCTGCATCGCCTTACTTACCTCCTTTCCTTCTTCTCTGCGCTTCAGTCCGATCCGATCCCTGATCCACTCTCACCAGCAACACTCGCCATGTCACCCTTTTCATCAATCGCAACCATCGCATCAAACACCTTCGGCGATCCGGCCGATTTCGCCATCTCTGGTGGTTCCGGCTTTTCTGACGACATTGATTCGTTCGGAGAGATGCTTGATTTCCCCATGTGTTCCGGCGCTACAGCAAACGATGGTACGGCCAGCTTTTCGCCGTTTGCGTTGACGGCTCCGTTCCCCGAGTTTACGGATGCGCAGGACCATGGTGCGCAGTCGACGTTGATGCAGAGTCATCATGAGCTGCAGCTGCAGCCGCAGCAACACGCTTCATCGGCGGATGTTGATATCGCTGCGTTGTTGCGCCAGTACAACCAAGGTTCGACTATCGACCCGATCAAGCAAGTTTCTGTGGCGGTGTTGGAGCCGATCGTGGCTGTCAAGCAGGAACCGATGGACGATGTTGTCATGTCCATCAACAGTTCTGCCGTTACACGGCCATCAAGCATCAGCCCTGCCGCCTTGTTCGGCACGTCGAACCCCTCTACTCAGTCATCAAGCACCGCGACATCAGCCGCTACGCAAAACTTTTCCAACTTGTACCCGGCCACCTTGACTCGTTCTGCCTCGTACGCATCGGCAAGCGAGGACGAAGACGAAGCACACGAAGCTGTTACTCCCGATCATTTCTCTGGAGGACGCGACCATCAGGTTGACGTCGTGACTGCTGCATCTGTTGATGGATCGAGAAAGAGTTCCGTTGCCGCTGCCATTACTGGAAAACGCGCCCGGGAGGTCGACGCGAGCGTCGGCAGTGATAGGATGAACGTGAAATCCAAGATTGGCAACAGTCCGCCGCCTCCTATGGACTTTTCGTTTGCTCATCGCGAGGCAACACCCGTTCGTGAACTTTCCGCAAGCCACATGGACGACACCGACGGCGGGTTTGACGGTTCAGCTTCCAATGCTCGAATCAACATCGATACCTTGAAACCGCTTCCCTTGCCGTCAATGTTTGGCGGAATCAAGGGTAAAGGCGGGAAGAAGGGCGGCGGCTTGTCTTCGGTCGTCCTGGAAGATCCTGCCGAGGCTGGAGAAGACGATGATTGGCGGCCAACACCGGAAGAATACAAGAAACTCTCGTCAAAGGAAAAGAGACAACTAAGGAACAAGCTCAGTGCGCGTGCGTTTAGGACTCGGAGGAAGACGTATATCAACGAGTTGGAGGATCATATCAAGGATCGGGATAGGTTGATCGATGCTATCAAGGGCGAGTTGATGACCAGTCGTTCCGAGAATGATGAACTGAAGTGAGTGGAGGGTTTTGGTTTACCTTCAGCAATTTTTGCTCATCATTTTTTTCTACCGCAGACGGGAAATCGACGCATTGAAGAAAGCGGCCATGGAACCGGTTCCCTCGAGTCTCAAGGAAATGACACCGGCACCGACGTCAGCTCTCGTCGCCGGTCTCGGCCTGACGACCGCACACAACCAGCCTGGCAGACAATCTTCAATGTCATCTATCAACACTTATAACCCACGTAAAGACGTTTCCGGCTCTACGTCGGCCGCGTTGAGTGCGATGTCACCCAAGTTCTGGGGTGCGACATCTGGTGGCTTGGGAGGGGGATTCACGACGTGTCACACAACGTTTGTCCCTGATCTTGTGCTGCCGCTGGGATCGCCACCCGCTTTGACTTCGCCATCGTCTTCGTCGGCGTACACATCCGCATATTCGTCACCCGGTTCTTCTTCCTCAAGCGCCTCTCCTTACATGTTTGCACGCGCGAATTTGAACCCGTTGTTGAACGAACCCGCCATGGTGGCATCGCAACAAAAGTCTTGTGATCCTGCATCACTATCACCTACGTCGACATCGATCTCCCTTCTCGCATCTACCGACGGCTCAGACTTGTCCGACTCATTCGGCAACTGGTCCGCACAGAACGGATTCACATGGAACAACCTCGATGCATATCGTATGCAGCTATGGAGTCGGATGGCACGGGATGCTAGTTACGCGAGGCAAGGTGTACCGATGGAGATGCGACCCAAGTTTTTGCGGGAACAACATTCCAAGTCGTCCTCGTCGGCGAGTGTCACAGAAGCTTTGTCGCCTGTTGGTAGTGCAGCGTATGCGCCGGCACCACCGACATACAAGGAATCCTACGATGATCCCGTACCATCCATCACCCAGATCGTGCAACACACAATTTCGACACGACTCTTTTCGTCTTTCCTCAATGCCCTCAAGGCGCCCGCCACCACCGCTGCTGCTGGAACAGGTCGTCTAGATACCGACAAGATCGCCGATATTGTGAACGGGAAGGCTCAACTTGGTGTCCTCCCCTCGGAACCACCTGCGTATTCCGAGAAACATCGAGCTTCGGTGCCATCGGCGGCGGACACGTTTGACATGGAAGCGGAACAAGCATTGGCGATGAGTTTCACCAATTTGAAGCTTGCGACAGAAAGTATCGCGAGGAGTAAGAGTGCGGCGGCTGGGGTTGTTGCAAGTGGTTCGAGGTAGCTCGGAGGCGGGTGGTGGCGCTGTAAGCGTGTGTATGAAAAGTGATCTTCTCTATTTAGTCTCTTTTGAACATCCCACAAAATGTACATTGTACGTGTTTGCTCGTTGTATATACATGATATCCCCGCTTTGATTGTTACGGTGGTCGTATATGGTGGTAGATTGCTCAAGCTGGGCATCTGCCACTTGTCAGCAATATTGTGTATATATATGAAGACGGTATACTCAGCTGTATACTTGTACTGTATCTGTTCTCGTTTGTTTACTTTGTCCTCTGTGGGAACGGCGATGGCCGGGGTGCGCCCTTTGCAGTCTACTTGCCCATACGATGGCAGCACGGTGACTCGTCAGCGAGAGAGGATTGATATCGATATCATAGCGAAGAACAGCACAAGGGGACTACCGTTCAGCCCAGTTCAGGGAATCACCCGTGCCACCATGTCGGCATCATCAGATCAAGGTATGTCGCTTGAATCTCCTGCTGGTCAACTCGCGCTGATGCCATGTCTCTGTAGAAACAGCGCCATTGCTGGACCCGGCGTCGGGTGCCGTACCAGCTCACTCCGACTCACACCGCCGCTCCTTCCTTTCCGGCCCTTCCCGTGGCTTGACTTTGCTGGAAAAGATTTTGACAGCACTCACTATTCTATTCCTCCTTCTTGCGGCAACTTTTATCGGCTTGTTCGTCGGTACAAACCACCAGCTTGGAAAGGAAAGGCATCACGGACCCGTTACTGTCACTGCTTCACCGACTGGCGGGCATGGAATCACCAGCACGGTGATTGCCACTTCAACTGTTGGAAAACAAAGACCTTTCCCTGGACCTACCGGCAAACCCGGACACGGTCACCATGACAACAAAGAAACTTGCCTGACAAAGGAATGTGTCTTGTTGGCTTCTGACCTCTTGACAAGCTTGGATGAATCTGTCGATCCTTGTCAAGACTTCTACTCGTTCGCTAGTACGTTCAGGGAGCGCTCAGCCTGCCTTCTTTTGCTACTTCAACTAATTCATCGTCGTCGATAGATGGCGGTTGGCTCAAATCGCACTCTCTTCCCGCCGATCGAGGCGTTTACGGAACCTTCACCGAGCTCCAAGACGAGAACCGAAAGGTCATCTTGAGTATTCTTGAAGGAAAGGACGACGGCAAGACCAGCTCTGGCGGCTCAGAGGAGGAACGGGCCGAACGAGCGAATTTGAAAAAGTTGAGGGCGGGATACGCAGCTTGTATGGATGTCGTAAGTTCTTTCTTCGTTCCTCTGCTATCCCCGTCTGCTGAGATCTAACTTTCTGCTCACGTTAGGACCGCATCAACGCACAAGGCACCAGCCCTATTCTACCTCTTATCGACGAGATTAAAGACATCCTCGGCCCATTCTTCCTTCCTACCCACCCGTCTGTTGCAACCGTCTCCTTCGCCGCTCAAGACCCCGCCGATGACGACTGGGAGGGTACTTATACTCCCGCTTACAGCGTCCCGGAGAAGCTCAAAGTACATGCTGAACTAGTTGAAGATGCACGAAAGAGATCCGCTCGTGCGCCGATGCGATCCGTTTCGACCGAATCGCGAGCGGAGGAGTCGCGTTCAGATGCGCCGAGCGAGGTGGCAAAACGGGACACCGAGGCATTGACCCGAGCGCTCGCGTTTGCTCATTCTCGAAGTAAGTGTATCTCCAGTTGCTCGCCGTATATTCGGACTTTGGATGGGACTGGTGCTTATGATTACCACTGTCGTGCTACGCTGTTCGTAGGCGTCGATGCTCTTCTAGGATTCGCTATTGAGGGCGATGCGGGAGGCGAAGATCCGCAAGTCCAGGAATTGTTCATGTACCAAACGGGTGGTGGTTTGCCTTCCAAGGTATGTTAATCGCCACTTCCCCTCAAAGGCCAGCTGACAGGCGAACTGTTTGGCTCTGCTAGGAATACTATGAGGAGAAGCCTATTCTCGACTTTTACACCTCGGTTGTTGCGGATTTGCTTGCGGAACTCGCACAACCTACACCTAGCAAGAAACACGCCGAGGATTCCGAAGACCTGGACGCCGAGTCTTGGTGGTCGATTGGCCACCAGGGCGGCAAGGACAAGAGTGGCAAGAAGATTGACAAGAAGAAGTTTGTCAAGCAGATCAAGGCGTTGGCAAAGAATGTTGTTCGGTTTGAGAGGGAGTTGATGCGCGCTGGCGCGGATATGTGAGTTTGGCGAATCAAGGGAGTTACGCCTATGCTAAACACCCTGCCTCTCGCTAGCGAGGACCTGTTCAACCCAACATTCTCGTACAACCCTTATCCATTTAACAACCTGTCCAAGGAACTCTCATTCATGGACCTACCGGCTTACATCTCCACTTTCAACACTCGCAAATTCCCTACCAAGATCGTTGTCACCCACCCATCCTACATTCACTCGGTCGAAAAGATCCTTTCGCGAACACCAGACCACGTCTTGTCCGCCTACTTTGTCACTCGGTTCGGACTTTCATATTCCACACTTTTGGGCCCGCAGACGCCTGTTCGACACGCCACGCGACGATTGCAAGAGCTCTTGCAGGGTCTCAAGCCCGGTACACCGGAAGACCGACAAATGTTCTGTCAAGCATACGTAGATAGCCAGACTGGCTTGGGCTTCCTGGGTGGAAAAGAATTTGTGGATCGCAAGTTTGCTGGAGATAGCAAGCAAAAGGCCGAAAAGGTGATTTTCGATATTATAGGCGCTTTCAAAGCGCGGTTGCCTTCGGTGCCCTGGATGGACAAGGAGAGTGCGAAGGCTGCGCAAGGCAAGGTACGTTACCGTTCTTTCCTTGATCTGATCTGTAAGCTGACTTGGCGATCGGCACAGGCGGAAACAATGCTTGTCAAAGTAGGATACCCGACATCACCTAATGTCTCCAGTGCTGTCGCTCTCGAACGATTCTTCGCACCCCTGACCATCGACCGTGACTTCTTCGCCAACGGACTACGCACCCGTGTCCTGGCAGAGACCCGAGTCTGGTACCGACTCGGCAAGGAACGAGATCGAGGAGAATGGGAGATGGTGCCTCAGCTTGTAAGTTTTGCCAAGTCGACATTCCCGCTGTGATTGCTGACTTTGTGACGATTTCCTATAGGTTAATGCTTACTATTCGCCTCCTGACGGGGAGATTGTATTCCCCGCTGGGATCCTGCAGCCTCCGTTCTTCAGCGCCGCCTGGCCAGACTATCTCAACTACGGCGCCTTCGGATCCGTCGCAGCCCACGAGCTCAGTCATGCATTCGACAACACTGGCGCTCAATACGACGAACGTGGAAGGTTGAGGGATTGGTGGACCAATTCTACGGTAAAGGCATTCAAGGAAAAGGCTCAGTGCCTTGCTCGACAGTATTCGAATTATACTATCGATGGTCCCGATGGGAAACCTGTGCACATCAACGGAAACGTACGTCTTTAGGTCTTATCACGCTTTGTTCGCTACCTCACCTCTTATACTACAGTTGACCAATGGAGAAGACTTGGGTGATTCTGGTCTGACATTCGCATTCTCTGCTTGGAAGAACCTTACCACCAGCGAGCAGAGCTTGAAGCTTCCTGGTATCAAGTACACTGAGTAAGCGCAAGCCGGATTCGTCTGTGCGATTTCTCTTGCTGAAACGCGTATCACAGGGAACAACTCTTCTTCATTTCCTCCTCCCGGGTTTGGGCGCAACTTATCAAGCCTGAAGCCGCGCTTGCGCGAATTCGAACGGATCCTCACTCGCCCAACCAGTTCCGAAGTAACGGACAGCTGAGTGGGTTCAAGAAGTTTGCAGAAGTGTTCAACTGTCCTGCCGGGTCACCTGTAAGTGAAAGCCAAGCAAGATGCGCAATCAGCTACTGATGTGAAGTGCCGATAGATGAATCCCAAGCAGAGGTGTGATGTCTGGTAAATCAAGGAAGTCTCGACTGTGTACGACACTATGAGGATAGAGGATGAGATTGTGAAAGTCGCAATGTGACTTGTAAAAGCAGAAATAGTACATATGGGAACACTCAATACACAGATTCATACACCTCAGCGATGGGTCATCATGGTCTTTCTGAAGGAAGCTTATCAAATCTTCGTGACGGAGGCACGGGAGATAACACACCATACAGGAAAAGAGAAAGGGCGTCAAGCAGGGGCGCACCTCCTCGACACACATCATCATTTCGATCTTCGACTTCTTCGCTTCGTTTCATTATCTTATCACGAGCTCTATCACATTCGGTCCACAATGCAAAGCGTTGTTTGTTCTACCACCTTGAATGTTTCGGCCATCTCATGCCGCCTTGATCGTCATTCTTCTACCCACACCATCCCGGGAACTCTTTGCCGGATATATCGGGAAGCCAAGGGAGCACAAGGGACGTGGCTAGCTGTATAAAGGCTGCGCAGATAGGGGTGATCACAAGCATTCTGGTAAGCTGAGGACGCATTGCGCAGCGGAGACGGAGTGTGGCGGATCTTGTGAACTGCCTTTCGATAGCTTACTCGGTTTAACGTACCACCGTGACCAATAGTACCAACAAATCGATATGATAACGCACACGGCCACTTCCATGACGGCGTGTTTTAGAGCAGACAGAAACGGGGCTGGGTAACGCTGACTCGCATGAAAGGGGACAGTTCGTATTCTTCAACTTTTTGGTGAACCGACTGCACTTGAGCGCGGGAGCTGTGGCTAATCATTACCGCCTTCCATTGCAGGAAGAATCAAATATGCTCTGGCCCCTTCCCGGACCTTATGCTCCACCGCACCTCCTGCATAACCGAGACACGGTCATCCACCTGATACCAGGGGCCTTTCGTTTTTGCGGAAGACAGTTGAAATACAAAGCTGCGAGAGGAGATCCCGGTCGACATATGCGGACAATGGCGAGACGTTTTTCACGTCAGATCTCACGCATAAGAAGGGTGACTCGATATAGCGTTGGAGTTTGGCGATTAAAGAGGGTTATGTTGTCGTACTAAATGGGTTGATGAACATAGCTTGTAAGTACGCAACCTTTTTTGGAATATAACGCTGACTTCAATTTCTTCACACAATTCAGGATGCACAAACTTGCCCGCAAGTTGTATTTGCAGATATAATACATGAAGATTCCGATTCAATTCGTTCGAGTTTCGTTACCAAAGGCCGAATCCAAATCCCTCTTCATTGACTCAGACCACCTTCACCACCACCATTCTCGCCGGCTGCCAGTCTTTTTAATCGGTTCTGCTTTCGTTTCTGCACTCTCCCTCCCGCCCTGGTCCCCCTATACGTTCCCCTTCTTGCTGTCGACTCGCCTTCCGATTTATTCGAGCTTTGGTCTTCTGCGACATCACCCACGGGCTCGGGGCGCTGGACTGCATACGGATCCCGACCATAGACTACAGGAGGTTCGGGTCGAGCTGGAGCGCGAATGGGTCTTGGAGCATTTCCGTTCGTTACCAGTGGAACACTGGCAGCAGAAGCTCGAGCACGGCGCACCTCAGTGGCACTGCTGGCGACAGCAGGTTCAGCGTTCAAAAACTCCCGGAACTCTCGATTCATCAGTCTGTCTTGGATCTCTTGCTCGGTGGGAGCGGTAAAATAAGTTGTCGAAGGACTTGCTCGAGTGGGTCGTGCGAGATTGGGTCGAGGCGCGGACGTATTGAGCGCGGGGTTTGCAGGCGCGTATGTTGGCCGAGGAAACTGATTGGTGAGTACTTCACCCGACATTTGGAGCACGATCTTTTGCATGGCATCGTCATTTCCCGCTCTCGATGACCGTGCGTGCGTCCTCAGAGGAGCCGAGTTGTTGTCTTGGTGTGAAACCTGGGATCGCGGTGCTCCTGGGTTGTCTGTGGTGTTTTGATGCACAGATAGCTGCAGTCTAGCAGAATCTTGATGAACAGGAGGTGATGCCCGCGCACGAGGACTTGTCACGGGTGTGCCCCCTGACATGTAAAGGTCGGACAGCATGTTGGCGATCCCCCGTCGCTCTGCATCTCTGATATGCGTAGCCGAAGAGCTGTCGACGCTGGTGAAGCTACTGTGCGACCTCAACGCACCGCTGCACGCCGACAAGTTTTCCTCGGGCTTGATCTTGGCCACGGCGGAAGCGAGCAAACTTTTGCTTGGACGAGCAGATCGTTGGGATTCGTGTGGAGTGCACCTGACGGTTGGAGCATGTGTCGCGAGAGTACCCACGGGAGGAGTCGGACTCTGCGGCTGCGGTTGTGTGACAGCAACCTGTGTTGCGGTAGCCGATGAGAGAGCGGACGCATGTGCAGCCATCGCGCCGGCTAGATCAGCGGTCGGTGCAGCACTCGTCAGCGGCTGGAAAGCAGAGATACTGCCAAACGCGGAAGCGCTCGTTTGGCTCCCCGGCCCGGTTGATACAAGAGCATCACGCTCAGATTTCGGTCGTTTAGCGAACGCAGATTTTGCTGGTGGAGACGCCGAGGTGTGAGTTCGAGGAGCCGCGATTGTCAGGTCACGCCGACCAACCCAGCCAGCGCCACCAAAGGAAAAGGCTACTCCTGAACTAGAGATGACAGGTTGTGCCGGCCTCAAAGCGGAAGGTGATGTCCATCCGAAGCCTGGCAATACGGACGACGGCAGAGGCCAAGCAACTGCTCCAAATGCGCTGGCACCGGTACTTGCTGGTGTTTCCGAAGTCAAAGAACGTATCTGTTGACGCACACTGACTGTCGGATCGTCATAGTGTGGTTTTTCAGAGCGAGGCTCGTTGACAACGGAGCTACCCCTAGTACTCTTTGCTTCTGTCCCGTTTTCCGCAGTAGAATTGCTCGTTGTGCTTGCCACAGCCACGTTAGCCTCTGGATTGCCCTCCGTAGCCTGATTGAGAGGATTTATGTCAGGATAGAACAGCTTGGACCGGAATGAACAATTCACGCACCACCTCTACTGTTTCTTTGGAGAACGTATCGTTGAAGGCTGCATCGATTGGAGCAGGCGACAGGCAAGTAGAGCGGCCCGGCGTATGAACTTCGTGTTGATCCGCTGTGTTTGAGGTGACGTCGTTGGAGATCAACATGCCAAGAGCTGCTGCACTTTCGGGACTGGAGCTGCTCGTCGATTCTGCCATCATCTCCTCTGAAGTGTTGTCGGAAGAAGTTGGATGTTGAATTTGTGCATCTTCTGTTTGAACATCGGCGCTTTCCACCACGCTCCGCTTGGCATCTTCGGTTTCGTTCGAAGTGTTGTCCCTAGCAGCCAAGTCACCGACGTCCACTTCTTCTTGAACAACAGAGCTCCCCTCTTCTTCGGTTTCGCTCGAAGCGGTGTCAGTGGTAATCGAATAGCCAGAGTGTGCTTCTCCTTCCTCAGCAACGCTGGCGGTCATGCTGGTCACGGCTACGTCTTCCTCCGTTTTCTCCGAAGCGATATCTGTGGAAGTCGAATAGTTGGCGCGAGATTCTTTTTCAACCTCGGCCGTTGAGTCTGTCAAGTCTTCTTCCGCTTCATCTGGGACGACTTCGCTGGGTTTCGAGTCGTTGACGGCCGAGTCTTCAACAGCGATGCTGCTCATTGAGTCTGTTCCGACATCATTGGCTTCTTCCGAAATGATGTCACGAGAGTGCTGAACCGGTGACTGCCCTACCTGACTCTTCGGAGAGACCAGCGGGCTTGTAGCTCGAGATGCCGGGACGATCACGGAGCTGTTGGTGACGAGCCTGTCGGCTCCGGCCACGGTCATGATCGCTTCGCTTTTCAACGTAGACACGTCGGCTGGCTTACACATCGGAACGAAGGCAAGTGGCACAGGAGCTAATAGTGTCGGTGCTTTGAGTAGGCCTTTGACGACCAAGATCAGGACCGAAAGGATTTTTTGCTGGCTCCTCTTCTCTGACAAGGAGACCAGCTCCGAGTTATGGGAAGAGATGGCTTCTGTGAACCGGCGATTGTCGATAGCGGGATGAGTCATTGCAGACGCGTGTTTCCTGAACCGTGCTGTTGATTTGGCAGCGGCTGCGTTGCGCCTTCGCCTCTGTTTTGTTCGTCGACCGATGACCAGCTTGAGGCGTTCGAACCCTGAATCTGCAGACGTAGAGTGCGGTGCTGATTGTTCTTCTAGTTCGCCTTCAGGCTTCGTTCGATAATCCGGTAAACAAAACGATCCTGGCGTGTAAGTTGAACCGCGAGAAGAGGATACGACCGCCTGACAAAGGCAAAGAGCCTGATCAGTCGCATATTCCAGCAAGTGATTCAACTTGAACAGCAACTTACCTCGACCAAATTCCAACACAGCATCATGTACACAACCACACCCATAAACCAGATCGCCTGTAATTGCGCTTTGACGCGGTCTGATAGCCACTCCGCGTGCTCAAGCCAGGGGTACACAGCCAGGTGGACGCTTGAATATATCTTGGTATGGATCCTCACGGCAGTCTGGTGAGTAGCCAGTGGGTCAGCGTGTCAAATCGCTGAATCAAAAAGAGGAAGAAGACTCACGGCGAGTAAGAGCGGGAGCCAATGAGTCGCTGTGTGCCATTGTGACGTCCGTGACGTCCGAGATGCAGGTCCAGATAATACCGAGGGTTCCAAAGAGACCGTAGATCGCGCGAGCGCGAGGGCTAGCGGCGACAGGGAACATGTTGGATATGTTGGAGGCATAGGTCGTTGCTTAGGTGCCGGAGATATTGGTTGCACAGGTAATGGTGCTGGTATCGGACATGTCGGAAGGACGGGACATGTCGTAGGTACCGGCCAGGAAAACGGTGCCACTGGAGGCTTCGGATATAGTGGCGGGAGGTAAACTGTTACAGCAGTCTGATGAAGTGGATGTGTTAGCATCTGTAGAAAAGCTAGAAAGAAGAGGACGGAGGCTTACCGAGTGAGTATACGAGAAATCGAATTCATATTGCTTGTTGAATCGAAACCAGGCATTTCGGAGGAACATGCCGCGACGTTGCTTCTTCTCGCGTCTTTCCACTTTCTCCTTTCGACGCTCGCCAGCTCGTCTTTGGCAATCCTGCACCGACGATATCTCCCATGCTTTTTCCAGAGCAGCCATGTCGGCCATATCTTGCGCATGTTGGATTTCGGCTGCACGAGGAGAATCAAGGGCTAGGTCAGTGGTGCGAATCAACGTGTTCTGCGACCGAAAAGACTTACCTTCAGAGCAGTACGAATGATCATCGGATTCACCTTCCAGAGGCATCCGATTTATGCCACAGTCGACCGAGTATCCCCAGAGCGAGCTGGAGCTGAAGCTGGCGATCCTCTGCGCCTGAGGTTGGCAGCGAAGGCCACCAGCTTCAGGAGGTGTTACCGGATCTTCGTTATGACTGGTCTTGCCGGATTGAGTTCCGTCTATGTGGTCGTCCGCGGGGAATGAATCGCTGGGGTTGTCTTCAATGTCGATCAAGACCTCGGCTGGCTTGTCGTGAGGCTCGTTGTTGATCCAGAAAGGTGGCTTCTCGTCATAGGTTCGGGCTTGATGACTGGCACCATGATCGGAACCAGCCACCGGTCGGACGAGGTTTGCGGCAGGTGTGGACGATGTCTGTGATTGGTATGCTGGGGTGGCACTGGGGCCAGTGACGACCTTAACGATGTGAATAGTATCAGACGGAACGAGATAACCGACAGGAAGGCGGCTGCTTTCACGTCGCGCAATCAGCATCGTTTATCAGAATAGGAGGCCAACTTTTAGGGATTATTCGAGAACAGACTTACGAGTCATCTTCACGAGTAGCAGAATGAGACGTAGTAGGTAGCGATGAGGCAAATGCGGAAGATGAAGCAGACGTAGCTACTTCAGAAACAGGATCATAGTCGTAATGTTGGACGGTCGAGCTGGTGCGGCCGTAGACTTGGGCGAAAGCGGGTGAGATCAATTGCGTTGTAACGAGAAGCAGTAGAGGCCACAAGGTCGGCATGCTGACTCCCTTCTTCTGCATTATGACTGTCGAGTACGATGTTACCGAAGTATGCCTAGCTGATGAAGTAAGTTGAAACAAGAAAAGGTAAAAGGTAGTAAAAATGAAAAGGGGAATAGGAGCACTTTATATAGACAATAGGGTATATTATGCAATGAAATGATGGGTCCCTCCCCAGCACATGCCTGCCATCGGATTGGTCAGCTGGCCGGGTCAAAGATAAGAAGCAAGAAGCACTTGTCAGGCTCTTCCGGTTTAAGAATCCAACAACCGTTATACCTCCTTTCCCCATCATATCCTCCTCAGGCCCTCCCGCCTTTCGCGCTTGAGTGCGAAAACAGGATCGCCCAATCTCTCACGCCACTGCTGATCCCGGAATTTTGGGCTCCAGCGAATCTCAGAATAACGGATTGAAAATTTGTTTCTGGAGGTCGATATACGAATAGGAAGGACACGGTCCGGAAAGATATCGAGTTACAGGATGTTATAAGAAGCAGATGTCAAGAGGTCGGAGTTTCCGGTGGTTCAGTTCGGTAAGTTTGCGGTATCGGATCGTGCATTGACCGATCGTGTCGAGTCGAAGGGAGCCAGCTCACCTCACTCGCTGCTGTGATCCTCTAAAGGGCACGTGGTCGTAGAAGGTGGCCGCTGTGGTATGCCATCAAGAAGAAGTCGCGATAATAAGAGATTACCGTTTGCTCGGCAGGAAGAGGTCAGACATGGATAGGAGATGCGATTGCGCGAGTCTTGAGTTTTCATACTACTGGATATGAGGTGTGCAATCAACAAGGGAGACGCCGGAGAGAGGAGTCAAGTGTCAACACACGCAGTACTTATGATACACTGCGTCTTATAACCTATCAACAACCTATCAAACAAGCATACAATTTCCGTCTTTGCGACTACGCCTTCTCCTCTCTTGCACACTACTACCCATATTTCCTCCCAACTTCGTCTACCCTCAAGTCAGGACCACATCAATACTCTATACTTGACCTTTCATCCTGTACCCTAAGCACAGAATCCAGACATCACACGCAACACCAAGTTAAGCACTTCCTTGATTCATCCTCCCTCTGACCTAACCGCGAGAGAGAAAAAAGACGACCGCTCCAGCTCTAACAACAGTCGCCAGATATTCCCCCAATATTGCTTTCAGAGGAGGCACGAGCCGGCATACGCATACGGGCGCCGGTGATGGAGATGAAGCGATGTAAGGACTTGCATACCGCTCATTTCGTGGTCCAGATGCGGGAAAGTGGCTCGATTAAGAGCGTGTGTCGAGGGACGTGAAGCGGGGTCTTGCAAGATGTGAAGATTGGAGCGGCCTTTGTCCTCTGCCCTTGCCGTCTGCATCGACGTCGCCGTCACCATGATCAGAAAGCTGTACCGCAATCGCTCGCTATGAAGAACAACCACACTCGCCCCACCACATCCTCCACATAATAACTTCCGCACGGCCTTATCATCCACCCCTACCTCACCGAAAGAGCGGTATAGCAATCTCGACGGCCGACTTTCTTAAACACGAGTCGTTCTTTGCCTTCTGGTTTGAGGAGCAGCGGTGGGATGCGACTGAATCGCCATGTAGCGTTGTGCGTCGTGATGATGGAAGACGGGAGGATAATAATGCTGGTCAATGAGTTGAGCTGAAGGTATAGGCCTCGATGACGGATGTCATGCCAAGATCGAGCAGGATCCTTGGGATTCGTGGAGCATGAGCAGTGCATGGCGGTCTTCGTTACCCTGGTAAAGTTGTCAAGATGGACGACCGCGATGCTGGTAACTGCCGGCCAGTTCCATCCCTATCCTTCAAGCGTCATCGCCAGCCTCCTGCGATTCTTACTCTGGAACAAACTTGAAGAACGAGCTTGATAGGAGCATCTTACCGGCTCATTCCCTTCCTCACCGGTTCCTTATAGCAGCAGAGCACAATGACTGCCCTGATTCATCTACCCGATTCAACGTTTTCGCGCACGTCTATACTGACTAAGGATGGTTTGCCTGATTGGTGCCAAAGGTAGATGTGTCCTGTAAGACCGGCCGCGATGATACTGTGATTGACCGTGCATTACGCAGACGAGACGCCGAACAAGGCTGTTTTGGTCAGGTTGGATGTTTCCTGTGCAGCGTGCATAGTCGATGTGTTGACGTGTGACGATATGAGTACCGTAGGAAGACGTACATTAGACCCTTTGTTGTCGGGAAGGAGAGACCAGTAGCCTGTCTGACATTTGCATGAGGATATAAGGATCCTGCATCCTGCTCGAATAATCGATAATTGACCCTCATAATATCGTGTGGGCGCACCATCAACCAAACGGGGTATAGCAATTATTGTGGACTGTCTACTGTAGCTGCTCTCGTCGCTCGTTGCTACTACTAATCCCCATGAATCATCTATCTATCTACTACTTACTAGCTATCAGCCAGACAGGGACGCTGCTGATACGACGAGCCAGTAGGCTGGAAATATGGAACAATAGCTGCTCGCAATTCTACCAACGAACGGTCACACGGTTTCCTCCAAAGCGCCGAACAAGTTGGAAGAGCCGATATTCGGCTGGTTGGGGTAGAAAACCACTAGGATCATGGCCCAAGTCAGCGACGAGCCCGAGGGCTCCGCCAACATGGCTCTCTTCCTAGAACGGGTTTATGCGATCTGTCACGAGGCAAGTCCTGGAACCGTGACATCGTTTCGGATTGAATGTGTGCTGAAGAGCTTTTGGAGGTGGATAGATACCCAGCGGTCATGTTACAAGCGTGAGTGGTCTCGCCTATAGGTGATCTGGTATGAGAAGTTACAATTACACGAACGGATACCGACCGCGTGTTTCCCTTGTCCTCAGTACGGCCATATCGCCAAACTAGCTGGATACCCTCGATATGCTCGGCATGTTGGGAACGCAATGAAGGCCCTACCGGATGGTTCCACCGTTCCCTGGCAGGTGCGCAAGGTTACTGGGAAAGTGGTGCTGTCCAAAGAGCTAAATACATCAAATTAATATAATAATGTGCAGAGAGTAATCGCATCCACTGGATACATCTCTCCTCGAGGCGATAATGGGGCAGGAGCGGAAAGACAGATGGAGAGGTTGACAGAGGAGGGTGTGGAGGTGACTGATATGGGAGGGAATGGCGTGACGATCAACGGAAGAGGAGGCAGGTACAGGGTGTCACTCGCTCAGTATGGGTGGTTTCCCGAGTCGCTAGCGACGTAGATCTGGAAACTCAAGCAGAGTGACGATGAAAAAGCTTCACCATGCAGGGGGGGGAAGGGATAGAGTGGTTGTAGGTGCAGACAAGGGTTGTTGTGGACGAAGCGGCAGCACTGCCGAAGACCCAAAAGAACCCATGAAAATAAAGCTGCACGCTAAGACCTGTGATACATCTCTTGTCGAAAACTTGCCTGGTGTCCTGAGCCGTCTATGCGTCACCACCCTCCAAAGGCAATCCCGCGAGTCTCATCTTGACCTAAAAAGCCGAAAAGAGAAGGCCATTAATCAGTTATATGATCTAAACTCAGATAATGCTTAAAATCGCTTACGGCGATCTCAAAGAGGTAGTCTAGACATTCTGCTTGCGTCTTGGCTTGCTCCCATGATCCACCTACGGTCAAGGCAGAAAGTCAGTCGAATTGTAACTGTAGTTGGCACGTTGCTGGCCCAGCTCCCATTCCCATTCTCGCAGACTTACCCCAAATATAAACACCATGCCTCCTCACCAAAACCGCGGGCGCGTCAGGGTACTTGGCCATCGCTTCAGCCATACCTTCCGTTAAATCCTCCTCGTCCGCCGTGTTCTCGATAATCGGAATTTCCAAGGTATCGTGGTAAGAAAGGGTTTTACCAACGCCGCCGATTCGGATACCCTTGATCATTTCCTGGTGTGAGATCCGGAAAGATGCTTGGCCGTCTTTAGCGGGGTGAAGGAGCGTAAGCATGACTAGGATCGAGACAAGCGAAACAAGTCGTAAACGATGTCAGTGATATAGTGCTACTATAATTGATGCAAGAGGACTCACCGGCGTGTTGCGAATGCGTGTGAATGCAGGCTTTTGCATCACGCATAGTGAAAGCATTCCAGAAAAGAGGGGTGCAGGCGGATTCTTTTAGTCCCTACGCCAGTCAAGTGCGTAATGAGTTGTGCGAATCGGCTTTGGCGGGACAGACAACCATCGTACCTTCTTTGTCGGGATTCGCAAAAAGTCTCGTTGAGATCCAGGCTTCGGGACGGCAGTCTGTGCAAAGGGGAGTACGAAGATGTGTGATGGGTGGATTCTTTCCTTTTGGACGCCTATCGACGGAAAATGTGTATCAGTGACCGTCTTTGGCGAGGTCTGCCAACTATTGGGTCGATTTGACATACCTGAAGGAGCGAGGTAGACATGGTCACTATGACGATGATCGTAAGATCAGTTGGAGCTGTTATCCGTTTCAGGTTCGCTTGATTAGGAATTCCTCACCCATGGCGTATACTGATACCTGATATGCACATCATTAGCCTCGAAAATCGGTAGAACCACATCTAAGAAGTGTAAAGGACGCACCACCGCCAGTTCCTGTAACCCATCCAAGCTCTGTCGAAGCAAAGAACACAATTTTAGCTGTTGATAGAGTCCTGCGGTAAGGGGTTCCACTCACTGTAAAAGTCTCGACAAAGCTCGCAGATCAGGTTCGCTGGCTGAGAAGGGGGGAAAGCATCAGTGTCTGAGGTACTCGATGCTTCTAACTGCGAATGACCGCGCTCTCACATGTTCGGGATCATCGCTTCGCACAAGCTGTTCAACATCTTCCACTGCGTTCCCGTTACCCATCGACACGGCACCCACCAGAGACGCTTCAGGACGTGTTGCTGCCATTTTGTTCTTTTTTCAATTGGATTGAAGGTCGAGTGAATGTGTGCGAGCTTACAGTAGTCTAGCTGTCAATCTAGAGCACCTCGTAATGCAGCGTACTCTCACAAAGCTTCTCACAAGTTAAAAGGAGATGCGAGGTGGTCGAAGGTGGTCGACATCTCGAGTCTCTCGCACGTGATTTTAACGGATACAAAGCTATATGTCTCACCTACTCGGAGAATCTCAAGCTCGCCTAGCGCACTGCCGTTCCGCGATTACCTCATCTTAGCCGCTGCGTAGAGCTTGTATAGTCAAGCCGTATGTCCATACTTTATCTTTAAGAAACGAGAACTTGTGCCACCTATAGGGAGGACGTCTCCTGTGCATTCAGCCATGTCGGAATCTGCAGCACGTCAGTCACCTTCTATGCTCACTACAAACCACGCTCCATCATCTTCAATGCTCCGACAACGAAACCGCATCTTATCCGCTCAAAACGACAGCTCGCATCCTCAGATCGATGAGATCCTCGCTCAAAAGGGGTATGGAAGCGACACGCCCCGCAATGGAAGTATACAACGGATAATCCCTGTCAAACCTGAAGTAAAGGGTGTTTCGACTTCGCGACCTACGAGTCCGCTGATGCCCATCGTCAGAAGCCTGGAGAAGCTGGGTGAGAAGGTTCCTAGTTTACCAAAGATGCCGGGAATGCCAGATATCAAGCTTCCAGCCAGCAGTATCGAAGTCAAGTAAGTAGTCCTAGACATCCGAAACATAATATCGCATTGATTGTCCATGTGATATCTTGCAGCTTTGCACCGCTTCAAATACCCCGACAGAGAAGGATTCAAACAGCTACTGTGGCCGTTTGGTCGTTAATGCTACCTATCTGTTTCATTACGTTCCTCATGCTTTGGCAAGTCATAGACTACGCTACACAAGCTTCCAATTACCTGCGCTCATCTCATTTCTGTACAATCCGTCATCTCAACCTTTCAAAACAGTTCCATGCCAATCCTCTGGCCCTTGATCGGACCGTATCTCGTATGGATATTCTGGTTCGACAAGGCTCCAAATCGAGGTGGAAGGACCAGCATGTGGTTCCGGAGATGGAAAGTCTGGAGACACTTTGCAAGTGAGGACAATTTCCGAGATCGGAACGGAGTTGTCTTTGAGCAATACTGATTCGCGCTTGGATGTCTCTGCCTGATGTAGGTTATTATCCCGTTAGGTATGTAGTCCTACTTTGCTTGTCTGCTCACAGCAGCTCAAAGTGAAGTCCGCGGTTTGGGTTTGCATAGCATAATCAAGGTAAGCACATACCTTTGGTTGCTCACCGTATTCGGAGAATGCCAGTTTGACATTATCAATTTCCACCATCAAAGGAAGCAGACTTGCCGCCCGACAGGCCATATGTATTCGGATACCATCCTCATGGTACGTGAATCACCTGTACCAAGCCGATCCAGACCCTAACGTCGTCTTCTACTAACAGGCATCATTGGAACGTGAGTCTGCCTTTTCCGAAACAAGGTTGAAGCGACGCTCAGAAGCTCACAATACTTTGACTATCAGTGGCGCCTTTGCGAATTTCGGTACAGAAAGTACGTCACTTGCGTTTGATCTTCTTTTGCACACCCTTCTGAACGATGGTAATTATAGGTACCGGATTCTCGAAACTATTTCCGGGAATCAAGACGCATCTCCTTACCCTGAGTACGCACCGTGACAGCATACGATATACGGTACTCATATCATGCCTTGTCCCTCACACAGCTTCGAATTTCAAGATCCCCCTCTATCGAGAACTACTCCTCTTCCTGGGACTCTGTAGCGTGTCAAAGAAATCATGTTCCAACATCCTTCGTATGGGTCCAGGAAGCACAATCACTATCGTTGTTGGTGGTGCGGCGGAGAGCTTGGCGGCACACCCGGGAACGAATGATTTGACGCTGAGAAAGCGGTTAGGGTTTATCAAGATTGCAGTGAGAGAAGGGTAAGCTGGGTCTGTGAGCCTTGGCGGGTCGGAACGATTCATCTGACGAATATCTGATGGTAGGGCGGATCTCGTCCCCGTATTTTCTTTCGGAGAGAACGATGTGAGTGCGGCCCCCAGACATCAAGATCGCTGAAGTCGCGGCTGACATTGACCTGGTTTCAGATCTATGACCAATTGCAAGTTCTGGCAAAGGCATCATGAGTAATGAACTGACGGTTTATTTCGTGTTGAATGCTTGGTTATAGGGCAAATAACCGAGGGACGACCGTTTATAAGATTCAGAAACAGTTTCAAAAGCTCTTTGGATTTACTTTGCCTCTATTCCATGGTAGAGGGTGAGTTCGGTATGATCCAACTCGACAAATCGTCATACTTATAGATTGGGATCCCCTTTGATAGACTATTCAACTATAATCTTGGACTGATGGTACGTGGCATATAGCCTTGTGGATTGCTCGTTATACAGCTAAATCCGATGATTTCTCACAGCCTTTCCGTCACCCAATCGTATCCGTCGGTAAGTGTATATTCATTGCTTCAACTAGCTCGTCTTCACCTGGACTTATCGTTCCATGGCATTCACAGTGGGACGCCCTATTCATGTGGTAAAAAACGAGTACCCGCCGACTGAACTACTAGAGGAATACCAAAAGAAATATATTGAAGAGTTGATGCGGTAAGTGAAGGGGAACCTATCATATCGAAACTCTTGTGCTAAATGTGTGTCTGCATGCCGATGGGTACGACTTGTTATTGTTAGAATCTGGGAAGCATACAAGGACATATACGCACGAAACCGTACCCGTGAGCTGCGACTTGTCGAATAGGAAGATAGAGATCGAGCAGTTGTACACTTTCGCGTTTTCGAGTGGAAATATCGTAACTCAGATGGAGCATGCATATACATGAAGCTTCCACATGGAGTGCAGTCTTATTCATCGTCTTGTCCATCATTTCAGATGATCCGGATGATAAGATTTCCGACAACAGCGGCTCGGACAGTGCAGTCGCGCTTTCGGGTCGTTCGGACTTGGACTTCGCGGAATCAAAAATGATTTGGATGACGGATAATGATACTCTCGAAGGCAAGCTCCATGGTTTCCGAAGGAATATTACTGGCGACAACTGGCGAACCAATACCTTCCAGGCGATATAGGATATATATTCAAATAGGATACAAGCTTTGAAGACATCGTTAGACATCTTGCGAATAGTCACTTCATACAATCATGACCGCCTACCCAGCTATTACCGTGAACGAGGTGAGCTCGAGCTTTTTTTCGCTCATTGGCGCCATACTTATGACGGTTCTCTACTCGGCGAATCAGGCAATGAACCTGCTCGATGACAGGCGTGTGAAATGTGTCCGACCTCTTATTCCGTACGTATATTTTGGAGCTGTACGTGCGTAGCAGTCGCTGAAGTGGATTCACACCTTGACGCCCTTAGGCCGCAGATTCTGCAAGAGGAGTAAGCAAACGCACTTCCCCGTTCGTTCTCACCCTTACTAATTCCTGTCTGCTTCCAAAGGTTCCCTCTATCCCTGAAAGGAGCTGCTACGGTACTGGAGGGACGAAGACAGGTTGAAAGCGTCATCAAGGGCGATGACGACCGATTGCTTGTGGTCGTTGGGTATGTTTTTCCTCTTCGCCGACCGTTCCTAGCATTATTGATGCTGTCTATCCTCGCAGGCCATGCTCCATTCACGACCCGGCTCAAGCCATCGAGTACGCCAAATTGCTGAAACCCTACGCGGATGAAGCGAAGGACGACCTCCTCATCCTGATGCGAGTCTACTTTGAAAAGCCGAGAACCACGGTCGGATGGAAGGGGCTCATTAATGACCCGGAAATGACGAGTCAGTCCTAGATATCCCTCATGATTTGATGAGCTGCCGCTAATTGTTTTTGGCTTCTTGTAGACACTTTCCAAATCAACAAGGGATTGAAGATTGCCAGGAAATTATTGCTAGAGTTGACCGAGATGGGACTTCCGACCGCTTGTGAATTCCTGGGTATGTTTGCCTTTACTTACCTCGCTCAGTCTGAAGCTGACCCATGACTCTACAGATACTATCTCACCGCAATTCACTGCAGAGTTGACTTCGTGGGGTGCGATTGGTGCTCGAACGACGGAATCCCAGGTATGAGAATTTCTCAGAGCAGTGCAGCAGACCGCCCTCAAACTTACGTGGACTTTTTCTATCATAGGTCCATCGAGAGCTGGCCTCTGCTCTGTCCTGCGCTGTGGGATTCAAGAACGGCACTGATGGGTCCATTGATATCGCCGTGGACGCTATGCGGGCCGCTGCAACGGGACACACCTTCTTGTCTGTTACGAAACAAGGTCTGAGTGCCATTGTCGAGACCGAGGTGAGACAAAGTGTTTCGCCCGAAAGCTTGCGATAGGCGCTGAATGTGGTCTTTGTTGAATAGGGTAACCCTTACACCCACGTGATCCTACGAGGCTCGTCCAAGGGCCCCAACTACGCCGCCGAGCACGTCAAGGCGTGTGCAGAAAAATTGCAAAAGTCAGGTCTTGCACCGCGATTGATGATCGACTGCTCGCACGGCAACAGCTCCAAGCAGCATATCAAGCAGATGGAAGTCGGCAAGAGCATTGTAAGTCACGCTTCCTATAACGGGGAGATGTAGCTTCTGGGAGTTGTTGCTGATATCAGATAATCGCAGCGTGAACAACTCGAGGGCAGCGAGACGGCGGCGAACATCATGGGTGTAATGATCGAGTCAAACTTGGCCGAGGGTAAACAGTCTGTCCCCGTCGAGGGGCCATCAGGGTAAGTGGTGTTCCTTCTCTTCCGACTACATGTCACATTCTCAACTGACGTATCCTGTCATACATTTTCATGCAGCCTGAAGTACGGCGTCTCCATCACCGACGCCTGTCTCGCTTGGGAAGGCCAGACCGTTTCATTGCTCGATGACCTGCGAGCCGGTGTACGTGCACGTAGGGCCAACATCAAAGCTAGTAGGGAACAGTAGACTGCTCTGATGCTGGATAAAAGGTGCATCAAAATGCGATGGCTTGTATACCTTTGCTATCACACGGTGGTGTTGGGTGATTTGCGGATCTTGTAACTATGCATGTGGCTATCATAATCCGTTTTTTAACCGGCTGCCTAGAGCAAAATGCACTGACAATGCCGTTTCACCAGAGAAATCTGATTCATTGGCCAGCGTACACTGCGTTGTCAACGGGCAAAGGGCGACGGCTTCGTCTTCGTCTTCTTGTAGCATCGTTACTGGTTAAACATATTACTACAGGAGAATAATGCAGCCGAGAAGAAGGAAACGTCGCAAATACTGTGGGGAAATGCGGAGAAGGAGGCGTCCAGAGTGGGGCGCCTCGGTGGATGACGACAGAAAGCATTCGCCGACAAACCATCAACCAGGGTGACGGTGTTTGTGGGCTGAGATGAACTTACAACGTGTTGCAGACCGAGAATCTGTTGTGAACACTATCACTATACAACATCATGTCCGAAACATATCCGTATCTCGCCAAGAGTACCATCCGGTACAAATCCCCGCATCAAACCGATCTCTCGTTTGCAAAGGATGAAACGTGCGTATATGTTGTGCAATGTTATACAAGTCAGTAGCGCTCATCTATCTTTATCTGATAGGATTCGGGTCACTGGACCGTCTCCTGACGATGAGGACTGGTTGATAGGAGAAAGCATCGATGGATCGCGGTCGGGAGGGTTTCCTCACGTAAGCACCGCTGTATCCAGCCCTTTATCCGCGAAATATAAAGTGGTGCTAACCGACATGTTACCATCGTTAGGACTTTGTCGTCAAGGTAGACGAGCCTGATCTGCCGGCTGCCTCTGCGTCTCACACTGTCGGCGGCTTCATGTCCGCTGCTCCTTCACAACCCGTTGAAGTCAAGGAGATGCAACCAAGTGCGGGTACGATTCCTGCACCTATTCATGCCTCGCAGGAGACAGAAACCAAGACTCACGCGGACGCATCAGAAGACGCTAGGGCGGACGAGGATCTAGCGTCTCAATCTCAACGCTCACATATAGGAGGCGAAGATACACAAGTGCAGCCAATGGCTGAAAACATCGCACCTGCACCCGCACCTCAAGCCACCGCACAATCCCCTGCTCCAGCGAAAACAAGTTTCCCGCCTATATCTTCCGCTACAACCGATTCTCCAGAGAAGCCTTCATCGTTCAGAGACAAGCTTGCCGCGTTCAACCGCTCTGGAGGTGCTGGCAGTCCACCGCCACCTTTGAAACCCAAGCCACTAGGGTCATCTGGCGGCGTAGGTACATGGTCTTGGAAGCAGAAGCAACAGCAACAGCATCCGAGTACTGAAGAGGCACCCAGAACGGTTGCAGTTGAGCCCGCCGTAGAGCATCCGCAACAGACATCCGCCGTCTCCGAGGCAGAACCAACATCTCAACAATCAGGAGGCATGTCAGCGTCCGACGCAAAGGCCTCTATCGCAGCCGGCGGTAGCTTACGAGAGCGCATGGCCGCACTTGCCGGTGCTGGAGCATTCGGAGGAGGGGATAAAGCCAAGGCGCCTCCTCCGCCCATCGGCAGTAAGCCCAGAGTATGGAAGCGGCCCGAGGCACCTGCTGGACTCGAGGGTGCTGGACCTACCGGTGCACTTCCGATGCCAGGAGCTTTCGATGGAGCAACCCCTGAAGCCGGAGCCGCAACGAGTATCGATTCTGCGCATGAGCAGAGCGGTACTGCGCAAGGTAACGAAGAAGAGACATTGGCCGAAGACGAGGATGCCCAGAGAAGGGAAAAGGAAAGGCGAGCGGCGATTGCGGCGAGGATGGCAAAGCTTGGTGGACGAGGCGTAATGGGTATGCCAATGCCGATTGGAGGAGTAGCGAAAGTGGCTGTTGTCCAAACGGAACCTGAACATGTGGAACACGAGGATCATGTTGCGTCTGAAGGAGCTGGTTCGGTACCGCCACAGTCGAGCCATGATGAGCCTATACAGCCGCGGGATCTTGTTTCTGACAAGAGTATGACCGAGTCGGTCATCTCGCCGCCAGCGACGATTGTGATGCCAGCAATTCCCAGGAAGGCGGGTCCACCCAGAAGAAAAGCGCCCGCAAGAACCGATACCGCAGGATCAGGCGTCTCTGCTGGCAGCGCGCCAAATGCCGAATCTCGAGCTGCCTCGGTTTCTGTTCCACCACTCCAAACCGAGACTTCAGTGCCATCTTCAAACCCTCCGATGGAGCAGGTCACGTCTCCCACCACCGAAGGTGATGATCGCGAGATACCGCTTCCAAAGACCGAGGAACAATTGGCAAAAGAGCGGGAATATGAGGAGGCTGGAATGGGGCCGAGAGGGGTTGAGGGAGCGGAGAGGGCTGGGATTGCATTGATGCCTGTTGGTCAAGCGACACAGGGCAACGATCAGGAAATATCGGCAGAGGATGATGACCGAGAGATACCAATTCCAAAGACAGCGGAAGAGGTGGCAAAGGAGCGGGAATACGAAGAGGCAGGACGAGGATCAAACGGCGCGGAAGGCGCACGAAGAGCGGGGATCGCTTTGTTGCCTGTTGGTCAGGTTGCACAGGGCGAGCAAGCTCGAGACGTTTCGGCAGCGAGTCATCATGACATCACTTCCCCTACGACATTGCATCATCAACGGTCTTTGCCACCGCCGCCACCGCCTGTCGATGATGATGATGAGGACAATGAAGGCGATGGAGACAAAGGGGAACAGGACGAGATTGCCTCTGATCAAATCCCCGGCAATACCGGCGCGGAACAGTCGCCAACCCAGGACAGGACATACCAGCCTACTCAGCCAATCGCGTTCCAGCCGCTGCATGCACCAGTCGCTTCCTCTACTGGTACTGCTGACCAACACCTTTCCCACGAGCGCGCGATTTCACCGCCCAATACTTCACGAAACCTGTTGGGCCTGCCGAAAGATGAAGTGGAGATGAAACACCACGAAGCAGCTGCTCCGACTTCGACAAGCATCACCAGCGAGGGAGAACGCCCTAAACCCTCCGGACCCCGTCCTCTACCTCCTTCACCCAGTCGAGCTTTTACTGCAGCTCAAGATGTCCCAGCAACGCCCGCTGCTGTACAGCCACCGGTCAGGACTTCCGCAGAAGGTGCAAGTGATCGTCAACTCTCCCTTGCCGACGATGAAGACGCAAAATCGCCACCTCCTCCCCGCAGGCAACCGTCTATACGAGCCTCTCATTTAATGTCACCAGAGTCTCATGTGGTAGGAACTGATAACCGTGAACTTACTGGCCAAGGTGAGCATGTCTCGTTTTGGAATCGTTGCATGCACCATACTTACTGAATCAATCGTCACACATCAGAATCACACGTAGCTGATCGGGAGCCTGAACAACCTACTTCGCCTCAGGATGCAGATGCGATAAGACGCCAAGGTATCGCTGCACGTATGGCCAAGCTCGGTGGAATCAAGTTGGGCGGACCGCCCATGTTTCAACGTTCGGCAGCGGCTTCAGGCGAAAGCCCTCTCAGCCCTTCCTATTCAGGTAGGAACGAGATTCTAGGTAGTCCGACTTCGCCTATTCCTCCCCCGGTCGTTTCGATTCCGGACACCGAGTCTCGAAGCTTGTCCGAACCCGCCGAAAATGAGACCGAGGAACAAGCAGCCAAGAGACGACAGGCCACACTGGCTCGACTTCGAGCTGGTGGCGCACTTGGGTTCGGATTATTCAATAACAATCCCTCTGCCGAGGGCAGCAATGTAGAGGCTTCTCCCTCGGAACCATCGGGGCATGCCGAGTTGCCCCCTTTGAAGCCTTCATCTCAGACGACGGATTCGACTATTTCAGAGGATTACTCTCAAGTTCCAGTAATTGAAGCTTCACCTTCGAGAGCAGTCGAACCAATCCAGCAGACCCCGTTACATCAGGCGGACGAGCTGGTAGTCGACGAAGAGATGGAGGAAGAAGCTCCGCCTCCGCCGCCGCGCAGGTCGCTATCGATTAAGTCTCCAATAACGTCGCCGAACCTACCTGCGACTGCTGCCATGCCTTCATTCCATACCGCATCCCGATCCACATCTAGAATGTCGGAGACGCAAGTCCACTTACCTGAGAGTGGTCTGGCACCTCCTCTCCCGCCGGTCACACCTGGTCAATATGTGCAAGAACCAGAGACGATGGAGGAATTCCAAGAAGCTGCGGACGAAGTCGGCCCGCCGCCACCGACTCGAGTTCGCGAACCGTCAACCCCTAGTCGTAGCAGTCTGGATCGCTCGGAATCTCGGGCCTCGCGCATGTCGACAAGTTCTCGAACATCGGAGCGAGGAATGCCCCCTGCTTCGCCTGTCATGGGACAAAGGCATTCCGAATCTGGCGTTCGACCGAACTACAATGAGTTGAAAGATGCATCAAAGAGCTACGGCGCCAAGGTGGCAAGGGCTGCAGCCAAGCTGATCGAGTCTGGAAAAAAGCAAACCATAGGAGTAAGTCGATGGCTTTCCTGGTGGCATGACATTAGAGCTGATCGAATGTGTTTGATTGGTTTCGCAGGATGGCAGTCCTCGCGCCCTCGTTTGGACAGCCATGTCCGAAGCCGGTCTGGATGCCAATACCACTTTTGGTACATTGATCTGGGAACAGCAAGGCCATACCATCCAGCAACGCCAGGATGATATTCGCATTGGCGATATTGTCGTTTTACACGATGTCAAGTTGAAGGGCAAGAAGGGCTTGCTGAGTTACACTCAACAAGCTGGTTCTGTTCAAGAGCCCGTTTTCGCAGTGTGTTCGCACGTGGATGAGAAGAAGACAAAGATCAAGGTCTACCAGAATGACCGTGGTGTAAGTGTACAATCCCGACACTGGGAGACGGAAAGACTGATAGAAGTACACCTTGCGACACTATAGCACGCCGATAATGTCACTTATCGACTTGATGATCTTCAATCAGGTCTCGTCAGGGTATGTGTAACCCTGTTCTTGACTGCGCATGACCCGCCGGCTGACTGGACTCATACTGCCCTTTTATGTATAGATTTTCCGACCCATGCCATATAAATAAGGACTTGTTTAATGTGACATGTTTCCTTCTGTCGCTTCGGCTCGTGATGAAAGAAATAGTCGTAAAAAGCATAACCGTATTCGTATATAATGTGCATCGAACGATCCCTACGCCGGCTGTTTATCACGGACCATGTGGCCGGAAACAACAAACGTGCTTGCGCACACCCCACAAATGACTTTCCGTAGAAAGACATCTGCTTGATGGTGAAGAGACCGTCACGAAACAAGTTGTTCTTCCGGGGCTGATGAGGGCGCATAGCTATGTACCTGATCTATCGATCAGAGCATACGAGCCCTGTCTGCCCCGGATACCAAAGTTCCTTGGTTGGCGAGCTGCAATGTCGTGGTCGACAGACATGGGCGATCTAGCAGGAGCGATATCGAGACGCAGAGTTGAGGGTCCCCGCCCGACAGTCGGTCCTAGAAGAATGCGATGACGTCGTGCCGGAAATGCCACTGAGCTGTAACCTCCGTCCATGCTGCGAGCGATGACCACAGCCCAGTTCGTAAAGTATTCGCTAAGAGATTGTTTTGATAGCGAATAGAGGGACCTTTCTTTTATGCTCAAAGTGACCTGAGAAGTCCGATCGCAAGCAGCGGTTTGAAGCGCGTTTACTGTGCGCTTCTTATTGCGCCACAACATCGACTACTTGGATCGCACTAAGCTACATCACGTACGCTGCTTGGCCGGGTGTCGGCAACAAGCAGAACGTCGTTTCTGTCCTGGTGCTCGCTATACTCTTCAGATGCCACGAGCTATATCATAATACACTCATCGAAGTACGATTACAACCTTTCCATAGTCACCCCGTTCTGCAGCCTCTGCCCTTTCCTTGCGCTTTGTTTCGCTCCATTCTGCACCGCCATTCGTACTGCCGCCACTAGCCCAGCCTCTCCCTTCAAAGTCCCACGCATCCTCTGCTTCCAACGCGATACGGCGAAGGAAGGAATCGAGTCGCTTCCAAGGCATCTTGAATCTGACTTGTATCTCGTCAGTATGATGTGTTCCATCGAGATACGGCTTGAGCTCCTCCTTGATCTGGGCCTCTTGCTCTTCTATCGATTGATTCTGATACGACTTGAACGAGAGGTGAGACTGACGCTGAGACGAAAGTAGGCGTGATGAATGTCGATTATTGGGTCCTGCTGTACGACGGCTGTTGTATCCTTGCCCGCTCCCTCCGCTTTGATATGCATTAGCATTACCATTATTACCGTATACGCTAGCCGTGCCAGCACCGGTCGATCGACGGTTTCCCGAGCCTGTAGCAACGTGAGCACTCCCTAGCGACGGCGGACGTAGGCCAGACGAATTGTTTGTAGCATGTGATGTCGACAGGCCCTGTCCTGCAAAGGAACTTTGATGGCTGCTGAGATTACTGTTGGACGGCAGGCTCGTCGACGGCGCGACAGCCATCGAGGAAGGCTGAATGTACGCGTGAGAGGATTGATTCGGACGTATCTCTGTGGCACCACCCATCATCGAAACGCCTCGAGATGCACCTCCAGCTCCCGTTCCGGGAATCCGCATAAACCCACTCGTCAAGCCACTTGTATGTGACTCTCGTCTGATATGCGGATTATTTACGGCTGATCTCATTTTCTGGGCAAGGCCCGCTTCACGAGGTGAAGTCGCCATTAGCAGACTGTCCGTGGATTTGTTGGACCGAATCGTCATTCCCGACGTCTTGTGCTGTGAATTGCCGTCCTCCTTTTGATTGTTCTGCTGGGAATGACGATCAGAGAACGAAGTCCACTGGGTTTGACTCGTACTGCTTTTACGCTGGCCTTGACGCATTCTCTCCAACATCTGGCCTCGACCCTGTGGAGCTTGATCGCTCGATATCCGACTGATCATCGAGTCCATCCCGGATTCCTGGCCGGCACCACCGACGCTCACCGACGGTGGAGCAGTCACGACCCATTCCTCCATGATCGGCCACCGATGGACGCGCCGCACAAACCCTTTAATGATCCCGAACGTGATGAACCGTCGAATATCGATTCCCCTGACTGCTTGAGCGTTGTCTATCGCCCATTGGTGGACAGTAACTCCCGGTCTGAGCGCAGAGTATAGTTCCAGCAGTACCGGCCACGAAGGTTGTTGGTAATCTACCAGCGGGGCCAAGTGAGAAACATGCCATGCACGACTTGCGCTGAAGGCGGAACCTACCTGGTCTTGTAGTGTAAATCCCACACTCTACGGAGACACTCGGATCCCTCGACATTTTCTGAATCGACGGTTTAACAGTGTACATGTTCGAGTACTGGAAAATATCAATCATCATGATGACTTGATAATATCTGGACGCCGCAAGGCAAGGCAAGGCTGCTCAGCTGCAGTGACACCATAGGGGAACAATCGCACTCACAAGAAATGCTGTACGCAAAGTCTCACGCAGTCGATATCCGCATCAGCTAGCTCGGCGATACGGGAAACATGGTTGACTCCGTTGATATGCTCCGAGACCTACCGTTTGCGGGGCCAAGCGTCAAGCGCTCAATCATGTCAGTGAATGCACGCAGGGGGCCAAGAATAAGGAGCGTACCCTCTGAGCCGTGATATCCCAATTATCGTCCCGGACTTTACTAAAGTCGATCAGGGGAACCGGTACATGCCAGTCCTCGACCACAGCGGGATTCGCTATCACCACAAGGACACGATATATTAGCCTCTTACGACATCTTTACCCCACACCCCGGACGTACGGTAAAACGGAAACAGCTTCAACTCGAGGTAATTGATCCCATCGATCGTGATCGACGTCTCAGAGTACGAGTTCAAGTCTTCAAACATCTGGTCAATGACGTTTTGGATGTTTGCCCGTGTAGACCGATGGGTGAGGTACTGGGAATCGAGCTGTCGCGGGCGGCAGCGTGCAATTACCAAAAAAAAGAACCAAAAAAAAAGAAGGAAAAAAGTAAGTACCGATGAACGGCTCAAGTAAGCAGGGAAGGAAAGAACGAAAGGACCCTGCCGCCGCACCTCACAAGCCCTAAATATCCTCCCGCACTTCCTCACCACGGGCTCAAACCCACTCAAATCGCTCCTCTGATCAAACACAAACGCCAAATTCCAGATGAATTGGTTGCGCGGGTACCGTTCGTCCTCTATCACACACGGGAAACTCAAGATTCGGTAATTCCCCAAGGTACACGTCACGAGGCGGTGCTTGAGCGCGGATTTGCCGATGATGTATTCGCTTATCTGGGAGAAATCGAGGAGGGGTTGTTGGTGCGGCGGCGGTGGTTGGGTGGTGGGCGCGGGGAGGAGGGATGTGTCCCTGTCCCTCCCGCTCCCGTTGCATGTTGATGCAGCGACGGAGGGAACTCGGTAGTTGCCCGCGGGTGAGGAACTCCTCATCCCGCGGAACCGCCCGCCGCCGCCTCCGCCGCTACCTCCACGACTCGGGGAAACAGAGCTTGTTCTTCCTGCCGCCGCCGACGCCGACGCCACCGCCACCGGAGCACGTGTACGAGACCGGGAAGCAAGTCGTGCCTGCCTCATCCGCTGCTGCTGGGAATCCAGACTCGCAGAGACCAACTGCCCGAAACTCCCTCGACGGTGTGATTCCTCGCCGATGCCGATGCTGGTGCCGGTGCTGCTGTTGCCGATGCCGACGCCGACGCCGCTGGCCCCCGTTGGATCGATGGGATGCGCTGCGCTGCTGGTCGACCCGATGTTTACGGCGTGTATGTGACTTTGGTGGTAGTTGTGCCGCTGGGGTGTAGCGAGTCGTTCCAGACCCCGCGAAGGAGACTCGGACGCGCACCGGATCACGTTGTGCGGCGGCGGTGTTGTTGCTGCTGCGGCTGCGGGTTGACGTCCGCGGACACGTGGGTGTGCGTGTTGTTGTGATACTTGTTCCCTGTCGGATGTTTCAGAGGCGGAGACGGAGGAGGAGGAGGAGCAGGATTCATCGTGTGCTGCCGTCGTCATTGTCCCATGACTCACGAGGCGCTCTTGTCGTCCGCGTCGTGGTTTGTTGTTGTTGCTGGTGAACGTGCCTAGTCTCCTTGCTCGCGCATCATCAACGGGGTCCATTTGCAGCGGAAATGGAACAGGAACAGACGGGGATACGTCCCGTGATACCACTGTCGACCCGGGAGCGGAACAGGTATGCAAAAGGGAACTCTGTGAGGAGAGCGGTGGTTCGGGAACAGTGGGGAGAGCCGCCGGTTGTGCGTCGTGCGCTGTCGTCGTCGGCGGCGTCGCCGTCGTGCGCGGAGACACGGGCGTACCATCCACCACATCGAACATCAGCCGCTCCTGGCTCCTCCCGGACCTCGTGCGCGCCGCCGCACTTGCACGGCGATGAAACGCTAATACCTCGTCCTCCTCCCCGTCCTCCCTGTCTGGCAACGCGGAGCCATGGCCGTCTCCACCATCTGCCGAGCGCTTCCTCGTCTGCTGCGTGGCCAATGTTATGCTGGCCTGCGGGTCCAACGACCCACGTCGGGAATTCGGGGCTCCCTGGCTCGTCTCGACGCCGACGCCGAGTTCATTGTGCGAGATGAGGGATTCGGGGACCTTGTACGGTACGATGGGCCCTTGTTTCGGGTGGAAAGTGGCGTAGAATATCTGGAGCGGTACCCGGGTGCGTGTGTCAGTGCGGGTGGTGGGTGTAGGAATGGGAGGAAGGGAGAGCTCACGCCGATGATCTGCGGGAGGAACGATCTGCCGGATGCCTTTACGAGTCAGCGCGCGGGCACGGGGATCCGCGATGGATGGGCACGTCAACTTACTCGTCGATAGCTGGGCCATTGTCTGCCATGATTCGATGACTTGGGCTATGCTAAGTGAACTGGGAATAGGCGCAAACGGGAGGAATACCTACTCGTACCTATTCATCCGTCTACTCTCGGTTGGCCGGGTGTTTACTTTGTGCCATGCTCGGTATTAGGTAATCAACCCCGTCGCCGCCGCCGCGGAAGCAATCACGAACGAGCCTATGCTGCGTGCCGTTGATTGATGGATTGTTCTCAAAGGGACACGCTGCACCTCCTATCCACTCCACCCGAACACGCCAGCCACCACCCGCCACCATGACCGACACATTCTCCCCCGCAGCCCTCAAAAAGCGGCGCAACGCCAAGGGCCTCCAACTCTCCTCCCAATCCCTCGCACCTCCACCTTCCTTGCATGCAGCGGCCACCCACCACCACCACCCGCCGTCTTCCAATGCAGGGGGTCACAGAGGTGGAGGCATGATCCACGATGCGTTGAGCGAGTATATCAATATGAATCAGGCGACACCGACGGTCGCTTCCGGCTCCGCGTCTGGTTCCCTCACGAGAACAAGGGACGGCGCAGAGGAAGAGGAGGAAGAGGAAGAGGAGAAGATAATGACACCCACCCAGGCGAGTCTTGCTGTTCCTCTTCCCGCTCCCGTACCGCGGGTCCGAGTCGGAAAATCCCGCGTATCTCGCAAAAAACCAGTAGATTTGGATATCTCGAGATCGTTGGGGGTTCGGAAAGCGCCGTTGCACCCCGTCGGCGGCGGCAGCGGTGGTGCTAGCGGCTCGGATGAACTGGGTCAACAGCTCGAGGGTATGCGTGTGAGGGATCCCGCTTTATCCTCGACGACTGTGACTGCGAACCCGACAACCACCGCCGCCACCACCTCACGCCCGATCACCACTAAGAAGAAAAAACCAACATCCGCCTCCACCGGTCCAGCAAAAGACAGGGAACCCGCGATGGAACCCGGTCCATTCGGAGACCTACGGAACGACGAGTTCAAGGTCGTCGGTGATCTTGGTGCCGGAGCCGGTGGGACGGTGGATAAGGTCGTGCATGTGCCTACGGGGACGATCATGGCGAAAAAGGTTGGTCTCGCGTGTCTCCTCTCTCCCTTTCCTCTCTCCCTTTTCCTCTCTTCCTCTCTCCCTTTCCCTCTTTTCCTCTCTTCCTTTCACACCCACCCACCCACCCACTCACCCACCCACCGCCCCCCCGCAGCTCGTCCTCATCGACGCAAAACCCGCAGTCCGGAAACAAATCCTCCGCGAATTGCAGATCATGCACGGCTGCGCGAGCCCCTTTATCGTCAGTTTCTACGGCGCATTCATGCGCGAGCCGCATATCTGTATCTGCATGGAGTATATGGATCGGACGTGAGTACGCGTGCGCGCGCGCGCCCAGGGAGGTCGGGTGGCCGGGTGGCCGGGGTGGGAAGGCGCTGACTTGCTTTTGCGTTGCGCTGCGTGGGCCAGCTCGTTGGATGGGATGTACAAGAAACACGGGGCGATTGACGTACCCATTGTGGGCAAGATCGCGGAGGCCGTGTTGGAGGGTTTAACGTACCTGTACGACGTGCATCGGATCATCCATCGAGGTACGTACGCCCGGCGGAGTGGTCCGAGTGATTCCCTTTGGCCCCCTGTTCTTGGCTTACTAGACGTGCGGACGTGCGTGATACGGCGCGCCGGAACAGATATCAAACCCTCCAACATCCTCGTCAATTCCCGGGGCGCCATCAAGATTTGTGATTTTGGCGTGTCGGGCGAGTTGATTAATTCGATTGCGAACACGTTTGTGGGCACGTCGACGTATATGAGCGTGAGTCTGTGGTGCAGCCATCCGGCGTCTGGAAACTACGTCTACGTTTCGGAATCAACTGAACGTACTTCGTCTGCGCGCGCTGATCAGCCAGAACGGATACAAGGCGGCAACTATTCTGTCAAATCCGACGTGTGGTCCTTGGGGATCAGTTTAATCGAACTCGCGTTTGGACGTTTCCCCTTTTCCAACAATGACAGCCCGACGAACGGAAGTCACGGCAGCAGCAGCAACGGCGACGGCAACGGCAACGGAGGGGAAGACGATTCAGACCTGCCCGACGAACTACGCGCAACGGCAAAAGCATCACGCGCCCCACCCGTCCTTCCCTCCTCATCTTCCGGCGCAGCAAATCGACCGCCACCTCCGGCAGCGGGACCCAACATGTCCATCCTCGACCTGCTGCAGTACATTGTGAATGAACCGGCGCCCCGGTTGACCCCGCCGGGCAAGTACCCGAGGGAGGCAGAGGTGTTTGTGGATGATTGTTTGCAAAAGGATCCCGGGCTGAGGAAGAATCCGAAACAGCTTTTGGTGAGTTGATTGGGTGCGGGTGTGTCGCGCACTGCAAGGGACGGTTGCTGATTCCCGGTTTTTTTGGGGGGATGCGGAAGCTGTATGATTGGATTCGGTGTAGCAAGGTTACTCCTGAAGACTTGGAAGTTTGGGCAAAAGGCATGGCTTGAGGTGGTTTTATTGCATGACATGGTTTCCGTTGCATCATACATTGTGGGAGGCACTCGCATATTATATCAAAGTTGTACATCTATAGGCCGATACACTGCATATCTGGAGACGCCAGCCGTTTGAAGAACAGTGGAACAGGGTCTACCCCTCATGCTCTTTTATATACTTCAACCACGTCTTCTTCACAATCGTTCCTCGGTACCGCCCTTTGCCGTTGATAACGATAACCGCCCGCGCGCCGAGCTTGGTGAACAGTTGCTGTACGAGTTCCAGCGGTGAGTTTTCCAGTACGAGGAGCGGCGCCTGCGTGCGGGTGGTTGAAGCAAGCGCGGCGTGCGATGCGATACCATGAGATACTAGTACATCAGAAATGGTCGCGACGGCTTACGAGATCAATGTAAGGAACCAGATCGTAAGGATCGTCTGCGATATCCCCTATGGAATAGTGCAATTCAGTCGCCACGCCGCACGTTGGTGAACGTGATGGCAACAAATTGCATGTCGCATTGGGCTCCTGCGATAGTTCACCTTGTAGAAGGAGGGATGGAGATTAGCACAGCACGATACGGACAGGTGGGTATTCGCATTCCTCACCGAGGACATGCTGCAGTTCATTCAATGCCAATATTCCGACAACGTGCAGCTGCTGATCCATATTACTTGCTTGAGAAGTCAGGCAAGGGAAGCAACCGTCACTGTAACCCAATGCTTTCAAACTGTCGACCTGCTTTTGCAGACTGGCTACTGTGTGGTGGTCATCTACTCTTAGGTATGGCAGGTTCGTATCGGCCTAGAACACGAGTGTCAGAAGGTGTGCCAAATCTCAAGCAGAGTGCTACTGACGATTTCAACAGCATCTGTGCGCTCGAAATGATGATCCTTTTTCGAGTCGAGAAAGGGAAACGAATTCATGCTATTTCCAACGAATGAAAATTGAGTATAAGTTGGTGATCCAGCTATGCGGAACGACGTACTTGATCACCAAATCGTATATGCCATCGCTCTCAAGCGCATCCGCGACCGTCTTTGCGATCAAGACAGTCAGCGCGACCGGTACCACATAGTCTAGCGTTGATGTAAGTTCGACGACAATAACCACAAGGGAAATCGTGGTTCGTGTGACACCCGCAAGAGTGGCTGAAGCACCGACAAGAGCGTACACGCCAGGAACGACGTGTTTCCGGTGCGGCAAGACAGGGCTGTCTGGGTATAGCATCGAGATGTATTCCAATAGGAGACCGATGATGCGGCCGAAAGCGGCGCCCGCAGCAAGTGATGGAACGAAAATCCCAGCAGGTACCCGAATTCTAGATTATCGAGTGCGTTAGCAAGAGATGGAAGAATGCTGACATGCGACAACAAGCCCTTACCCGAATGTTATACAGGCAAGACCGGCTCGAATCACGACCGAGTGTGCGAGCTTGCCGATGTTGCTTAAAATCTCGGAAGGCACGCGAGAACAAAATCCAGAAGCATGATCATGGCATTCGGCAAATAGCTAAAATACGAAAGATGGACGTCAGCACGTTTCAGCGGCGCAACAGCGTCTCGCGTTCTTACTTCTGCCACATACTCGACGCCCCCGATGCGGGTCAGTGGACTGTAGTACGAAGCTAGACTAGTGACTATGCTGATCTATGGAAAAGGGCTTAGCGACGGCTGACATTTCGAGCGAAACTGACGTACCATCAATACTTCCATTATTGGATGCCGCTTGACCCAGGTACCGGCTCTAACTCGCTTACTCCACGCGATATTCAGCTTTGCCCAAATCGCACCATAGATGCCCTAAGTAGGAAAAAAACCCAACATTCAGTACATGACTTACGTCATATATGAAGAGGAAGCTACGCACTCCAACGACACCGAGCAAGATAGCGATCAAGTAGATGAAATTACTATGATGATCTTTGGAGTAGTCCACCTCGAGCAAGACGAGCCGGCCATTTCCGTACGGATTCAGGAGACGAAGCGTTAAAGCCGCCACAGCTGCGCAGAAGAATCTAGCGGGAGACAGGCGCCCGTCAGCGACCCTTCTTGATGGACAACTGGTTCGACTCCCGGACTCACGAACGCCACATCGTCTTGGCAGGGAAATAATACGAACTTTCCTCCCAACTGAAGAGCGTTCCTCCCAACGGTGCGCCAAAGGCAACCTATCACCAATAGAACGAAACGAAACGGTCTCAGCCAAGCCCATACCTACGTCCTTAAATACGTGCGCTTACCGAAACTCCAGCTGCACATGCAGCAGACAAAATCTCCCGCTTCTTTGACTCATTCAACTCGTACTTTCTAAATTGCCGGGAAACGATATTCCCGACACAGCAAGCAATATGCACCATCGGTCCTTCCTTGCCTGTCAAACCCGCTGATCAGCAAGTCGAGCGTAAATAACCGACTGGAACGGAGAACATACCTAGCGACATTCCACTAGCGACCGAGAATGCCAACCCGAGACTCTTGACGAACAGCACCACGCTACCGAGGTACCCCTTGATCACAAAACCAGAGAGGATCGTCTTGATCTCTGGTATCCCTGATCCTGCAGCGAAATACAGAACACGCTTGGCTTCCAACACTGGCGGATCTGGTAAGGTGCCGACGGCAGGTATCGACGAAGGCAGTGAGGGGAGATGTCGACCCGCATCTCCAAGCGCCGGTAAGAGTGGCGTTGTTTCGGATTTTAATGTCTCTGCAGAAGAGGACCTCCCGTTGAGCGCCGCGGCATCCGTAGCGACGGTCTGAGGCTCTGCGCCTGAGATAGGTCGGGCTACTTGAGGATCCTCGAATCGTGTGGAGGCCGTTAGGTAGACTGTCATGATACACGAAACCCATGCGAGAGCCAACTATCGATGATGGACGGCGTAAGAAGGCAAGATGCCACAAAGGGATGCAGAAAGGCTACTCACAGCGATCAACGTGTAGACTGCAAAGGCTTTCCATCCCGCAAGCAAGCCACCTTGGTCTTCCGTATACGTATCTAGAATAGAGCTCATAGAACTCTGCCACGTCACCCATCGGCCTTTACCACACTGTTCTTTCGTAGCGAAAACCCGAGTTGAGCAATACCCGGTTTTAAGCCCGAAGAAAAAAGTCTCCGTCTTGAGCACTGCGTACGCCATGAGCGCTGTGATGATCCCAATAAGGGAAACGACGAGCCACCCTGTAGCTCGGTCGGCGGCGTTTACTAGTTTCCCGCGTAGGCCGTGCGTTTTTGCACGTTCTCGTAGGCGTTTCACGCGGCGCGAGTCCTTGATCTGTGGCAGAAGCGACGTCAGTTTCTGAAGGCTAGAATGGCGGAGAAGAGGTAGAGATTGACGTACTTGGTCGTGTAGCCAGTCGATGGTATCGTATGATCTGCTCATACAGTCAGCTTAGCCATAGGAAAGGAAAGCGGCAACAAAGGGTAAAGAGAATAACTCACGAATACCAAACCCTGATCCCATCCTGCGGGACCTCGATCTCTCTTCTCTTCACCGACGGCGCTATACTATCCTCGTCACCATGGCCATTCTGATCATACCGGTTACCAAGAGACCAGCTCCGCGCATAGCCGGATGTCCTTCGCGAATGTGTCGTTCCCGGGAAGTAATTTGACGCTGTATGAGGTTGCGTTTGATGTTGCTCTTCAGCGTCATCATCCCCACTCACGCGGTCATTGTCTTGCTCGTCAGTTTCATCGTCACGCAACAGATCATCGTCGTACCCCCTGCCCTCTCGTGCAGATCGGAGGAACACGCTACTCGCCTTGCGGCTGATCGTACGGAAGAGGTTTCCTCGTCCTGTATTGATGGTTGACGGCGAGCGGCGGACGTGTCGCTGACGACGAGGAGTGTTGGGCGTTGATCGATAAGTCGGGTAAACAGGCCGGTCTTCTTCCGTAAATTCGTCGCCGCCTGTTCTTCCTCTTATTGTAGAAGCACCAACACCGCGTCTCTCGCTGACCCGTTTGACCAGTCTTCCTTCTCCATCACCCACACCTGCTCCTCCACGAAACGAGCGGAAAGTTTTCGGTGTCGGTGTCGGGGTGACGGCGGGGATCGTGCCGTATCCTTGATGGCTCGTGCTCGCCGTCGACTCGGGACTCATTTCAAGCGACCGCAAAAGCGGGACAGCGGAGGGAAGTGGATCCATCACAAGTCGGCATCGTGTATCAATAAAACAAGTTGATGACTTAATCTTTCGAATGGCCCTTTGTGTGGATGTTCCTATTGAGAGCTGCTCAACGCCGTTAGATACTCTAGTCTTGAACGCGTCCCGGAAGCTGAGGTTGAGGCTTGTTGTGCCAAAGGCCTCTTAAAGCCCATTGAGCTGCCCATTCCGACCATCATCTAAACACAACTCTCGCAACTGTGATCCTTTATTCCGAATACCTTGAAAGGCCGGACAAGAGTTGGATAAAGGTGCAGGAACACCATCCCAAGCGGCGACGTAAGGCTACAACTACCAGCCAACACCACTGGATGTTCATGTTTTTCAAGCCCGCTTTTCTCGAGCGCAAAGCCTGTTCAGCCTGACCATATGACCACCTGCCGGTATACAACAGCTCGAAAACTGTATAGGTAACACGGCTCTGCGATGGTGGAGTGGTAGCGATCCCAATCTAGATCAGTTGTTTGATCTGGATTGGGTGTAGCCCGGGTTCAAATCCCACTGGCAACAAACAATATGTGTATTTGTTCATCGCTCCAACTTCTGAGCAGAGCCACCCGTATATTCTTCTGGCCCCCATCCCGCGAGGTGAGGTGATGATGACATGTGTGCTTGGCGTCAGTAGCTGTCAGGAACGCGCCGTCTGTATTCTCCAAGCGCCTAAGATGCGTCATGACGAGAAGAGACAGCTTCACATCTGGGCACTCATTCAGAAGTGCTTCCAGGGCGATGGCTTGCCCGCTGAGGTGCATGGAGGATGAGGAAAGAGGCTCGTGGGTGAACTGGAAGGGTATACACTTTTTGCCAACTTGAGCCCAACTTGCTCTCGATTTGTTGGTCAACTGTCAAAAATCAGCAAGGCAGATGGCGACGCCAGAGGCAAATTGATAGTCGCGGCAATACTAGAACTTCCACCCGTTGCGGGAGCAAGGCGCCAGACTCAATGTTATGGCCCATAGTCCTTTCTCTCAACAGTTCTCCCACCTCGCCCTGACATTTCAAGTCTGGCCAGACACAACCCCCACTAGATTAGAGCGCCACGGCGTGAATGCGAGGTAGATTCGTTGCAGCGCACGACCCTTTGTCACTCGACAAGCCAAACCCGCCGCCTCACCACCCATCACCCGGCGACATATGCACCGATACCAATGATACACAACAAGCAAATCCATGCAACATCCAAGCCCTGATACAACTGACACTCTTTCCCCCATGCACGATCCCTTCCGCCACCGCAACCACTGCTGCTACAGAACCTCGACGTCCCCGCGTGTAATGTACCGCTCTACCAGGTCATATCGCACCAGATGCATTGATTTCGCAGCCAATCCCGCTCGTTCGCCACTATTTTCGAAGTAAAGTGAGCGCGGGCGTAATTTAGAAGGAAAGCGGAGGCGATGACGCACGTGGATAAGATCAAGTCTGGTAGATCCTTTTTGCAGTATATTAGCACGGGTTGAGTCATATCCGGCTTCCTCACTGCGCACACGCGAACGAATGAGCCATCACCAAACGCCATTTAATTGGCAAAGAGGCCGCGAAACGTACCCATCGACCGCTGTGTTCCGAAATCCACTTCTAGGCTGCGGAATTTCTCGGGAAGGGATTGGAGGACCGAGTCGTTGTAGTGCGTGTGTAAAAGACGTGCGTACCTGCTCGAATGACGGACGACAGATGATTCCATTCAGCGAGTTTGAAACCGAACGAATAAGATCGGAGCGTACTTTTCTGCATGCGCCAATTCCAACTGTGACAACCTCCCTTGAACCCTTGAATCATGTTCCCCTGCAATCCACTGCGCATACTTTTCCACCTTGGCGAGTCGACAGCGTAGGTATGCGCGGACGAGGTATTTCACTCGTTCCATCTCGGTCTGGACGATGATTAGTTTAAAGTGTTCTTCGGAGGAGGTGGTTGGGTCTGAGCGGAGGAGGTCGAGCATTGATGCCTATAGGCGGGGTCACGCCAGATGTTGGGGTGTTTTAGTCACGGTGTAACCAGATCGTTCAGAGCGCGAGGAATGATATGCTGCGATGATGGCAAGTCAAAGGCGGACAAAAGAATCAAGGGCGCTACTCCGAGAGACAGCCAGAACTGTACCACCGCGCCACATCCACTCGTACATGCGACTACTCTCGGATGTCGCGCGACGGCGCGGATGAGCCATCTGGCACCTGAGTCGAGCAGTCTCGTCGGGAAGGCAAGACAGCAATTGTCCTCCCTTCACACTCGTGGCCTTCAGGTGAAATTCGTAGGCTGCAAGCCCCTCTCCTTTCTCGCTCGACTTGCTCTGACGCGCGTGACTTACCTGCTGCTGCAACCTATGCAAACACTCTTCCACCAACTCTCCCTCCCACTGCATAATTTCCGGCGTGCCCCTCTCCCGCACCCAAACTTTTGTTAAACGCTTCACCTCTGTCTCCTCCTCTTCATCTTCGTCCTGCGCCCCTCCTATCCCGATATCCGCGAGTAGTTGTCCCTGTGCTTCAGCTGGAACATCACCGGCACCACCAAACAACTCGTCTTCATCCAACCCTAGGTCAAGCCCTCCGATTCCTGTCCGACGACTACTTCCTGCATTCCCCGCATCAGAACGAAACGAGATTCCATTCCCTTCGTCCTGCCCTAATGCTGGCACCGACGCGTTATCGGCAGTAGTAGCAGTACTTGGCCGAAGATGTCGCGCGAGACGTGGTGCCGCTCGTCCTCTTCGTCCTGCTGGCTCTTGCCTCTGTCCCTGCCCGCGCCCTTGAACTTGATCCTCCTGGTCGTCGTCGCTGAAGAAAGAAGACATGCTGCTGCGTTTTGAATGCTTGTACAGTACACAGAAAACGTTATTGTGAGGAGGAAGAGGACGACCTGCTTGATATCCCTTTAGACTGGGCAGGGCGCACCCGATCGACGGGGCTTTGCACTTGTACAGCTACTTGGCACAGTATTTGTTCAGCGAGCATCGTTCAGCATACATCTCGTTCAGTCAACCAAGCGATCAGTCAGGCCTTCTCTATATAGCTTCTCTCCAGCCAGCAGCCACCTCATATTCATCTGCATCCGATCAGCACTTCCAATTCATATATAATGCACGTCGCCTGTAAGATTATCGCAAGGAGCAGGCACAACAAGCGAGCAGAAAGAGAGTACGACGTGCACAGCTGCTTCGCCTAGACCAGCCCATCCCTCCAATGAATATTGATAATTTACGAGACCGCCTGGAATACAACGAAGGAGACACTACTGAGACCCGTTACGAAAAGAAAATCATGCCGGGCAAATCGAGTTTAACGAAACTTAAATATCGGATGCCGAATAGGTGTGCAGCGCGTGGATCACGAATCCAGAAGACCGTTCTGGTTCTCATCCGTCGTTATCAAGCTGTCATACAACAAGGGGTACGTCAGGGCTAGTCTTTTTTCTCGCATTTTTTCAAGAACCAAGGGACATACGGAAATTCCTTGACGAGTGTGCACTCTCCGCCGTTATCCAAGTCGATCGCATATGACTGGAAGAGACCTTCCGAAGTAATGACCATCACATGTGGCGATGTCCTGCAGGGACAGTAGTCAAATTGATATGAATAAACTGATCTCACGGTGATGGGTAAAAAGAACATGCACTCACGGACTCATTGCGACGACCGACCGTATCCCTGACCCGCCTCGTAGTTTCAAGTAGGCAAAATCTCTTCTGGGTTCCCATATCTCGGTCATACCTTTCGGCATGTACCCACCCATCCCGACCACAAAGTTCTTGCCGAGGTGCAACGACCGTCTCGAAAAGGAAGCAGAAGCGCTTGAAGTTGTCGTCGTCTTGCCCTGGGCATTGACCGTTGATAGAGTGGGGGACGAGGGTGCTTCGGATGCCGGTGGAGAATGCGGGTGGACACCACCTTGTTGAACGTCCTGCGCATGGTCAAAGGAATGTTTCCTTTCAGGCTTGACTCCCGATATCGCTTCCAGCAAATTGTAGACGTGGACCGTCTCCGTATCTGAACTGACGCATAGTAATGTTCCGGCGAGGTTGAAGTTCATACTGTAAATCTTTGCCGTCTTGCTCCCCCTCCGGTACTCCCCTAGCCGCTTGGCTTCCGGCAGAGAAAAAACACGGATAATGGTCCCCTTGTCGGAAGCCGAGGCGAGCATTGTGCCCTGCGAGTTGATTGCGAGAGCCGCGATGGGTGATTTGTGCGCTTGGATCATGTTGACGGCGGTCAGAGAGACGGTATCGAATATCATGATACTGCCCACCGAGGAAGATGGCGCGGGAGGCGGCTGTGTTGATAGTGGAGAGGTGGCCGATGGTGTTGGTGCGGGATACGCCAGGAATGCATTCTCGTTAGACGGTGATAGAGCGCAAATGGCTGCCGAGTCACTTTGTCAGTCTTCCGGTGTGTGTTCCCGAGCAAGAGGTACTTACCATTGGGATTTGCACCGGTATCTAGCGTATGCAGCAGCTTCATCGTGGAAATGTCGTAGATGTAAATCTCGAGTTCCAGCACCACGACCAGTCTTTTCCGGTTCATCCGGACAGCCAGGATTGCGGTTGGAAATAGTAGCTCGCATATTGTCGATTGACGCTATCGAGGGAGCACGAAACGGTGTTCAGCGAAACAAAGCTTTTTTTGGGTTATGGGAACGTTCATGTGGGTACCTTTGTGTTGACAATCTGTAGTCGTCTTGGAGACGCCGATGGTTTATCACCAGCTCCTACTACTGCTACCAGAGAGGTGCAGAATAGCATCTCCACTATTGAGGTGGCGCCCTCATCTGCAGAGTCAAGAAAGGCAGACGTCAGGTCTACCTTTGCAGGCAAGTATCCAGATGTACTCACTCTTTGAATAGATCTTGCCAAAGGGATCGCAATTGATCACACTATAGCCTTTCCGTGTTCCAATTGATATGCAGCTGTGGGTTCGGTAATGCCAAACGGTCGGTCATCAGTCCGCGATAGATATGAACGGAGTACAAACCGGATCGCATACGTACCTAAAGTCTTGGTTGAAGTTGCAGGACTGGGAGCGATCCATTGCGAGATTAGCGATTGCTCTCTGGCTCAAAAGGATATCCAAACACTTACGAGCAGTTCAGGGTGTTGCTTGATTGATGGCATCCTTCAGATACACGTCGACCGTTAGAGGAACAGAGGTCGGCTTAGACGACCAGTACAGGCGGCGAAAAGGGTCCTACGCGTCAACGGCTATGTATCCGGCTGTGCAATTTCGAATGGTCTTGGATGTACTGTTGCCACGTAAATGAAAGACAATGAGGTTGACACAAGACTGCTTCAGAGGTTGGTCGCAAGAGCATAAGATGCATCATGCATGACTGGAAGGAGATGAGTTCGAAGTGGGCATTCGTCATGTCCTAGCTTTCTCCCCTTGACCCACTCTGGACAAAGCTCTTGATGACGAATCCTGCGATCTCCATGCCCGAGGAATTTACGATCATGGCAATACAAGTAGAGTGGGTATACAGGATGCTGGCAACCGGCTTCTACAGTATCGTCCACTTTCCCGCCACTTGCTATCCAGAACAATGAAGAGCGTACCAGCCTCCATCCTGCGACAGCAACAACGCCTCGTACAATCGTCAATCCAGCGGCGGAGCATTCAGTCCTGGTCCAGGGCCCTGAATCAGCCAGTCAGATGCAACGGCTCTCCGTTCATAGTACCCACTTGGTCTTCCAAAACTACCCTTCGTCACTTTTCCTCCCCTCCGCCCAAACAATCAGCATTCGCACAAACTGCACGATCAACGACGACCAAAGTCTGTCCTTCCTGCCAAGCTCGTCTTCCCGCCGCCGCTTCCCCCTGCCCGGAATGCAAAAGCCTCGTACGAATACCTTCAACCGTTTCCTACTATGCCCTGTTCGGTCTCGCGGAGGAACCGTTACCTGAACAAGCGATATCTGTTACGAACGAGGAACTCGCCCAGCAAGAGCTGCGACAATTGGAAGGCGGAGGATATGTACTGGATGTTAGGGATTTGAGATCGAGGTATCTGCGGCGACAGCAAGGCTGTCATCCGGATTCGTATACAGGACAAGGCAAGGTGGGTACGATCTTACGGATACGACATCGTCATCTTAACGTTGTAATCTATGCAGATTTACGATCTGGCTTTGGAGCAATCGTCGTTTCTTAACAAGGCTTATTCGACATTAGCGGACCCATTAAGTAGAGCTCAATATCTCGTAAGCACCGTCGATGATAGGCAAAGTGCCACTCTTGTTTTCTTATGCACCTCTTCCATTCTTGACGGTCCTAGCTCGAAATCTACGGCAACCCAATATCGGAAACAGATTCCCTGGATGACCCGGCATTACTGATGGATGTGATGGAAGCACGAGAAGAGCTGGAGGAAGCATCTACAGAGGAAGATGTCGAAAAGGTCAAAGAGTCCAACGGTGGTGAGTTTATGCGGGTCTTTTATCTGCTTGTGCCTAACAAGAAAGGATTCATTTTTCGTTCTTGCTTGCCAAAAGGACGAATACGGGAAACGATGGACGGCCTCGCTGCGGCCTTTGGAGCCAACCCGCCCGATTTGATCAGGGCGAAGATGCTTGCTATCGAGCTGCAGTACCTGAAGAATCTCGAGAGGGCAGCAAGGGAATGGCAACCAGGAAAAAGAGTAGAGGTTATTCACTAGGAGCAGAAATGGAAAGACTAGAGTCATGTTCGGGACAAGCATGCATAATATATATCACGCAACCACGCTATGGTACTAGCGGCCAAAAGCTATCCGCCTTATAGGTCGGGTTGGAAGCACCGTTGTCTCGCTTCCTCGGCAAAGCTACAACTTCAGGATTCGAGTCCCCGCCATTCGTCCTCTCTGACCTTTCTTTTGGCGCCGGAGCGGATTCTTTGACCTGATCCGAAGACTTGTGTCGTTGACGGCCCTCGCCTCCTCTCTCCCTCTCCTGGTCCCGCTCCCGATCCCGGCTTTTCTCACTTTCCTGGAACCGTTCACGTTCCTTGTTGGCAAGATCCCAGTCACCCCGAGAAAGGCCAAACAAGCGGGAACTGCCCAGTCCATTACCACCACCCAATCCACCTCGAACGCTTGAAGACCATGTTTGTGGATGGTCACCTCGTTCCCTTGCGGCCCGTGCTCTGTTTCCGACGTCTTCTTCAGCCGATAAACGTTCCCTGCCGATCAGAGTCGATGACTCGCGCGCCATTCCGAGATTTACGTTGGACGATGCTGCTACCGATTCAGCAAGACGGTCATTGACCTGATTGAGAAGACGTTCCGTTTTCGCTAGATTGGTCTCCAACCATCGCTTGTTGTCCATCAAGTGATCACGATGATCCAAGAGCTCCTTGCGCAGTAAGGTATTCGACGTTGCGGTAGATCCTACCATGGCGGACGTGGCTGGATTATGGGTAGTTGAAGGGTAGGGGTTTGCCCAAGAAGAGTTCGGGTTAGTTCGGCTAGCTGCTTGCGCCGCAGGTCCTGATGCTGGCGTGACTTTTTGATCGTTTCCGCTAGCATTCGCCGATGCCGCCACTGACGGATGTCGTGCAGGATCGGCACCGTCATAGGTTCCAAACAAGGCGCCATATTTGAAATTTCCGGACCGTTGGACGGGATAACCATATCCAGCGGTATTGATGTAGCTTCCGCGTGAAGGCGGTCTACCGGTCGCGGACGAGTGACCCACTTGACGCGATGAAGTCTGTTGTGCGATTTGAGAACCAGGCCCAGGAGGTCGTCGATCGACAAGCTTGTCTTTTTCCTTGTCGCCCTCGCGATCTCGCTCTCTGCCTATATCACTCTCGGGGAACCGCTCTTTCGGCCCTGCTCTGCCGCCCTCGATCACGTCCCTTGCGTTTGTTGAGCGCTCATCCTGGGGCATAGATCGCAGCGAACCGTTACTAGCTCCCCAACCTCGACTGGTGGTGAGTCCGTAATAACCAGCACGAGGACTTCCGCCTTGTCGACCGTGAACCGAAGATGCTGTTGAACGGTCGTCCTCGGGAGTCTTTCGTTTGGTACCCCGACTTTCCATACTGGTAACGTTGCGCTCACGGCCATGTGGAAGCGGCGATAACTGTTCCCTTAACGTTGGTCGTTGCGCAGCTGTAGGCCCGATGGACAGCAGGGTTTCAGCAGCCAACTGGTGGTCTCGCTAGAGAGGCAAATGGTCCTGAGTAAATTTGGTAAAAGGCAGCGCTCCGACAGACAAGACACTTACGCTGATGGCTTCTCTCTCTGTCGCTTCTGCATCATCCCTACTACTGGCTGTCGTCGCTGGCTCGGTGACCATTCCACGGGGCGAAGGTGAATCAGTCAACGAATGTGTGTATCGATGAGACGAATTGTCCTGGGCTGATTCGGGGAAATCACCGATGTAAGGAACCCTTTTAATCAAGTGCGGTGTCGAGGAGTCTCTGGGTCCCGTAGCTAGGGAAGCTGATGCGTCGGAACCGATACCTTGGTAATGTTCTGAATTTCTGTCCTCCGAGCCTGCGAGCTCATCAACATTCAAATTGGATTTCACCGGATGACCGACAGCGGGAACTCGTTTTCTACGTTTGATGACTGTTTTCTTCATGGCAACAGGTCGCGGCACACCGTGAAGCTTGTGGTACAGACCTGTAGTCGAAACAAGAAAAAGCGCGGGATCAGATACGTTATCAGATAAAGCGGATCGCGCGTGACGCCCGATTCCAGCGTGGCTGGGATGTGTGAACTGAATGACGTGTCAAAGCTGACTTACCACAGGCGTTGCATTGTGGTCTTCCTTCATCGTCTCTTCTCCACAACGGTGTCGTACTCGTCCCACAATTGCGGCAACACATGCCGGCTGAGAGAGTCTGCGTGGCGACTACTGGAGGAGCCAAAGGCAAAGTCGTCGTAGGCGCGTTCGGGCTGCCGGCTCCACTCTTTGTCACAGAGCGATCAATGTCCATCCTATGAGCTGCAGGTGAATTATTTGATGTAGTGCTGGTCGTTCGTGCAAGAGCGCGTGTGCGTGTTCCACTTCCAGTACCACGAGGGACCCTGGCCGGCTCGATACCTTCCATAACATCGTCTACGTCGTTGGACGTTTCCACACTGCTGTTGACCTTGGCACTGCTATTGTTATAGGTTGGACAACCTTCGCATGCCGACTTGCCACCCGTACCGTTACACAACCCATCTCCCGGACACGTACCAGCTACTGGTGCAGAATCAGACGGTACTGCAGATGCTCCGTTTTTCGAGGGTTTACATCGGGCCGCTTTGTCAGGAACAGCGTCAACGAGCATCGCAGCCTGATATTGTGGTGCTGAGGAAACTCCGCCTGGGGTCGCACGCCCTATCGATGGTGATCTAACGATACTTGGTGCCGGCAAGGGCGAATGTTGTGGCGAAGTCGCATTTACTTGTTTCCGTGAAGACGACTGTAATGGCGGGTAGGTGGCGTTGTATGGATTCTGCGGCGATGGTAAATATGGCCGAGGCGATGTTGCTGAATGATATATACGTGCCGACGAGGGTTCCGGACCAGCGTATGGATTGAGGTACTGTGAAGGACGCCCTCTTGTAGCTGGAAAAGCAGAGTTGATGGCTTAGTACGATCAGCGAAGGGTTCGAGCGAAGCGGTCGATATACTTACAGCAACCTTTGCAAAACTGTTTTCCACCTTCCTCCGTCAAAGGCAGTATCAAGCCGACCTCGGCCTCGGTGCAACCGCATTCAAAACATCTCTTCATCGGTGCATGGTGAGTCGAAGGTGAATTGTGTGCATTTTCGCCTACAGCACTTGGCGCTCGCGACCCGTACCCTACAGCGTCTCGTCTCATTATCTCGTTGTCCGTTGGACGTACCCCTCGAAGGGGAAGAGGCGAGTTGGCTCTGCTGTCCGGGTAGGTAATTGGTGGAGGCGAGCGCGATCTCCTAGTTGATGATGTGTAGTGATTTGCGTTTCCAGAGGAATGTCCATCTGCTCGGTACCCTTCACCTTCCAAATGCCTCATACTGGGCCCTCCCTCACGCCTCTGATCCGCCTCCGACCTTGTCGCCATTTCATTCCTCCCATTTGACTGAGGCGGTGACCCTAATACCCCTCCCGTATCATTCTTCCTGTTCAGCAAATTTTGTGGCGAGGTTGTTCCGCCGCTCGGTGGTCTCGAATTCATAGGTGGTAATGCCGTGTTCGACATCGAGTGATCGCCTCTGAGCTCGAAATCTGCACGATGTTGCGATGCTCTATCTAGCAGTGGATTCGGTAACGCTGGTGATTCCGGACGCGAGTACGAGCGATACATGGTATCTTGCCACGCTTCAGCACGACCTGTTTTGACTTCCGGTTGCAACAGGCGATAACTTTTGGTGTCGGAGAAAGACTTCGGTTGTTGACGATAATTGATTGCCCTCTACGTCGCCCTTTCTGCTCTGCTCTGCTACCTCTTTGTTGGCCGAAGCTGGTCCGATCGACTAACGTCGCATCGCTTGGCGGGAACGGATGGAAACGCTTGCGATGCTCCTGAATAGAAGGCGAGTGGGACGAATGTGCAGGGCGTTGTATCCTTGTAGCACCTTTGGCTGACAGGGGTATACGGTCGAGGATGTCAAGGGTACCGAACTGGAAACCAAAAAGGCTGTACCGATGGACAACGTTCCACGCGCTCTCTGCCAATCAACAATGAGCTAAATCGAAAGGTTGATAATCGAGATTATTATCTAAAGCCATTTCAACGCGCTTTCTAGCGATAAGCGCAAGACGCCGGATCCCGTCAGCTATCCCTCGTCGTCGTGGCAAGGCACAATCTCTCGCAAGCTAATCTCTGTACAGGCCTCAAGACAGCAAAGGTAGCTGCAAAGGTGGAGCGATGTAGGGGATGATAGCTGGACAAGCTGTTGGGTTGACGGACAATTCATGAGCTGACTCGTCTTTTCAAGCTCTGCTGCTCCCCATCAGAAGGCCTTCCAAAAGACAAAATGACAATGGCAAAAGTTCATGACAAGGAGGTCGCCGCCTCTCGCTGTCCAGGTCGCCGAAAACGGCATGTGGAACCAATCAAGGCAGACTTATTACGAGCACACCTGGGGCACTGGGCCGGAAAATCAATATCGAGAGAGGTGAGAGAAAGAGGATGCAAATCTTGCTTTTCCGGCAGAAGATAACTCGCTTCGCATAGAAGATTAGATAATTGCAAATCACAAGCGCTCGGAGCTTCTCCGTTTGCTATTCGATAAGTCAGGCGCAAATAGGAATAGCTGTAGAGCCTGGCAGCTAGCCTGGCTGCAATACGAGATGATCAAGCTAACGAACATACAGGATTCAGGAGCTTCGTAGTATCTATACCTTCTAGGAACCTTAGGATGCTTCCTACTCCAGTGGAGAGTGGAGATAGTAGGAGTGACACCTCGCCCGCCGCTCCCATCATATCATCTATCGGTAAGAAGGCGCACTCGTCTGGTCTGGTCTATCTGCCTCAATGCTCGGACAGTGGCGTTCGAGTACCTGCTGGAGTGGATAATCAAGTCTCGGCAGTACAGTTGGTCACGCAATTGTCACAGACTCAACGTTTTAAGATGAGGTTCTTGCAGTATAATCACCGGCAAATGCAATGAGTATAATCTATAGATGTCTATGCAGAGGGCTTGTATCTTCCACGATCAAATGATACATATTATATTCTCGTCAAGTTGTGTCGGAAAGCGGTGCGAGGTAGATAATTCAACACACTGCAGGCGACGTCTATGATGCTGGAGGATCGATGGCGGACACAGCTCCGCTAATCGATCACGAACAAGCCGGTTTGTGTCGTATGCTGAGTATGATCTAATTGACGAATGCTCGTTTCGACCTCTTTCGCACTGCCTCTCCCTTGAAGAAGAACAGGAACGGGATAGGCGCAATGACACAGGCGATGAGCGCAAGTAACAGGCCTGCGTATTGGAAACCCATGTTGTGCTGTGGATCGTAAATAGATCAGAACGGCGGGCTTCTAATGATGGTGGTATCAGGAGGGAGAGAGCAACTCACAAACATTTGAACAACCCATAGCGGCACGGTTGCAGCAATCTCGGAACGCATAAAGGTCTTTGCTGCGAGCGCGCTGAAAGAAGGTAATGTGAGCTGGTTGAGCTGCTAAGCCATACTTGTCTTCTCCTGTAATCTCACCTTGCAGCGTATGTTATGTACGAGTCGACAATGTACTGCAATTTGTCAAATGTTAGCCTCTACCTATATTGGAACGTTCGTCGTGCAAACTCACAGAGTTGGCGGATACGTAGATCAAAAGCATTGCAAAACCGAACAAGGCGCCTACAACACTCGAAGATTCAACGAAAAGCCCCAGGATAGGAATCAACCAGATCAATGCTTACCACCGACACATGGCCCTATCCAATGCACCTGTAAATCCGAGTACATCAGCCTTCGATCATACCGCTCAGGAAAGCAAAGGGTCTTACCCATTCATAGCCACCGGTAAACGCAAAGATAAACAAGGCGATGGGAAGGACTCTGTGTCGAAGGAACACCTATGAGTGGGTGTACGGACTTGGGCAACAAAAGTGGAGACTCACATGGCTCCCAACATCATTGGGTAGAGACGTGCTTCAGGTTTAGCTCCGTCTTTCGATGCCCGTGCATATAGCACTTCTTGGTATTGCAGCGCTGCAAAGGCGACGGCAATACCGATCTGGAAGTAGGTAATGAGCAGATGGAACGGATAAATCAGCTATGCCCTTCACCTTTCAACTATCACATCTCGGTTCGCTCACTTACCATGACCGCGATGAAAGCCGTTCCGGTGGTACCTGCATTCCAGCCTCGGACTTCCTCGAAAGCGATAGGAAAGGCGAAGAACAAGAGGTAGAGAAGACTGTTTCGTGAACATGGCAACTAGTGAGAAACCAGGCATATCTCGGAAAGCAGAGCGACTCACCTGTAAATGAAGCTCAAGAATATAGACATGCAAAGAACGATGGGCTCGCAGAACATGAGGACGAATGGCCGGGTAAGTCCAATCTTGATTTCGGTCGAGAGAGGCGTGCGATTCAACTCGTGCTCGGCTCGGTAGGCGTTCGAGTTGTGTTCCTTGCGAAGTCGCGCCGCTTTCTTGGCTAGTAGAATGGGAGCGTAGGTTTCTGGAGAGAGGCACGTGAAACCAAAGACAACGCCGAGGAAGATGAAGAGGACCCAATAGATCCATCTCCAACCGTGAGTGCCTATCGAAATCCACCCAGCGATTAATGGACCTAGACACGGGCCCATACTGCGGCCGCCACGGAGGATGGTGAGCGAGTGAAATCGTGACAGGTTCGACGATAAGCTTACAAAATGGTGAGCGAGAATACTCCCATTGGGATGCCACGATCCTCGACATCCCAGATATCCGCAATCGTTCCTCCCACGTTGGTCATGGGCGCAGAAGCGGCGATGCCGGCGATCTACGAAAGGTGAATCAGTTTAGGTGTCTACCTTAGCTGCCGATTCAACCGTACTGACCAATCTTGCAACAATCATGGTACCGATATTCTTGGCGAGAGCACTGGGCAACGTGAAAATAAAGTAGAAGAACATGCTGATCATGTAAACAGGCTTGCGACCAATTATTTCGGACACTATAAAAAATATTTAGCAAGTGAGTTCGCGGACGTAATAATCTGGGCGTTGGACTTACGTGGCGCAAACACTAGAGGACCAATGCCAAACCCGAGGATGAAGCAAGTGATACTGAGGTTGATGACCTCACCAGAGACGTGTAGACTCTTGGCCGTTCCAGGAAGATCGCCTGTCGGCATGGCACTACCCAGCGCAACGGCTAGGCACAACGCAGACATGCTCAACGTCACAAACCTATCCTCGAGAGAGGGTTGCTCAGAATAGTACTCCACAGACTACTGAGCGGTATGTACGATCACTCACCACTTTTTGGCTACTGACCAACTTTTGGGAGACTCGCCCGCCTCGAAGGTAACTATATTGATTTTTTCTCCCGCTTCGAGTTCTGCTTCTGTGCCATGATTGTGGATGGACGGCGCAGCAGTAGTCGTAGTGGAAGGGCCATAGCCTGCATCGGGATCGTCGGCCAAGTCGCCTCGTGGTTCATGCTGCAAGTGTTTCTCTTGGGCTTCACTGAAGATAGGAGGTCTTGCGAATTCGGCTTCGATCGGTTCAGGCATGATTGATTGAAGGGAAACTTGAGGTGGTAACTGATGTGTGGATTGATATGTTTAGCTTGCCACAAGGTTCGTAATTGAAGGCAAACGTATGGCTCGTACGAAGACCCCATGTCAATGGGTATTGGCGTATTTATACTTCATGTTGTAGTGCTGGGTGAAAGTGCTTCCTTTCGCCCACGGTGAAGTGAAATGGTGAGAAATTTTGTTACTACCGTCAGTGACCTTTCAAATGACGACAGGATCTGCAGGAGAGACACCAAGCCGAGCTCCGGTGTATGATTGCCAGCCAGGCAACTGAAGGTTCATGAGCCATCTCAAGTTGTTTGACATGATCTGTGACAGAAGCGTAGTAGAGTAGCACTAGCACGATAAACTTGCACTTGAACCTCGGCAACGGATGACTCGAATAATGGAGCATGGATACTGACAGCAGCTCTAAGTCCTGACAAGCTCCCGAGGCCTTCCTGACAACAATTCCCTGTCCTAGATCTCTTCAACTTGGCAATGCCCATCTGAGCGCCCATGTCTCCGGCCTGATACGCGGCCGAAGTCCAATGGGTAGTCTTGTCGTGTTGTTGAAGTACGGCGGTATGCTGGCGTCGCACCTGTTGTCGGAGTTCCGAACGACCAAACTGACTCTGCCATCAACTTTTACCTTCGTAGATTTCGTAGATTTCGTAGATTGCTACTCGAACCGCGGCGGGACGCGGCCGTGGCGAAGGACAATGTATTCGTCATCAATCGAATTGCATCCGCGCCCTCAGCTAACCACTGCACCAACAAAAGTTAGAGCCACAGTCGACAGTCGACACTTCGGAACACTGCCGACCGCGGACCAGCGCGCATATCGTAGAACAGATATGAATAGATAATTGCCAAGGAGGGGCCTGGTACCTCTCAAACTCAGCTTTTGTTGTCAGCCACGACGGTTTCAAGTATCGTGTGCCGAGAGCAGACTGTAATATTATTTAGTCGAAAGATTCGTGATGCCTGCTGACTGGATTGTATTTTGTTGTGAGTTGGCCATCGCACTCTCTAAGGGCCTGAGCCGTCATTTTCTGCGGCATACCCCTGGCTTTTCAAAACGTTTTGCAGAATATGATGGATGCTGTAGCGAAAATTGTATATATATACAAGCTTACCATTGATGCAGACCTTCGTCTACTTCTACAAGCGCAATCCCTCTCGGTGCTGTCACTACGACCGCCCTCATCCCTCTGAACAGCTCTCAGAGCTAGCAACGTACGATAGACTGGGTTTCAATCGACACAGCTATCTGTCGACGACGGTAGGTGAGTGCGTAATTCCAGGTGAGTGGCCATGAACGCATTCTGTGTGCACTCATTCGGTCTTGTCTCGTGCGATCGAGTGTGGGGAGGGGGGGGCGGGTAAATTTGTGGGATGTTTCGAAGCACGTGAGGGGACAATACTGGAGAGGTGACGGCGACCTCTTTACGACGGCAGTCGGGAGGTGACTTTAGCAAGCTCTCTAGCAGTCAACGTCATCTTTGATAATTGGAGTGTCTTGCTTCCAATATAATTCGGAACCTTTACGAAGGCTCGAACACGAAGATGCGAGCAGACCGTTCAAAGTAAACCGATAGGGCAAAAGCTTTACGTTACTGAAGACCAATACATTGAATGAGTATCAAGGTGAATATAGGTGCTATGTACAAGAAGGTTCGATTGCAATTATAAGGAGAAGGTACTACCCATCTATAGTGAGAGGGCGCGGTGTCGAACCGGTGAGTGGGATCACCCATAAATTCCCGCCCAAAGTGCTGATTGTCCATGCCTCATAGCTTTCAGATGAATTACTGGGTTGCTCGAGTAGACCTCTTTCGTACCGCCCCGCCCTTGAAGAAGAAGATGTACGGGATCGGAGCGATAACACAAGCAATCAAAGCCAACAACAGGCCGGCGTATTGGAAACCCATGTTGTGCTATCAAACACAAGTCGTCTGTTAGTCACTGGCGCCCGAATCAACGGTTACAAACTGATACTTACAAACATCTGGGTAACCCAGAGGGGAACGGATGCACCGGCGAGAGATCGCATGAGAGTTTTTGCGGCCATGGCACTGAACGAGGAGAATTTGATTAGTCTCGAAGACGTAAGTCTTTCGGCCAGACTTGATGCTTACCTGGCAGCAAAGTTGACATATGAATCAACAATGTACTATGGTGGCCGATTGTTTAGCGCTGGACGGTGTAGTCGTCGAAAAGGGCAGACTTACAGAGTTGGCGGACACGTAGATCAATAACATGGCCAATCCGAACAGACATCCTCCGACACATGGGCCAATCCAGTGAACCCATTCGTAACCACCAGTGAAGGCAAAGATGAAGAGGGCAACAGGAAGAATGCTATAACATGAAATAGGCGGTCAGTAGTTGTGGCAAGATCAAGACCGAAAAATGGTGGCGTACAGAGCGCCCAACATCATGGGGTACAGTCGTGCCTCGGGACGTGCTCCGTTGACAGTCGCACGAGCGTAGAGAACTTCTTGGTATTGCAAGGCGGCGAATGCAATAGCGATACCAAGCATGACTGCGATAAAAGCGGTACCAGTGAGACCAGTGTTCCATCCTCGGACCTCCTCAAATGCGATGGGGAAGGCAAAGAAGAGCAGGTAAAGCAAACTGTTCGGTACAGATTTTAGTATACAAAAAGATGACTAGGCGGTGACTGATCAAAACTTACCTGTAGATGAAGCTCAAGAAGATGGACATGCAAAGTACGATTGGTTCGCAGAACATGAAGATGAACGGTCGGGTAAGAGCGATCTTCAAGGTGCTGGACAGAGAGACTTGGTGGAGCTCGGACTGCGCTCTGTAGGCGTTCGTGTTGTGTTCCTTTCGCAATCGTGCGGCCTTCTTCTTCAACAAGATAGGGGCGTAGGTTTCGGGAGCGAAGCAGGTGAAGACGAAGATGCACCCAAGGAAAATGAAGAGGACCCAATAGATCCATCGCCAACCGTGGGTACCAATAGCGATCCAACCACCGATTAATGGTCCAAGACATGGGCCCATGCTGAGGCGCAATGCAAAAAGATAAGGTGAGGGACAGAAATCATCACGGAATTGATGGTAAACTTACAAGATGGTAAGCGAGAAGACTGCCATCGGAGTACCACGTTCATGGGCATCCCAAATGTCTGCAATGGTTCCTCCGACGTTGGTCATTGGTGCGGAGGATGCGGTACCGGCAATCTATAGTAGCAAGTGAGTTTAGTACACCGAAACAAGATCTTTTTGGCGATCCTAATACTTACGAATCGACAAACCAACATTGTTCCAATGTTTTGAGCCAGCGCACTCGGCAAGGTGAAGATAAAGTAGAAGAACATGCTGATCATGTAGACAGGTTTCCGCCCAATCATTTCGGACACTAGTCGCGAAAGATACCGAGAGCTCCAGAGATCAGTTTAAACTCGAATGTCGCCCGGGACACTCTAGCACTCACGAGGAGCGAACAAGAGTGGGCCTACGCCAAAGCCCACCACGAAGAGCGCAATTGAGAGATAGATAGCCTCGCTGGAGACGTGCAGGTCTTTTTTCTGACCCGGCAAGTTTCCAGTGGGCATAGCGCTGCCAAGCGCGACGGCGAGACATAGGGCGGACATTCCCATGGTTACGAACCTAGAGACAAGTATAGAGTGAGTTGGGTGTGCCTGATTACTCTCTACTATCCAACACGACTTACCATTTGCGACCCTTGCCCCATTCTTTTGGATTTTCACCTGCTCCGGGTTCGAAGTCGACGATGATGACTTTTTCTGCATTTTCAATGTCCCCTGTGGTCTGTTGGTGCACCGACGGAGCTGCAGTTGTGGTGGGGGAAGGGTCAAGGTCTGGGTCATCGGCAAGATCTCCTCGTGGTGCATGTTGAAGGTGCTTCTCTTGTTCGGATGTGAAAATGGGCGGCTGTGCGAACTCGGCCTCGAGAGGTTCAGACATATTGTTGACGCTTTAAAGTTGGTAGATGACGAGTGTCGGATGTGGAATTGATGGAGACCAGGAGGTTGGTGAATATGAAGGCAATTTGGAGTGACATCCTGGTAGATCGGTCGAGTTGAGCTCGATATATATAATCTTCCTCTGTCACAAGAGGCGTGAAGACTGTCAGTGCAAACCGCAAGGTAACGGTACGGCTATCAAACTCACTTGGTGTTTTGTTTTCCATTGCCTGAAGGACATTTGACAGTCTATTGAATGAAGAGCAGCTATGCGGAGGCATCTTGACGCAGTTACCAGACCCTCTCTATCTGCGCTCGAGCAATATGGGCCAATTTGTGAGCCGAACTCTCGTAGCTTGAAAATTACCCAATCATCCGTGTCGAAAGAGTTCAAAAGTCGTCGTTTGCACGTAGACTCGCGAGTCTCGGGCCTCATAGTGACCGCATACTGGTCCCTTAACAGCGATATCACCTATTGCCTCAACAGGTCAACAGCTGCCTCAACTCTACGCGCTCTACGTACCAGGTCCAGGTACCGTACCTTCGCCGAGAGCGACAGTCGATTGCGCTGTAAGTGCTATGAGCAGGAGCGGCTCCGAAGCGGCGCTGAAGTCGCGGTCGGCACTGCCCAGCTGGCTACCTTCAACGGACCATTTTCAATAGGTTGCACAGAGCTTTCAAGTGCCTACCAGAAATCTCCAGTCAGACTTTCAAACCAGCTATCAGAGATCAGAGCAGAAAGCTCGGAAAGCAGAATTGACCAGCAAATTGCCAAATTGTCAAGCTTGTCGAATGATTTTCGCCGTCATTTTCGCCGCCAACTTTTTCTGAATTTCTGAAACCTTCTGAAACACGGAGCTCTCTAGCAAGCAACGCGGTCCTCGCGTGGGAAATTTCATTGACTACGGCAACCTTTGCTCCTCTCCTTCCGCTTCGGCAATGTCTACGTGATGAGTCATATGTCATATCAATAGTTGCCGGAGCGATGAGCGGGCGATAGTGAGCTTGGGTTTGCTACTACGTTACTTTAGCTGTTACTTCGTTACTGCTCACTGCCCACATACCTGTAGAGGCGGGTAAGCTGGCGGGTAGGAACCTGAGAGTCACAATCCAGCCCCTGTGCATATAGTGCATCGAGCCGTCGAGAAAGTCTTCTCCGAGGGTGACCAAGCTGGTGACTACTATCGTCGGCTGTGAGTTACGGCAACTGGTTGCCTGCAACCGTGTCGCCACCATCACTTCGAACTTCGAACTTTGATCGGCACGGCTGGAAGACCTGCCCCTACAAATTCCTGTGCCTTCTGTTTGTTGGCAACTGGAACCTTACCGGATATATTGATGTTACCTCCGGACTTTATACCACGAAGCCCGACGACTCCGCCTTACAGGAACAATCCACAACAAAACCGCCAGGCGCCGGCGTGACCCGAAAGCCGACACGAAACGGCGAATTCGAACGTTCTGACAGATTGCTGGTCAATTCTGCTCTCATAGCTGGTTTGAAAGTTTGACTGGGGATTTCTGGTAGGCATTTGGAAGCTCTTTGCAACATGTTGAAGATGGCCCAGGGCCGAGGGGGGCGGTGAGCTTGAGGCAGTCCGGTAACGACCGACAGCAATTGGCTCAAGAGATAACGAGTGACGCACATGTCACTTGATCGTGTTTATCACAACGAAATCACGGATGGTTATGTAACTTATTGTCAGGTACTCCGTATATGCTGTTTACTTCTGCGCGATGCACATGTGACTATAGCAGTGCAGTCCCGTCTTTTTCGGTGCGGACTAGCTCATGCCAGTCTTTTCGCCATCCATCCATCATCGACCTCGTCTCTCGTCCTCCCATCATTATGCTAATCCACTGCATCATTGCATCCTCGTCCTCTGGTATGTAGAAAGCGGATAGCGTAGAGAGTATTGTTTCAAAGGTAGCGTTTGGCGCTGTCAGGACCGACCGGTAAGCGTAGATGAGGGCGACACTTGTCATAACTAATAGGTCTTGACCTTCCAGTAGTAAAGCATCCCATATGCGCAACTGTGTCTGGAAGGGTACTGTGTTTGCAAAGAGTGTTATGTACCATTTCGTCGCATATGATGATGCAGATATCATATTCCGTTCCTACATGTTCAGGTTGTCAGGCAGCTCGAGCGCAAGACGCGGGCGAAAGGGACACTCACAAATGACGTATAAACATCAGGCATAATATGCTCTATTAACCTTTCCTGCACATAAAAGTTCTCCAGCAGTCCTGGGAAGCCGTGTATAAAGATGCGGTGCATATCATAGACGTCATGCAGCCGGACCAAAAGCGCGTATACTCGCTGGTGATTGCCTGTTTATAAGCATACCTCACAGAATCATGCCGGGAAAGGTACTCACAGCTGGTTCAAAGTAGCACAGAAATGTGGCGGCAATAGGCCCCATCCCTTGACAGTATCCGCATTCCGAGCAATATGAGGAGAAGCAATGTAGAACATGGAAAAGCGAGCGTTGACTGGTAAAGCCGATATCAGCAATCGTTGGTACAAAGCGATATACGTAGCGCAGCTCACCCATGTCCGTATCTTGTATGAAACAAGATATGTCCACTTATCGTCCGCGGGACGTCCAGGTCAATTTGTACGTCAAAGGTAGACGGCACATCTAATGCTGTCTTCGTCACCAGTCCTTCATCAGATCGTTGACCCAGGTCGGATCGGTCATCTGAATGTACCTACTCTGTACTTCTCCAACAATTGCCCAACATCAGGTTGAGGTCCACTTCTTGACTGAATACCCCGAGGTTTGGCGTCCGTCAGTGCTGTCCAAGCGGCTGAGCGCCATCTGTCCGGAATACCCTTGTACACTCGTTCTCGAAGCTATGCGCAGGCCCAAGCACCGTCAGTCTTTCGCCGACTGTTCAGACTGACAGTGAACCGACCTTGGCGCCCTTGCCACCATCCTCCCATTTCCACTTGACAGCATTCCCACCTGGATCTCTATCAGCAACAAGTAACATTCTCTCCCACTTCCCGACTCGCTCAGCCTCCTTCTGTCTGAACATTTCCCCCCTTGAAACATCCAGTCGCTCGATCTCTTGTGGACTAATAGACTGTGGAACGGCACCAGTGGTATCCTCCGATCCACCTGCCATCATATCTGCTCCGCCTCTCTCCGCTTTGGTGCGCTTCGGTGGTCCTCTAGGTACTTTTGGAATCTTGCGGTATACTTGTGCTGGTATCCGATACACGCGGTTCTCTTGCCGTGTTTTGAGAGCTTGATCAAAGAAGCCATATCTTTACGAGTAAAGTCAGGCTGAGCGAAAAGCCTTCAAGGGTTCAATGTCGGGGAGGTGACCTACCGATCCACTTTGGCGAGCGCCTTTCGTTCCTCTTCCACCAATATATCACTACGAGCCAGCGGAGCCCGACTCCCTCGCCGCTTGCTGACAACTGCCCTCTCTCTCGTCCGCTCGATACCTTCCTCCCACCCATCTCCGAAAACACCTTGCACTTCGAGCCGAGCATATGTCGCACGTACGTGATAGGCATCTTCTTCTTCCCCCGGCTGACGAGTAGAGGTGAAATTCGCGAGAGAGGTGCTTGGTCTGCTTGGCTCCTGTTCCTGGGCTGACTGAAAAAGGTCTGTAGGCTGAAGCTCTCCCGTACGAGCCATGTACCCCTGATCCGGCGGTTGTGTCCGAGTACCGTTATCGCTTATGGGTTGCGTCGATGGCTCAAAGATATGCAAAGAGTGTTGTGAATGTCTGGAGAGGACCGATTGCACCGATGAAGGTCTGCCTGACACTTCATTAGGCGTTGAAATATGTAGTTTGTCATCGGCAGCTTCACCGTTATATCGAGCGTGCTCTCCTGGTCCATCGGTCGCGACTGCCGGGTGGCCCGCGACCGGTGCCGCAAGTACTACGTAAGATGGTGCAGTCGAGCTGGCACCATTTGCAGCATCGCTGTCCTTCCAGTCACCCTGCGACAACCCATTTAGCGCCTGCACTATGCTTGAAGCACGCCGAGATCGCCGCGAAGAGGTCCTGCTTCTGGTCTTATAGGTTGGTCCTTCCGCAATTTGAGGGGATTGCAGCTCCTCCATCTGTTCTGCGTCATGCTCCTGGAGTGCATTTCGCTCCTGGCTACCGCACAAGCCCGATTGAACGCCGTAGGTTTGATCTTTGTTCGATGCTTCGGTCACAGACTCTCGGGTCGAGTAGTCATAAAGGTTGAAGATTGCTGACGCCGTAGAGTCCCGGTTCGTTGGACTTGGCACGTCAGGGTAGTATGGGATGGCGGTCATGTTGAAGCTTTTTGGCGGCCTTGCTGGCTATTGAGCAATCATTGCAAGACAATACATCCGCAATTGCGTTCCTTTCCCGAGCCAAGATGCTTGCTCGTTGGGGGTTTGTGACCTAGTAGATCGCTTGCATTTTCACTTTCAACCTTTATGTACTTGTGTTATGCGGGAAGCGGGAACATCACGAAGCTCATCACGGAAGCTCGGGAACACCGGAAAGAGGGGAATAGATATTAGGTAAGCCATAATTCGGCGGCCGATACGAGGCTAGACCCGGATTCCAAGTGGTGACGCAAGATCGAGGATCGCCGATCTTGCTATTTCTTTATGATGTGAAGCAGAGGTGGACTGGAACGGAATCCAAATCTTGGGAGCCCATCTTCCCTCGGCACAGCCAGTATAATAGATCAGACACAGATTGAACTAGAGAGTGTGTGTGGGAAACAATCATCAACATTCAAACCGGTTCATACTTAGCAACATGGCACCTTCCTCACCTACTCCGGGCTCTCGACCCAAGAAGCGAGTTCTTGTCGTCGGCGCTGGCGCAGCTGGCATGTCATGTGCCGAACAGCTGTCCCAACATTCGGAAAAGTACGATGTTACCCTTGTCGAGGCTCAGGATTACTGTGGTGGCCAAGCATTCAGTATCCCTATCGATGAGGAGAAGTACGGTGCGCCATGGATGAACCAGGGTGTGCAAGGGTTAGTAATTTTCCGGTATTGTAGGGTTCTGAGCCTGACGGTCTCGTTCTTGTAGCGGGTCTTACATTTACCACCACACATTCCGCATGTTCAAGAAGCAAGGCTTTGAGGCGGAGCCGGTTGACTTGCAAGTCTCTTTCGGCAAGGGCGACAAGGTGAAGTTTGCGCCGCGTAGGAAGACCTGTCTCTCGTACTTACATGTTGTTGCTGCAACATACAGTTCTGGACCAACGTCTTCCCTACCAAGCTCGTCGAGAAACATCAGAGCGAAATCAAGCGCTTCAACTGGGCCTTGAAATTCATGCGATGGTTTGAAGTCTTTTTCGCTCTTATTCCTATCAAGATTACTCTGAGGATGTTCTTCTTCTCCGAGGAGTGAGTATTCTCCTTGGCTCGCAGCTTGAAGAAACCCTTTCTCATTCTCGCTTTTCATGCCATTCAGATTCATGAACTACATGATCTACCCAAGGTAGGTCCACGGATACTGAGGTACAGCTCGATGGATCACGCTAACTCTCTCCATCATAACAGTCTTGCTCTTTTCCTTGGTGAATTCTTCGTCGATCTGGAAACAGGGAAAGCCTGGGATTAACCAGAAATTTTGTGTGACCCATAGGTACTGGTAACGCTACTCCCGATCTTCCCACAATAATGATGGAACGACTTTATACCTCGCCTACCTATGGAATGTGTAAGGCACTCCCTCATCTCCCGCTCCACTCCCTTTCAGTAAGCTGACAAGAGATTTGCCATATAGGGTATCCGGCGGATCCGAAAAGCTTGTCCACCAATCTACCGCCTATGGTCGTTTTCCCCGAGGAAAGCAAGTTCTACACCCGATGGCAGCATGATATGCAGTCTCGAGGCGTCAACGTAAGCTTCAACAATGTTCAATTGGATTGTCGCGGTAAAACTGATCTCACCTCTCGTAGATTCGACTGAACACCGAGGTCGTGGCCATTCCTGAACGAAGTAAACATGGTGTCCGAGTCCAGTTGCGCTCTCGACGACCTCAACCGGATCACCATAACCCCGTCGGCGCTGATCAAGACACACCCGTACACGAGGAACATTATGACGAAATCGTTCTTTGTATCTTGGCTGATACTGCTAAGCGACTGCTCGGCAAGACTGCTGGATTGATCGAGAAGGCCGTTCTGGGCTCGACGAGGTGGTCTGACGATATCACGGTGACCCACAACGTAAGCCGACTTTCAATTTTCGTATCTGTTTTGTGACTTGAACTGACGGAGAGGCTCTCTTGTTTGAACAGGATTTGGACTATATTAACAAATGGTACACACTTGACATGCCAGACGAAAGCGAAATTCCAACCACCCTGAGCGGAAGGGACGAAACAGCACGAATCCAACGTGCAAAGCAAGATTTCAATCCGTAAGTGCACACCTCTCTCGCCATCTAGCGCTGATGAACTGAAGCTTCTCCTTGTGTAACATAGTATGTACCTCATCAAGCAAGTTCCCAAGGACAGCCGCAAGTTGGAAATGTGTTTCGACTGCAATGCCTTCCAGTATCAGTTGAACCACAAGAGTCACCCGAAGGACCATGTGTTCCAGGTATGTTTGCATCATGCAGAAGCTCGGATTATTTAAAGTATTGGTGGTAACTCTGTCGTGCTCAACAGACTATCTTCTTAAACAAGAAGCACATCGACACCTGGTCAATCGACGAGATCAAAGAGGAGAAAATCAGTAGGTCATACCTGCAATGTACAAATAGTGTGTGCGCTGATTGTTGCTTCCGTTTCTTGATAGTTCGAAAGGATTGGTGGCATCAGCTGGAGCATTCATGGAGTAAGTCGTGACGACGGCGCCTTCACGTCGCTTGTTGACTGAGTTGTTGTGGTCGTCTCTCAGCACACTACGCCTTCGTTGTCCCTTGGATGTCTTTCCTCAACGTAAGTAGATAAATGAGGTGGATGTGAATGATACATCTAAAGCTGTATTGATTACAGGGTACGCGACACACTCGGTACGCTGCCGCTTGGACCTTGGTTAATGCGCATGAGCTGGCTGTCATTAGTGGTTAGTCTTTCCCCATTCTTACAAGCCATGGCACTGTGGTTGACCGATGCTTTTTGCTACACTACAGGTATGGCCGCTGCATACGCTTTGGGAGCTTCTTACCCAAAGGAGTTGGCAGAAGAGTGAGTTCCTTTCATCTTTTTGTCTTTCTCACAACCAGCTGTTACTAACATCTTTCAATACACAAAGTTCGTTCGCCCTACTCTGCTTCCGACTATATCTGTTGTTGGATCACCGTATATGGTTTAGCCACAAGGAGAACGACCGAAGACTTGGGCATTGAAACTGAACGTCGATGGAATCTGGAGTATTCTGGAGGCAACATTAGTTATAGCCAGAGATACCATCTCGCTTATGACACAATGTGTCCAAATAATGTGTATGTAAGCAAATCAATAGTAACAGAGTTGTGGTGTGCAGTATCAAAAGCTCCATGCAAGGACCTTTGGTCTGCGTGAGAACCGCTTTCGCCTGGTCCTTAACGTGCTGGCTCCTTGCATACGCAAAGGAGTGCTCCTTTTCCAGATCACAGTATCGGGTGTCCAGCACAGCGTTTTAGCGATTTCGAATCGCTCCCCAATATCGGCTATGGCGTGCTTGCATCTTTCTCTCCGATCTCCTTTGATGGAAATAAACATATATAGGCGTCGCGGCACGGCCTGGATACCGCTGTTATGCTGGCTTACTAGTTCAATCTGCCCTGCCTCGCTGCCTGCCCTTTCTCTGTCCCTTCTTGCAAGCACCGATCATGAGCCGTCCAACAATGGAAACCCGCCGAGTGTCTATCGCCACGATAGTGCCCACCAGGAACAAGGACGACGGGAACTGGCTTCAAGGACGCAAATTAACGCCCTACACGCGTCTTCCCAACTCGTACGTGCAGATGGGCCAGACGCCGCAGAATTCGTATGCTCCGGGTTTCGAGCTAGAACCCGCTGCGAGCCCCCGGAAAATCGGACTACAGCAGTCTCCTCGTCCGGTTGCAGGTCATAATTTGATCTGTTCCTCTTATGTGGCTCAACGTTTAATGTCTTTCCGTAGACGAGATGATCAGGAGAATGAAGGTTCGGGTGCGACTGACATACAGCTATCGTACCGCAACAAGAATGTCCCCTCAAGCAGTGTCCGCGACATCACCAAACGACTTGCTGACGGTAGGCTGGACCAAGACATGGGCCTAAAGAGGTAAGATTCTGGATAGAAATTGATACTGCCAGGCCTTATGCATCGCTGAACGTGTGTCGTTTCTTAGAAGTTTATCTTTCGCGAAGATGTTCAAGGACGAGGGTCAATGGCAAATTTTACCCTTTCGAATGGCCTGCATAAACAACCTAGACGGAAAGGCGGGAGATGCTAATCATGATGGCCCCAGTGACTCATTCACCCGCAACGGTTTTCAATCAAGCGATGAGAAAGGTCGTCTATCTCAAATGTGAGTGCGTTTTTGAAACCTATTGATGCCTCGTTCAATCATTAACCAACTCCTGTTTGCTGATGCATCGCCTTCGTAGCCCCAAACCAGTCAAGAAACTCTAGTAAAGCCATCTCCTAGCCTTCCTTCGACGGGCGACAAGGTGAATAAAGGTTGTATTTTGTAGAGAGATATGTACTGTGTGTAAGTGTATTCATGTCGTCACCCGAGAAGATCTGTGAGAAGGGGCGACCATTTAGGCGTTTACTTCTCCGCTAGAGTTGAAGCATCAATATATTGGAATTCCCCTGGTCTACTATGGACAACGAGGGAGTAACTTTCCGGCTTCAAGACCTCACTCTCGAAGAAAGGGACGTTAACCGTGCATGAATCCGTTCTATCCACTCACACTCACTATGCGCAATCACACTGGCACGATAACAATCGCGAATATGAATCACCCTTTCGCCTGTGAGTTGTGAGACTCCTTTGTCACCGCTGCTGCATCAAATAACAACAAAAGGATCGACTTATGGAAACCGACATGAAGGTCGTATGTATCGATACAAAGCCGTCTTCGCGAGATCGAGGTCGCTAATAGTCTGCTTGCTCAGTTAACGAGCAAAGCTTTCCAAAATGCCCATCACCGCGTCTCAATTGCGCTCCTTCTTGAAAGACGGTGAGCACTCTTCGCAGAGGAAGCCCCCTTTTCTGACCATGACTTTTCGGGTTATGAATATCCTCAGTGAAAGAGGAAAAGGCGAAAAACAATGCGCCTCCTCCGCCTGAAGCGCCAGGGGCGCTCCACTTCGGGCCGCTCGAACAAGCCATTATGGTGTTGATCATTGTTGGCATGGTCTCCGATCCTGCCACAACGGGTATACCGTCCGTTCTGATTCCGGGAATAACGATGCTACTTATCGTGGCCTATATTGGTTATCGGCTGATGGAGCACCAGAAGGAAGCTGAGAAAAGGGCCAGGTGACATCATATCTCTCACAGACCTTCACCATATAAAGCTCAACGTTCTCCGATCTTCCTAGGGAGAACCCCCCTAAACCCGCTTCCAGATCATCCGCCTCTGCGTCAAGTGCTGCAAGGGAAAAAGAGAAAGAAAAGGAAAAGATTAAGGCGTCCGGTACGCAGGTTACTACCAAGGAAGACCTTCTGAAGGATCAATCTCGGTTGAAGAACAAAGCAGCCTCGACGTCGAAAGATGTGAGAGCTGCAACTAAGAAGACGCAATATTTCTTGACTATGAATGGTAAAAGAAATACACGTGAACGGAGGTGAGCAAGAAAGAGTCGCGCTGAATTGCGGCTTCGAAACAGGACCGGGTAAACCAGCACTAGTGCCGTTTCCAAGAGGTTTGAAGGTAAGAGATGGTCAGTTGCCCTACTGTTAACTGATAATCTCAGACTGTACTTACACGACGGGGCGAACAGGTGCACCGGAGGGAACATTGTGGTGGAATAATGTTTCGAACTTGAAAAGTATGCGACAACTGCCTTGTGCTTGTGCAATAACATCACCAATGCAGTAACACCTCACTATTTTGCAGTTGACGACATGATGGTGCCGCCGGGGGCCCCAGCAAAGTCTTCAAGAGAAGAAAGAAAGGAAAAGGAGGCATCGAAGCATGCCCAACCACCGGGGACGATATCGGCCGAAGAGATTGCCGCCAGACTTCCCTTGGAGAGAGAAATGGAGTGAGTCTGTTGACAAGTGAAACAAGAGTTCTCGCGCTTACAAGTCTTGCTCAGACGCTACGAACGTGTCATGATGATTATGCAGTGCATATTGGCGCTATTACTCTGTTTCAGTGAGTGTCGTATGAAACTCAGGCGCATTCTGGTGTAGATTGTCCGGACATATTGGTTGACACGAAGAGTATCTAGTCGACCAGCGTTTAGGTCTTGTGCTGCTCGCCTTCTTCCTCTTCTCTTACTTTCGGGCAGAGAAGGAAAAGGAGCGTTTCCGCGCCCGGAATGTCGCCGCCCTACCTTCGGGGAGCAGGAATCCCTACGAGGAGAAATTTGATTATGGTGGCACTGGTGTGGATTAATCAAGAAAAGAAGGAAAGCTGGTTTGATAGCGGTTGTAGTATCGAAGTGCGTGTCATGTCGTGTTTCCATTCTTCTCATCGAGTTTTAAAGTGAACAAACGCAGCGTTGGTGCGACATCCGACCAAACACACAGATATATCAAAGGAGTCTTCCAAGACGCGACTGAAAGGGAGATAGTATCTGGTGCCCACTCCTGATGCTCCTGTTGAATCCTTTGAGATCACTTTGAATACGTTGCATCTCGAAAGGAATCTTCTCTATCCATATATAACATCAAGCGGTGGTCCTCGACACGACAAGGTTGGCGTCAGCTACGACAAAACGTTCCATCTCTCCAGTGCGTCTGAAAGTCAAGCTGTTTGAAAGTAACGTCGTTCGTGTGGGTGATTCACATCACGAGGGGCGTTCAAACAGCTAATCGCAGTGGAAAATTTTGTCCCCCTTTCTCCGTTCCTCCTTCCAGGAAACATCATGTCATTCTGGGGGGGAGTAATCGGAGCTTTCTTCCTGGAAGCCCTGAAACCCTTGGCTCAAGGCCTGTTTAAATTAGTTGCAAAGTCGTATAGTGAACCAACACATGCAGAAAAGGAGGAAGAAGAAGTCAACAGAACGAGGTAGGGGCTTTCCCTTTACCGAGTTTCTACTCTTGTGCCTTACATTCTGCTTGACATAAAGTACATTGTTGAATCTTTATTGCGATGCCATAGGTTCATGCAAGATGACCGGGAGGCGGAAGCGTCCAGGAAACCTGCATACGAGGAGATCAGGCAAGCCAGGCCTTCCGCAGAGCAGGAGGGCTGGCGACGCCGTTGGCAACCCGTTTCAACAAGGAGGCGACGCAATACTGGCGATTATGCTGCAGCAGAGCAAGATGTCGCATCCGCATCTTTCGAAAACTTCGATAATAGCAGCCAACAGCTCTCGTGGGTAGTGAAACGCCTGGCAGAACTGTCTTCCGTCGTGGAACGTCTTTTCCCGCGGAAGTATGATGGAGAAAACAATTCCACGGAGGACAAAGTGGAAGAGTATATGAAAAGACACGATTTGTCGGCTGACACTGGTGAAATGTTACCAGAGGACACGCTGGGAGAGGTAGAGGTGATTCCGGAAGGACCACGAACTTCAAAGTCGAAAGCAAGAAGGGGGATACCTAAGAAAGAGACAACCCCAGAAGTGGCAAATATCGCTTCGCCTGCATTGACTCCTGTAATCAGTCACGAGCCTGTGATCAGTTACGAGCCTGTGATCAGTCACGAGCCTGTAGTCAGTCACGAGCCTGTGATCAGTCACGAGCCTGGTATCAGTCAAGAGTACCTTGACCAAGAAATGATGGGAGGGCTCCAGCGTCCGAAAGCTAACAAGCCTCCGCCTCCGGCGAGGAACGAACCACCCCCCGCAAAAACCACTCCTGTGCCTATCGTTACTCCCGTTCCGCAGACTGTAGTAGCCAGTAAACCAGATGAGAAGGCAGCATCGCCCTCTCCATCTTCCTTAGTGGGCACAGTACCTGTCAACACGTCAGCTCCTAGCGCACCTCCTGCCCTGGCGACGCCGCCATTGTCGGTGGAGACGAAACCAGCTTCAGTCGCACCGTCACCTGCGGCATCTGTGATCCCTAACGCCACAGCTCCGCAGAAACAACCTTTAGTCGGTAACGAACCGGGAGCTGCACCGGTGGCTGTCGATACACCAGGCCCGTCACCGGTAGCCCAGGTGGCTACCCCTCAGTCGCGACCAGGATCTCTCTTCGTGCCGTCTGTTGAAGCTCGGTTGCCGACCCGAAGTGCCCTGACGAGCGATGCTCTCCGAAAACACACGGACAGCCTCCATGGGGTTAAAAACAAAGACGACGATGGTGACAGCCATAGTGTAGCGAGTAGCACACCAAGCCGAGACGAACCGGGAGCTGCACCGGTGGCTGTCGATACACCAGGCCCGTCACCGGTAGCCCAGGTGGCTACCCCTCAGTCGCGACCAGGATCTCTCTTCGTGCCGTCTGTTGAAGCTCGGTTGCCGACCCGAAGTGCCCTGACGAGCGATGCTCTCCGAAAACACACGGACAGCCTCCATGGGGTTAAAAACAAAGACGACGATGGTGACAGCCATAGTGTAGCGAGTAGCACACCAAGCCGAGTCTTCTCAGATGCAGGCAAGTCAGATGATACTCACATAACGGTTCCGGATGGACCCAAGTGAATGATCTGAACCAATGGGCAACGCAACTTGTGAAGCTGGAGGGAATCATCTCAAGAAGGTCGCGGTTTATGGCGAAGAGGACCACCATTGGTGAATTGTAATCGGATATTGAGCAATAGGTGTCATCTTGATCGTCAATGTCTCTCCCGGTGCAAGCGGTCACCTGGCCATGGCCATTTAGATCTGCATCGAGGCGTCCATCATCGCCAAAATAGCGGGACGTCCAGATAACTCACGGCCATGTCGTGAAAAGGCGAAAAACAATCATAAGATGATCATAATTGAGTGTGATAGCTGAACAGTCCAAGAAACCCGTAAATACACGAGACGCTTAGAAAGTCAACGCGGCACCCTTCTGTCGCTTGTCACCTCCCAATTCGAAGCTGTACGAACAGGGAAGATAAGCGGCGTGAATATGTTCGGGACACGGGAAGCGGACGTACTGCTTGCATCGCTTAAGGGTAAGCTGGTGCTTAGTCTTGCATGAAGCACATTCCAACCTCAGAACAACCTTCTTGGTCTATCAGAAAGAGAAATCTCATGGTCAGCCGTCCGCTCGGATGCTGATGCGAGGGATCTGCCGTCGGACAAGTCATCGGGTTGAACGTTGTCTTCGTCGTCGACGCTTTGAGGTGTAGGCTCCAAGCGCGTGCACCGTCCAGGTCCAAAGCATTTCCTTCGCTCCGCCCAGCGCCAGCAGTGCGATGCTCCGCCTCCATATATCCTCTACTTGTCCGGCTCGATCTATTCACGGCTTCCCAATGACTTGTGAGGACGCTTCATCCCAGACATCCTCTACTCACAGTCTTGGCCTTCTTGTGGAAAACCTGTTATGAAAGACAATCACACTGTAAGACATACGCTCGGTGCTAATGTTCCGGGTGTTCCGAACTTACAGGCTTGGTCTGACCACCGTAACCGCTCTGCTTTCGGTCGTATCGTCGCTTTCCCTGGGCGACAATGGAGTCCTTTCCCTTCTTGTACTGAGTGACCTTGTGGGGAGTGTGCTTTCGGCACTGCTTGCCCTTGCAGTAGGTTCGTCGAGTCTTGGGGATGTTGACCCTATTTGTCCATTATCGTATTTCCATCATCGAATCGTACCAAGCAAGAAGCAAAACCACACAAAACTCTTCATCAGCATTTCGCGTCCCAGACGACAGCAATTCTTCCAAACGGTCGGTCCAAGGTTGAACAGGAAATCGGTACGCACATCTTGCTAGTACTTGGCTTGAGGTGACTTGACGAGGGTGAGAGCCAAAGGGCGTATGGCAGGGCGCCGGTGTTAAGCTTGAACAACCTCTGTTCACCTTGTCGTTGTCGAGATTCACCACCAGAAGCCCCGGAATCGACGACTCGAAGCCTGGACCCGCTGGATGGCGTCCCGGCTGCGCGCTTTCGCCCGTATTGCAAAGAAGCGCAAACAAGTCGAAACTTTCCGATCGAGTAGAGCAATGGACACGTCATTTACTGTCTGATAGCCTCATCTCGAGTTCAAAGGTTAATCCAGGATGAATTCCAGAGTAGTCCTCTCTTCGACCCCTGTAGGTCTTGGGAGCAAGAGATACGTTCATACAAAGTCTTTACAGCTGTGCTCGAGACGCTAGCGGAGCATGTACGGTGGAGATGCAGCTCGAGATACGAGACTAAAGCCAGTTTCGCGTGTATCGTTGCTGGCTTCCCAGCCTTCTAATGCAATGGACTGGGAATGGCGATACATGTCATAGACCCAGGTGAAGGGATTGCGTACAGTTAACGACTAACGGAGTCTTGACGTTGTAAAATCTCCAGTTTAAAGCGACCAAAGTATTCTAGTCCACATATCTACTCACTTTATCGTGCTTCCTTTCGCAGGGTCCATATTATGACGAGGAAACAGCAGCGAGACGACGTCGGGTCTCTTTGATTACTGGATGAGTTTCCTGTTTAGGGGCCAAGTCGGTCGGTCACGGTGACGGTAGCGGTCATTCTTTTGCCACCAACATAAGCATTGCGACTTTCTCAATCCTTGAACTGCAGCGATGGAATGGCGAATCGGTTTGCAAAAGTGTTGAGTTCTGCGGATTCGAAGACCTTATCGGTAAAACAGAATTTCGGGCGCTTCCTCTTCCAGCTGTCACGCACGCCTGTTGGCTGTGGGTCCCGCAGGAGGCCGGCACCTGTCCTGCTCTCTCAGCAAGCCTCGACTTTCCGCTGCTGCTACTCCTGCCGAGTTGTCCTGGTAGGCTGTTCGCCATCAATACGGTCGCCGTCACCACCACTATCGGGCGTCAACGTCAACATCTTTTGAAAGCTAGAGCCGCCAAGGTAGTTTCCCGCAAGACCGCCATCCGACTCTCCTCGATAAAAAGAGCATACAGCTGCCCATCATGTCTTTGGTCCCTCCTGAAGCCCACATCTCCTTCCAAGTACGTTTCCTGCTGTTCAACGAAATCGGACTATGAAAGGATAAGGATTAGGGATTAGAAGTCGAATTGAGGAATGGAGAGGAGAAGGAGTTGCACGAATTGGAATGCGGTGGGAAAGGCGAAAGCAGGATTCGAGACTGGCAGAAGGTCATTGGCGGGAGCCAAAGCTGGACTGGGAGGGTGGAGGAGATGGAATCGGTTCGCAAGCAAAACTGTGAGAGCACGATTGTTGACCCTAGTGTGTCTCTCTTCACAGCACATCTTGCGTCTCCTTAACACCAACGTTGATGGTAAGCGAAAGATCATGTACGCCTTGACCGAGATCAAGGGTGTCGGTCGACGATACGCAAACTTGGTCTGCAAGAAGGCCGATGTTGACATGAACAAGCGGTTAGTATCAGTTTCAATTGAAGGAATACGGAAATGATAGCGGGTGATTGACAAGAATGCTCGGCGCTGCTTTTGCCTTTCCCTTGAATAGAGCCGGAGAACTCAACTCCGATGAGCTTGAACGAATCGTCACCATCATGCAAAGCCCCGCTCAATTCAAGATCCCTACTTGGTTCTTGAACAGGCGAAAGGATATCGTTGAAGGCAAGAACTTGCACGTCGTTTCTAACCAAGTCGACTCCAAGTTCCGTGACGATATCGAGAGGTTGAAGAAGATCAGGTCCCACCGGTAAGTCACTTGGACAAAGACGCCGGCAGAAATATCGAATGCCTGCTTGTGACCGTTGCTGACCGCTTCCATATTTGCAGAGGTCTCCGACACTACTGGAACTTGCGGGTACGAGGTCAACACACCTGTACCACTGGTCGACGATCCGGAAAGACCGTCGCTGCCAAGAAGAAGTAAACAGGCATTGGAAGGTACAAGGGGAAGGATTCACAAGGGAACAGACTATGCGAGCCGATCGTGGTCAGGCCGGAAGGAAGACTGTCGCAATACGACGTCCCTCTTCACGTGGCAATCATGTATTCTTTCGTTTGGCTGTCTTTTTCCTTGTAATGCTATCGTTTGATGTTATGCTACTTCGGACACCTATGGGAGGCGACACCCCTTTGAATCACTTGGTGGTGGGTGTTACTGGAAAGAGGAAATAGAAAGACTTTCGGCAGGTCGAGGAAAGCAGACCCACTCGCTTACTCACACAAACACTGCGTGTAAGCAAAGTGAGCAGTTGTTGTGTGTCCTGTAGCATTAGTTGAGATCTTTTCTGCCAGCCCGTCCATTGGAGGGGTATGTTAGATATATACGACCGGCAATCCGTTGTGATAGCGAATTTCTGCGTGCGACCAATGTGCTCTCGCCAATGCGGACGTGGTAAAGGTGTACGTAAGACTACTACTTGCGCTGGCACTGAGGTTTAGCCATCATACAAACGGCAGGCAGGGTGAGATCAAGATAATCATTGCTCGTGCTTGTTGTGTTTGTTTCATATCCGCAGTTTCAGACCTCTATGTAGGAGGGTGAAGGGTGATCGAGAATCCAAGTTGTGAACGCGGATTGACGAGTGAGCTAAGATGTTCACGCAACATCCATCTTCATTTTGACGCTTGTTGTTCGATTTAGACTACTCACCTCAGACTCGACGCAACCATAGCGAGGAATACCCGCCGCGTCAGTCATCTGGCGTAAGATGGCTACTGCAGGCGAGTGCGCAGTTGGCAGCAGAGTTAGGGTATCAGCGGGAGACGGCACAGTACGATGGACGGGTACGAACCCAGACTTTGCGGTCGGCAAGTGGGTCGGCGTACAGCTGTATGTGAAATGTCTTCTTGCTCTTCCATCTCCATTGGCAGCCACTTACTTTGCATGCTATAAAGTGACCAACCGAACGGAAAAAACGATGGATCAGTACAAGGGAAGCAGTATTTTTCGTGTCAACCGAAATACGGGGTGTTTGTTCGACCTAGTCAAGTGACGCTGCTGGATGATGAAGGCCACTCTGTGGAAGAAGCAATCAGTAGTCGGCCGTCTAGTCGTGTCGCTTCTGGAGGTCCCGTGAAAGTAAGTCGAGTTGTTCTCACGCAATGCCTATGAAAGCTCAACAGAACTTCCTCCTTTCCACCCAAAGTCTCGTCCGCAGTCATCCTTATCGCAAAGCGCGGAGCCAATGAGCAGGCTCCCGGCAGTGAAGCCATCGCCAGCTCCACGTGTATCACATGCACCCATCGTATCTGATGCTCCGTCACATAGTCGACAGCACTTTGATCTGGGTAGCAGCGAAGCAGGAAACAACAGAACTTTTCTTGATCGCCTCTCTCGGACGGGTAGTGCAGCAGATCGGCCTGCTCCGCTAGTTTCAGTTGGATCACGGAACCTATCAACCACTACATCCTCCAACAGCGTCGTATCGCCATTACAAGAACTTTCCGAATCTAGTCCTGCCTCATCTACCTTCGACACAACACCTACACCTGCGCCCAGGAATGCGGACAGAGATGCAGGTTTCAAGAAACCGACTGTTCTTACAAGTAGGATCCATGCGAATCAAGTCCTTGATAATCAGTTACAAAAGCAACAGAGACAGGACCAACCAACCTCATCGACGCGGCCAGCTTCCGCAACCTCAACGTATGCTGAGAGCAAGGAGGTCCCCCCCAGTCGGCCTTTATCAACAATAAGTCGCTCATCTTCAAGGGTGTCGAATTTGGGAGGGACGTCGACTGTCGTCCAAGACAGACGAGAGCTCGTTCAACAGAGTACCGGAAACGACTTGTCACGGGAAAGCAAACCTCAGACTTTTGGGAGTCAGACTGCGAGTGAAGTGTCCGCCAGACGTATGCAGATTGACAAAGGTGAGGGGAAGCAAGCGATAACAGGAAACCGTGAGTAACATGCCTTGTTCTCTTGGTACTGCCCCTCCCGAATCATCGGCTTACACGTATATTCAACGTCATTCTGAAATCGCTGGTGACGCACGATCAGAACAAGATATCTTGTCGAAATCACGAGCCAATCATCGCGAGCTGGAGGAAACCAAGATTCGACTCAAGTTGATGGAAAGTCGAAGGACAGAGGATGCGGAACGCATCATGGGTCTCGAAGCTAGAGCTATGGAGGCAGAGACCAAAGCGCAAAATTTCGATAAACTCCGTAGTAAGTACCACAGATTCGAATGTAGTATGAGTTAGCAGTACCCTGATACACATCGTGTGACCAGCCAAATTCATAGAGGTCCAGCAGGAGAACACCAACCTGAAACGGGGCAAGAGAGAACTCGAATCCATCCTTGGTACCTTTGAAAACAAGGAGGCCGAAATGCTGGAACAACTCGAACTAGCAACACTCGATCGAGAAGTAGCAGAAGAAAGAGCAGAAACCTTCATGGCCGAGCTAGCTGACATGAAGGAATTGGTCGAAACTCAGAAGATTGAAGTGGAAGTATTGAAGGAAGAGAATGCGGCATTCGATAACCCTGTGGAACCCGGCGAAGAACGTTCAAGTATGGCATTCATCCAACTGGAAAAGAGGAACGAGCGGTTAGGGAAAGCGTTGCTGCAACTGCAAACGGAAAACAAGGTTCAGCAAAGCCGGATCTCGGAATTCGAGAGGTCTAGAGATGCTCTAGAGGCTCTTCAGCTTCGTCTGGTCAACTCGCAGGTGGAACTCGAAAACGCTCTACTTCATATCGACGATCTCAAGCAACAGCTTGATAGCGCTCTAGGAGCAGAAGAAATGCTGGAACAACTGACGGAACGAACGCTTTCGATGGGCGAGAAGATTGAAGAAATGAGGATCACCATTGAAGATCTTGAAGCTCTAAAGGAAATGGCCGACGAATTGGAGGATAATCACGTGGAAAACGAACGACAGCTCGAAGAACACGTGGCCTTCTTGACAAGCCAACTCCACGAGGACGCGCGAAAGCTGGAGGATATGTTTGAGGAGATGGTTGACAAAGATGAAACCATTGTCCAGTTCCGAGAGCTGGTAGCGAAATTGCAGGGGAACAACCACGAACTTCAGGAGCAACTTCGTCAGCGCTCGGATGACACGGTCGAAAGCGTATCCCAATCGCGGGCTGTGATGAATCTGAACCTGAAATTGCAAACGTCTGCTACAAAGAATCAGGCTCGGGTGATCGACCTTGCCCTCTCCAAGATAGCATTAGATCAGGCCAAGGGACATGCCGAAATCTTGCAGGCGTATCTACCCGAAACGTATTTCCAACAAGACGTTGCTGCAACGGAAGGGTTGCTCTTCCTACAGCGTTTAGCGGATAAGGCGCGACTGCTCATCAACACCTTCTGCTTAAAGCATGATCTCCCCGACACACTTCAGCATTTCAAGAACGACAGATTGGTGGGCATATGCGAACTACGAGGCAGCCTTTCAGAGTTTGCGAACTTGACAAGAAGATTCGCTGGTATTATGCGACGAAGCACTCCGGAGGAATATCTCAATCTTGCACCAGTCCGGTTCGACCTGAGCGCTGTGGAGCGAAAAGTCGATTTCTGGATCAATCAACTACGCACCGACGAATTCGTCGAAAAGGACTGCGCAGTGGAATTACACAAGTAAGGCAGACATGAGATATCTATCGATTTGAAGATTAAGCTGATGCATTTTCTCTTCAGCTTCTTGACGCAGCTCAATCATTTGGCTCAAACGGTTTTTACTCGCGAGGAGCTGGAGCTCGGCGAACGGCAGCTAGGTTTTGCTGTTGCTTTCGACTATGAACTGGACAACTTTGCAGCGGCGGTCGGATTCGCTCGTTACATCATCCAGAATTACATTGACGATCAGGGTAAGCCAAAGTGAACTTCTTGACAAGTTTCTCTCACCCTAATGTATTTGTGCTTCAAGATTCTGTTGTCAATGGCGGCGGAGATCTTACTTTCGAAGAACGGGTATATAAGCCTATACAACGCATTCTTGATCAGGTCCACCAGGTCAAGATATCCTCAACGTAAGCGTTTCATTCTGTCTTATGCGAGAAGCTGACGCTGACTTTTTGATGGAACTTGTAGTCGCCTAGTTCAGCTTGTCGGTGAAATTCAAGCGCAAGATCTAGCTCTCAACTCGGATGAACATGTGGCACTCCGCATGCTGGCGAAATCCGTTGTCCAGGCCACAGATATCGCAGTCCAAGTGAGCAGGCCGAGCGCATAGATTCACGGAGAGCCATAACTCACTTCGCTGGCTTCATCTACACCTCAGCTAGCACAAAAGGTGGATCAGCATATCTCGGGATTACGTGAAACTAAAGGCTCGATCGAATTCCCGGTCATACTGGGTTTCCTTCAGGAATTGACTGCAGACGTAGCGCTGGACAGTGACGTGCAGCCTTGGGACGTGATCGGAATGTTCGTGACTCGACTGTCCAACGATGTGAATGCAATTTTGCCAGAAATCCAAAGAATCATGGCAGATGGTCATCTTTTGACCGGTAAGCGCGGTTCGGTCTAACGGTTTCGTTACCCCAGCTGATCTGTCCTGCTGCATTAGTACCTTCTCAAGCGCCGTGGCTGGCACGCGTCGAGTCGATCAAGCAGGCGACCAACAATAGCGCTGAAGCTGAAGTAAAGTTGTCGCAGCGCGCGGAGGAAGTTGCCTCTTTAGTTAGAGAGGTCAAACTTAGGGTATGTCATGCTTCCACCGTGCACACGGATTGAAAATCATTCTCAGAGCTCTCCTTTTTCAGGATCAAACGATTCAAAACACCCATGTCAAGGTGGAAATGTTACAAAGGAAAGTAGAAGTAGGCTATCAACAGGTAAGGTGTTGTATCAGTCGTCGAATCATGTGCATTACTGAGCTTCCAATTGTGCATTTCCAGGCTGAGAACATCAGAGAATTGCAGCTCAGCTTGACGCAAGCAAGAGAAGCCCACTCTGCTTCTGAGAAGCAGATCGAGAGCCTCCGACAACACCTCAGGAAGCTTGAGGCGGAGAATTCTCTGCTAACCCGGTCTCTAGACAGATCAAGCGAAAGTGGTAAGTCGGCTTCGTAACGCCACGCTGCCATGCCTGAACTAAAGAGCTTGGATCACGCCTGTAGAAGCCCCGGAAAGACAGGCGAAAGATCTGACTTTCGAGGCATCCGGTTTCAATGCCCAGCATCAAACGTCAAAGGTAAGTTTATACACGCGCGATATGCCCCTTACCAGTGTTGATAACAAATCTGGAGATACAGATCCTACAGCTCCGAGCCGCCATACAAGTGCTTCGCAATGAGAATGCTCATCTCAAGGCCAGAGGACTGTTGGACACGATATCACAGCTTCCTATCTTGTTCCAGTTGCCGCCAATACCGAGTTTGGATTCATCTGACTCGAACGTACCGTCGTCTGCATCGTCAGAGGATGACCTTCTATCAACTCCGACACACCCGCCATCGACAGGGATTCATACTGGAGAGAGAATACTATGGCGCGAGATAGCGTCTTTCCAAAGCGGCGCCACTATTATCGACATTTCGCAAGTCAAACCCGGCAAGGCATGGCAGCCAATGAAAAGTCTACCCGAGATCCAACTGTACGAGCGGGACAAGCGCGCGAAGAACCTGAGGAGGAAGGCTGATCACCAGATTCACCGGATGAAGTTGATGTCATGATGTAATGGCGTGGGCTAAGCACGATATCCCTGTATTCGTTGTGACCAGCCGTTGATGACAAACTGTAAAGTTGATGGTCCATGGTATAGATATGGTCCGAATACATGCATATAGCAACCTATGTTATAGAGCCAACAAAGAAAGCAATACAAGCTGTTGATGTCCTGAAATACAGTAATGTCCATGCAATGTCCAGCAGCGATGGTGATCACCGGGCAGGTGGACCGTGTTGTCGTTAGGTTGTCGTGATTTGTCGTAAAGGGTATGCTTCTTCTCCTCTCGAATGCGTCGCAATTGCTTCACACTCCATTGCGGGAGCACTCCAAACCACCCATTCCGAGGCCCTGCATCTCGTTTCCCCTTTCTAAATCATCGGCGGTCTCTGCTCGCCTTCCGAACCAATCCCCACTGATCTTCCTGATGAGGGCGCTTGGCTTTGAAGGCGTCACTTCTGGGTAGGCTCGAACTTTCGGGTTGGTATAAAACTCGGAACCAGGCGTTTGAAGTCGAGGAGATTCGAAGGTGGCCTCTGAACCAGTTGGGGTGGGCGGCGACACGATTATCGAGTTGTTACCCGAATAACCAGCATCGGTATCCTCGAGATCGGGCGTAGCTGTCATATATCGGTCAAACGTTCCGTCTTCGCTAGATATTGGTCGATAGGCTGCAGCGGAGCCCAGTACCGGTGTAGCGGCTTGACCGATGATACCGGGTGGAATTGTGAAGGGCCCAATGGTGAGGGGTGGCATTGATCCACCCCGGCTTTCGATGTAGCTTTGATAGGAGACATGAACGGACTGGGCATAGAAAATGGTGGCTGCCAGCGCTGTGACCCAGACTAAGCATTCTGGGGGTCAGCTTCACGAAATGTATTCAAGGGCAATTGAAACGTACCGAGTTCATCCAGGATATCGCTACTCAGTCCGTTGTAAACATGTCTTACGAAGACAATAGAATACGACAGAAAGAGTACTGAAGTAAAGCCGAAAAGGCCCAAATTATAAAGGAAGGTGCTTCGCACCGACATGATGATGCCGAGTCGAATCGATATCACTGAGTCGAATAGACTACCGCGATAGGAAGTTGGCCAAGGGCGCGTTCGGTAGAGTGTGGACTGTTTTGCCGAGGCGGTATGTGATGCAGAGTAGCTCTTAAGGCTGAACGCTTTGTGACGATGATGGATGAAAGTCGGTCTCTCGCGAAGGATATGACAAAGGGCGATCTTGATGTTGTAACTTGTAAAAAGTGAAGTTGAAAGATGTATAGTCAGACACTCGCCTAGTGGGTCGGGATCGAACAGATTGCAGTTGATCTAATGATAGAGGGAAGTTGAGGACAGTGCTATTATGAGAGGTTACTGCTCTACAGCAACATGAAATGCTGGGATATGTAGCGAGCGATCTCTCGTAAAAGTGGTCTTGACGGTTTGATGCGAAGCGAAAGGACGTCTACGATCTGGCAGCTGTTCTGATCGTTCTTTTACTTCGACCTGTACAGCACAGCTGGAGCTGGACGAATTGCAGGCGACGAGTCTCGTCAACATGCACCGAGCTTATTAACCGCTGTAAAGACCTTCTAGACAGAGACAAACCCTCTTCTTCCCTCTCGCCTTAGCTTGTACAGCTAACTGTACAGCTTTTCGTTCACGCTGTCCCAAGTTCTGCCGGGCTTCCCGCCCTTCCGGCCCATATCGCAAGGCAGATCCGGAAGTGAAGCTTTTTCGTTTAATTAGACGCGCGTAAACACGGAACCGCGACACCTACTGTACCGCGTCTCCCAGAGCCTACGAAGCTGCCTACGAGCCTACGTGTTTCGCCTTGTTGGCCTTTACCGGGGGGTTTTGTCATCGCTGGGCGAATCAAGCTGCGAAGCAGACTGCCGAAACGCGACAAATGAAACAAAATATGCAACCTTCAACTTCTTCAGCTACTTCAGACTTTTCTTTCCCGGAAGGCTTTTGTTTCAATTCAGGTATACAGCTAGGTGTACATACCTGAAGAGCTGCCTGAAATGCTTCGAGCTGTACTTGCTGACGTGATTCAACGTAACTGAGAAACGATCAATATGCCTAGCTGATTGCATGACCACAACTCGTGCAAGGCCATAATGACTGCTATTGATATGTGACATGCAACTTCACAGCTGACTTCACGCAACCGGAAAGAGCTCCTCTGCATACCGCAGTCGCCGAAGGAGACGGTTGCTCCAGACCGTGGTCCGAACTCCGCTCATCCGTATTCCTTAAAGGTGATTACTATTCAAGTAGTCATCAATTGGCGACCTTCTCTCGTCTTCACGCGCACTTCTTCTTGGGCGGGTTCACGTGTCTGTGCAGTACCGTATCCGCCCAATCCAGACATTGTCAACCCGACTTGTACCTTCCTTTCCCAGAACGGGCAGAGCTTGAATTGCAGCTTTCCCTTATCACGATACCGACAATCTCTGTGACCTTGCGCGCAGCCTGGTCGAACTTCTTGGACATCAAGATAGCTAGAAAAATACAATCGAGGTAAAGATTAGCGTCATATACTTGTAACTTTCGCATGGAAGGCACATTTGCCTGCTCATGGGGTACTCACTCATCATAGTTTCCAGTACATTTCGATATCCCGATCGAACCCTGTGGATTTTCAGGAGGGAGGACCGAGGAACTATGTTCAGTGTACGCGAAATCACATAGCGTAGGACCCGAAGTTTTCTTCACCTTTTTCCGTTTCGGTGGACTTGACTGTCTCTTTCATGGAGAATCCCACGGTCTCGAGAAGTACGCGGTCGAAATCAGTTTCTGGTCGTAATTGCAACAGCTTGTAATTTTGTTTCAAAGACTGCGAGCGACAGTCAGATCGAGCGGGGGAGACGAGAAAGACGGAACATGAAACTGCGGCAGACAAAGGCGGACATACCTCCGACATTCTCTTGGCTTGTTTGTACCCCTTCCACCCTTGTTTCTCTAGTATTAGGACCCCACCTTGATGAAGCGTGTCGTAACACTTTTGAAAAAACCGAACGAGCCCTTCGTCTAGGTCGTGCAGATGTATCCATTTCGTCAAGGAAAAGCTACGAAGACGTGAATAATCAGCATCGCGCATGCTCTAGAGAAACATGGAACCTCTACCGTACCCCAGTATAACGTCGTAGCCATCTCTGTCCGACTCGATCTTCGTCTTTGGCCAATCCGCAGCATAGAAAACCAGGTTTCTTGGAAATGGTACTGCAGCTTTCGAATCGGTGAAATGAGGTTCGATACCGCCGTTTGTTGCCGGCGGCTTTGCTTTGCTTTGCTTGGTTTGGCCAGACGAATCGGTTGCACTTCCTGGCGATTCCGTGTTGCCGTTTGACGCCTGCACCTTTGAGGCTCGTACATCTATAGCCCCGAAGAGACTTGGGAAAAATGCTGGAAAATAGTCCGGATTGGCTGCAGTTGTAGCCGGCTGTGAGTCTTCAGCCTCGCAGCCTCGAGGCATGCCAGTGCCGCTGTTCAATCTCCGTTTCTTGCGAGATGGTTCCTGTTCGGTCGAGACTTCGAGATCTAGACGCTGGTCGTGTATCGATGTATCGGTGACCAACGGCATCGGCCGTTGTACTGAGAAGGCATGTTCGACCGTCGTCTTGCATTGATCCACTAGAGCACTGTCGATATCAACGCCGACTACATGAAGCGGTTGATATCTTTGAGCTGAGCTGAACGCAAAATTAGATCGACATGAGCGAGTATGACTGAATGTACTGCTTCTCGACGTACCGAGCTCGACTGCGACTTCCCCGCTGTTGCAACCGACATCGAGGATTTTCTTCCCCTTGAACAGTTCGCGATCAAATAGAGCCAACCGCTCGTCTCTTTCGAGAGGAAGAGGATACTGCTCGTTGACCCGCCGGCGCACGTAGTAATGCCTGTAGTTGCCGTGCGACTGATCTTCGATGTACGCCATTTTGCAGAAGGCCACGAAGATGATGAAGCCCGTAGACGGAGAGAATAGAGCAGAGCGCAGTGTGGCCGGCTAGAGGTCGAAACAAGCTTCAGTGTCCTTCCGTCGTGTTAATATTCCTGCAACTATCACCCAGTTGTCGAAACCTGGAAAGTTCATCAGCTCGAAGCTTGTTTACTTTTCAGTTTCCGTTATTCCGAATTTGAATCCGCAAGCAAACCAAAGTGTGCAAAGTGGTTGGACCAAGCATTCTTCAACAATTCAACAACTGATGGATTTTCTAATGTCCGCAACGCATATTGACTCTTAACTCAGTCTTACTTCAAGACAACCGATCAGATGAACCAAAAGAACGGCAGTGCAGGCGAGAAGCTTGTTAACGGAGGAACCGCCATCTTCCAGCACTCGCCGGAAACCAACAACTTAAAAAGGGAGAAAGAAGCAGGTTGTCAACCCGACGCAGTACGCCACCTCTAGCCAGATGATGACCGTTGAAGTTGCTAATGTTGCTGTCCTTAGGTATATGACAAGGCATTGCCCCAATGGAGAGCATCATTGCGTAGAAAACTTATCTACAGCCTTAGAGCGGAAAATGAACTGCTAGCGAAACTGCAGGTAAGGGATTGGCACAGGAGTCATCCCCTTGTTTTTTTCTCCAGAACCTCACTACAAACCTTTACCTCATGGACAGGAAAAAATCCGGACACCATGGATGGACCGTTACTTCTACTGGACGGCAATCTTCGGAAGTAAGCTCCTGAGTTGTTCGTTTGCTTCTGTTGCTTTTCGTGTTTCTCATATCCCTCCTTCGCTGCAGCCCACACTTTCTTCATGACCACATTACCGATGTGCTTCTGGTTTGGCGGAGAAGTCCACGGTCGAGCGTAAGCAGAATTCGGCGCCTTCGTGGCCCTTCCAGTCGTGCTTATGGAATGATGTGACGATCGATATAGCCTGCTCTATGTAACAGGACTCGGAATATACACGTCTTCTTACGCAAAGGACCTCACATGTGTCCCTCGTCCGTACTCTCCACCGGTTATTAGACTATGTAAGTCAAAGTCAGTGTGCCGACGAGGGTAAGGCCTTCACTGATAAGCTCATCGCTGCAGCTATGAGCACGCACGGTCAAGAATATGGTACGGAACCCCGAACTTGGGCCGCAATCGGACCTAGCTTACCCTTGTCAAAAACGAGATAGGCTTCCCATCATCGCATTCTACGAATTCAGTATCTGTTGCTTTATTCCTGGCTGGAATACTCACCCGCCTGCAAAACGCTCAGGCCATTTCTCAAACGACACTGTACCTCGCATGGCTAGGTAAGCATTGCAGTTGGTGTGATACCTGATCTTGTGACCGTATCCATCTAATTTTCTCGAAATCTCGCACGTAGGCCTATTATTTTACGCATCTAGTATCATCTTTGGGAGAATATATTGCGGAATGCACTCGACCAGTAAGTGCATATGCGAGAAATTAGATTGAAATCTTAAGGTTGACAAGTTTTTACCCGCTTAACAGTGGATTGCGTCGCTGGAGCAATAATGGGTTGGGCTTGTTGGCAGGTTTGGGAATCTTTCGCACTGGTAGTGGAAAGTTGGGTCGAGCGTGGACATTGGACTGGTAAAGCACATGAAGAAGGGCTTATTCGCTCTCGACTCATTCGTCTACGTCTACTTTAGTGCCACTAATATCGGTTGTGGTTTGCCTGACCCTCGTTCACAAGCACCCCGAACCGGTCGATGGTAAGCTTGTGCCTGAGTCGGCATCTTCAGAGACAGTAAGACTGACATCTGGGTGCGCACTAGACTGCCCTTGCTTTGAGGACGCCATCGCAGTCTTATCAGTCATGATGGGTTCCTTCCTCTGCCATTGGTTCACCGCAAAATACAACATGGACTTCAATCCAGGCGACGAGAAGTTGACGGGACTCTTCGCGGGATTACAGCAGCCCTGGGCAGCGCTGGCCTACGGTTTGCTCGTGATTTCCAAAATCGCGTTAGGTGAGCGATGATTCCCCTTAGCTTTAGGTTACGATATTGATTTTATTTGCACCTGCCTCACAGGAATCGCCATCATCTTTTCGTGGCGCATTTTGTGCAAAAAGATCATGCGAATTGTGCTGCCTAAAGTGTTCCGGGCTTTTGCACAAACATTCAACGTCGAACTTCCGACTCGCAAACATTACAAGGCGGCAACGTATGTATTCAGGGTGACCCTTATGTGCCACCAATACTGATTGCTCCCATACCCATAGCGATTATGAAGATGTGCCCGCGTCGCACGGCATCGCTGCGATGCCATCTTTCGTGGACATCCCTTCAGAGGCAGTACTAGCATCCGCCCTTAGTTCCGGAACAAGAAAGTATCTTCACCTGAGAGGTACGGACCCTAACTTGGAGGCCTCACATGTAGGGCAAGGGAATGCTTCCAAAGCGCTCGAGGATATCGTTGTTACAGTACCAGACGACGAACATTACGACATCGATGGTACGTTTGAAAGATGATGAGTCTCACCGGTCGACGTACTGACCCGCATCGGTGTGTCTCGCAGTGCTCTCGAAGGTCTTTGTCTACGCAGGCATCGGCATTCTGTCAATAGCAGTGATACCAGCCATGTTTAGACAGATAGAGGCTGCCCTTGTTTGATAGTAAAATAATCCGTATGCAGTCGACCATATAATATAGTAGTATAAGATACGTAACACAGCAGTACAACCTAAACTCAAATCCCGGGCTATTACAGCTTGACAGTGTTGACTCTGTCCCTGGCGGAAACCGTCAAATCAGCAGCCTTGCCGTTGCTGACCAACTGGACGTGCTTTGTGAGCTGCTTCTTGCGCTCGCCGTTGAACAATTCCTGCCTTGTCTTCTTTTCGAATCTTCGGTCTTGTCGCTCAGCCTTGACCGTAGCCTTTCGAGCTTTACGTTCTTCCTTGCTCTCGCCCTTGGGTCTCGCAACGGTCACCTTTTGCTGGTAAGTGCTTTCTGTCTCGGTGTCGTCTTCACTGTCTTCATCTTCGTCGTCAGAAGATTCCTCTGTTGCAGCTCGGGACCGCTGAGTTCTCTTTTTCGGATGTTTGTTGGCGACACTCAGCTTTGCTGGGTGATTTTCGATGTTCGAGTATGTACCTATGGGAGAATCCACCTTAGTTCCTACCAGACGGGAGTTGGCATGATTCTGACTCACTCAGTATAGTTTCAGCATCCCACCTATCTTTCTTGTCTCCAACAATGGACAGCACAGGCATCTTGTCCTGTTCTTCATCTTCGCCCTCCTCCCTCTCACGCAGGAACCGTTTGCGGATATAATCAGCGTCAAATGCTGGAGTTCCTGTATCTGCCGGGCCGCTTCCTTCTAGATCAAGCCCCATCAGAGTCTTTCGCATGATATCGAGATTTTCGGCTGGTGTTTCGCCACGGACTTTAGGCAACATCTTGTTGCCCACAATCTCGAATTCGTCCAGGAACTCGTCCATGATTTCCTCCATGTCCTCTCGGGTAAGCGCCGGCTCGTCTTCATCGGCGCGAGCTAAAAGCTGGCTTCGCATAGCTTTTGCGAACGTCGAGGTTGAGGCGGCATCATCAAAGTCGCTTTCAGACATGAATTCGGAGCCTTCAAAGTCGTCATCCTCCATTTCGTCCTCTTCTGCATACTCTTTTTCGTACTATCAAGATTGAAGTTTTAGCTTGAGTGACACCTGACGCAAAGAACATAACCTACCTTGCGGTCAAACATCTCATCCAACGTCGACAGGCCTTTGTTTCGGAACATCGAACTACTGCTCATACTGTATCCGGAGGCATCCGAGGCGCCCTTTCTCCTCTTCTTTCCACCAATAACCTTCATCTCTGGAAGAGATGCAACGGTATCTGCTATCTCGGAGGTTCCATCATCAGCGTCGGAACGAGCGACATCAGCAGCTTGCTTTTGAACTTCTGCGAGCTTTCCTGATGCTTTGAAAGCCTTGAAGCGGTCCTCCCAGGTCTGATCATCTGTGGCGACATCTTCACCGTCTGCCAAAGGTCCCGCTGGTTCCTGCGATTTTGTTTGCGGTTCCTCATCTGCTCCCCACTCTTGGAACTCCCATTCATCAAAGTCTTCTTCCTCGTCTCGTTCTCCTTCGGCAAGTAGGCCGTCCATGAAGTCGACTTCTTCCTCGTCTGCGACAAAAGCATCATCTTCTAAGGCTTCCAACACCTGCCGTAGATGCGGATCCATGTCAGGCTGGAAGCCTGCAATGTCCCGTGGCACGGCAGCTTGTGCTTCATAGGCCTGTTCCCGAGTGAGTTGCTGACCCGAGGGTAACACCGAGTCTGGCAGGACCGCGCGCTTTCCGATACCGAAAAGGTCGTTCCTCTCTTCGTCGTTCAGATCGTCGTCCCTTGCACGTCCTTTGCCCTTGTTTGCTCCGCGAGATGCGCCGTGACTTCCATTCCCAGGTGCTGGAAGCATGACCGAATCCAGTACGCCGCCGCTGGTTGAGCTTTCCCCAACACCTCGCAAGTGCTGCATGTAATCGTACGAAGAGTCATCGTAGTAGATTCCATATAGTGATGCCTCTCCTTCGTTCTTTCGGAGACTGGGATTTGTGGCGGAAGGATTGCCCGCAAAGACCGCTTGTTCAAGTTGTGCTAAAGATTCTGCTCCTGCCTTTTTGTTGCCCGAAGAGATGATGTCAGTGTGCTGCACGTCATGTCTCTTGGGTACCATGCTTACCTTCTTGCCCTGGTCATTTGCTCGTTCAACTGGACGAAAGACACGCTGACTGGCTTCAGGATCGTTGATCAAGGGATCACGCTGAGATCGATGGACCAGCTGGAAATGCTGTGCTCCAGGCTGTCTGAAGATGGACTTTTTCGGCATGATGGACGAGTTTTATCAAGGCAGGTGTTCTGCGAGCTTTTACGCAAAGGAAACAACGATAGACTCTCATCAACTTCATGCTCTACATAAACAGATACAAGGAATATAGGACAGACTATGATAGTTAAGACTAATCTATGTCCAGCTGCGACGAGTTCACGCGTGTGCTGGTACGTACCCAAGAATGAGGAAATCTATGCGACGACAAAGCAAAGCGACAGAGTCAGCTAAACCGGTTTGCAGGGAACGATTGCTTTCCTTGTCTCGCCAAGGCTACCGCGCAGATGATGAGTCAGAGGGTGATGCATGTGAATCCGTTGCACACGTTTGTCCCGAACAGCGCCTCCCACAATGCAAGTCGAAAGCTCTCAGATGAGAACGCATGCGAAACACCTTCACGAACTACCACCCAGATCAAGAGACAAACACTGGAACGAAGCACAAATACACAAAGGTACAGTGTCCGCCTTGACCCAATGCCTGACCCCCTCCTTGAACGGCACTTCAGCATTCCACATACTACCTCCAACCTGCAAAGCAGCGACGATGCCGAAAGCGTAGCCAGGTTCTAATAATTCTCGTCATTCCATCTTTGCGCGGCGGTCCTGGGAAGAAGGGGAATGCAGATTGGTAGACTGGTGGAATATGCTTACCTGTTGCGTGTGTCGCGAGAAGAAGAAGTCGGTGTTGTTACCAGCGCGAGTAGCAAGGACTTGTTCGAGATTTCTGTACACAAGGTATATATTTGCCATGTTCCTCTGCAGCAGGGCAAGCTTTACTCACTTTTTTATCAATCGAAGTCACGTGCACAATCTGGCTTTTTAAAAGCGCATCGTCGTTTGGCGCGTGCAAAGTTTCCAAGAGCAAAGCAGGAGTTGCTATATAAACGTCTCATCTTACGCTGTGCATGGCCAGTCCACGCTTCTTTCTCTTCACCCAAGTGCACCGATTGTGAGTATCTCCATCCCTTTCTTTGTCCTTTCCACTCTTCCTTCCCTCTATCCTCGCATCGCTTCTATGATGAGCAAAGTTATTCAGTTCTGCTTCAGATTGAGTTCAAGACGATAAAACAACAATCTTACCAAAAATTCTCTGATCGATGCTACCCTCTACTCTTCCTTGTTTGTCATCCGAAACTTGGAACCAGTGGGCTAATTGCATCTCTTTGGTACATAGACTGTATACTGGCCACGATCCAACGTTGGACGTTCAAGCTGAACAAGCCCTTCAAGTCGAATGTATTGTGACCGGTAGCTGCATGATTCGATATCTTATTTAATGTTAGTACACTGTCTCCTTGTCGGATTCACCTCTGCTCCTTCTTTGTGGAACAGGAATGGACGAAGGGGATGTAACTTCAGCTAAATCCATTCTCCGAGGGTACTTCGGTGCCCACCCGTCGTGATTCCACCCTGGCGACCAATCTCTCGGTGAAGACTGCGTCGGTCAGTGCCTCTTGAGGTGCTGTCTGATGTTGTTTGGTTATCGGGATCGCACCTTGTTTTCCCTACACCGTCTCCTGGAATCGTTTTGAAGAACGGAGAGGGTACTCGTCAAAAGGCTTCGGTCTGAGAGGAGAGGGTCTACGAACCGTGGTCTTTGGGACTTGGCTTGTCTGGGCATGGGTCAAGAAGGGTCTGAGTGATAGCCGGCTTTCTGATCCGTCCATTCCTCGTTCTTGTTTTCGAAAACGACGAGTGCTTGAAGCTGATCGAATCATGCTTCTTGTAGGATTCCGCTTGTCTCGCTCACTATGCCTTCGGTAAAGTATTTTTTACTCCTTGAAATGTCTCTGTTGTACCCGTTTTTCCGTAAATGCATCTATATGTCGCCTCTTTCATTGCCCAAACGCCAGATTTCAGCGGCGTACCTTTGTCGCTCTGAAACTAATGCCGTCATGAAACATCAGCGGTTGTATAAGACTGCCTTCTCGTTCCCATGACGGCGAGCCCACCAGCTGGAGGTTTTGTGGTAGCTTGCTGCGCACTTCGTCACCGTCTGTAACCATGTATCACCGTTGATTAGATAATGAAGTGACATGATCTTTGATCGCTGTGTAAGTTCTACCCAAGACACAAGTCTTTTTCAGTTGGTCCTCCGATTCTTGGCATTGGCCCCGACGACCTTCGATCTGCTTTGCAGCGCTCATGAAGCCGGTACTTGCTCATTGCTGGAGAAGGGGCCGTCAAGCTGATGCATTATTCCAATTGCATTCCGCTGGATGACTGCTGGATGACTTCTCCCCCTTGTTACAGGAGTTCATGAAGAATGCGAAAGGGCGAATTTGAAAGCTGCGGATACAAGCAGGTACACCCGCTCGCGGCGATTGCACCACAAGTACATTTCGTCTTTATCGAAAACGTCGTTGGCCAGCCCAACTACTTTTATTCCATTTTCCCCCGTGACATGATGATACGGACACACAACGGCACAGGCAACAGCGGCTCAATAGGATAGCGACACACGGAATATCTCAACTAGCTGCCTCTGTCCCTCAACGTCGGTCAGATTTTCCGATAAAACTTCTCATCGTCATCCCGCACCGCACAAGTTCGAAACTTCAACACGTTTGTTCCGTATCACTGGCACGTCCACTCGTTAACATACCTCAACTTCGAACCTCCTTGTCGGATCTGTTCAGGTCAGGGCGACAGCCTCCGAATAATACTTCTCTACCAGAATGGCGTCAAGCAGAGATTATCCAATTCTGCCGATCGTGACTTCGTCATATGCGCCTCCAGTATTTGACGATGCTCTTGGTTCGCCATCCTCGCCGACAGGTGCAGCTCAGCTATCGACCTCGCCGTATAAATCAGCATTCTCTTCCTTTTTCCGGTCAATGGGTGCTTCAGATTCGCTGGATGAAGATCAGGCGACCGCTGTTGCTCTCTCGCCACCGGTTGCTGCGGCTGTTGCTACATCCGCAGATGCCCTCATTCAGCTTGAAGGTTGTCTGGACGCTCTGAAAAGGAGACATCAGATGAATGATGGCCACTTGGCCGGATCAATCACCTCCGATACGATTTTGTCAACGACGCCGTCCGCTGGCATACCAGCTCTGGGATCTGCCCATACGTCTGACCTATCGACTTCTACTGAATTGCAAGCGGACACATATACGCAATCCGCTGCCGTAGCGGTTACGGCAGAAGAAACTGCAATCGGAATGGAACTCGCAAATGCTTGCGGGTGGATATTTACTGGGTTGGTGTTGGAGATTGTTAGTCTCGCAACAGAAAGTCGTCGCGCAGCAGAAGCAGCAATCAAGAGGGATCAACCAAATGCAGCCGGCCAAATTAATGGTACAACGACCCAGGAACAATTCTATAACAACACTCACGAAAAGGACCAGGAGGCAGACTCAACGCATATCAGGCAAGATAAAGGGAAGCAAAAGGAGGAATGCACAGCTGCATCTACCGGAAGTCAACAAGGAGGAAGACGGAAACGGAGATTCAGCATCAATTTCAACATTAAGGAAATGTTGAATTTGGATGATATCGAGGAAAGGCTCAATGAGAACCCTCAAAACGTACCAGACAACTCATCTGACCGAAAGGCAGACTGGGATACCCTTGTGAGTGCGCAGGGTGTACCTTTATCGCGACCTCACTAACGATTGATGGCTTTCGCATCAGTGTGAGTTGCTGAAGCATCTTGTCGAAATATACCGCCACGAACATTACAAACAGACCGAAGGCACCTATGTATACCAGATTCCACTCGACCTCGTCTTCTCCCACAATCCAGCTTTGAATAGTTCTTTGCCTGTCATCACGCCAACACCGGCTAGCTCAGACCAATCATCGCAACCATCTTCACCCGTGGACCCTCTTACTTGTGACAACGGAGAAACATGCCGAACCGTACATGAACATACTTATGACAGCCGCAGGGCCACGGTCATACTGTGTGGTAGATTAAAGACGTTGGTCGAGCAGAGAGAAGAGATCCGGACGTATGGCTCCAGAGCCAATCATGACTCGGATACGCTGGATCACGAGATGAGGGACAGAATTATCTGGGTCAAAGCGTGTTTGGCTTGTTGTCTGTATCTGGTACGTATTGCTCCCTTTTCATCAATTGAATGGGATCTGACAGGTTCTGTACCGTTAGCTTGCTCGATCGGAATCGCCGTCTCAGCTCTACCTTTTGCAACTGCAGGAACTTTTGCCCACAGGTATTAGCCACATCGATTATTTGGTGAATGACATCGCGTCCACGTTTACACATCGGTTTAAGGGCAACCATCGAGTCGAGCCGTCGACGTCGCGGTCGAATCAGCGCTCAGGGCGTAACCATACTTCTACTCCTCCTGCGAACACCTCAACCTTGGAGCACCTTCAGCAAAGCCCGACGAAGTCTCAGCATTCGACCCTTCGAGAACATCGCCGTACCTTGTCTGCGAAACCCTCTTCGATTTTCTCCTTTTCCTCCTCGATCTTCTCTATGGGCGGTCGCTTCAGCCGTCCTGTCAAGTCGACTACATCTCTTCCTCAGCTGTCACTCGACGCTGCTGGGTTTAATATGCGTGCCAATCCCGACTTGGCTTCTCCTGTATCAGTCGCAGGTTTACCATCCCTTGAGTCTCCGCTGAGACGAGCTGAAGGGTCACGAGGATCCGCGTTGAGCATATTACAAAAGTATCAACAAGCCGCCTCCCCAAAGAGCGCGCCCAGTGGTCAACCGGAACAAAAGGCGTACGGTACCTGGGGTCGGCTTTCGATATTGCGTCCTTTCCAGCGGAGCCCTTTGGGGTCTACTACTAGCTTGCCTACCTCTGCAAAAGAGTGCGAGTCGATTACTCGAAATGGCTCAATGCAAAGCATGACAAGCGCGCATTTTATCAATTCCTATCCTCGCATAATTAGGTCGACACCTATCAAGACGGACAGTCCGCCTCGTCTCAGCGACTCGATCACTTCCGAGGAGACGAATGAATCTCACGGGCTGGAGATTCCGTCGATCAAGACCATAGCATGTACGCCCTCGCCTCGTGCGGCACACATGTTCCCTCGGACTCCTCCTAGCAATTCCAACGATCATCTTGGCCCTCGAATTCGAGGCAAGCCGCGCGCATTCGAGAACTCGTTGGCAATGCCACCCCTCGATTCTGCTCTTGCAGCCGCGGAAAAAGCCAGCGTATTGACGAGAAAGAACCACTGCGCTATCTGCGGTAAAGAAGGCTACAACTTTCCGGCTTGTCGAAAGTGAGTGCTCGCATTTGGAATCACATCGCACTTCAACGCTAATCTTAGGCGGTTGTAGGTGCAAACAACACTTCTGTTCTCGTGAATGCCGGGTAGGTTTCAACATGGGTGGAGATGGCAAGAAGTACGTTTTCAAATGCTTCGTGACTCTCGTGATGAGTGCTGATCTTGACTTTGCATAGACATACATGTGCGAAGCCCAACACCCAAGGTTCACAGTTCCTCACCGTACCTGGTCTCCCGGCTCAACCCAAGAACGTCGGATGAAAGAGCGTCGAGCCAAAACAATAGGCGAGGGTGGAGGAAAAGAAGGATCTGATTAGGTAGCCTGTTATGGTTTAAGAAATCTTGTCCTTATCGTTACTGCACTGCAGGTTTATATAAGCCTTAGGCAACAAGAAGATGATACAGTCACGACTGCGACCAATCAAGAATTTTGCATACATTTGCATCAATGTGAAGCATCGTAGAACGACAGCATTCACAACGGCGCATATATCACCTACAACCAAAACCTGATCCCCTGTGTTCCCCTTGTTTTTGCTTATACTCGGCAGTTGTCGAGTGCGAGAACCAGAATGTCTTCTGCTCCAGCATTTTGCAGCTTGTCCATTGTGTCTGCCATCTTCTTCTTCTCGACCATTGCGCTGACTGCCATCCAGCCCTCGGATTCAAGCTTGCTGACCGTTGCGCTGCGTCGACCCGGGGTGATTGATGTCGCTTTGTGGAGTTGGTCCTCGTGAATATTGTAGTTGATAAGCACGTATTGCTTGGCAGCGATCACACCTGCTATACGTGACTTGATCAGAGGGATGAGGGCTTCCAGCGCAGGCGTCAAGGATTCATGCTTCTGTGCCGGCGTGATGAGAACAGCCTCCGACTGCATCAAGGTGGCAATGGCGTGAAGTCCAGCGGCTCGCATAGTGTCTCCTGATTCGACCAAGTCGACTGAAATAAGGAAATAAAGATTAGTGCTCAGGTAGGTCACATTGAAAGCCCGGTACGAACCTATCCCCTCCGCCATACCGAGAGCGCATGCAGCCTCTACACTTCCGCCGACGTATTCCACACTAGTCTTCTTTCCACTACCGGCACGTTCATCGATTTCCTTGAAATAGGTCTCGGACAAGACCTCGAAACTGGTAGCGACTCGAGCTCCGGAGAGCTGTTCCACCGTTTGAATTGCGCCAGACACGGGCACCTGGACCTGCAATGCGCACTTTCCGAAACCGAGGGGAAGGATTTCCTTGATCTGGGATCCGTGAGTGGATTCAGCGATAACGTCTTGGCCTACCAAGAAGAAGGGTCACTTCAGTTTGATCGCAGCGTCTCTGATTTTGTCAGCTACATACCAGTGATACCAAGAGAGACGGAACCCAAAGCGACGAATCGAGGAATATCAGCGGCGGGAAGGAAGACGCTGCGGCAGTAGCATTGTTAGCACACGGACGTCACTAGCCTCAGAAAGTAGACATACAGGGCTATCGGGTGGTTTTGGACAAGAGCAACATCAAGTCTGTGTTGTCGGTTGAACTTGATGTCGGCACCTGGGTAGGCGGAAATTTGACTTAGCTAGAGAGCAAGAAGTAGAGGAGTATCGAGACCCGAATCCGCTCACCTGCGAGCAGTTCAAGACATTTTTCGTGCAATCGACCTAGATACCGTGAGAGATAATTATCACAACTTGCACCATGGTATGCTCTCAACGACATCACTGACCCTTTTTCGGGATAGCGAACAGCAACCTGTCCTGCAAGCTGTTGACCAGCAAACTGATTGGAGATTCACTGGCAAACCTCGAGCGAGGAGGATTCGCGGATGGAGTCGAAGAGACCGAGTTGACGTTGCTGCTCATTGTGGGTGTTCCAGGTTCCATTATGTGTCCAAGGGTACTGGATATAGACCGTCACAAGTCGTAGATATATATAGCGAGATGAGTAGAAACGGTTTGGAATTTACTAGGGTTGGAAGCTCAACTTGAAACGTTTCAAAGGTAGCAGCGGATGCAGCAATCGAGTTGAAAAGGCGGGCACCAACAAGAAAGTCCGTTTGACTCGGAAGACCGCGCTTTCCGGTTAAGACGTCGTAGTCGAGTATCTGGTTGCAGTCATGTCATCGTCTGTACAAACCCGATGGTGCAACACAGTCATACGAATCTTTATCGGAGATCGATAGACGACATCTCTATTTGCTCAGATTTGCAAGGGAGGCCGGCCGACCACATAGTCAAACTCTGCGCCAAATTGCAGTTGCCACCGTTATTTACCAGGCCTCAAGCGAGGTCTGTCGGTCAACCGGGAGTGACATGGACACCTCTCGCCACATGCCGACATACACTCCCCTCTTCCGTACGGACTGCTTTATCCGAGTGCCATCACGCTTTCCACGTCAATCGAATCAGTCTTTCTATGAACCGAAATCGCAAGTGACAACCTCGGTTGGAAGGAGTATCGTGCCGATTGACGCTCGGTTGAGCCAGGGTTTGGGGACAGTGATGAACGATACGGTATTCGGGGGAATTGCAAGTGTGAATCTCGCCAGTTTCTGTTGGAAGTGCTGAAAAGCGTCATCGTCAGTTCTACATAGAAGTCAAGAGAAATTGAATGGTGACAGCACCCAATCTCAAGTATGCTCTCACGACATTGCTTGCCATTGGATACCTCTCGGGGGCTTTCTGAAGAATCTCCCGACCGATTACGTTCGAGTACCTTCCGGCGGCTCTCTCAGGAAGCTCACGACTGGAAAGTCGACGACCGGTATAAGAGTCGAATCCTCGGCATGAAGCGGTCGAGAGCCAACAATGTGCCCGATCAGGTTCTTGTACCCTGCTCGTCCGTTAGAAGGCTTTTCCATCGAATTCACAAAACCCTGGACCGCCGGAGACGGCAGAACCGATTTCAGAGATGTGATGCCAGGGACAGTTTCGTTCAAGTGGCAAAGGGAGCTACAGAAGACACGCGTTGGACTAGATTGCAATGCGTCTCTACCGTCATCTGCATTGAACAATGTGTCATGTCTAGCGGCATCCGATACGCAAAGCTGTTCTGGAATAAACATGGTCATCCGCGACATAGCGAAACTTCACCGCAATAGGAGGAGAGTGATTGCGATCTTGAAACAAGAGGCGATGCAGCAGATTCAGAGTCAGCAGTGTAGGTCGTGCCAGAGATTGCTCCTGCAGTCGAAATCTTTCCTCGAGGTCGACACTCCTCTGTCAGGAGACTCTGGATCCTTCCTACTGGTTACAGTGGATCACAGCGTACCGCGCCATGCATTCACGACGCTCGCAGTCACACAAGTGCCGGGGCAAGCTCATTGACCAGGACCGGCAAGCGTTCAAGAATGAAATCGTCGTCTTCGTCCCAGCCATCATACCCAAAGAGATCAATAGCGTTACTGGAAGAACGGTGGAGTGGAAGCAACATGGGCCGACTGCAGCGGTAACATATGTACTCCACTTCGTGGGCAGGACACGTGTGCAGGACATAAGTTGGTAGCATGGCATGTATCATATAATCGTACATGTATGGGTGCGCGGTTTATTTTGAGGTTGCGACCAGTTTGCGCATCCCATTTCTCTGGGCACAAATGATATCTGAGACTTCACTTTTCCTTGGCTCTTCGTAATGTCGTGCGAGACTCTTCAGCGTCTTGCCATCAGACGCTCGTGCGCAAAGGGGTGGCATAGAAATCCAAAGAATAAATGTACTGCCGTCTAACAAGAGATGTGAAGGGTACCAGATTAGAAGATAGCTATTTCCATGTGCGACAATGTCATATCACGCTGACGTAAGCAATTGGAACGCCAAGAAGAAACGCGTGACGAACTTAGCATGGGAGCCGAGTTACATGTAGTGACTTCTGTCTGATCTTAGTTCTTGATGTTCGCCACACACGGAGAAGTCATGAAGTTTGATTACGAGTCACCTCTAGTTTGAAACACAATCTTTCGACACATCGGCTCCCTATACTGTCGTTACAAAATATCGTCCCTTACTCAAGTTTACACAGTTCAGAAGCCGAGCCAATGGCCATGAACGCTACTCCGACGGACGAACAGGTGTGGAAGCAGGTCCGCAAGGCCTTGAGTCTGGACGACGAGGATGAGACAACTGTAAGTCGCATCTGGATCTTCTTTATGGCTCAGTAAATGGCTGAGATTCAGTGCGTGCTTCCAGCCTGTGCCACCGTTCCTCTTCCAGCCCATCAAGGAATTTATGCTCTCGAATCCAGACGATGATGAATTTGTCGTCGAGTGTTCTGTCCCCGGCAGGAATGACCAACCTTACGGCGAAGTGACCTGTAAGGATATCGTTCCTATATGAGGAGAGATGCAGTATCAGTTAAAAGGCAGGCGTTCTTCTTCACAGGCCTTGAGGACCTGTGCTATAAAGACATTCATCTCAAACATGACAATCGAAAGGCTGATGGAGGTGTTAGTATCGGTCTTGGCAGCTTCGATCCCTTTCGAGTAGGTTTTTCTGGAATACATCTCCCGGTGTCTCAGCTGATCCCTTTCTTAGGAGCATTGCATGGAGTCTGGTCACAAAAAGGCACGGGATAGGAGGCAAGAAGTTCGGAAAAAGGCGAGTCTATCGGTTCTTGCCTTTTGCATACAAGCTTATTGGTTCTTCTTATGACAGAGAGAAGCTAGAAAGGCAAGAGAAGCAGCAAAAAATTCCACGCCTCCCCTTTCGTCTCGCAGTAATCATCACTCCTCCGCTATGCTGGCCAAATCCGGCTCCGGCTCCTTCAGTTCCTTGAGCGAACGTAAACCAGACATTAAGCGCAAGCCGAGCGCTCTGCATGTGAAATCTGAGGTAAATTTCAGCAACAGCAAAAGCAAGATCAGTGCTGGTCCGGGTAAGAAAGGAGTTTGGCGTGATTCGTTCCTGCTCACGGCTGACATGATTACTCATTCAACCCTGGCTAGGCGGATCAAAGCGACCGATCTTCGTGCTGTCCGATAGCGATGACGATGACGATCTACAGTTCAAGGCCAAGCGACTCAAGCCTTCGAGTTCTGCGACTGCACGAGGTATCAAGTCCTCTGAATCGGATTCTGACCACGAGAACCACGCTCAAAAAACACTCGCTCAAATTATCAGCAGTCGTAAAGCGATCTCTCCACCGCCTGCTGCCTTGCCGCTCAACCTCAGTTCCGCCGTCAACTCACAACCCTCGACTTCGCAAGCTCAAAGGACCCTTGATTACTACCTCAAGCCCGGAGCACATCACCTGCCATCGAACAGCCCCATCCCAGACGTCAAACCGGCGGTTCCAGCTTTGAACCAAATGCAAGTTGCTTCTTCATCTGCGTTTCCGGCTGTTCCTTCTGCTCTGGCTGCTTCAGGGCCTGTGACCCATGAAGGTAAGCCGATGTTCTCGTCGAATTTGCGGTTTCATTCTCGGCTGACTGGTAACATACTCGGAACTTAGAACTTGATACAGAAGAGCAGATTGCCATGTGTAGAAAAGCTATGGCGTTGTCCCCTTTTGTGACTTTCCCTGCCAAGATCAATCAGCTTAGGCAGTATCTGCATTACGTGGGCACTTGCAAAGGAAGCAATAGACCCATCGCGGTCAAGGTAGTCGCCTGGTTCCCTGAGCTGGCGCCGTATACTCAAGAGGTCAGAGAAGCCGTTCGAAATGTCTTCAGACGGGTTCGTGTTTCGTTTTCTGCATTGCGGTGTCTTCTCACTTCTAATTGATGTGGTTTTTCTGCCCTTATAGCAAGGGCGCACGCTTCTTGACGAACCGCGTGAAGCACCGAGCGCAATGTCCATGTTGTCGAACAGCCTCGCGCCACAGAACTTGTTTCCCGGAATGGACTTTATGGGCCGGATGCTCGATTCCGCTGCTGGTCTGTTTGGTGAGGATGCCGAGGAAGCCGCGGAAAATCGTCGATTGACCTCGAAGAATTCAGACGAGTGAGTGTTACGCATGTTTGTTTGCGCAGCTAGAGTTGACTCTTTCCCCGCTTTGCAGCCTACAAACATTTTTCAAGGATTCTCTTGACAATTTCTCGGAGAACGTGACAGTTTCGGAGGCGGCGACAAAGCTCGGGTTGGCTCATCTGAACGATTTGCTGCCTGGTATGAGCTTGCCCTTGATGCCACATCAAATTATCGGTGTTCAGTGGATGATCGAAAAGGAGAAGAGCAAAAATCATGGTGGCATTTTAGCAGATGCCATGGGCCTCGGCAAGACAGTCCAAACAATCGCGACCATGATCGCAAATCCATCCACCGACCCTACATGCAAGACGACTCTTATAGTCGCCCCTCTCGCTTTATTGGAGCAATGGAAACTGGAAATCGAACACAAGACGTATGGGCAGTTGAGGGTTTATATTTTCCATGGGCCGAACAAGAATATCACCAAGAAGCAGCTCAAGAAGTATGATGTTGTCTTGACGAGTGCGTAGCAATCCACCGCCCACCTGGTCTGTCTTTTGTGTACTGACGATCATCATTCTGTCTGTTATAGCCTATGGAACACTCGTTCAGCAATTCCCACCTCCCGAAAAGAAAGAAAAGACCAGGAAGCCGAACGATTTCATCGACGAATCTGCAGAGGATGATGACCACGAATTCACATCGAACAAAGTCAAGCACGGTCCTCTTGCGCTCGTCTACTGGTACCGCGTTGTTCTGGACGAAGCAGCTCAGATCAGGAATAAACGCACCAGGGCTGCGAAAGCTTGTTTCGAATTAGATGCGCTCAACAGATGGGTGCTCAGTGGAACTCTTATCGTCAACAGTCTAGAGGACTGCTTCCCCTATTTCCATTTCTTGGCTTTGAGTGAGTGCGCTGAATGGGAGACTTTTGTGCGTATCTTGACGTTGTTCCGACCTTGGGGATGCTAACTTGGGGATGCTAAAACGTGATTTTACCTTCGCAGCGCAAGAGGATCGTCACAGTAGAGAAAAAGGCGCCAAAGGTAGGGCTTCTTTCCATCGGGCTATCGGGCTACATTGCGTCCCCGCCGAGCTCACGTTCTGTGCTGGTGATCTCAGACCGCTTGCAACCGGATCCAAGCCATTCTCAAATTTGGATGTATGCGACGCACAAAGGATACTCTAATTGATGGAAAGCCCTTACTGCAATTGCCCGAAAAGGTCGTCCACATGGCGGAAGAAGATTTCGATGAGGACGAACGTGCTCTCTACACCGCTAGTAAGCAATAATTGGTGCATTGGGCGTAAGATCTTATAATGACACGCCCCCCTTCTACCGTTCTTTGCTGTTAGTTGAGCAAAAAGTCAAGTTGCGCTTCAATCGTTATCTTCGCGCGGGCACTGTCCTCAAGAACATGCGAAACGTCCTGATCATGATCCTTCGGTTGCGACAAGTGTGTGCTCACGCAACCTTGATTGTCAGAAAGCCGGGAGAAGCTGGTCATCACGACGAGTAAGTGACCAAGTCGACAATGGGTTCTCGTGTCTTCCTATGGCACTCACTCTCACCATGATATATCTACAGCCTGTTACTGGAAGCGGATGATGAACGGCTCACCAATCATAAAGCGTTCCGGGACAATTCTCAAATCGACCGAGATGATGAAGTCGGACGGGTACGTTTGAAATTATCTCGCGCTATTTGTGGCCGCACTGACACAACGTACTGCAGGCTCGTGTTTTCGGAGGAGATGCACTCGTCGAAAAGCTGAAGGCAAAGTAGGTACTTCACTGCTGCTCCGCATTCGTTTGAATCACGATTAAGCGGGTTGCATTTTGCCAGACTGGCGTTACGTCAAACAGAAGATCAGGCGCAACAGGCTAATGGAGAAGACGGCGACTTTCAATGTGTCATTTGCTTCGAGCCTTTCTTGGATAACGAGCGAATTACATGTACGTCATTTTGCGTTTGTGTCTAGCTTGTTTCCTTACCGACTTGATAGTACCATAGCCTGTCTACATTCGTGCTGTTTGACCTGTATCACCGATATCACGAAAAAGCATCAAGACGAGGTTGATTCTGGCATGGCCGGTCCAGGAGCGAAAGCGGTACGTTGTCGCGAAGTGTCAGCTGGTAAATGCAAGTAGTAAGCTCAAGCTGACTCCCTCTCTACAGCATTGTCCAATGTGCCGCGAAAGCATTGATGGCGATAACATCTTTGTTGCAGCTGCTTTCGAGGCCGAAGTGGTAGTTAAAACCGACGACGTGAAAGCGGAACAGGACTTGCTCGATGTAGGTTCCAGGGAAGAGAAGTCATTGACGCGACGCTGATACTGCCATTTGCATCCCTCAGGAATTGGATCTGGGTTCCCTTACTCGTTCCAAAGGTAAAGGAAAGGGGAGGGCTATGGATTTCGACCAAGATGAGGAGGAGCCTATCATTTTGCCGTAAGTTGCATCAGCTTGCCTTTCTCGGCGTATATTTACTAACTGCACACTATTCTGCAGGTCCGCTAAAATGAGAAAGACAAGGTGCGTGGGCAGACTTTATTGCCCCTTCCGCCAGTTTGCTAAGCGTCAAATCGATTTATTCTAGCGCGCTCGTTACGGATTGGCTGGCTGCGAATGATGAAGACAAGATTGTCATCTTCTCTCAATTTGTGACGTTTATTGAGCTAGTTCGAGAACATCTCGAAGGGAAGGGCATTGAGTGTTTCACGTACACTGGAAGCATGTCGAAAGTCGATCGTGACGCCACCATCGCCAACTTTACCAGTCCCAGAAACCCAGTCAGAGTCATACTCATCAGTACCAAAGCAGGAGGGGTCGGTCTTAACTTGACCATCGCGAACAAGGCTATCTGCCTTGTAAGTGTCATTTGATAGGCCTCCTTTGAATGGATCATCCGCTAAACGTATATTGTCTCTAGGATCTCGCTTGGAACAATGCTACTGAACAACAGGTAGGCTTTGTTCTCATGTCGCAGATAGCATTGTGGCGCTAATCGCCATCACCTGTCCATTAGGCCATTGACCGTATTCATCGTATTGGACAAACCAAGCCTGTCGAAGTCCATCGAATTGTCATCCCAAATTCCGTGGAGCAACGTATCTTGGCATTACAAGAAAAGTTCGTCACGAATCACCAAAACCGGCTCATGCATAAGTATTGACCAGCTTCCTTATATGCCCAACAGGAAAGCGGCTTTGGCTGAGGGCGCATATGGCGAAGGAAAGGGCGGCAAGTTGGGCCGACTTTCCGTTCAGGATCTGATGGCCCTGTTCGATGTTCGAAGGGATCGGGATGTTGAAGAGCTTTAGGGGAGTCGGGTGAGATTCGTATTATCGGTGTACCATAATTCCTCTTGGTCGGATCGACATCGAGACATTTTCTCGAATAATATAGATTGTCATTCGAGTAGAGATATCTTGGCAGAATAGTTGTATCTGCCTCCAGGCTATGGAAGAACCTTTATATCACTGTAATGAGATTTCGCAGATCATATACGGACAGGCGCACGCACATCTCTTCTTCGATTTGACAATATACAAGGGTGAGGAGGCTGGACTCGTGCTTCCATGACTTCCCGCTTATGATTGACTGCTGTAGACACCACGGCGCAACAGGAGGACCGGGATGGCTTTGGCGCAGGACGAGGAAGGGGGCGAAAGTAAAAGTAGCTCCTCATAGCTCTCCTCACAACCGCAATACCCATTCACTCGCCGTTGCTTCAAACGGACACCATGGCAGAGGTGGACGAGAAGAGGGGACACTCTCTCTAGACCTCTGGATGAACGGCGCATACAAGACGACTTTTATTGTCGCCCCTCTCGCTTTATTGGAGCAATGGAAACTGGAAATCGAACACAAGACGTATGGGCAGTTGAGGGTTTATATTTTCCATGGGCCGAACAAGAATATCACCAAGAAGCAGCTCAAGAAGTATGATGTTGTCTTGACGAGTGCGTAGCAATCCACCGCCCACCTGGTCTGTCTTTTGTGTACTGACGATCATCATTCTGTCTGTTATAGCCTATGGAACACTCGTTCAGCAATTCCCACCTCCCGAAAAGAAAGAAAAGACCAGGAAGCCGAACGATTTCATCGACGAATCTGCAGAGGATGATGACCACGAATTCACATCGAACAAAGTCAAGCACGGTCCTCTTGCGCTCGTCTACTGGTACCGCGTTGTTCTGGACGAAGCAGCTCAGATCAGGAATAAACGCACCAGGGCTGCGAAAGCTTGTTTCGAATTAGATGCGCTCAACAGATGGGTGCTCAGCGGGACCCTTATAGTAAATTCCTTAGAAGAAGTGCATTGAGCGTAAGATCTCAAGCAAGGAAACACCGGAGGCTCAGCAGTTTGCGCAACCAACACTATGAACGAATGAGTCCCATAATCCCACCTTTGTCACCTCTATATACGGTCACCAAGGCACCTCATCAACGGAATTTCGGCGCAGGTGTCGAGGGAGGTGGCAACGCTTTCGGCGGCGGCGGAGGAGCAGCGTTGCAGGTGGGCACCATCAAGCAGGAGGCGTAAGCGACAGCAAAGGAATGGGAGGCTTCCAGAAGCAGGGATTCAGCCGAATGGACATGCCCGTGGGCCAGAAGATGGGCCAGTAAGAGACCTTCTTCGCTTCTGGTGTACATAGTCCTCTGAATCTGACAAAGTATGCGTTGATCAAAAGCATCATGCCGGTCTAAAAGAGAAGATCGAGGGCATAGCTGAACTCGCATTTGGTGAGAAGCTTCATAACGGCCATCTAGGTTCCTTTGTTCGACTTCGTTTGGCGCAAGTAGGCTATGCTGAAGCAGCTCTCGTTGTATACCAGTTCAACGCGGAGAAGCCAAGTACAACGGCCACAGCCACTGAATAGCGTGGCCAACCCGACACTTGACTGGACGGCTGGACTTGCAACCTTGACAATGCACTCCGGCCGAGCCGAGATCCTTAAAAGAATGTGCATCAATCCATACAAAGCCCAAATAAGACAACACGAACCGAATCCCAATGAATTCTCACACAGCCATCTATATCCTACGCCAAAGTACCGCGAAGCGTTTACATCGATCCGGCTCCCGGGAAACAGGTCTCAAGCGACGACTTGGGATGCTTGTTCTCGAAGTGTTGAGTAAGCCTAGAATAAACAACGAGACGCATCAGTCAAAGGCTCCTGCACAATATACATGTGCTGCTCATAAATTTCGTCCAAACCGTCTACTCGAGCGGTTTCGTGCGACTGGAGCGGCTTTCACGGACGAAACCTTATGAGAAGCAAGGATCTTTGACGCGAAACTCACTCGGCAATCTTGGCAGTGGACTGGAAAGTCTGGAAACAAGTTTTGCACTGAATGCTTTGCGACGCCTAGATGAACAATCACAAATTTGGAATAAGCAACGGTATGGCGCCGTCATACCAGCAGGCGTAGAAGAACTCACGGTGTTGGTCTTCAACTGCGAAGCACCACCCTTGCCAGCTCCAGCGGCGTTCTTGTCCCTCTTCATTTGAGCTTTGGCACCCTATAGTAGAGGAACAAGAGGCGAGTCAGTAGAGGAAGACGAGAGATAACGTAGTACCGGGTACGCACGTTACCCATTTTTGATAGTGTCGAGATTAAAAGAGTGGTAGGAGAGGGAAAAGGGGAACGAAAAGATGGTGAGAAAGGCGGCTGCTTTGAGGCGACGGTATGGGGCTGGCTAGGCGACTTGAAGAAATGTTTGGTTGTGCGTGGCTCGTCGATCAACATTTTTTCCTCGAGGAGATTTCCGGGGCCCGACCGGGATTACCTAAGTTTCCGTATGGCGGTTATGGCGGTTGTCGACCTCGAAGGAGGCCAGAGAGCTCGTTGAGCTGCTTGCTGCAAGAGTTTCGGAGCGCTTTCCTAAGTTATCTTGTATGTTCCCACGACAGCTAATGGGGTCTGTTGATAGCTGATGTTGGAAAGGTTGAAACCATTCCACGGCATTGGAGGATTGGGTACAGGCGGTTTTGATTTGACGGATAGATTTGAGCCTTGATCTTTAGCCTCTCCCCGATTTCATCAGGTGCTGTAAGCACCGAAAGTGCGAGTGATTATCATCGTTGCCTTTGAAAGACGGACATACCACAGTCGGACAAAGTTGGACAAACTGCTTTCGGCGCCTTCCACAAACCTAGCTGCAATGTCCTCAAACTTCAACTCCCGACAGCAGCCATCCACTGTCCAAAGACTGTGTAGAGACAACCGAAAACGCCGTTGACATTTCCTTGGAGTTCTGGAAGTGAACAGCTGTTGGAACGGATGGATGAAATGACAACCTGCACTGGGACCTAGAAGATGGAGCTGGATCTGCTGTCGGGGCTTGCGAATAAGTGTGCTGCTATAGGTGCCTTGAATGCTTAACCTATGGCACCATCAGGATCATGGCAGCCAGAAAAATGCAGTCAGCTACTCAACTTGGGCTACGACGCGAGCCAACAAGTATGACCGCGTCTGACCGGGTAATACTCAAGCGGCTGTTTGGCGACGAATAAAACGATGGAGTAATATCGGTTTATCAGATTTGCTCGGTCACTTGCGATGACGGAGCCAGATGACAACGAGGAAAGCTATGACGAAGCACGAGGAGTCCATATGCCCTTGTGTTCTACCACTTATTTACTATACAGTTGTGGCATAGCGGGTTCAAGAGTCGCGCTAGCTGTCTCGCTTCTTCCGAGCTTTCTCCCGACTACGCTTCTTCCGCTGCAAGACATACAGCTGCGACAGAGCCGATCTGAGCAGCTGTCTGAGCGAAAACTCATTCTACCAAGAGATGTATCAATTCAGCCCTTGTCATCCGTCGCCTTCGCACATTGCACCGAGGCTTGAGTCCTCTGGGGCCTAGAGAGCACGGATCCGTCTAGAAATGGTTCCTCGAGGCAGCACAAGACTTCGTGATCAGGCTTTATCTCGGAGACTGCTTTGCTACTCCTGGTTGTCTGATCAGGATGAAGCAGGATCTGTCTTCAGTAGACGATATTTCCGGTGGTACTGCAGCTATTATTGATATACCATAATCTATATAACATGAAGATTACAACTCAGGTTACACGGGTTAGCTGACTGATGCACAGCTCGAGTTCAGAGAGGAACCCAGCGACATACTTACCCTGGAACCTGCACCAACATGTCAGCCAACGTATCACTCGACTCGCCTACCGAGGAAAAGTATGGATCCGATTTCAAGTCAGAATACGCTCACCAAGAGGTTGCGCCCAAAAGTGCGCTCGAGGCTATCGGTGTGCGAATCGTCAATCGACCTGAGGAACTGGCTTCCGCCGAAAGCAAGCAAGTTGGAAGTGCGGCTCTAGCTGCAGCGCTATCGAAGAGTGCAATCAATGCCACCAGTAGGGAAAGTTTCACCCTTTACGCATGCTGTTTCATTACTTTGTAAGTCCATCGTCTTTGACATCACTCATGAATGTCTTTGCTGACGGTCGCACTGGTTTGCAGCTTGTGCGCTTGTGCCAACGGTGTAAGTACCCGAAGGCGTTTCAAGTTTGAGAGTCGGTCGCTGATTCTTTGCACCATCCATGATAGTACGATGGCAGTTTGTTCAGCGGTGTCAATGGTATGACTACGTATCAAAATTACTTCAAGACCGGAACCGTCGGAGACAAGGTATCGCAAATCTTCTCGATGTACACGGTCGGATCTCTCATTGGCGCCTTCTCCGCGGGTCCAATCTCTGACAAGTATGTCTCGCCAATCTTTACCCTTCCTGTTCGCGTCGATACTGACGTTGCGCTTGCTCAGGCTCGGTCGAAAATGGGGCATGTTCATCGGTGGATGTGTTATTGTCGCTGGAACAGCTATCGTCGCATCTGCCCACAACATCGAGCAACTTATCGGTGGACGATTCGTTCTGGGATGGGGTATTGCCATCATGACCGTCGCTGCTCCAAGGTAAGTACTTGCGCCCTTGTTCCAGAGTATGGCAACTGACGCTTGTCCGCCCGCCTCAGTTACTGCGTTGAGATCGCGCCTCCCCATTGGCGTGGAAAGTTTGTCGGCTTCTACAACTGCGGTTGGTTTGGAGGTGAGAAATATTGCCCAGTCGCCAGTAGCAGCAGTCGTCTGACGATCTTTATGTTCCAGGCGCCATCCCGGCAGCGGCGATTACATTCGGCACAAACTACATGTCTTCCAACTGGGGGTGGCGTCTTCCCATGTTGATGCAGGGTTTCGCTCCATTCCTTGTGATGTGTTCAGTTTATTTCATCCCAGAATCGTGAATACTTTTTCCGAAAACAAGCTCCATGATGTGCTCTAACATGCCTGTCCTTTGACAGTCCTCGTTGGTTGATGGCGAACGGTCGAGAAGAAGAAGCTTTGGCATTCCTTACCAAGTACCACGGCAACAACAATCCCGACTCGGCGCTGGTACAGCTTCAATGGGTCGAGTTCAAGGAGAACATCGAGCGGGATGCTTCCGACAAGCGATGGTGGGACTACCGCGCGCTGTTCTCCACCAAGAACGCCAGATACCGATTCCTCCAAGTCATGATGATTTCAGTCTTCGGACAATTCTCCGGAAACGGTCTTGGATACTTCAACGTCGTCATCTACAAGAACTTGGGATACAACTCTTCCGCCGTGCAGCTTGCATTGAATTTGGCCAACCAAGTCGCTTCCGCCATTTGCGCCTTGACAGCTGCAGCTTTCACCGACAGAATGCCCCGAATCAAGATCCTTACCTTCGGTACCGCGGGCTGCGCCGTGTTGCTTGCTATCAATGCGGGTCTCTCCGAAGTTTGGGCCAGACAACCCGTCGATGCAGAGGGCATCGTCATCAACCCCAAACTGGGCGTCGGACAAGGCGCTCTAGCCGCATACTTCTTGTTCAACGCTTTGTTCTCCTTTACCTATACACCACTTCAGGGAGTATTCCCGACTGAAAACCTGGAAAATACTGCTCGAGCAAAGGGCATGGCTTTCTCGGGTGTATGTGTCAGTTTGATCGGTTTCATCAACACCTATGCCGGACCTATTGCGCTGCAGAACATCAAGAACAGATACGTCTTTGTCTTCGTCGGTAAGTCCACCTGGCCTGGATGTTCGCGTCCCAAGGGTGCTGATCAACAAGGTCTATAGGTTGGGATCTGGTCGAAGCTGCAGCCTGGTGGACCTTGGGTGTCGAAACGCAAGGCAAGACACTAGAGGAACTGGATGAAATTTACAATGCAGTAAGTATCGCCTGCATCTAAAGTCGCTATGATCAATGCTAATCCCCTTCGCGATTCAGCCTTATCCACCATTCTACTCCAGGAAGAAGCAGACGATTGCTATCAAGGATGGCGAAGTCCTTGCCGCGATTCGTGACGAATTATGATGAGCGCGATTGCGATCAAGTGCTGCCTCGCGGAGGATCCAATGAAGCTACGATGTTATGGATATTTGTATGTATGTACGAACACATTATTGAATGTATGGAACAGATGTATATTCTCTAGGTGTTTCAGGTTATGGAGAACAGGTTGCACTTGAAGCGTGCTATACCCAATGCTTGGTAACATTTGTGCTGCCTTGCCCTCGAGGTGATCCAAGGGCCGAGAAGCAGTAAATGCTGGCTACGTTGTTGTCGCTTTAAGGGAAAGACGTAGTAAAGCGAATATGCCAATACTTTGGTGTGTGTGATCCGGCCTTTACCACCAATTGCGCTAGGGACGTATAGAATAGGCATCTCGAGCTCATTATAGTAGCAACATAGCCGTGCAACTATCCTCATTCCCACTAGTGAATGAGGCAATGATTACCTAAGTTTGTATCACGGAAGCGCTCTAATTTGCGCTTTTGTTTTTCGAAAACCGCAAGGGCTTCGAGCTCCTCGTCCAAAGTTGAAGGTTGACTTTTAATCGGGTACGGTCTGGTTAGCAGCGTTATTATCACTCGTCTCGCACCATCCACGGATTGATTCTAGCTGATCAAAAGGTCAAAGTCTCCGGTTCGCTTCCCGCCCTTTTCTCCCCGAACCAACAACCGACAAAAACGCTACGTGAAGAATGAGCGGCCGAGGTGGATTTCGAGGAGGAGGAGGTGATCGAGGTGGTGGTGGTAGAGGTGGATCGTTTGGAGGAGGTCGAGGACGAGGAGGTGGTGATGGTGGATACTCTAGAGGTGGACGGGGGGGCGCTAGAGGTGGTTTCTCACGAGGAGGCGGTGATTTTGGACCTCCGGATACCGTTTTGGGTGAGTCTTCTCGTGGAACGCTCGTGACATTGGCCCTGGAGCGCTGAGCCTGCTATGTAGAGATGGGATCTTTCATGCACGCCGTCGAGTCGGAAATGCTCTGTTCATCGACCATGCCAACAAAGGTACCCTACTTCAACGCTCCCATCTACCTGCAAAACAAGACGCAAATCGGCAAGGTCGACGAAATCTTGGGTCCGATCAACGAGGTGTTCTTTACGGTGAAGATGAATGAAGGCATGTTGGCTTCGAGTTTCAAAAAGGACGACAAGGTGTACATTGGCGGTGACAAGTTGTTGCCGATTGAGCGATTCCTGCCGAAGCCCAAGGCACCGGCTGGTGAGAAGAGTGAGTTGACTCGGTGCTACTCGCTACCGTTTTGCGCTGTTACTGATTCATGTTGTTTCCTGAAACTGAAGAGCGAGGAAAGGCGCCTGGTGGCGGACGGGGTGCGGCACGAGGATTTTCGCGAGGCGGTGGGCGAGGGGCGCCAAGAGGTCGTGGAGCACCTGGTGGGCGAGGTACGCATAATCCGATACTCCAACGACGTTTTTCTTTCCTAATCTTTGGTTCCTCTTTCGTAAACAGGCGGATTCTCAAGCCGCGGGGGTGCACCATCGCGAGGTACGCACACCTTGATACTCGAAACGACGTTTTTTCTTTCCTGACTCTCTCTCTCTCTCTCCTTTGTAACAGGCGGGTTCTCAAGCCGTGGCGGTGACCGTGGAGGTCGTGGCGGAAGCCGAGGTGGTTTCGGAGATCGAGGTCGTGGATCCTACTAGTTTGACTCCCTGGTGTTGCACGCACGCTCGAGCATGTATTATATTGGCATCGCATACAAAATTCGCAAAAGCGCTGCGTTCGCGCTTTACTGGTTCAACGGGCCTGCGCACTACTTCGCAAGCGGCGAACAAGTCGGCGTTCAAAGCTCATACATGGAGCATGCCAAGGCTGAGGTCGAGATACGTTATTGACAGCAGTTGGCACAGATCCTTAATTGCAAGGGGGGTCGCAAGAATGGACGAAGAAGATGGAGTGCGGATCCAAATACGAAAAGTCGAAAGAGGTGATCGGACGGATGGCCATCTTCATCATTTGCAGTTCTCTTCCCATTTTCTTGAGAGGAGGTTTGGATATTTCCATCTCATCAAGAGAGGAGGCATACCATATACGCCATATCGTCTGTTCCAACCAACAACCATGACCGCGATTCAACCTGCAGACCCCGCGGCTCCTTCCGTGCCACCCAAGATGATGACATCGCTCCGAGTCGACGACGATAGCATTCACGTCGTCAACCAGCTTCTCCTTCCTCACGAGATACAGTGGGATGCATGTGAATCCGTGGAGGATGCTTACGATGCAATTAAATCCATGAGGGTAAGAGCCTTGCTCCGCCAGTGGCTATGAAGCTTTGTGTATATTTAGAATCGTACTTTTGCCTGCATAGATCCGAGGAGCACCAGCGATCGCCTCTCTCGCGGCTCTGACCATTTCCCTTCTCCTCTCGCAACGGCTCAAGTCTCCTACGGCTGATTTGATCCCAGCTACCAGCGCATCCGCCTACTCTCTTTCTCCTCTTAGCACCTCGTCCGCGCTGAGCGAATGGGTCAACTCAGTCGTCGACCACCTTCAATCGTCTCGACCTACCGCCGTCAACCTCTCGGAAGCCATGAACAGGATCCGCTCCGCTCTCAAGGCCTACACCGGTGACTCTGCCGAAGAGCTCGCAAAGCAGTTGATCGAGACCTGTCAAGCCGTACATGCGAATGATTTGGAGAGGAACAAGCAGATGAGCAAGTTGGGCGCGGATTGGTTGTTCGAAAGGAGGGCGAAGGATGGGAAGAAGAAGCTCAAGGTGATGACAGTGTGCAACACTGGTAGTTTGGCTACCTCTGTGAGTACGCTTACTTGAGCGTGCGCCAATGGGAGTAACTGACGTTGCATTGTAGGGCTACGGGACTGCGCTTGGCGTTATCACGAATTTGTTCGAAACGGGACGTCTCGAGCGTGCTTATTACACTCAGTCTACTCGTCAGTAGCACGTTGGCTCCAAAAAAAAGCCGTCGAGATGCTGATACAGGATGTCTTACTGCGTTGTACAGCTTATCACCAAGGTTCGCGATTGACCTCGCTTGAATTGTCTACCCTCGGTATTCCGTCGTGCATGATTTGTAAGTGCTTACGCGTGGTTGGCAAGATAGATTCTCACACTTCTTTCGGTGCATGCCAGGCGACACTATGGTCGGTTCGTTGTTCCAGCACCAAGACATTGACGCCGTCATTGTTGGTGCCGATCGAGTCGTAAAAAATGGAGACACCGCGAACAAGGTTCGTCTATGTTCTTTCACTTGCGAGAGGTCGCACATTCCAAGGTGATGTCAGCTAACAACGCCTTGGCACTCCCCGATAGATTGGCACATATCAAGCAGCTGCATTAGCAAAGTTGCATGGTATCCCCTTCATGGTCATCGCGCCTGTCACTACCCTCGACATGAACATCTCTCACGGAAAGGAGTAAGTGTCTCTTTGCTGGGATACATACAAGGTACACGCTTCTGTCGTTTTCAAATACTAACTGATCTCAATCACTACACTTGCCCTTGATAGCATCCACATCGAACAGCGTCCTCCTATCGAGGCAACCCTGGCACGAGGCGTTGTTGTATCACCTCCCAGCGATCTCACAACTCCCTCGGACAACTCTACAGCTTCTACAAGACCTCCTCAAGCGGTCGTACAAATCACGCCCAACGCTATTGGAAAGGGTGACAATCTGATATACAACCCTTCGTTCGATGTCACACCCGCCAAACTGATCACCTGTGTGGTGACCGAAGTTGGAGTCGCCGAGAATGCAGGTGACAAGGATGAAATTGATTTAAGCAAGGTGCTCTAGCTGCCACTAGGCTTCAATAGGGATCGCTGTGCGCTTCGCATAACAGATAGATATAGATGTAGGCATGCTCAACGATATGAAGAATTCGCATGGATCTGTTGTTGAGTCCGCAAGTATCTTTTCCCTTCATATCACCGATCTGTCCAGCCACCTTGTAGTCCACCGTCATCGCAGCAGGGAGATACATTCCCTCACATTCAAAGACAGAATGATGTGTGGGAAATCAGCGGCACAGAGCGACGTTGCGAGAAGAGCCCAAGACGAGAGTCGCTGCTCAAGGGTGGCGTCCGGAGCCGGGTTTGGGACGCGGACTTTGAGCCGGGCGGTTACGTGGTCTAGCCATAGAGACCCAATCGGATAAGATGGCTCCGGTTTCGTCGATGCCGATGTATAGACAGATCACTAGGGATACAACTGTCCGCACCCATGTCTAAATCTCTACATCCTCGTCATCATATGCTTCCTTGATGATTTTGTAGATGTACGATGGCGCGTGATCCCCCCTACGAACGAGAGAAGGGTGAGCACGAACCGGGTACTACGCTTCACTTTCCAGCACGACTTACTCGTTCGTGATAAACAAATTAACCAAATCCGGCTTGACATAATCATAAAACGGATTCGCAACTTCGACCTTGTCCAACAATTCACCCTCTTCGTAACCCAAGATGTCACTCGGATCCCCGAAATCCAGTGCAGCAATATCATGATGCAGGTTCCACGCAGGAGCAAACTTGAACTGCCCGGCAACCACGACGACGGGTGTCGAATGGGCGCGTGCAGCCATGGCTGCGATATGGGCGCCGGAGACGGTGAAGAATCCGCCGTTGGCGAGGACGGCGTGCGCGCCGAGCAGTACTTTGGTGACTCGCGGCATCAAGGCGTAGATGTTGGAATCGGGGACGATGAGCGTTGGGATACCAAGTTTGGCAAGCGATTTCGCCATGGTGCGGCCGAGGAGACTGTAAGACAGGAGTCTTCAGACACCGCATGTAGGGAGTTTTCGCGCTTGAACTCACGATGGAGCGGTCTCTGCAACGATAACTGTGAAATTCCTCTCCTTGAAGGCGGCCTTTAGGAATGCCTCGACCGTTTTCGAATATCCAACTGTCAAGATGATCTCCCTGTACAACGGTAGTTGATCACGGTAAGCAGAAGCAAAGGTGCCTGACACTCCGCTCACGGTGACTCACGAACTATGCACATGCTCTCTAGCACCCTTGGCGCAACTCTCCCACGTCGTTTCAATCTCATCCACAACCTCTCGAATTGCATCCACCAGAACAGGCTTCATCTGCATACTCTTCTTATTGAAAGCCTCATACTGCCGCTGCTGTTTCACCGCTTGATTCTGTGCACGTCTTAGTTCTCGTCCTCCATGTTTCGTCGATGTCACGTCATTGCTGTTTGGTGTAGGAGCCGAGTGGAGATGCGGTGTAAGGCCGGGAAAGGAAGTTCGATGTTCTTGCGCGCTGTTGATGGCGGGGGTGAAGAATGAAGTCAAGTCGTTTGCGAATATCCCTGGAGTCATGGTTGTCAGATCGAACCCTGTCCCATCGGTTCCGCTGGCAAAGACACTTGTCGTGCTCCCCGCACGTTCGAGTTGGATCTTGTTGTGTCGCATCTGGACGAACGTTGATAGGGAAGCCGTATGGATGGATTTTGGTACGGGACGAGGAGAATGGGAAGGTGAGGCGTTGGAAGATGTTGCAGCTTGTGGGAAGAAGGAGCCGCCACCGCCTGCAAGCTGTCCTGAACCCGGACGCGGATACACATCGCTCAGGAAATGGTTTGAAGGGACGTGTATTCCCGGTGTAGGAGGCATCGGTGTTCCTGGTATACTGCCATCTGCGAGCTTGGTGTTCTCTCCGTCATCTGATGAGTCGTCTGTAGTGTCCATGTCATCGTCGTCCAGATGTAGCGATGCAAGGTGACCCGCACATGCGACTTTGTACTCTTCTCGTATCAGCCGCAGAACTTTTCGGATAATGTTGCCTACGGCGAGTTCTATAAGAATCAGGTGGTCAGCCATATATCGTTCGCAGAGCATTCGAAGGCTGCTCACGTTTTGGGTTGGCAGCTACCAGCCTAGATCCTACGGTCTTTATCATCCCGATCAATTGCTCAATGCTAGCAAACTTTGCTGCACCGACGAACCGGTAGAGGAGCTGTGCTGTTTCCTGAGCGGCATGACGTGACGAGGTGATTTCGCTGTAACATAATGAGTGTTAGCATACCTCATGCTGCAACTGAGAGATTAAAGTTGGACTTGCCGGCGCTGCAGTCTCAGGACGAGCTGGTCGATACTTTGGTTGATAGACTGTTCGAGTTGGTCGTCCATAATGGGTGTACAGTAAGTCATGGTAATTTTTCCGCTCTCCCGCCGAGCTTGTGACAGCAACGACTTACCATATCGAGGATCCTACTTGTATCTGATCCGCTAAATGTCCAGTCCTATCCGCTGCCTGGTTCGTATACTATCTCGCTAGCTAGCAATCACTTGTCGTATCCACCAAGACACGAAATAGAGCACGAGCAACCAATATCTTGCGTCCCCGTCGATCACTCCAGCTGACTAAGCCAGACCTCTACGGTTCCGACTCGATGCTTACGGAAGACCTGGCTTGCCGACTTTGCCCGACGTTGTCCTGCGAGATCCGATGCGAGTGCAACGATGGGCCGGAGAATGAAAAGCCGGACATCGACTGGGCCTGCAGTACGGCGAGGCGAGACAGGCCAATGAGCGGAGACGAATTGGGCTGACTCCGATCGCACAGAATATATCCTCACCCACAACGCTCAGTCCGTCGCCATCGACGTCAGTGTGCTTTTGATATTATTATCATCATCGACCATCATTAACTGTTACAACAGATTGTGTGTTTGTTCGCCTATCTCATACCCTTCGTTTCCCACCCAACATGTTGTCCCGAATCTCCGGTCGAGCGCTCTCCAAGACAACCGGCCTCAACAATGTGTCCAAGCGGGGACTGGCTATGCCTAGTAGGGCTCATCGAGCGACTGAAGCTGCTGTGAGTATTTCAGCGACTAGTGGTCGATCCGGTGGTAGCGTGGATAGGGGTTTGATGTGGCGGAAGGAGAAAGTTGCGATGCCGGACGGAAAAGAGGCGACTACTGCTGCTTGTCAGCGAGAATGACTACTTTGACGAGCTCTTTCGGCGATGTTGAGCGGCAATATGGATCACCTAGACTGACATATCTACCGCTTTGCCTCTTCTTCGCAGAGCTTTGGTCAACATAAAGGTTACCCAGTAATCGACCACGAATTCGATGCTGTTGTCGTGTAAGCAAGCTTCGATGCCCTGGTCAGGGCAACATCGCTGACCACCTGACATTCTCGTAGTGGTGCCGGTGGTGCCGGTCTTCGAGCAGCTTTCGGTCTCGCAGAAGCAGGATTCAAGACCGCATGTATCACCAAGCTTTTCCCGACCCGATCGCACACGGTTGCCGCCCAAGGTGGTGTCAACGCCGCACTCGGAAACATGACGGAAGACGATTGGAGGTGGCACATGTACGATACCGTCAAGGGTAGTGATTGGCTGGGTGACCAGGATGCGATCCACTACATGTGCAAGGAAGCACCAAACACGGTTATCGAGGTAAGCAAGGCGCTAGGTGACGTGCGGCGTCTCTGAAAACGGCAGCCTGATCTTCCGCGTGTTTTCTTTGTAGCTTGAACACTACGGTGTACCCTTCTCCCGAACCAAGGAAGGAAAGATCTACCAGCGAGCATTCGGTGGTCAATCTCTCAAGTACGGCAAGGGTGGTCAGGCATACCGATGTGCCGCTGCTGCCGATCGAACAGGTCACGCCATTCTGCACACCTTGTACGGTCAATCGCTTCGACACGACACCAACTTTTTCATCGAATACTTTGCGCTCGACTTGCTCATGCAGGATGGCAAGTGTGTCGGTGTGATTGCATTGAACATGGAGGACGGAACATTGCATAGGTTCCGGTCGCACAACACTGTGCTTGCCACGGGTGGTTACGGTCGTGCCTACTTTTCGTGTACTTCCGCCCACACCTGTACCGGTGACGGTAACGCCATGGTCACCCGTGCTGGTCTGCCCTTGCAGGATCTGGAATTCGTCCAGTTCCACCCAACAGGTATCTACGGTGCCGGATGTTTGATCACCGAGGGTTCCCGAGGTGAAGGTGGATACTTGCTCAACAGTGAAGGTGAACGTTTCATGGAACGATACGCGCCTACCGCCAAGGATTTGGCTTCGCGAGATGTCGTTTCCCGATCGATGACTTTGGAGATTAGGGAAGGTCGAGGTGTTGGACCCGAAAAGGATCACGTCTACTTGCAGCTCTCGCATTTGCCCGCCGAAATCTTGCACGAACGATTGCCCGGTATTTCCGAGACTGCCGCCATTTTCGCCGGTGTCGACGTTACCAAGGAGCCTATCCCCGTCTTGCCCACCGTTCACTACAACATGGGTGGTATCCCCACCAAGTACACCGGTGAAGTATTGAAGGTTGACAAGGACGGAAACGACCAGGTCGTTCCCGGTCTTTACGCCGCTGGTGAAGCCGCCTGTGTATCCGTCCACGGTGCCAACCGATTGGGCGCCAACTCGTTGCTCGATATTGTCGTCTTTGGTCGAGCATGTGCCAACCACATCAGGGACAACCACAGCCCTGGTGCTGCCCACGGCGCATTCGATGACAGCCTCGGCCGAGAGTCTATCGCCGACTTGGACAGGATCCGAAACGCCAGCGGTGAGCTGCCCACGTCAAAGATCAGGTTGGACATGCAGAAGGCTATGCAGAGTGATGTTGCCGTCTTCAGGACACAGGAGAGTTTGGACGAGGGTGTTGACAAGATGCAACAGATTTACAAGAGCTTTGACAAGGTCGGCATCAAGGACAGGAGTATGATTTGGAACACGTGAGTCGGGCTTTTCCGCAATGCTACCCAGCTTGGGTATGCTGACAGTCTCGATTGCTTTGCCGATAGTGATCTGGTCGAGACTTTGGAACTCCGAAACTTGCTGCCGAACGCCATGCAGACTGTCGTTTCCGCTGCCAACCGATTGGAATCCCGAGGTGCCCACGCACGAGAAGATTACCCTGACCGAGAGTGCGTAGAACCTATGAGCTCTGACGATGAAAATAGTACTGATACTGATACCTTTTCAACAGTGACGACAAGTGGATGAAGCACACCTTGTCTCTCATGCCCGACGCCGAAAACAGCAAGGTCGACTTGTCTTTCCGAAAAGTTATTGCCGAGACTCTGGACGAGAACGAGTGCAAGAGTGTGCCGCCATTCAAGCGAACCTACTAAACGCACGACGTAGTATGGGTTTGAGAGTTGAGGGATGACGCGAACATGTTGTGGAGGGTGATTGGATATATTTGCATCGTTTTTTGTAACTTTGTTTTGAGTGTTTCGTACCGTGTATATATTAAACATTTGGAAAATGAGCTTTGATTGTCGGATGTTTGATGTTGCTACATGTTGGTCGTGTGCAGAGGAGGGGTCAGCCAGTTGCCCGGTTTCACACATGTCGCGCAGGGTGCAGGGGAGGAGGAAGGAGTAGGGCGGTGGAAATGTCGATCTTTTTTCTGCCCTGCTGACGTCACCTCCTTTTTGGCTTCCTGCTGCTGCCTGCTCGGCCTCTTGGTCTGTCGTCGACAAGTCTATCCTTCACCTTCGATTCTCGACCCTCTCAACGCGCAAAAGCAGCATATCGTTCGGTGCCGGTCGTCAGCCATCTTCAAACACAGGCAACTGGAGTATCGACCCGGTTCAGGAGCGTATATCAGCGACTATCTACGTGCAATCCAATTTGGTCGCCAAAACGGTTTCGCAACGACGGCTATTCAACATCAAGCCGATAAGTCTTCTGCGGTTGGTCAGTTTCATCAACACTGGTTAATACCAACACTCTCCAGCTATGTCATCGTCAAATACGGAGGAGGAACTAGAGCTTATACGCTCTTCGCTCATGCCTGAGGAATCATTGCAAGAAAGCGAAACCACTCCGAATCAGTTCACTATCACGAGCGCCGACAGCCCGTACCGGATACACTTTGACGTCGCAGACCAAAGCAAAGCAGACGCAGCTACCCTGTTTCAAATCAAGACAGATGTTATGGCTCGGGAAGAGGCCCTCGGCTGGGCGCAGTGGGTGCAGGAGAAAGTAGATGGCGGTTGGAATGAAGCGGTAGAAACGGGGTAAGTCCAATGACCGGAAGCGCCGTGGATATGACTTTGATCTAGGGAACGTCAGCTACCCATTCTATCATATGATCACTACGCATTTTCTGCCGATACTGCAGACAAACAACGTAGTCGCGGAAGAAGACGTACATAAAGAACCGACACTGAGGGAAACGAACTATGAACCAGGGCATCTCCTCTTCACCTCGCACCACCTTCTCTCGCCAACGAAACGTCGTCTACTCAACTCGTTGTCGTCTTCTTTACACCTAAAAGGTTTTGGAAAAGTTGGATACCCAGGGATCATCTTCGCGCAAGGCGACCTGACAGATCTCGAAGATTTTGCAAAAGAAGTCAAAAGCTGGCAGTGGCTGGCGCTGAAATTGCGAGTGTTGGAGCCAGACAAGGAGAATACGGAGAAGGAGCGGCAGAGGAGAGGACGGTGGGAGGAGGTTACCAAGATCGGGGAAGCGCTAGAATGGCTGAGAGGCGTAGGGAAGGAGTATCTGTTGACGGATTCTGGGATCGGCGTGACGTCCGCAGATAGCAAGAAATGATTCGACACTTCACACCAAGCTTCGCCGTGAAAGAGCAATAGAATATGCTGGCACGCCATGGCAATCTACGGTTATGGGGCGCAACGGGTTGGAATAAGTCAAGGGCAGACTCAGTCGCCGAGACCCGATCAACCTTGGGAGTCGTATTCTCACTACTAGTACAGTAGGCATTGTCTGAACAGTCGCTCTTTCGGCAAACTTGACCAAAATATAACATAGCAAATGCGTACGACAACTTTGTTCACGTGAACTTCCTTAGCGAAGTTTTCTGACTCTCGCATCCGCCTGTACTATACATAAACAGCTCTACGGCATGTCTGCACAGCTCGAAACCCATACTTGCTCGTCTCCATTGATCTCGGACTACCCTGTATAAGGAGGAATCCGAAACAGAGCGCGTCGCTCAAAGCGCTACATCGATTCCCCCTTCTCGTTCGGCTCCTTCCTTTTTCCCCATCAAGGATCCAAGGGCGGACGACAGTTTCCTCCCAGCTTTCCTCCCGATCTGTCCAACCTGTCCAACGCGGTCTTCGGGTGTACCTGCAGAATTAACTGCAGAATTTGACCGGTGTTTGAACTTTGTTCTTTTGGACCTGTCTTCGGGCGCTGCTTTCGGACGTGTTTTTGGAAGTCTGATCCCACATGACTTTGCTCCCTCTTCATCGGAGCTCCAGTTATCCCACTTTGAAGTGGTTGTCAGGGCAAATATTTCTGCACCAGTTGATTGCTCTCTTGATGCTTCTGTTCCGCCTATCGGGGTTTTCCTGTCCCCGGGAGCCAAACCTGGAGTGCGTGGTGATGTGTCTTCCGGGCACGCATAGGTCTTCTCTGTTTCCCAGGTGCCTGCCCTACGAGGTAGCGTAAGAGGAGAAGAGGGGTCTCTCACAGTCTTTAAATCCCACGAGGCGTCGGCATGACTTGGTCTTGAGGGCTCATTTTCCAACGGATCAGCGCCGCTGGAGGCATAATATGATGGAAAGGCTGGTTCGTGTTGTTTGGAGAAGACGGTCCAGGCTGCTTCCTTCGGGCTATGAGAACTCATTGTGGATGTTCCTGGGGGAGTGGCGGAGGGAGAGCAGCTTGATGACAAATCAGTGTATGTTTTACTTTGCAAGCGGGGGATTGCGATAATTCTGTCTCTTCAGGCTTCAGATGTGTCGAGATCTCATGAATATATATATAGCTGCATTCACGTCCATCGAAGATGAGCTTGTCAACCAGAAGGGCTTTCAGGGACACTCGATGAAAGGTTCGTAGGCGGCCTAGAATATAAGAAACACTGTGCGACTACCCCCCATCTTCGACCAGAGAGTTCCCTTCTGACACCTAGTTTCCCCCAAGAGACGTGTCAGAGAAAGAGTTGGCATCCTTTTCAATACCGAGGGGAAAGAGAACCGAATGACCTGCATCCATCCTTATTCTAGGCCCTTTGGATCACAAGACTTCACATCAACAGCTGCTGCGCGATTTGTCTCGGTCGCGCACCTTATTCTTCTTCGAAAAGATCTCGTCAATAAGTTTCAAGGACAGTCGAAAAAGGAGCGAGTCCTCCACCCAAGAGGGAAAATGTGTGCCAGTCCACAGTGTGCAATAACGGAACAACCTTCACCGAATCAGGCCAACGTGTTCCTGTTGGCAACCTGCAAGGCCATGCAGATGCGACGACAGCGACATCTAGGAATGGCGTACAACAAAATGCAAGCAAGAGATTAGTCGGGCTTTTCTAGGTTTGTATGGTTTGTATGTCATGAATGACCGGATGTGCACTTATGATGACATGAACTTGGCAACATAGGTGGTTTTCACGAGCTGGACTTCTTTGCATATATGTCCTACATCAATAGCCTTCCTGAATTTCCAAGAGCTCCTTCACAATTTATGTGTCATTTATCGCCTTTGCCTGCACGGTGCGACTAACGGACCTTCGAATAGTGACTCCGGTCACCAACTTTCACTGTTGTTGAACGATAGAACGTGCGGTTTCATCGAAAAGTATTCTCCGTAGGCGCTCAATCAGCGGAGTCGCGTCCCTCCTCAGGCACAACGAACATTTGAAGCTTGACCCTAAACTCTCTAGCTGTACCAGTCATCTAGAAATCATCATAATTTGCATGCCGGATGGAATACGTCAGTAAGGCTGAAATGCCACTGATGAGATCACGATGAGCTGTTCACGTACATGTGTCAAAAGCAAAAGTCCATGCGCAAGTTGACCTATAAACACAGAACTAGATGACTCCACCCCGAGTCTTTTAGTGGTCGAAATGTATGGCGATTCCGTCGCATAGTTCGCTATCTCGAATTCGAAAGTCGATGCGGTCACAGCAGGCCCAGACCTGGTCACCAGAAGACGGCCGTAATCATTTTCAGCAGATGCAGCAGCCATTTTCGTGGATTCTTCGGCTGTATGAAGGTCGAGTATGTTCAGTGTTTCAGAAAGACGGAATGCAGTCTTGCCTCTAACTTCCGAGCATCTGGCCTTCTTGACATTTGAAGGGTTGAAGTCATAGATGTTGATCTTTTGACGATTGCGTGCGCCGCCAACGATGGCCGGATCATCATCACGACTGTATACATCCCCAGGCATGAGAAGACGGGACCCGCATATCGCATTCCTGCTTGGCCTGGCGGGATGACTGAGCAGCCACGACAAATTCCCGGGTGCCCACTCTTCATAGCGGTACTTGCGAGTACTGGAACTCTTGGTTGATGGTTCAGCATTCCGCTGGGCAGCTTCATCGTGGAACGACTTGATAAGGGCAACGGCTGTCATTGTGGACCAGGCAGCAGGGTCTGGGCGATATCCCTGCTCACGAGGTCCTCTGACGGGTACATACAAAGTTTCGAGGGTGATAGTCAGGATGCCTTCTCCGTCAACGAGCAGATGATGCTCGTTGCATTTCTCGCTACGAGCCGAAAGTGAAAGAGCACTGCATTCCATATAGGCTGTCAAGTAAACCCGATCTTGAGCGACGGTTGGCAAGGCATAGGATGCGATGACAACATCTCCGCTCCCTTCTTCGCCCGCCGAGGATACGTTGCTGTCACAGGCGAGGATTTGCAGTGTAGCCGATCTGTTGCGAACTTCCAGTATGGCCAGGGCTTTGGTAGATAGGATCCTCGGGATGACAAGATACACATCATCTATTCTCCGCTATGAAACGGGACGCGTGCGTTAGCAATTGTGCGAAACAGCGTGATGGGTGTTAAACTTACACTGAGTACCACATCCCCCGTGTTCCAATTGATCAGCTGAGTATTGAATCCTAGGGTACCTTCTCTGCCTCGAATGTTTTCGCAAGTGACAACAAGAAGGTCACCTCTAATATGCATGTGTGACATCGGATGACATATCTGAGCTGCTGAAAATTCGGCGACGTGGTGGAACTTGTGAGGTTTCAATGTGTCTATAGAGTACATTTGAAGCGAGTGCTGATACGTTCGTAGAGCAAACGGCATTCTACATCGTATCAAGTAAAGATCAACAATTTGCACAAAATTACCTTTAAAATGCAGTGCCCCGTACTTACTCATCGACCATGGATACGACTAGCAAGACTCCTTCCGCCGGATGAACTTGAAAATGTCGAATCGGACGATCAAGCTGCAAGATCTCCGGCTCCGCATCCAAACGATCTATTCGGTATCTCGCGATTCCCAACATACCTCCGATGCTGCCTTCGTAGTTCCAAGGCGCAAAGACGTAGTTGTCGGCTATGGAGATGAGGTGCATCGCTTCGGGATTACTTTCCGCAAGTTGTAATATTGTGTGTCGAGACTGTGGTCCGTCGTATGCTGCTTTCGACAGACGATCTTCCACGGTTCGAAGACGCTCAAGCTCCATCTGTGCGGTCTGTTGATGGCTCGAGGAGCGAGTTGACGTTACAGCAGGCTGGATCGCGTCCTGTTCTAGATGCATACGCAATTGCAATTCGTTGCTGTTGGACACCATTTGGCGTAGGTTCTCATTGACACGTTGGCAGTTCAAGAGGTCTCGGCCCGGTAAATGATTCAGGGTTTCCCGGATGACGTCGAGAGGTAGAGGAGAATACTGTAAGAGCATGATTGTGCGCGACTGAAGGGAGACTGGTGATTGTTGTGATTGTTATGGGCCATCGAGTTCAAAGTCAGCCCCGGATTTGAATCTGGCTGACCTTTATACAGTCTCTTTGGTCTCGTCTTGGCCTCTGTGTGAGTGTATGGTCGTCCTTTGTATCCCTGAAGTTAATTTCTGGCTAGGAGGTGCATTCAAAGGATATGTCTTGTTGAGCTCACTTACGACTCGCTCGCTCGGTACATTGCTATACACTATTTTGAAGATGCATCGTGGTAAACGACCATTCGGTAATCCCGGAGACCAGTGTAAGATGTACACGTCCTTCTAGGACCTGATTATCCGGTGCATCATAGAGACAATTGCGCTTCGTACAGTGGAGTGAGGTATGTGCTTGCCCGTAGTATAGTCGTATGATAATCGACAATCGTGTCAATTGGTGGTGGACGCTCGTGTTGCGATGGTCAATTGACCCGCAGCTCTGGTGTCGATTCACGCATCTTGCAGTTGGACTGGCTGAAGTACTATGCGTACACCGATTTCCTCCGTTCCTCATTTCCTCACCATGAAGTGGACAAGTGAATGGACATCAACCAAGCACGAGATGTATATAGGTGAAAGGCTATGCTTAGTCAGCACTTTCCACGTCCGATCACTTCTTCAAGAACGACCTGCACCTTCTTGTTGCACTTGATAGAAAGTCGACCAACCAAGACTCTGTAACATTGGCCGTCTCTCTGGGCACTTTCGTTCATTTTAGGCAGGTGGGGATGGGCGAGTATGCCATACAACATCGCGTAAGTCGAGGTGCTGCCTAGTTGGCAATGCTTATTCGTCTCTCTGATAAAAAAACTTCCTGCTCCAACCACAGACTCGTTTCGGACTTCTTCCTGCCTGTGGTAGGAGGAGTCGAGGTACACATTTACAGTCTTGGAATACAGCTGCAAAAGCTTGGCCACAAGGTACGTTCTAGCAGGCAGTGACCATTTCCTGAAACTGATGGCGTTTCTACCCGTAGGTCATCGTGATCACCCATTCCCATGCACCTGAACGAATCGGCATACGCTACCTCGCACCGACAAACCTCAAGGTATACCACCTCCCCATACCGGTCCTCACATCATCCGCAACACTTCCCAACTATCTCACCTTCTTGCCGTACTTGCGGAACATTGTCATACGCGAACAGATCCAAATCCTACATGGACACGCGACCCTCAGCAGTATGGCGCACGAAGCAATGTTCCACGCTGCATTCTTCGACGTGCCCTGTGGGACGACCGCGCTTGGAGATGGACAAGTCAGGAGAGGTATCAGGACGGTGTTCACCGATCATAGCCTGTTTGAACTAGACAGCGCTGTGGGTGTATTGACGAACAAGCTCCTCGCCGGTGCTTTACGGAATGCAGACGCTGTAATATGCGTCAGTCACGCTGGGTGAGTGATCAGACATTATGCGGCTGCTCTTTCGCCGTACTTATTTCAATCATCTTGTGGAACAGCCGAGAAAATACGGCTTTACGTGCGCAGCTGGATCCTCATCTGATATACGTGATACCCAATGCCATCGCACCTTATAAATTTACGCCGAATCCGGCCCTCGCAGATGCATCCTGGAGTAAGTGGCATGTCGAGTCTGGTCAGCGCATATGCTGATCTGCTTCAATGCATGCCCTAGTCACCATCGTCGTTGTCTCACGACTTGTATACCGCAAAGGAATCGACCTTCTCGTCGCTGCCGCTCCGTACATTTGTGAAATGTTCCCGGACGTCAGGTTTATCATCGGTAAGCGTATTCCCATGCTTTCAATTATGCCTACGCTGACAAGCGCCAGCGTTCCTCTGAACAGGTGGCGATGGGCCGAAAATGGTAGAGCTTGAGCAGATGCGAGAGATGTACCTGCTCCAGGATCGGATTGAGCTACTAGGCGCTATTCCACCTGGACAAGTTATAGATGTAAGCGCTAGAATTCCCAGCCCACTCCTGGCAAACCCTCTCACACTTTACACGCTACACCCAGGTCTTGAATCGAGGGCAAATCTACCTCTCTACTTCCCTTACTGAAGCATTTGGCATCAGTATTATCGAAGCGGCCTCGGCGGGCCTGTTCATCGTGAGCACAAAAGTAGGCGGCGTGCCAGAGATCTTGCCGCAGGATATGATAGAGTTTGCTCGACCAGATGCCGACGGTACGCACAAGTCAGAGTTTCCCTACCCTTGCGGCGCTGACGAAACTTCTCCGCAGACGTGATTACCGCTCTCGGCAACGCCATCAACATCATCCGCTCCGGTAAACACGACCCCATAACGGCGCATGAGCGGTTGAAAGGCATGTATTCCTGGTCAGAGGTCACACAGAGGACGGAGCGCGTGTACGACCACGTCATGGCTGCCGAGGATAAATCGCTATTCGAGCGCATGGCTCGGTGAGTCTCGCGTTCGAAGAGTGTGTCTTTTGAGCGTTCACTAATCAGGACTTTGCGGATAGGTTACTGGATCTGGGGCCGTTCTATGGTCCTATTCTCTGTATCATCACGGCTGTACAGGGTGTCTTCCTAGCCGTTCTCGATTGGCTTCAACCTCGGGATAGGATAGACATGGTTCCAGACATTCCGGCTCGAATCGAAAGAGCATCCAAGCGAGCCCAATAAGAAAGTCCCGCCACCGCCTTGGACAACACATACAATCAAATGGCATGTTTACTCTGCTACAAAGATGATTCCGCTAACTCGGGCTTTCAAGTGTCAAGATGAATCGGGCCAGGTAAACCAATCCGGCAGTAATTTCTTCGGCGCTAGGGCGGATCAAACTGCCCGGAAGGAGGAACCCGTACTGCGCAGGGTCGACGAACGTGAGTCAGTTCACTACGAAGAGCACAAGTGGGAAAAATTTATACTCACTGTTCCTGTATCCCTCAGTTCGGCCGAGTAGGACCATTCGATACCTGCGGTTGCATAACTCCAATCGATCGCATCCCCGGCCATACGGCTGCGAAACCGGCATCATTAAACAAGGACGGATTAAGTTCCGAAAGTTGTACTATTTCCCCACCGCATATAGAACGTACTAGATGAGATCGCAAGCTTGACCGGCTTGATAAACTGTCCCGTGGATTGCCTTGAGTGCCCTGGCCACTCCCAGCCCGGCCTCCATCAGCGTTTCAGCATCTTTAGGGAAATCCGAGCACGAGTATGAATACGGGAACATGACTGTCGTGTGTCGTGGGGAAAGGACCTTTTTGTCAGCACCACACGCATAAAACGCAAGGTGGGGCCCCGAGAGCCACGAAGGGACTCACAGAGCTGTCCATAACTATGCACATCCACAAACGCGCGAACGTTATTGGGCGTGGCTTTCAAGTAATCCGCTACGAGCTGTGTCTCGACTGCCTCGAATGCGCGTGAGCCCGGGTACGAATCTGAGCATGGGTTGCTGAACAGCGGGGAGGCCGGGGACCATTGGTAGCCCCAGTTGGCGTTCATGTCGATTCCTGGCGTGGTCGTCGCGAGCGGACCGGGACGTAAAAGACATATCCAAAGTTAGGTGTCCGTATCAACGGAGCGGTACGGTGGGGGGGGGGCGCAGTGACGGGAGAGGAAGCGCGTACCATGACAATTGTGGAAATCTAGGTTTTGCCTGTTCTTCCTCCACAGCCGGGAATGTTCCTGGCTCTACCTCCCCAGAACCAACCGACCACACCGAAAAAAGAAAAAGAGAAGAAACAACCCCGCTTTCAGTCAAACTGCGCTCCGGCGGGGTTCTACGACATACGACGGAGGGGGAGCGGGAAAAGGACGAGACACGCACGTAGACGTATCCATCCGGGTTGATCGTGGGTACCAGTGTAAACTGAAACCGCTCGAGCAGGTCGATCGCTTGCTTGTTCTCGTCGATGAACGCCGCGACGAGGAGATGGTGCGCAAAGTAGAGGACGGTGGCTGGTGAGACCCACTACGAGGGACGGGACGTGACGTGGAAGGAAAGGAAAAGGGGTTAGGGCGGTAAGATGGTAGTTTGAAAGAAAGAAGAGGAAAGGAAGGTGCGGGGGGGGCGGACTTGCCTCTCGTGCATGTTGCCCGCCTTGGATGTAGAACTCTTTGATCTTCTCGTCTTCCACAAGACCCTTATTCCCGGTCCTACCCTTCCCGCGAACCTGCCTTTGCGTACCGCTACCCTCTTGCCCCGGCCCACGCAAACCCTCCGCCTGCGTGTGCGCCTCCGCCGTCTCATTCCGCTTCTTATGAATCTTCATCCCCCTGATTTCCCGCCCCTCGGCGCTCATACCGAGTGAGAAAACGCTGACGGCGTCGTGCCCGAATGTGGTGGCGAGTTCATCTTGAAAGTCGTATAGGACGGAAAGAGGGTGGTATGCGTCGTGGAAGAGCGTGTGGATGTCTGTGGTGTTGTAGATGTCTGGTGTTGTGCGGTTACTACCCGGTGGTGGAGGTGGTGGGGTCCGAGGAGGTGGTGGCGGGTCGGGCGAGGGAGTTGGTTTTGGATGTGGCTTGCGGTGTTTCTTCCCGCCGCCGTGTGGTAGTTTCCCTTTCTTGCCCTTGTGGCTCCTGCTCCTGCCTTTCATCAGTACATCCATACCCGTCTCGGAATCGTCCAACCTGTTTGCCAAAAAGGCTACTTCTCTCGCATGGGATATGTACAGCTCTGGGAACGAGTTGATGATGACTTGTGCGGAAGCGCTGTAATGCGGCGGGAGGGCGGAAAGCAGCTGGTGCTTGATAAGGGAGGAAGGGAGAAGGATATCGAGATGCGTTGAAGACGCGTGCCATATGTCTAGGGAGAGGAGCTTGACACCGAGACCAAGATTAGTAAGACGCCCTAGTACGCAAAGGCTGGATGTAACACCCACTTGAGCCATGTGGCTGATATACGACCTCATATCTGGCATCCCTGCGGCCTGCAATAACGACGCTTCCGTATCCGTCTGCTCAGCGCCGCGCAAGGGCAGCGCAAGCCGGAGCAGCTCGTATTCCTCATGACTTTCCAGTGCATCGACTTCACTCGGGAAGAGGTAGCGTTCGAGGTCGAGCTTGTTGTGTTCCTCTCTGTCTGATTGCTGTGAGTCGGCGGCGGCGGCGGCGGGAACGTCGAGGACTGCTTGTGGGTTGGGATCATGGCCGGCGGCTGCGGCTGCGTGTGAGATACATAGCAGAGCGGAGACGGCGATGATTGATAGACGAGGTAGAGGTTTCATGGTTGGTTGGTTGGTTGGTTGGTTGGTTGGTTGGTTGGGTGGGTGGGTGGAAGGAAAGGAAGCCTTGTACCCAGAAGGAGGAGGAGGAAGCGGAGGATACTAACTTGAGTCCAAGGTGAATAGCCAATACAAGTATGAATCATCACGATCAGGCCTGGCACGGGCGGACATGATCTCCGCGACCTGGAGCCGTCTTTCCCACTTTTATCCTTTTACAGTTCGTCTTCTTCTTCTATATACCCCTCGACTCTACCCTACCCTACCCTACCCCACCCACCATGCTCTGGCAGCCAGGACATCTGGTGGCGTCAAGGGGATTACGGACGTGGCATCACCGTTTCCCATCCCAAGCAGCAACGAGCAATGCGTTCGCTCGTTCAAGCCAAAAGGCCCATCCGGCGCGGATCAGGCCACGCCCGACTACTCCAACACCGCTATCCATTACTGCTGCCATCCCACCGAATCGCTTCTCGAGACTAGCACTCGCTCTTCCATCATTCACCCTCCCCGCCGTCCCATCACTCACATCCCTCTCCGAGATCCTACTCGCCCATCCGTTCCCGACGTATACAGCGACCATCGTCCTCTTGACCGTGCTCGTCCGTTCAGTTTTCACCCTGCCGGCAACACTATGGTCCCGTCGCCGGATGAAGAAGATGCGGGAGATTGTCAGGCCCGAGATGCAGCGTGTGAATGAACGGCTGGCTGTGCAGGTGATGCAAGAGTGTAGGAAAAAGGGGTTTGGGTATGACGAGTATAAAAAGGAATTAAAGCGACAGGTAAGGCACGGGGGTTTCTTGCTCATTCCATACCTGATGGTAACGTCATGGCCAACCCTTGTCTCTCAGCTCGCCAACCATCAATCAGCACTGTTAAAGCAACACAACTGCCATCCCCTCGCCACTGGCCTTCTCCCTGCCTTTATCCACATCCCCATCTTCCTCCTCCTCTCACTCACAATCCGCCAAGCAGCCGGCCTCGCCACGCCCGCACCCATCGATCCAGCAACCCTCGAATCGAGCATGGACGCACTCACAACCCTCTCGTACCATGCCCATGCCCATGCCCATGCCCATGCGGCATTCGCAAACGAACACGTCCTCTGGCTTTCCTCCCTCATCGATCCCGATCCGACGCTCATCATCCCGTTCGCAGTCGGGCTCATGGCGTTTGCGAATGTCGAAGTCATGCAGAGCTGGCGAGGGGCGAAAACGAATGAAGATCCGGCGGCAAGTGGTGTATCAGTGGCAACTACCGCACAGCCTATCCCTTCAGAATCCAACGCCGCCGGCGGCGGCGCACCAAAACGCACTGCACAACCACCGGCACCCACACCCGCACCCGCACCAAAACTGAAACCCAACTTTGGCCGCATCTCCTCGACCCAGAAACATCCCATCGTCCAAGACGAAACCGCCGCAGGCAACATGTCCCCGGCCGAGCAACGGGCACGCCAACTCGCCAAGCAGGGCGGAACGATGCGGGAACGCGTCGTCGGGAACGTGATGCGGATTTTGGCGGTGGTCATGGTTGGGATCGCTGCAGAGTTGCCAGCGGTACGTCCGCCGCCGCCAGTGCTTTTCACAAACAACCCTACCTCCCCCCTAATGGTCACTGATTACGGGGGTTTTCGTTTCTTTTTTGCCCTCTCCCGGCGTGATCAGGCCGTCGTCATCTACTGGTTCACATCTACCGGTTTCACACTGCTGCAGAACCTTGTTCTGGGCTACCTCGACAAACGCGCCGCGGCACGTGTCGTCACACGGGGTTGATCACCTGGACCCGAGTAATCACACCACCTTTCACTACAACACATAGACAACACATTACTGTAAGTACCGCTCGCCATTTCCCCTGATCACCCCTTACCCAGCTACGGCATGCGTTTGTCCGCGCCCCGGGGAAAACAAGCCAATGATCAAACCCAAAGAAAACCCGGTAAACATGAATGGATCGAAATACCCCTAAGAAAAGCAGACCTTAGAACAGTCGACCTTTTTTTTTTCGAACCAGATGGGGATATCTGAAAAAAGAAATTACATGATCTAGTATGAGGCTTCAGTTCCGGCGGATATCGTGTGTGGTGTGGTGTGGCTGGCGTGACGTGGTTGATGTGGGGAACACGACGTGCGAGCTGATTCGGGCTGTTCTGTTCTTGTCGTAGAGGATAGATTTGCGGGGATGTAGGATCTCCCTTTTTGATCAGCCGAGGATTTACTGTCTCCCCGGTACACTGTAATCATGCTTTAACGGTTATATAATTCATGAAAAACGTACGAATGTGTTGCAGACAATCCTCTGCTCTATTCCTGATGTACAACCTTTCCCTCGTGCAATCTCAATACCCGCCCCTGTCCAGCCTCCCACGGCACTTCCTCCTCCCAATGACTGACCACAACGACCGCCTGCTCGCTCCCTGTCGCCGTTTTGGCATCGTGTGCGATCTCGGCCCATTCCTGGTCGAGCAGTACACGACAACGCGACCACGTTTCCTCGTCCATGCCCTGACTCGCCTCGTCCAGAATCAGCAACAAAGGACGGGACACGATCGCGCGGAGGAAGAGTAGGAGCGCTTGTTGGTTGGGCGGGAAATGGGAGAAGTCGGTATCGTAGATGAGGTCGAGTGTTGATTTCGTTGATGAACGACTCGCAGGCGTCCTCCTCCTACCAAGCAAATCAACAAACGGCTCCAGCAACCTCTGAACACGCGCGCGCTGCGCCTCTGTCATCCGTCGTCGTGAAAAAACGCCCTCATACCCCGTCCCGACAGCTTCACCCGCACTCAACCCCATCGACCGTGGAAACGCCGCAAAGATCTCGGGCGAAGCGTGCCCTATCCGCCGCCTCAGCGTCGGCGTGGCGACCTCTCTCCGTGGTTTGGAGAAGAGGGATAGTGTTTCGGCTGGGAGGGAGAATGATTTCGGATGGTGGCCGAGGATGAGGGAGAGGAGGGTCGTTTTCCCGCATCCGTTGGAGCCTTGGAGGTGCCACCGTTGACCAGGGTGGATGCGCCATGAGACGTTGTCGAGAACCTGGGAAGGAAGGATTCTTGTGCTGAGTGCCGAAAACGGGTCTTCCAGCGGGAATGTGGCTTACCTTGGTCTCCCCGTATGTGATGGATACACCTTGTACATCAACCACCGGTTGCGTAGAGGACTCTGCACTCTGGGTCACAGCTTGGCGACCCATGTCCGGAACAACATGTTGCGTTTCCTCCTCGCCCTTTACCTTGTCTACGTACTCTTCTTTGCCAAGCATCTCCACGTCGCCGCCCATCACCCGAGCGATATGCGTCACATACCCCGGCAGACCGATAGTGCCTGTACCACGGAGGGATAAAACGAGCCTCATTCCGTCCTCCTCTTTGTGACGTGCGTCTTGGCTCGTCGTCTTGAGGTTGACAGCACCGCTATTCACTCGACCCAACATTCTTGCAATCTCCTTTCTACTCTGCACGTCCAGCCCGGCAAACGGATCCTCCAGGATCAACATCCTCGGGGCTGCTAGTAATCCCGCAGCGATACGGGAACGTCTTGTTTGGCCGCTGCTCAACGCGACGAGCGGTAACTCTAGCAAGTGCTCGATCCGTAGGATGGCGGCCACAGCGGCGATAGCGTCTTCCTTTGGTGCCGGGAACAGTGAGTTGCGGAAAAACTGCAAGAGCGTGTCCTTGTCTTCTTCCTGCAATGCACCATACCGGGCGGTAAAGTCTGTGAATTCGCCGGTCGCGGAGGGTTTTGAGAATGTGAGATGCCTTATCGATGGTGGTGACTGGATTGGCTCTGTCGTGCCTTGCGTGTGCGGCTCGAGTCCCCAGTCGTATGCGTAGGGAAAGATACCAGGAGCCGGCGGGTGTGGATGAAACCGGTACTTGGACAGAAGCGTCTACCGTTATCAAGAGTGTCAGATGTCAGTGTCGGAGTTCTTGAGCGGGTTGATTACAGGCTCACCTGTACCAACCGCCTTCTGCCCTCACCTTCACCAACGATGGCCAACCCATACTCACCATCCGATGGGATATTCAACCCGTTACGAAAACGTAACAAGGGAGACGACGTCGGAACCGCCGCACTTCCAAGGGGGAACACGCTGGTTCGAGCGGGGATGCTCACCAAGGCTGATCTCATTTGTATGCTGTCTCTGACGGCAAATAAGTTGACTTTCATTGTACGCTTGATGAAGTAATATGCTCAGCAGCAGTATCACTCTGAAACGCCGTTGAGACACCACTAGGCGGACATTTAGAGGCAACTCCGTAGAAAGTGGAGGTTCAAGTTAAGTTATATTCGAGGCGGTATCCTAAAGAGCAACCAGGCAGGCAGGCAACCCAAAAAGACGCATACACGGTTCATCGTTGCCAACTATCTTGCCACGTCCACCTGGTATCTCCCCGCAGACTCACTAGACATCTCCCAACAATGGTCAACGCAAACGTTTCAAATGGCAAAAATATCTGGATTGCAGCAAGCGATGGTGACATGGAGCGGGTCAAGGTATGACGATATGCGTAGTATCGCCTCCCTTCCCTTGTGCTGATGCTTTGGTAATTTGCAGGAGCTGATAGAGGTGCACGGTACGTGTTGAAGCGAACTTTAACAGGCTCGAACGTTCTCGCTGAATCTTTGACGGTCAGGCATGTCGCCGAATGTGGAAGACGAGAATACCTACACGCCAATGTACGTATCTCCTGTCTTGCGCGCCGTCCTCTAGCACTGACCCGCTTGAGAAACACAGGCACGCAGCCGCATCATACGCCCACCTTGATCTGCTAGAGTACCTGATATCCAAGGGAGGCGACATCAACCACCCAGACTCGGATGGCGAGACACCGCTGTTTACCGTAGAGTCGGTCGAGGTCGCAAAGTGGATGATAGAGCGCGGCGCAAAGATTGATGTCAAGAATCACGAGGGAGAGACGGTACGCGTTCAAGACCTCATCCATACGGTCATCAGGGCGGAATGTGGGTGGTCGAACTGATTTTATCGTTTGTGGGGAAACAGGCTGCCGAGACGTTATTCGAGGATAACCCAGAAGTAGCAATGTACATCCAATCACTCGTCCAACAAACAACCACTTCTTCCTCGACGACAGTACCAGCAATCACGGGCGGCGACGCATCGAACCCAACAACCACCACCAACCCGTCCGCCTACCAAACAGAAGCACTCACATCAAGCATGACCGACGACCTGATCTCCCGCACGGGCGAGATCATGCGTGATGCCGAAGCACGCGGGTACAACCCGGATGAAAGGCTGCGCGAGGTTGTTTCCCAGGCGCTGATGGATGGGTGGCGTAGGAATCGGGAGGAGGCCGGGTTGGAGGGTGGGGTTGGTGTGCCGCCGCTGCAGGACGGAGATGTGCAGCAGCAGGGAGAGGAAGAGCAGGATAGTAAACGTTCGAGAATGGAGTAAAGCGGCTGCTCATCGGTCGCTCTCACGCTCGCTTGTGTATATGTACATGCTGTACTATATGCGATAGATCTCATCGTACATGTTGGATGACATGCGAATATACAACAGTTATTTGGGGGCTCTTTTGCCTTTTATGGTTGGCGATGTGATCAAGGGGCGGATGCGCTTCATAGTGGCGGGCCGGAGATGTCACATGTTGATCTATGTATGTGTGCCGCAATCAGAGCTCGGTCACTCCCTCTTCCAATAGCAAACTCGAGTAGGCATACGATGTCCATGTCACGTGAGCGGTGGTGGTTGATCTGATTCAAGTCGATTCCTTTTCTGTGTGACCTTTTTCTTTCCTTTTAGAACAAGTTCTTCACGTCGTCTTGTCCGAACGGTGTCATACACGTAATGCATTTCCGGCTTCGGTTTGCAAGTCGGTCTTTGATACAGCCATGGCAGAAAGCTACGACAACGTCGAGATATCAAACTTTGGTCACGCACAAACCGGCATACTATGGGGTAAACTCACTATGCAGACATGTTCGAAGAATCTTGTCTTTTAGAGCAATATGACAGGCCGGACAACGGAGGATTGACTACAAGGCAAACCGGTCACGATAGTCAGCAAAAATGTAGATACCTTGTCCGCAAGACAGCATCACTCACGAATAACTGATCTCGCTCTCTCTTCAGCTGAGGATCCGCCGACGAGGTGACCACCTTGCTCTCCGCCGTCTTGGCTATCGATTTCACTTCCTTGAGCTTTGATCTAAGCTCCAGAATCTGCTCTCCGAGGTCGTGGCACTGAGCAGACGCCTTGCTTTCCGCTTCCATATACTTGGCAGCGTCGGCTTTGTACTATAAGAGGGCAATCTTAGCTCGCCACGTTTGGCGAAAAACCAAATAAAACTGACTCACAGCATTCATGCGGGCTTCTTCCGCTTGGACTTCTGCCTTGGTTCGTGCAACCTCGGTATGCAAGCTCTGCAGCTCGCTTTCGAACTTGTATATCGTCGATTTATGGAGCGTCAATTCCTTCTCTTGTTTAGACTGCGGGATACAGAATGTTAGACAAATGGGATACCGAATGTATACAATCGGCTCACTAATTGTGCATGTAGGCTGTCCTCTACCGCTTTTGCCTTTTCTAATGCTGATCGTTGGAGGTCTAGACTCTTCTTCAACGCTGCTTCCTGCTCTTTCAACCCTAGATTCTCTCGGGACACGGCGAAAAACTTGTGTTCCGCTTTGGCTTTCTGTATTCACGCGCGTATTCTCGAAATTAGCGGATGTTCGCGGGTACAAGCTGACAACCAACTCACCACCGTAGTCAGGTCCACAACTTGGGTTTCTAGCGCTTTAAGGTTGTAAATCTTGCTTTCGGCCATACGCTGCATGCCTTCATAGGCTTGTGTCAATTGGTCAATCTCCTGATAAAGTGAATTCACGGCCTGAAGAGGGTCCAGCGTCAACACGTGCGAATCCAGGTAGCAGCCAACAAAGTGTAACATACTGTATTCGCTTGATCGACCTGTAATCGCAAGCTTCGGACCTCTTTCGCCTTCTCCTCATTTTCCCGCAAGAGGTCCGCTTCCGGGCTCGTCGAGCACAGGGCTTCCCGTTGCTCAAACCGCCGTTTCCAGGTTACAGCTTCTTCCTGCGCAGCGAGTAAGGACAGGCGTATCTGTTCAAGCTCGGGTATCGATACTGTCAACTGCGATATTTGTGCCTGTAGCAAAGTCTCCCTATCCTTTGCTTGTCTGATGCAGATACCTCGTATTAGCAGATTTCTTCGGTACCGGTAATTGTTCACCAACTCACTTCAGCTGTTCTTCCAATGTCCGCACATAATCCAGATCTGACCCCTCTCTTTGCAGCAAGAACCCTAGGTAATCTTGCTCGCCGCCCAGAGCCGCCAATCGTGCATGCAGTCGCTTAGCTTCGGCAACGAGAACTTTCACACGGTTCTAACGCGCAATAGGAGAAAAGATGAGCGACCACCGTGTATCCCGATGCACAAATAGTAGACTTACCTCCTGAAGCTTGGAAAACTCTTCTATATCTTTCACCGACTGATTTGAGACTGATTGTTGAGCTTTCCGCGTGTCATTCTCCTCTTTGAGAACGTCTCGTTGACCCCGAAGACGCGCAATATCCGCATCTTTCGTACGAAGGTGATGTCGTATGCTGTCTACCTCCATGCGATGCTCATGCTAGAGCGAATTGGCCCAAAACCTATTTAGCCTACCGCCTTCTCGCTCACAACTGAGATGACATACCAACGCGCTTTCCCGGAACCTTTCCATGTCATCTCTCAGAGCATTTGCTGCCTCGATAGCTTCCTCTCCACGGAGACTGCGCGTTTTGTAACCAACCATGCTTTCTGCAAACTTTTCCACCAGCGCTTTGTACAGTGGCGTTTGCGCAATAATCTCATCCGTAGGTGCTATCACCCAAGCACTGATCTCGTCCTTGTCCTTCTTCAGTTGCAGACATTCCGCACGAAGAGCGGCAAGTTCACTGGATTGATATTCGAGCAGGTGGTGAATATCGTTAGAGACATCGAGAGTCGAAGTCATTCCATTCATGCTCGGACCTGGAGTAGAGCTTGGGCCGGCGCCATTGGATGTCGTCGACTCGGGATCCTGCTTCACGGATGGTGTGTCATCGCCTGCTTCCACCTGACCATTTCCGTTCTCTGACGCAACATTCTGAGGGAATGGAGACGGTTTTCGCGATTCCTCCTTCTTGACGGCGTTGATATCCCCTCCAGCGCGAGACAGCTCGATCTTGACTTCATCGCAGTATCGTTCAGACTTTTCCCTCGCTTCCACTGCTTCCTCGTATTTTTTCGAAATGTCCGCATATTCCGTCTTTAGAGCAGAATGTGCCGTCCGCAGAGATGCTAGCTCGGCCTGCAGCTTTGCTGTAGCGCTAGGCATGGCGGGTGGTGTGACTTTGCCGAGTACTGACTTGAAGGATTGAAAACGCTCGGAGAGTGCCGTCTGCAAGTGTGGTGTGTGAATAGCTAAGATAGGTCGGCGAGTCAGTGGATCTACGTTGCCGATTTGACGCACATCGATGACCTACCGGCTTCATTAATCCCTTCTATCATTTGCACATCTTCTGTATCTGGCTCTTCTGGCTGAGTTCTCAAGGACCTCTCCACCTCCTGCCACATGCCAACCAAGGCTCTCGCGTTTCCCTCGGCTATTTGTAGCTTTTCAGACTGTGCCTCATAGAGCGAGGTCGCACGATGGGCTTGGCGGCGATATGCAAGGAGTTGTAGGTAGATTTGCGTTTTGCGAAAATCCTAAGGTTGAGGTAAAGGCGATTCTCGATCAGTACGCTGTCCAGAACGGAAAAGGCAATCCCTGGGAAGATCACATGGTACTGCAGAACATGGGTCGTCTTAAACCCGAAACTTACCTCTAGATAACTGGGGTCGCCCACATACCGCGGCTCCTCGTCTTCGAGGAGAGCTGGACGACGAGTAGCGGTCGGAGTATGCGCACCGGATCCCGACCCTGGTGAGAGTGTCCCTAGTGACTTTTCATTGCCTAGGCGATCACGTTTCCGGCCTCTCGGAGAGGGTGGGCCTGAATCCATGTTGTCCGATTTCGACGTGTCTCGATCAGGCTGTGCGCTGGAGAGTGCGTGTTGTTGATCAATGGTAATGTCGAAACGAGTGCTTGTCGTAGAAAGGAGTGCATGTGATGGGTAGTCGATGGGAAAGACGCTCGGCAGTGCAAATGTGTCAGATTCGTTGGTTAGATGCTGCTTGACGATACCTATGATGATATCGTCTGAACAGAGAATTGCGGTTAGCTCTGGTGTATGGTCTGTTTCTTTTGCAATGAAGCGGACCCATACAGGGAACCCTGATACTAAGTAACACGAACGACAAGGCGTTCGCATTGAGATGCAAGACCGCAAATTTCGAAATTTGGCAGTTACTGATGCTCCTTCCTCATGAAAAGTCCGTACGGCGTGAGGTTGTGTGGAAGGCAGGGAAAAGAGAACTCACGAGCGTCATTTGTTTTGTGGATGTGGGGTAAGAATGTGAGAGAAACATTTAACGACCGAATACTGGACCAACAGATGATACAGTATGGCTTCTTCTCAGGAATCTCTAGTCAGCTCTCTAGTCGATAGTAGAGCGCGACACATTCTGCGTGACCGACGGAGCCGCTTCCTTTATTGGTGGCGATTAAGGTCATTACATAATGTAGCCTGAACACTAAGCGCTAGGGGTCATTCCGCCTGTTTGCTTCGGTTTAGGGGTCAACAGCCAAAGGCGAACGATTGTAAACAGTAGATTGTCTATCAACACTAGCAGCTGCAGCTTCAGCAAATCGCTCTCGCTCTCTATTTCCTCGGATTTCAATCGGTAACACACTGCCAGCAGGGAACATCAGATTTTCAGCAATTCCGTAGCAGAACGGTCACTGCTTCGCCGACACGCCGCCTCCGACAACACCTCAGTCCACCCCCGCCATGAATGACCGTTCACCATCTCCGGATTTTCCGCAGCCTGTCGTCTACGGTCGACTCCACCACTTTAGAGGAAAATCATCCGCAGCCAAGGAAGGCAGGTCCAAGCAAGTTTTCAACATCGATGCGTTACAGGTAGTCTTTGGCAGAGAGGAAAGCTGCGATATCAGGATCTATGCCGATAATGTATCGAGGAAACATTGCAAGATCGTCATTGATCTTTTAACAGGCAAGGTAAGCCCCAAGTTGGTTAGCTCACATCTTGAAAGACACGTTCATCTCATGTACGACAATTAGGCTACACTTCATGTCCTGTCGAGCCATGGACTCAAGCTGAACCGAGTATCACTACCTGGAGGCTCTGTCTATACCTTGCAGGACGACGACGTCATCAATGTCATGGAACGAAAGTTCCGTTTCGAGTACGCTTCCGGAGCGTATGAAGAGGACGAAAGCTCTCTCGCGTCATTGAGTTCAATGTCGCCGTCGAAACACACATCCTCTTTCCGACCTTCTGTGGTGCAACCCATCATCCCGCCTTCGCCGATGGCGTATCATGCCGCTTCTCCCCAAGCTCGGCGCTCATCCCTGAAACCGCCATCAACACCCCTCCGCTCGGCACCTTCGACCAGAATGCATCTTTTCCCCAAAGATTACGCGTCACAGGAAGTGCGTGCAGCTTTGGAGGATATCGGAGTCGAGATGGAGCCGGTCAAGGAGCCGGAAGTTACAGCTTCTGCGAAAAAATCAAGAAAGGAGGATTTCGTATATTTGGAAGATCGAGAGGAGCTGGATGCAGAAGAGGCTACATACGCGCAGAACACTGGTGCAGGAGTCAGTGATATTCATGGATCTAGCGCTGAAACTGACGACAGGGACTGATTCCATTTACTACCCTCTTTGCGTGCAGGGAGCGACTGAACATGAGTCAGCACCTGTCCAGGGACCGCCAGCTGCGTCGCGAAAGACCACACTACCTACTATCCACCTGACGTCTGCCGGGTTTTCCACTCCGCAACCTGCAAAGAAGATCACCAGGGTACCTCGAACGAGTCTGGCGCCACGAACAAGAAAGGTAAGTCCCAGCTGGAGCAGGATGAAGTGGCAAAGATGTTACACGCTGATGTACCGTTATAGTGTGAGAAGGCTGTACCCCAAACTGCATTCCAAAATGGTGAAGCCAAGCTGGCATCGGGGTTCCCGCAGACACCCACCTCCGTCCCACTTCCGCCATCAAACGATACTCCTTACGTGTCCTCGCCATCCACTCCTGCTGGACCATCGACGCCTTCTATCTACCCATCACTGGATCAGCTGTCTGCTTTCGCGGCTCCACAGACGCCTACACCTCAAATGAATTCGTATTTGGCGTACCAGACTCCTAGGAATGTTCCGCTGCCCAGCGGTGGAGAAACTCCTTACGGGTCATCGGAACCGACTTATGAGATCGATCCTGCCTTGTTGGAAACCGGGCGTGCGGATCAACAAGAGCCGATGCAAGATGTCGAGATGGAAGACGTTTCCACCTACCAATCGACCGGAGAGCTAGAAGCACAGGAACTAAGCCGATCCCCAGGACCAGACGTTTTGGCATTATCTGCGGGAATGATGACTCCGCGAAACGTACCAATGCCTTCCGGGGTGTCGACGCCTTATTCAGGCGTTCCCCCCACGCCTATCTCTGCTTTCAGGAAACAGCACGTGGAACCCGCTTCACCGGAAGGTCAAGACAACGATTCCTCGGCCCCTGAAATGCCCGAAACACCTCGTGCGATTCGACCTCTCGACGGACCCGTGTCGTTGCGACGAAGACTCTTGCTTCGAAGTGCACACAAGGTGATGCAGGAACAGATCAGTCGTCGTGACATGCGACGAACTATGGGTGTCGGAAGCGGATTGATCGGTACGCCAATGAGGCCGCGGAAGCCTGTCGAACGACCCGTCATGGAACCGATGTCTCCGCTCATGAGCCCCATCTCGGAGACACCATCCGCCAAGAACTATGAAGCGCCACAAACTCCGTTATCCACATCTCCGGCTGCCAACAACCAACTGGTTACACCATCAAGGGTAGCCTTACCATCTCCTGGTCAGACAGAGTACGAAAATTCTTTCAATGACATAGCTGCAGACGATGAAGATGTCGAGGAATACAGCGAGCCACTCCAGAATGAAGACGACGACAATGGCGGTCATACCTCGCTCGCGATGTATCAGACCGACTTCGAAGAACCGGAGGGTGACGACGATGATGCAGAGGGCGACTCTGACCGCGACGAAGAGGAAAGCGCCAGGATCGAAAGCTCAACTTCCCCTGTGACGCCATTCGAAGACTTTGAGGAGACTTCTCCGCAAGAGTCTACGTACTATCTCACAGCGGACGCGACGGATGCCGTTCAGGTAAGTCGGAAACAAGACAGAGTAGTACTCTACGAAACTGGACTCGCTGACTGGCACTGTGGCAATAGTTTCCCAGCGCTTCCACGAGTCAGAGTTTGTTCCAGACCAGAATGGCAGAAGTCGTCTCTGACGATGATGATCTTGTGGACCGAAGCTTGGATGTCAGTCCTGAGACGGACAGAGGTAGCGACGAAGAATTGGGGGAGGAACATGAAGCCGAAACAGATCAAATGCAGGCCCAAAATGAGGATCTCATGGACCATGATACATCACAAGAGGGCGAAGATATGGAAGAAGGTGGCAAGGAGAATGAGCCGCTTGTGTCGGACGAGGAAGATGAGGGTGCGCTGCAAGCTAATAATGATGCTGTTGCTGCGACCTTCTCGTCACCTTCTCGAGCTGTGAGTAGTTTGGCTTTTGCTTGAGGCAACAACCCGCTCAATCAATGTGGCAATGTTTAGGTTCGACGACCTGTGGCAGAGGAATACTACACGCCTCAGCCAATCAACAGGAAGACAGATCGCCGGGGAATCTTTGGCAGAAAGTCCTTGTCCAGTATCGGTGGTCCAGCTGTTCGCGGTACACCTAGAAGCGAGCTTGCGCCACTAAAGCACGCGTTCGGCCGGTTGTCTCTAGGCGAAAGAGAGATTGTCAAACAGGAGAGTGAATTCGAGATGAAACAAGAGGATCCGCAAGAGGGAGCAGAGGTCAGTGTTCTTCGCCGCACTAGAACAAGAATTGACGCTCACGTGCTTGCTTCTTGTAGACATCGTATAGCCCTCGTCAACGATCTTACAGCCCAATGAAAGAAATTCCTCGGCCCCCTCAGGAAGGATTCGAGGCCGCTCTCGCGGCACATGGATCCTCTCCTACTGCTTCGTCTCGCCATCCGGCGATGGACGTTCCCATCATGATCAGTTCCGATTCCGAAACAGAGACGACGCCACTGCAAGGTCTGAAGAACAAACTCAAGAATCTGCGTAGGAAGAGCACTCACGCTAAGGCAGACGTCAAGGAGGAGAAGCCTTTCAATCGACGGGCAACTCTGGGATTCCCTGGGCCTGACACCCCCACAGCGGAAAACACTCGATTCGAGCAACGACCGGTTCAATCAGCTGCCCCTATCAACCGCTTCATGCCTAAACTGGAACGTGGCACTCAGAAGCGCTTCACGAGGCAGGAGTCTGCTGGAAATACCGCTACTGTATCTGCTGATGAAGGACACTTTAATGAAAAACTTCCTGTGCAACCCGACGGGTCTTTCTCCAGTGACAGTGATGACGACATGCAGGGCGATCAAGGTAATGCCGATGCTGAGGAGTTGGCGGAGGACCATTACAAGACTGGAACACAGGAAGATGGAAGACATCACGAACCAGATGTGGAGGACGAGGACGAGGAGGATGGGGATGATCAGCCGTCTGTCGAGGAGGTTACCGAATCGCCGGCGCGTACGCCAGTGCATAAGCTCCGTCCACATAGCGAGGGAACCACGATGTCAGCAACTCCAGTGCTCCGGGGAATCAGGGAAATGCTGAAGACTCCCAAGGCCGCACCGAGTACGCCTCAGTTCTCCGGCATGCGACAGATGTTTGCAGTGCAACCCGAAGTCTCGACTCCCGAAATGTCTGGAATCGTGGACTTGTTCCCAGAACTCGGATCTACTCGCCGCGAAGGAGAGCAGTCGACAAGTGACCCCAAGGGCCGTAAGACGGTAGCATCCAAATTACCAGCGAGAAGCCGACTTGCAGCAGCTACTCAAGAAGACTTCTCCCAAGCCCAGAAGGGAGTACGAGGGACTACTGCTGTTTCAAGATCAAGTACAAAGGCAGCACCGGAAGAAAGCGGACCTAGCCGAGCATCGACTTCGACAACGAGTACAGGTATACGAAGGACCCGCGCGCAGCCAATCGCTGAGACCGTCTCCACAGATATCAAGCCTAGAGTAACACGCACGCGCGTGACTCAGACATTGACGGCTAGTACGTCTACTGACGATCAATCTCATACGAGCAAAGCTTCTATAGCCCGTGCAACCCGAGCACGGACCGCGACTGCAGACCCTGAGGAATCATCGGTGTCTGTCGGGCCTTCGAAAGGTGCTTCGAGATCTGCGGTGGCTAGAACCACTCGAGCAAAGGCAACGGTCTCGAAGCCATTCACCGAATCTGTCGCTGAAGAAGATGGCGAAGCTGATCCACTAGAGGATATTACGGTTCCTGAACCTGATCCAGAGGATATCAAGCCGGTTCGTAAGGCTACCCGAACCCCAGCTGCGACCCGTACCACTACTGCTCGACCTTTGGCCACGCGTTCTGCTGTCCCACAGCCCAGTGAAAGAGCTGAAAGCCTCGAGCCCGCAAAGCCAAAGACACGGACACGAACGGCTACAGTAGGGGTTTCCCGAACGACCGCGTTGAAAAGCAGCACCGATGCCGAAGCTGTGTTTGAACCCACCGCCCAATCCGCTCCAAAGAAGGCGACGAGGACAGCGGCAGGATCTCGCTTGACTGCTCCGACCGCCTCCAGCAAAGCTCGTTCCGCTGCGCCGCCTGTGGCAGCACCAGCAGTCGTGCGTAATACGCGAGCTGCATCAAGCAGTGTGCCGCCGAATGAGGGAGTAGAGGCTTCAGCGATACCCAAGAGAGTGACTCGTGCAAGGAAGTAGGACACTCTTCAAAGTTGATTGTCGCAAAGATGTTGTTGCTACGGGATTTACTCTATTGCCATCATTGTAACATTACTACTATGATATCATGCTCGGCGTTCATGCTGATCTATAATGCCACTTGTATCATGTAATATTCAGACTGCGAGTTTTGGCCGTCTCCCAGCAATTTCTTCGTGGCTGTTTTTAACCCGTTACAAAGGAACAGTATCCGCAAACAAGGCGGACAACATCGCCTCAGGATACCTCGCTCCTTGAGCGCCTGCACCAGCACCAGCACGTTCAAGCACCGCACGAACCTCCTTTTCTTCTTCATCCGTCAACACGACATCCAACGCACGTACATTCTCCTCGAGGTACTTTACTTTTTTAGTACCTGGAATGGGAATTACCAAAGGATCCTGCGCGAGGAGCCATGCGAGCGCGAGTTGGCCGGGCGTGCACGACTTGCGTTCTGCGATTTCGCGTAATGCTTGTGCTGCACGGAGGTTCTTGGGGAAGTTCTGTGGAGATAAGGTGGAAAGGGAATGGAGATTGGGCAATGGTCAATCCGTGACAGGGGCCAGGCAGAGGATGGGCGGACATCACGTACCTCTTCAGAGAACCGAGGGTTGATTCGACGAAAGTCGCCTTCTTCAAAGTCACTCGGCTTTGTGTATTGTCCTGTCAACATGCCCCGTCCTACTCGTCCAAAATGATCACGCCGACTTCAGCGCGCCACTACCACTCAGTGTGAATACAAAGGAGGGACTTACCGAGCGGGCTGTACGCAACCAATGCGACTCCCAGCTCGCGACATGCATCCAACACCCCAAATTGCTCTACTTCGAGGGAAAAGGGCGAGTACTCCATCTGTACGGCATCGACGTGTGCGACGGCGCAGGCACGACGGATAGTAGCGGCGGATACTTCGGAAAGGCCAATGTACTTGATTTTTCCTTGCCTGTTCAAGGAGGGGGGGGGGGGGGAGAAAGAAAAGGTGAGGGAAGAAAGATGGAGAACAAGGGGTTAGGACATACTCCTTTAGCTCGACCATGGCTTGCATCGTCTTCTCGATGGGAGTCTTCTTGTCTACCCGATGGCTGAAAGAGCGCAAGGTAAATAATCTCGCTCTGCGCTTGCCTCCCGGACGAAAGGCGTGCGACTAACCAGTAATACAAATCGATATAATCGACACCCAAGCGCTTCAACGATTTTTCGCACGCCTCTTTACAGTATTCAGGGGACGAGTCAATCACCCGTTGTGCGCCACCACTGCCGAGGACTTTGTTGGCGAACTTGGTGGTGAGGAAGATTTCGCTTCGTTTGCCTGTGCGTTGAAACCATTTCCCGAGGAGCTCTTCCGAGTCGCCGTAGATGTCTGCGCCTAGAAGAGTGGAGTCATAAAAGATTTCAGCGTATGAAGCCTATCAAGGGGATAGGTTCAACTCGCTGTCCCAGTGAAGTTCGCCGAGTTCGTATGCCCTGTCAAGGACCTTGAACCTTTCCTCATCGGTATCCACCTTGCCATAGAAAGCCGAGAGGCCCCTACATTCCAGACGTACGTTAGCAGAGTACCTCAAATGTCCACCGGTAATGACTCGAAGCTCACATGGTTCCGAACCCAATAGCGGACACTTCAGGCCCTTGACTTCCAAGCCGGCGAGTGGGGAGGGGAGTAGTAGGCATTTCCGTGAATCTGCGTGTTGCGATAGTGATTTCGCGATTTCGAATGGATGTCGGGATAAGGCTTGCTTGCAATGGGCATGAAAGGGTATATAATGCACCTTTACTCTTATACCGATGGCCCACATGTCACCTAGCACCTATGACCTATCTACACCTATACCTCCTGGCTTGCCGGCCGCGGATAGTCGCGGTCCGGTGGACGCTCGGGTCTCAAATCTCCAAGCTGACCTCCACATGATCGCGGTTGACCCAAAACATCAAGCTAGCTATCAAGCTGTCAAACAGCTGAACATGATGAGAATCAGCATGTAACCAGGATCTATGTACCTTGCATGGTCTTGTTTGCCTGTTCTTGGTAGGGGAGAAGGCGGAAGGTTCAAGGTGGCAGTCGAGGGGCTTCAATTCAGTGTCTCAGAAACTGAACGTGTACAGCGCAGGATGACGTGTCAAAGTGTCAAAATTCAAAACCCCTCAACATTATTAAGCCGTCCATCTCCGCAAGCCCGTTCAGCATGCAATGACATCACCGCGCGGAAGCAAACGAGAAAGGCTGACAGTTGAAACCGGACAAGCTTTATATACCGCCGTCGCGTGTCGTATTTGTTTGTTTCCCTTGTTTGGCTCGCTTCATAACAGCAAACCGAACCGAACCAAACCACGTTCAATCAACCAATACACAATGTCACCTTTACCGGAAATTCTCTTCGCCATTCCGCGAAACCCCATGTACGTCCTCTATGTTGACTCCCTACACATTTTGTCCCTGTCAGCTGACTTGCGCTGTCTCCTCATGTAGTCTCGCTGTCGGCTTGCCCGTCGGTTTGGGAATGGCCAGCGGTTTCTTCTCATCACCAAGGTCAGGAAAGAGGACTGAAAAGTGGTACGAGGTGCGCTACAGGTCAAAAGGCCGAATGATAAGTCCCCCACAGTGGACTGCTGACGACCTCGCTTTCTTTTCCCCGCGTATTGTAGAGCATGGTCTCCCCTCCCGGTGTTCCCCCTCGAGCTGCATTCCCGACCGTTTGGACCGCCTTGTACGGTATGATGGGTTACGCTTCGCACTTGGCTGTCAAGAGCTTTGACGCCGCTGCCACCCCTGACGGAACGTGAGTCACGCGTCTCGGGAAAATCCTTCCTTCCTTGCGACCTACATACTTGCTAAACGGTGCACATTTTCGCTTTCCTCCTCATAGCGCAAAGGCAGACAACGCCCTCCAACTCTACTACGCCCAACTCGCACTCAACTTGCTCTGGTCACCCATCTTCTTTGGCTCGCAATCACCCAAGATCGCGCTCGTCAACATTGTAGCCTTGACCGCCACCGCTGCTAAATGGGCCCTCGACATGAGCGATATCTACACGACCCCGATCTCGGCCAACTGGTTGACCGTGCCATACCTCGCTTGGTTGGGTTACGCGACGTACTTGAACGCTGGGTATGCGCTTTTGAACTGGGAAAGGCCCGGAGACAAGCGAATCTAATTGAAGGGAGAAATGGATGCACATTGTCAACGAGTGGGTGTAGTGAATAAATAATCATAACTAGGTTCATTTGTAGAGTGTAACAAACCAAACAATGACACAATTGCCATCGGTTTCGTAAACCACTTGAGCGCCGGGTAACTATAAATCAACAATTTAATCATACAAGCTGCCTACAAACCATTGACGCCCTTACAACTCTTCTGGAGCATGAAGACTGGGAACTGCAAAATACTTGACACCGATGACGATAACTGTAGCAGTGACACCGAACACGATCAAGATCATGAGAGCAATAGCACCGACCAACATGATCGGGAACCCCTCCATCGGCTGTTGGGCTTCCAGGATCTCCTTTTCGACTTTCCCGAGCGCAACTTCATTTCCTTCAGCGTCAAACTTGGGCTTGATCAATCCCTTGGCTCGGAGCGTGTCGAGGATTTCTTCTTGTCGGCGCTTCTGCGCCATGACCTTTTCCTTTTCGACAATCGAGGCATAGAGTTTTGCTCGAGCGTCGCCTCCGTCGGCGTCAATGGCCGAGGACACCTTTCCAGAGTTGGATGCGCTGATCACAACGAATGATGGATAGTGGTGTTCTGCCCATTGTTCGATCTGACGTATCGCATGATGAGTACGTCGATATGAGTCATAGCGAGGTGTCTGAAGCTTACCTTTCCGCACGCAATACTCAATTTCACAAAGTTGGGGTCGTGCACAGATGCTTTGGCGTGAATCTTGTTGGCGAAACTGACAAAGCAGTAGGCTACATCTCGCGGGTTGACGGCGAGGTTCATAAGCTGTGGAGGAAAGAGCCACGACCGTCAGAGACCAAAATCATATGACAAGTGGCGCAACGCAAGCTCACCTTGAGCGCCTCCCCTTTCCTGATTTTGACGTTCTTCTTCAATACATCGGGGTTCATGAAACATCTTTCCAGCGTTGCAAGAGCCATGACAGCCGGAAGGGCAACAAAATTGAAAACGCTTTGGCATTTAAGCAGCGACAGGTAGTCCAATGCGGGAGTTGCGTGTCGTAACGCGTCCAGCGTCATCTCGCTTAAAGCCCAAAGTGCTTCCTTCTCCCTTGATTCGTCTCGAAGATCACCCATTTTATCGAATCCGTATTTTCCCCAGATTGCTTTTGGCCAGAACCCACGTCCCTCATCGACGTCTTCACGGAAATCTCGGAGGATGTTGGTCTTTTGAAGCAAGAGACCCATGTGGTTGGAAAGGGTGAGTTGATCCTTGATGAACAAACGTTCTTTACCCGAGGCGGAGAAGAGACCGCTCAAACCTTCTCCGACAAGACCAGCAACGTAGTGGCAGTAGAGATCGTAGTCCTGGATTGAGTTGACTTCCGCTACAGGCTGTTCCGGTGTAGAAAGTGCGGCGAATTGAGCCATACCTCGGCCCATTTTTTGGCATACGGATCGAATCACGTCTCGGTATCTGAAATCAATAAAGTTAAATGTCCTGAGCACCAAGAAAATCGACCAAGCACGACGACAAATGTACTTACGACTGATCTAATCTCTGGAATTCTTCAATAACGACCTGAAATCGAACAAGCAGCCCTCGATCCTTTTCACTCGGCCCATTTCCGTCAAAGTTCCACCCGGGCTCATCGAGCTTCTTGTAAAAGTCATTCAGCAACGGTAGCTTGACAGAGTTAGGGATGGTCATGTCATCTTCGATGGTGTCCAGTCCACGCAGGACGAGGTAGAAAAGACAGACCTGACACGCAAAACGGAGTCGACAGAGTCCAAAGTGATTAGCGATAGTCCGCGGCGAGAAAAATCAGGCACGACACTTACCACCCTCGCCAGATCGCCGTCCAGTTCCTTGATGACCATACTAAAGCTTCGACTCGTCTTGTCCAACCAACTCCAACACTCCTGCATAACTTCTCGGTCCCATCCGGATGTGACATGTTCCTTCGGATCAGTGATATCACGTCGAGGATCGTGCCATACAGAGTAGGAGGCGATCGCTCGGAACTCGGACTAGAATATCAAGAGATGGTTGATGCTTAGCGCGACAAAATAAAAGGTAGTGGTCCAGACTTACAGGATGCGTGATCGCTGGATGAAGCAGAACGGAGAAAAATAGGGTAAGCATTATGACAGGATACAGGGAAGGGGTAATCCTGATCAGATGGCTTTCAACCGCGCGTTCAACCCTGTATGCGTTTGAAACAATCGTGTATTTCGCCGTTCGCGCCCCCGACAGACGGAAACCGCGTATAACTTGTTTCTTGCAGGCATCACAGGACTCGAAGACAATACACATCATCTACCACCAACACCACCACCAACACCACGACGGCAGTGACCGCATGGCAACATCGGTGCGTAAGAGGAATGCAAGAACGAAAGACTCACCAAGCATTGCGTAGTCTAAGATTCCCATCGTGGCGGGTTTGTCGTATCGTCAAGTGACGATGGCGAAGTTGATGAGCTTGAAGAGGAAAGGGCTGTGCCTTTTGAATTCCTTTTTATAAAAAGACTGAGAAAAGATAGGGTAATATATTTCGATTTCAGAATACAAGTACATCTCTCTCGTATCACCTTTACTTGAAACACAAACAGTAACAGGCTACACGGCAGCCAGCTCAGCCAGGAGCCAACGGGCCGATCACCACTAAGCCTTTTCAGCTTCCGCGTTTGATCAGAGTTGGTCCGTACTGTCAAGTTGACCAAAAGATGAATTTCTGAAATCTGAAACTTCCTTTGAGACTTGAGCTTCTAATCGCTCGGGTCCTCCTCGATGTGCCAGCGCTGTGCCAGCTGAGTATTCTTCGTCTATGATCGTAAACTGTAAATACAGTCACAACGCTTCTATGCCTTGCTTCGTCGCGATATGGACGTTTCAGTGGTCCCCTCATCTAGTCTTTATCAATGTCTTGGCTTGGAAACAAAGTCAGGTTGTCAAATGACTCAATAGCCGCTCGCTTGGACCAATCGAGACGTCTTCGGTCGACGGTCGACAGAGCTCAGCAGACGCTTTCTCCGCCTCACAGCTGCTCAGCAACCATGTACTATCATGGCTACTCTTATCTCCTATGGTTGAATGCTGAAGTGAGATGGTCTGCATGTCTCGTTATCAGCCTTGCAATAAACAAGTTCCCGCAGGCAGTCGCAGACGGAGTACTTGAGCTCTGAGAGCTGCTTTGAACCGTCGAATACTTTAGAAAGCCGACTCCCGTTACCTCAAGTCCACCATGGTTCATTCGCAGCTTCACTCGAAAGCCGCCGACGATGATGTGGACAAGAAGTCGGTTCATACCACTTCGCTCGAGAGCAACAAAAATCTTCGGAGACCGTCTATACCTCAGCAGGTACCGCAGCTGGCATACCAAAACGAAGACACGCATGGAACACAGGAGGGATGGTCCGGGGAGACGTTCCAGATCGAAGAACCTAGGATAAAGGCGAAACATAAGGTGTATACTGATTACCCAGAAGGTGGATTCGGGTGGGTAGTCGTTTTCTGTGAGTCGACTGTAACGACCTTCTTCCTTCTGTACCCCTCCTTACCCGGAGTTATTTTCCTCGTTGGACAAAGGTACTTTTATGTTATGTTTCTTGTACTTGGGCGTATTCTACGCATGGGGCGTAATTCAAGATGCGCTTTACAAACAAGGTCTGGCAAAGTCAAGAACACTCAGCGTAATTGGTGGAGTGACTGCATTCTGGATCGGACCAGGATGTCTCCTAGTAAGTTGTCGCTACCGATCTATATAACATCAGCTGTTTGGCTGACTATGCATTGCCTCGTCGTGCAAGGCATCGTGGCTGCTGAAACGCCTGTCACACCGAACGGTCGCGCTTATGGGTGTGCTGGGCATGTCGCTTAGTCTTTTCCTCAGCGGGTTCGCCACGCATAGCGTCGGTGGATTGATCTTCCTGCAAGGGTTCGTCTTTGCCATCTCGGGCGCTGTTGTCTTTCTGGTAAGCCCGTTTACTTCGATACTTGAAGGAACCGGACTGACGCCGCGCCTTTCCTTGCAAGACTGCATATACCCTGCCGACTCAATACTTTATGAAGAAGAGGGGCCTCACTGCGGGTATCACTTCGTGTGGCGGAGGTGTAGGAGGCGCTGTCTGGTCCATTGTATGTATTCTGCCGGCTGTGACAAGACAAACTTGGTATAATGACTTCCCGTTCCTCCAGGCAATAGAAAAAATGATAGCGAGCTGGGGCCTCCCTTGGAGTTTCCGTTTCGTAGGATTGTCCGTGCTGGTCCTCGGAGTGGTAAGCCACCGTTCTCAGTGACGCAATCGACTCAGAACTGATTGTCCCGCTCTGGCGCAAAAGCCGGCAGCACTGACACTGCGCCCAGGCTACACTCGCCCATCAGCACCAGCGACTGTATCACACTCGCAAGACCCTGAAAGCACGCCCGTATCAGAAGCGCCGGAGAAGAGCATCTTTCGTTCTTCAAAATACACCCGTATCTTGTTTGCTTGGTTGATTGCGTCGTATCCGTTCTTAATTCCGCCTTATGTGAGTACTGGAGGGATTGGCAACATGGGATGAAGCAGCGCTGATCGAGCTGTTCATTCTACATGGCAGTTTATTTCACAATATGGTGACTATCCATCCTGTGCCTTCCTTCCAATCTCAAAGTTAGGTGTCTGACCAATATGTCATGTGTAGCGAGCTCTGTCGGCCTTTCCTCTGCTCAAGGCGCTCTATATGCTGCCTTGTTCAACGTCGCCTCGGCTATCGGGCGCTTGGCCTTTGGTCTTCTCGCTGATTTCGCTACAGGTGTATGTCGCAGATGTGTCACTCAGGCGCGGTCGTAATGTTCCTCTTACACCTGGTCTTCCCTTTTTTTTTTAAGAACCTGAATGCTTGGATCTTCAGCATGGCTATTATTGCCCTCAGCTCGATCTGCATCTGGCCATATGCTGTGACACCAGGTCTGATCATCTTGTATGTAAATTCATCATTTGCCAAACTGGCCAAGGCTAACGTTACATCACTACTTCGGTTCCACAGCTTTGTATTCATGTGCGGTATCGGCTCAGGAGGGTTTTTCGCACTCCAATCAGCAATCGTCAGCCAGATCTTGGGTAGTCATCGCGTTAATGCTGGTATCAGCTGGCTAGAGGTCGGTGGAGGTTTTGGATACCTGGCGGGTCCAATCAGTGCAGGAGCACTTCTTGATGCATTCGGTGGCGCCGACCAAGGAGCGAGACCTTACCGACCAGCTATGGTACGCGAAGCGCCCCTTCCACTTTCTGCTATATTCCAAGAATTACTGACTACCTCGTCCTTGTTGTATGATCAGTACCTCGTCGGTGGGTGTACAGCGGCCGCTATCTTCCTGGTCATTTCCGTGCGGCTAAGCATTGATAAACGTATTTGGCGAAAGTGCTAATAAGGATGCAGCTTCGAATACCGCAGGGGATATACTTCCAGGTCGTTTATCACAATAACATTCAATTATAGATGATGTGGTCTATGTGGGCCGTCTAGACTGTATAATAAATTTGATTGTGACTCGCTCTAAGGTGTGATCGACATTGGTGATCGTTGGGTGCTCCAGGACAAGGAATGTCGCATGTTATATGACGAGCTGGTCGCTGCTGGTCGACGATGATCGCACCTTTGTTTGGAGCCCAGAGGCGGGCGAGAGGCGATGAGGTGATTGGAGCGGCTGTGGGAAATTTAGGACGTTGGCAGAAGGGCCCAATACACGTCTCACTCAAGGTGCTAGAACAGCCCTTGAATTCCATTAAAGCACCCTTGGTTTGACCAAACCGTGAACTTTACAGCTGTCCTGACGAAAACAAAGAACACTACCGAAGAAATTAATTCTTTCGGACTAAATGCTGCCGTAAAGCAGCTCGTCAAGCTTCGAAACCCGCGAAGGCCGAGCCGCTTTGGAATTTGGAAGCCGTATCCAATGTCTCACTAAGCACGACCGCCAAGGAGCAAGATTGGATTTAAAGAGGGCTCTCGCCACTGGCAAGAAAAAAAAAGTTGTGAATGATGAGCGTCGATTGCGTGATTTGGGTATTCGTGCTTGCAGATCATCAGCTAGATCATCCATGGCGACAAACACGCTCGGATGGCAAGCTCGTCCTCTAATCATGCTCGGTCGGCCGTTGGGGCATGAGCTCACCAGGCACCCACTGAGTACATATGTTTACTTGATTTCTGTAAAGGCCATGGTAAGTCGCAACACTTTCCTTTGACCCAACTTTCACCATGGCGAGCACACTGTCTATATCACGCAGCGCGAGCGAGAGTGATGAGAAGGAGCTTCAATATCAGAAGAACAAGGAGTTCACTTCGGCAGATGTAGAGGCTGAAGTCGCATCAGTTCAAGAATTTGATGAGCTCCCGCAAGGTCGCCAGCTGGGCTTGCTGTCCGCAACCTTCCTGATGGTCAACCGAATGGTAGGAACCGGTGTCTTCGCGACGACATCGACGATTCTCTCGCAGAGCGGTTCTGTCGGTATGAGTCTGATGTAAGTAGTACCTCCTGCGGTCGCGCCGCATTATTGACCATTCCCTTCCTCGACCTATAGATACTGGGTCATCGGTGCGATCATCGCCTCTGCGGGTTACGCTGTCTACGCCGAGTTTGCTACAGCAATCCCCCGAAACGGAGGAGAGCTCAACTACCTGCAACACGTGTACCGCAAGCCAAAGTACCTTGTAGGATGCATTTACGGAGCTCAAGCGTTGCTGCTAGGTCAAGGTCCGTATCACTCACTACTACACCGTCTCGTGGTGGCGTAGATTCTCATGCAATAGTTTGTTTGTTCAATTCAGCTGCTGGTAATGCTTACACAGCAGGACGGTACTTCCTGCGTGCTGGAGGGATCACCGACGCCGAGTGGGCATCCAGGGGTATCGGAGTCGCTGTTCTGGTCTCTGCCTTGTTTATCCATGGATCACTGCTGAAATGGGGTCTGAGGTTTCTGAAGTAAGTCGCATTTGCATCCATACATTCGGCCTAGGGCATTCCATACTAATGCGGATGTCTGACTCGTAGTGTTGCTGGAATCTTCAAAATTGTCATCTTGCTTTTGATCAGCTTTGCTGGCTTCGGTGCATTGGCGGGACACACCAGGATTGAGGTGCCGAACAACTTTGTCAATGCCTTTGAAGGAACCAGGAATGACATGTTTGGTATCGCTTCTTGCATTTACAATGTAAGCAAAACTCATCAGTCTTGACGCCAGGCCTGTGCTAAATACTGTACTTCCTTAGGCCGGCTGGAGTTACGTCGGATACTCAAATCTCATGTACGCCGTGGGAGAAGTCAAGGCTCCCATCAGGACAATCAAGATCGCTGGTCCACTCGCGATCGGCGTCATCACCATTCTATATGTCTTGACGCAGGTCGCCTACTTTGCTGCCGTGCCCAAGAAGGATATCCTAGGGAGCAGTCAGATCATCGCTGCCCTGTTCTTCGAAAACATGTTTGGACCTTCCGCTGCAAAGGCGCTGAGCGTATTTGTGGCGCTCTCTGCCGTTGCCAACGTGTTCTCGGTCGTCTTCTCGCAGGGCAGGCTCAACCAGGCTCTAGGAAGAGATGGACTGGTTCCATTCTCTAAAATCCTCGCATCAAACCGGCCTTTCAAGGCACCGTTGGCGGGATTGACGTGGCATGTAATTGTCACTTTGATCATTTTGCTGGCGCCTCCGGCAGGTGACGTAAGTTGTGTCGGCCATACTGTCATACTAAACATCCACAGCTGACCTTCCACCCCTGATAGGCATACAACTTCGTACTGAATCTGTCATCGTATCCCCTCAACGTCGTCAACGCCGCCGTGTCTTTGGGTCTACTGGCAACATATATCCCCGAAAAGCATCGACCGGGGTGGGCAAGATCTTGGAGCCCGCCATTCAGAGCATCGCTTCCTGTCACGCTGTTCTTCACTCTGGTCTCCTTCTTCCTTGTTGTCGTACCGTGGATTCCGCCAAACAGGGTAAGTAATCCTTGAGCATAAATATAGGTCAGGAGCCTAATCCACATCTCACATTTTTACAGGCGGCGGACTCCGTATATGTTAACATGTGGTACGCTATGGCTCCTGCCGTGTCCTTCGGTATCTTTGCCGGAGGAGCGCTGTACTGGATCGTGACCTTCTGGGCGCTGCCCAAGCTTAGAGGTTACAAGCTAGTGGCTGCACGGGGCGAACTTTCGGATGGCACAGTCGTGCAGATCTTTGAGAAGCATCCTAAAGCGGAGTGATTGGGCTGATTAGCTGGCTTGTACTTTTACTGTATATGTAATGTAGCCGCAAAGGGGCGCGGTTCTAGCTGAGTAAATAATATTCATTCGCAGACTTGAATTTCACGGCAGGTCAATTGCATTTGACGTCGTGGCAACTTGAGCCAGGGGTTGCGAGAAGACGCGGTGGAACTCGTCACACGAGTTTGTATGTGAACTCAGGATGTCGGTTTCATACCTAGATGCACAGCAAATCTGCTGACTGTGTGGTGTTGATGAGCTTCTGCGCAATCATATGTCGTCGAAGATTAATGGTCGTCACAATCTTGCATTTCGCAACAGGAGCTCCAGTTCGACTTCACGATATTTCTTCATAAAAGCGGATAGATAGCCCATCTGCAGGTCTCATTCGAATACATGCGCTGGCGTTGTTGAGGTCCCCTTCTGCGCTACGCCTTTCACTAAAGAAGTCATAGGGTGCGATTCAGCTATCGCATGCACGGCAATCATCACTAAGACAATCGCACATACAAGATAGGTGTGCCGATGATTTTTCGCAAAGACCTATGCTACGAATGCAGTCATGCGGCACCCTCGAGCGCGACAAGTTTCCTCTGGAATGAAATATGTGTCCCTATCGATCATATTACTGCGGAGCGTGCAGCGTAAAGGTCTGTGCCTCCTATTCGTAGTGTATCAATCTGCAAACTTGCCACTTCCGGGAATGCGTCTCGCTGCCACCACTACCTGTCTGGGCAGCCAGTGGCGTGCCGTATAACATTTTTCACCCTGAGCTCTGCTGCAGTTAATAATGTCAACGAACTATGCTCGGCAAATCTATCTGTTGTTAATAACTTATATGAGTCGAAAGAGGCACTTTGCGATTCATGCGGTTTATGCCAAATAATTGCTTGGTGGTAGCTGCATATTTCCAGTGCCACTTCGTCATCTAATCACAAGCCAATGCAGAAAGAAGCCAAGTCTATCCCGCCTCTCATCCCGAGTGACTTTCAGCGGCGCCAATTTCCGTGGACCCTACTATGAAAAGTGTAAGAACAGAGCGACCCGCGAACAGAACGCCCTGCTGTTGCAAGATCAACAATCATCTGAAAACACTGACATTTCGTACAAAGATGCATTGCGACTGACTACTGTTGAGATTGGGGTAGAATATGGCCTGGTTCTCCAGCATGGCTAATCTACCTGTTGGAAACGAACAGATGACGATATTGACTGGTATCTCAACGTGTACAACATAATTGCATTAAATCATTATTATAAACTCTGTAACCCAGAATTCCTGCGTTGTTACCCTTCCTCTCCCGCTGGTTCGCCATCCTCGGCAATCTCGACATCCATCCCAAGTTTGTTTTGATTCGTGAGGATCTTGTTATACTGCAAAAACATGGGAAACGGATGAGCGCCTCGAGATTCCGAACTCCGTCTAGAATCACTTACGACAGCAAGAAACTCGGCTACATGGTCCGCTCCGGCGTTGTTCCCCGGATACTTGTTAAGAAGCGATGAGGCGATGAAGAGAACCTTGTGTCGCTGCGATACGTCGAAAAAGGACAAACGATGAATGAGCGTATCGACTATGAATCATCAAAGAGACTTACAATGGATTCACCATTCGCCGCTAGCGATTCACTCGACATTCTGTGACACAGCCCATATCAGATTGGGTTTAATCTCGCATACGACCCACTTACTCGTGCAGCCGACGCAATACATCATCCGTCAACTCTGTCAGACACGTTTCTGCTTGTCCGGCAGAATGCAGCATCGCGTACTGGTAAATCGCAAACCGGACCAGTACCTGAGAAACGAGGATATTCGCTTTACACGTATCAAACGCCTGCGCTTCGGCCTTGGACCTGTGTTCGGTGTTATGGCTCTGCAAACGCAGGGGAACTGGAAGATCGTCCAGAAGCGCTTGAAGGGATTCTATCAGTACCCGCGGATCAGGGAACCGCTCGTACGCCCTGTCGGTTGTCATCCCGTCGTCTCCGTCTTCCCTCGCATTCGACTTTGCTTTTGCTCGCACGTATCGCAGGACGCGGGACAAGAGTCGGAAGATCCGAGTGACGTGGATGAAGCCGGACAAGATCGGTGTCTTGCCTGCCGGCTGCGGGAACGCTCCTGCGGCTGTGATCAGTGAATCGTCGCATTCGAGAATATCACCGACGTCAATATCGTCGTCGCTCAGTAGCATAGGGCAGGAGATGAGCGAGGCAATCGTTCGATCGGAGCCGTCTGCATTGGCAAATCATCAGCGTCTGGCCAATTGGGTAGGGCGGGGTATAACTTACATAGCACCCAAAAGACACGACGCCGACAATCCCGTTCAATAGCATCCAATCCCTGTTGCTCAGCAACATTCTCGTCATGCAGCGCAAGCGTGATGGCCAATCGCATAGCTTCCGCCAAAACGACGTTTGCCGCATTATCTTTGCCCGTAGAACCGAGGTAGATGTGATCGCAGCTGTCAGAGAAATGTAAGCCAATGTCTTGTGACTAAGCGAATAGGAAGCGGCATACTATAGAGTACTAGCCAAACCCAGCACGCAAAGATTAGTTGAAATAGACCCCTCTTCTGTTCTTTCTCCGGAACTTACCTAATGTGGTTAAGCTCCAATGGATCATAAACCCTCGCCTGCATCCTCCGCGAAGCCTGATGACATTTTCTGTGCAACGCCACCAATTCCTCTTGCGTGAACAACGGCGGGATCACGGATTTCGGTAGCTGGAGGATCGAGTAGGCGACTGGGTCGTTCCCGGGCGGGTGCGTGCACCATGCATGTGGCGGTCAGCATTTCAGGTGGATCGCGAGTCACCGCTTCAAGTGGGACTTACCGAGGCTGAGGAGGAAACAACGGAATACGATATCCTGTTTATCGTGCCTCGAAATCAAGAGCTGGGAAAACGACGGCCAATGCATGAGCGGTAACAGCGGACTATCACCCACGAGTCGATCGAAAGTAACCAACCACCACGTTCAATAAATTAGCACACCGGCCTTGACATTCTCCCCTCTGCTTTTGCACGAGGATAGAAAGACGCACTATAAATGCTCATGATAAAGCGATAAGAAACTCAAAACGTGAGACCACGAAACCATCTCCTCAATCTCAATCACCTGCACGGGCGCTCCTACTTTCCCGCTCACCAACGCCCCGGCGGAACGAGTCGACGTGAATGATTCTCGTGCATTTGACCCGTGGCGAGGACGCTGGTTTGCCATATCCATGCCTAGTGGCATTCCGTTCGCTGTTCCAATTCCTGCGGATGCAGACGGCATTCCTAGAGAGTGGGAAGGGTACATTTCCCCCCGACGGTCCGATATGGTCGGCGGTTTGTGGCTATTGTACGACTGCCCTTGTCCGACATGCGACTGTTGTGCTTGCGGATTCGAGTGATGTTGAGCGTGGTGTTGGTGAGGTAAAAGCCCTGTTTTCGTAACAGCGGCCAACGAATCAGCCCACACATTGCCAGCACCAGCACCCTCCACCACCTGCTCCACAAGCGGTTCCAAATCGCCCGGTAAAAGCGCACGAGGAATGTTCCACTGCCCTCCCGCCGCCGGTACCGCACCCGCACCCGTTCCTTGGTATCCGGGGAAAGCGGGCGTAGTAGGTGTCGAGCAAATCCATGGCATAAACCAATTATCGTCCATCATCGCTGACGCCGACCCAACACTACCAGTGCCTAACGCCGCTGTTGAGGCATTCGGCGGTGGGAGGGGGGACGGTACGCCTCGTTCTGGGACGTATGAGGCGTTACTGTTTATGAGGGTCGACAGTGGGATCGAGGAGGACGCTTGATGTGCGTATTCGCGTTGTTGTTGTTGTTGTTGTCTTTCTGCATGTTCTTGAGCGCGGTCATGCGGGTACTCGCGGTCCCGCTCATGCGAGTTTCCATTCCTATTCGCGTTCTCATTCGCATGCGTCATCCCACCGCTTGCAGATCCACCCGTCCCCGTCGTGGTCGGCTGATTCGGCGAGTACCCAGATGCGCCAGAAAGGGAAGGGCTGGAAGCGGACATTGCCGCTGCTGCAGCAGGACGTTGATGATGCGGTCCTCCGTATCCGTTGTTCGCGTGATGTGCGCTCTCGCCAGGCGGAGGAAGTGAGTGGCCTGTGGCTGATAGATCTGGGTACGCTTGATGAGGGAGGTTTAGTCGCTCTGGCCCTTGTCCGTGGCCGGAGAAGGGAGGAGGAGGGGGAGGAGCGAAACGATGCTGCTGCTGCGGGTGGAATCGTTCGTCCTGAGCTTGGCTGTGCGGGTGTTGAGGGTGCTGGTGGTAATGAGGATGGAAAGACGGTTGCCCGTGATGCATCGATTGTTGCTTCTGATGTGCATTGCCATTCCCATTTCCGTACGCAAGCCGATCGACTCCCAGCGTGAGTCTTCGGTCGTCATGCACCATCGGTGGAGCAGAAGAGGAGGCGAGGTACGGATGAAACGCACGACTCGGCGATCCGAATCCACCACCACCACCAGCAGCACCGTTTGCGGAGAGTACTGCAGGGTATGCGTCCGCTCCTCCGTACTCCGCTGAGTAACCGGGGTGAGGGTGAGAATGAGGGTATGGGTCGTACCGCTCAGAGGACGGTATTCCGTGAGCGTGTCCGTGTGCAGGTCCGAACGACGTCGGTCTCGCATACCTGCTCCACGAAAAGGAAAGAAAAGAACGCGAAACATCCTTCAGTACCTGCTGCTATCGGTTTGCTCGCTTCGTGCGCTCGCTCGCTCGTGTACTCACGGATTCGGCGGTCCAGGCCGTTTCGGTAGATACTCGTACGTGCATTCCCTATTCAGCTCCGTACACCCCATACACCGTTCCCCGCCGCCGCCGCCGCCGCTTGCGCCTTTCAATATCTCCTCGGAGCCTTCAGTAGATTTGGCAAGGTCAGGATCAGTCTTGTTGCTGCTGCTGCTGGGGTTCTTTACGCATTTTACTTTCCGTAGACGACAGACATCGCATGCTGCTATTCGTTTTTGTTTTTCCCGCGCCTGTTGTGCCGAGGTGGATGATGCAGGGTCGCGTGCTGTGCGGCGTGATTTGGTAGGAGGCTTTTTGGGTTCTATTGCAACTGGCGGAGGAGCAGGTTCTTCCATGGTTGACATTTGACGTTTCTCAGCCCTTGAACCCTTGAACACGAAAACTCTGGTAAACGTCTCTGGTTGAATTCAATTCACTACACCCGCCCGATTCCATAATTTGCTTCCGCATAGACATCAGTCCGATTGGCTACCAACTACCGATACAACTCTATAAAGTGGATAACGCTCTTCTAATCCTCCCGCCAAGCAACCTCGCCTCTTGTCCACCGCTCACACCACAGCGCACGTTTATGATACACTTTTCTCCCAGCTTTTAACGTTCTTATAAACTCGTCGAGCGATTGATGCGTGTTCGGTGTCTGTAGCGGGGAATAAGAAGAGGCGTCAAGCACATTTCGTGCGACTAACGTAGAGCAGGGGAAAACAAGGCATACCATCGTCCCCGTATCCGCTGATTGTCCATCCCTTTCACCACCCACATGAAACCCAGATGCAGGACTATCGACCCTGGACGGCGGCGTGCCTCGCATACCTCCTGACCATGTTCCGGCAGCAGCACCAGGTCCCTCGATAAAATTGGAGACCATCGTTTCCGTCAATGCGTCCTGGTCTGAAGTAGCATGCCGTAGCCGCAAATGGAGGAATGAAGGGCGGTATTTCTACGCATCGCACGACCATGCAATTAAAGCAGCGCAGCATCACATCACGGTCTCGTCAGCGAAGCGCGCACACGAATCCCACATTTCTTCCTTCCTTCCTTCCGTCCGACTCAGCAAGGGCGGAAACTCACGCTATACAACCCGGCCTGTTTCTGTTCTACTTCTTTCCATCGGTCTTGTAGGTGTTGAGCGGTCGCATACGCCGATGCCGTACTCGCGCGGAGGGCCATCAACTGGTCTTGCATCGCTAGGTTTTGCTCTGATTCAGAAACAACCGTCAGCTCACACACAAAGCCAGACACTATAGCATAGGGTGAGAAGAATGCGGGGAAACGTACTGGCCAACGCCTCGTTCTCCCTACTCAGCTGCTCATGCCGGTCCAGCACGCCTACAACGGGAGGCAAGGTATACAGGAACGCTTCCAGGTATTCATCGTTGGTCAAAAGCTCTTTCAGCTGTTCGTCTGTGAATGTCGAGAGTTGCGGGAATTGTTGGAGGAGCGGAGAGGACATTGGGATGCGTGTGCGTGGGTGGTTGAAGTGGTCGGCTGGACTGCAATAAGAAGTAAGTTTGGTTGAATACAGTTGGTCAATGGCATCTGAGCCGATATTGAACGCCGATCGCGCGCGTTCAAAGATGATATCATCGTCACGACCGCCCTTTCGCGTCTTCGCTCCATTCCCACCTCAACTTTACTCTTCCTCCTCCTCCTCTCAAATGCCCATCCGACCCTTTACTCTACGCCTGCTCACCACCGTACGCACCACACACCGTTACACAGCCATGTCAAGTCCGCCTATCAAACAACCCACACCACCAGCACTGCCAGTAGAGCAAAAACGGGGTAGTAAACGCGCTGCTCCTGCTTCGATTTCTCCTACGCGATCCAAGGATGAAAAGGAAGAGGAAATCGTTATCCTCGACTCAACCCCTTCGCCGGTGGCTCCAACAGCTAAAAAGGCAAAAACGAGCACTACTGCTGCAGCTAGTACGACCGGTACCTCGAAAGGAAACCCGACGCAGACTGGAAATGGAAGTGTCGAAGGTACGGTTGCTTCCAAGAAGGATGGAAAGACCGCGGCATCGGCGGCATCGGGAGGGGTGAAGAAGACAATCTTCATGCCTGGCTGTACGTTCCTCCTCCTTTTCTCGCTTTTTCTCTTACTTCAGAACGTCACGCGATCCTCTTACCCTGTTCCTCGCCTGCATGATCATAGTCGGCGCCAAGCCAAACACCCCCACTACAATCCCTGCAAAACTCGCAGAAACACTATCTGTCCCGCTCCCCTCCACATCCACTTCCACCGCTGACGGCAAAGCAGCAGCAGCAGCGGCAACAGCGACCCTGAAACGCGATTTCGTCGACGCGTTGCCAGCGGATCTGAAAGAGCTGTTACAGATGGAGATTGAGACGATGGGAGACGATTGGTTTTGTGCGTTGAGGGGGGAGTTTGTCAAGCCGTATTTCCGGGAGGTGAGTCTTGTGCGCGTAGTCAGGTCAGGCAGGGTATAGCCGTGACAGACAGAGAAAGAGGAAGAGAGAGAGATAGGGAGAAAGAAAGAAGGAGAGGGAATGAAGTGCTGATGTTTTGCGTTTTGGTGTCGTTGGCACTTTGTAGCTCAAGAAATTCGTGATCGCAGAGCAGAAATCGAAAAAGGTGTTTCCACCAGGTACGGCAAATCATGTCCCCCCTGGCCTTCCCCTCCCCAATTCCCTATCCTCGTCTTCCTTCACCGCTTCTAATGACCCTGGCTTATCTCGTGTTTATCTGTCTGGCGTGGTCATAGCGGAGGACGTGTATTCCTGGACTCGGCTTTGCCCCCTCTCAGGAATTCGGGTGATCGTAATCGGTCAGTTTTTTCTCACTCGGGATTCGAACGGGTTGGTTGCATGCTGATGGGATGCGAATCGTGGTTTTTTTTTGGAAAATCAGGGCAAGATCCATATCATGTCAGTCCAGCTTCCTTTGCCATGAGATAGCGTTTGAGCGCACCGCTGATCTGTGGCTCTGCTTCGCCGTTTTGCAGGACGACGGCCAAGCACATGTTCGTCCCTGTTCTCTCCTCTTCTTCCTTCGCTCACGCACTGATCCGTATTCCTCACCATAACACGATGGACCCAAAACAGGGCCTCGCCTTCTCCGTACGTAAAGGTATCCGCACGCCGCCTTCGTTACGAAACATCTACAAAGAACTCGGCGAAGAACTCGAGGCGTTCAAGGCGCCTTCGCATGGGTACGTTCGCGAGATTAGGCCAAGAGGGAGTGGAAAAAGAAAGGCTAACATGTGCTAGGCGATCTAGGCATTTGACGAGTTGGGCAAGGCAGGGTGTGTTGCTACTCAATACCTGCTTAACGGTCCGAGCGCACGAGGTATGCGCCTTTCCACGCGTCCGCTTTCCCTTCTACCCGTGTTAACTCAGCTGTTCCACACGTATAGGCAGCATCGCATAGCAAGAAAGGATGGGAGACATTCACTACCGCCGTCCTGAAAACGATCATTGATCGACTTGCACCTACGGGATCCGAGGAAGGTGCGCAGGGTGTTGTTTTCCTTGCTTGGGGAGCTCCCGCGGGCAAGTTGTGCATCGGGATTAGCGAGGTTCGTCGGCGCCTTGCCTCTTTGTCCCGCTCGCTTTCATTCACAGGAAACGGTAGTTGATGGCTGTCTTGCCCCCCCCTCGCTTCGCAGAAATCGCACCACGTCTTGCGATCAGCACATCCGTCCCCTTTAGCAGCGAGTAGAGGATTCTTTGGGAATAAGCATTTTGCGCAGTGTAATGAGTGGTTGGAAAGCAAGTATGGGGTTGGGAAGGGGATTGATTGGACGAGTGTTATGAGGGACTGACGTGGAGGGGATACGGAATAAGAAATTTAATATGTGGCAGATGAAGGCTCATTGGACTTTGCAGGATGAAGTGCATGCGTTGTACATTTGTGAAAACGTCGATGATGATCGGTACAAAAGGTATCAAACAACTTTGTAAATATGCTCGAACACACTACTAGCTACTAGGACGTCAACAAGAGAGATGACTAACATAACCAAGCTGATGGCTGAAATGACAATCTGATTGACAATGTGCTACCTGCTGCGCTCGAGTGCCGAGAGCTCTGGAAGATTCGTTGCGATGGGTGCACCTCGGGCCCTTTGTGCTTTTCCCCCGGCGAGAGTTTGCATCCGGAATTTTCGATGGAAAGACAAGGAAGGGAAGGGGAGCTCCTCTCTTGGTTTGTTGAGCGACGGCGGAGTGCACCGAATCGTTATAGGAGTAGATAGAGGGTTTCAAGTTGAGAGAAAGTTGTAGGATAAGCCTTTTCGACCCGTTACCGCCCTCGATCCCCCGTTGCGCATAAAATAGAGAGGACAATTCAACATGGTCAGAGAAACGTACGTCGGGTGCGGCGTGATGAGGAGGCGTGCTGGCAAGCTCACTTTCCCTCTGTCCTCCTCCTTTCTTCGTTTTTAACTTGTGCCGGCACAGTGAATACTAGTGAGTAGATGCATCCGTGGACCTTCGTGGACCACAGCTGATCATTCGAGGATTCACGCCCTACAGTGACTTGCTCGACGTCAAGCCTACTGCTTCTCCTGCCGAGATCAAAAAGGCTTTCCGAATGAAGTGAGTTTAGCGAGGTAGGCTCGACGGTGATGGCATCCATTGATATCATTTTTTCCCTGTGTCCTGTAGAGCCCTCAAGGCGCATCCGGACAAGGGTGGTGACAAGGAAAAGTACCAGGCTTTGCAGAACGCTTACGAGGTATTGGCCGACGAGGACAAGCGACAGGTGTAAGTGATCGGCTTTTGGATTGCCTCCAGTTTCCCCGAGCTCATCGGATAACGATCTCGCAGGTACGACACACACGGTAAAGCAGGTCTCGAAGGCGGTGCCGGAGGAATGGGCGGAATGGACCAAAGCGACTTGTTCTCACAGCTCTTTGGCGGCGGCGGCGGTGGTTTCTTCGGCGGAGGTGGCGGCGGCGGTCGACCTCAAGGCCCACGACGAGGCAAAGATCTCGTTCACAGGATCTCCGTCAGCCTGGAAGACTTGTACAAGGGCAAGGTGCAAAAGCTTGCATTGTCAAAGTCAGTCTTGTGTAAAGGGTGTGATGGGCTGGGAGGAAAGAAGGGTGCCGTCAAGGAATGTCAGACATGTCACGGTCAAGGTGTTCGTGTCACCCTGCGACAACTCGGTCCCATGGTCCAGCAAATTCAACAACCCTGTGGCGACTGTGACGCAACCGGTGAAATCGTGGATCCTAAAAACCGATGCAAGCAATGCAACGGCAAAAAGACCCAGCAGGAACGGAAAGTACTTGAAGTGCATATCGACAAGGGTATGAAGAGCGGTCAGCAAATCAAGTTTCCCGGAGAGAGCGATCAGTCACCGGGTGTCGAGCCGGGAGATGTGATTTTCGTCGTCGAGGAAAAGGAACACCCGCGTTTCCAGAGAAAGGGAGATGACTTGTTCTGTGAAGCCGAGATTGATCTGTTGACCGCCTTGGCCGGTGGTGAATTCGCTATTGAGCACTTGGACGATCGAACACTAAAGGTGCAAATCACGGCGGGAGAGATCATCAAGCCTGGTAAGTCCCCGTGCTCGTGATCGATTGCTGCAAAGGATCGTCATTAATGTCTGTATCATTCCGCTTCTCACAGGTGTCCTCAAGGTCATTCAGGGACAGGGAATGCCCTCGCATCGACACCACAACAACGGAAACCTCTACATAAAACTCAACGTCAAGTTCCCGGACACACTATCAACGGAACAAATGGCCGCGCTCGAAAAGGCTCTCCCAGCTAGGAAACCATTGGGCAAGATCAGCCAGAAACACCATGTCGAGGAAGTCTTCCTGGAGGAGCCAACGGACAGGCAGAGGAACGGTGCAGAGGCGATGGATGAGGATGAGGATGAGGATATGCGAGGCGGTGGTCCCGGTGTGCAATGCGCTCAGCGTAAGTCGAGGCGTGCTTTCCGTCTGTTTCGCCGCACTCGCTAATCTAACAACCTACCTTGTCCTTTAGAATAATTAATGGATTTATACGCTGGCTGTACCATCATCTATCGGAGACCATTCTCCCCCTTGTATCAGCTTATTGCATGCATATCTAGGGTCTTTGCGGATGTTACCGTGGAATGAGGAATGAGGGATAACACGAGCGTCTTGTATGCCTCATGACCGGCTTGACTGTGCTCCGATATAGATCTTTGTATGTACAGGTTCATTGGACGATATTCATGACCTTTGACAGTCTACATGGCCTCTTCGCCACGCTTTCTTTAGAGGAGACTTTTGCGCCGTATTATGCTTCAAAGGATTCAAAAACGAATGAACATATTCATTGGAGGCACTGGCCTTTCGGATCCTGTTTGCGTATATACGCTATACAACTATTTGAATGTTCCGGAACAATGCGGAACCTTGTCGACTTGCTTGATGTTGGCTAATAATACAGTGGCGTAATACAGTGAAGCTTCCAGTCGATACCAATCAATCACGATCCATGATCTCCGACAGGTGAGTTGGTTGGGCGGTCATCCGGTGGAGACGGCCGATGAGCAAGCAACTACTTGCCCATCGAAGCCCATGCTCCCGTACCGTGGTAGCCAGGTTGACTACTGGCCTTGTTGCCGTACATTGTGGAAGCGGACGGGCTCACGTTGCGATTGAGTGGTTTGAGCGCGGGAGTGGGCGGTCGTTTAGGGTTCGAAGGAGGGATGAAGGAGATCCCTGGTGCATTGGGGCTAAGGAGAAGTCTCAACGTTAATAAACTGGCGTGATCATGCGCGAGTCGAGGTGGAATCACGTACTGGTTCTTGCAGAGGCCTTGTAGTTTTCGGATGGAAAATGTCTTGGAAGCAGGGTTCAGCATTATGTAAAGGCTGATAATTTGGGTTGGGTAAATTTGAGTCGTAGTGCTGTTGCCAACGTCGGCGGTCGAATCAAGTCGTACAAGAGTACTTTGGTTGAATATGCCTCGCACGGTGTCTTGAAAAGCAGTAGTGCGATGAGAGTTCGGTTCTGTGTGCTAGAGTTCTTCTTGAACAAAGGACGACGTGCTCGTGTAAGGAAGGACAACCGAAACAAGAAGCGAATTCCCTGCTAAGACCCACTTTGAACGATAGCTATATACACACCAGGCCAGCCGATTCGCGCCTGCAAGAGGGCCAGGCTTATGGACCATCGTCCAATCGTATCTGATGCGCTATATCCAGCGTTTCCCTTGGAATCTGTTGTCTGGACAATTGTGTATGTATGCTCGTAAGTTCCCAAACTTTGCGCCCCGCAACGAGCAGCTGGAGGCCCGAGCAAACACACGAGCGAGACAGCGGAGACACAACTGAAGACTCGAAACTGGAAACACTAGAAACAGCCGTTGGTACCAGCGGATGCGCCTTCAGATAGCTCTTTAGATCCAAGAAGGATGATACTGATTAGAGAATTAGAGGATGATGATGCTGATAGTTCCCGTTATGACATCACCGGGCCGGCCAGACGGGAATCAAGTCTCCGCCGGTGTTCTTGATACAACTGTGGCTTTTGAACTGAACAGCGAAGGATCCTTTGCATGACCAACATGTTGGGCAGGGGGCTCTGAGGAGTGAGGGAGCTCATGATTGATACGCCTGCTGTGTTCAAGTAGAGATTGCTCCCCTACCCGCTGTGCGCACTTGTCGCAGAAGAAGGAGCCAAAAATGCATTTATCGCAAGAATCTTATGTCCCTTTCCGTTCCTTCATCGCTGTCACCGTGCAACTGAATCCAGAATTGGTGATCCCTGCGCTGTCGACCTACAACATCTTGCGAATATCATATAAATGTCTGCTTCAAGATAGGTGATCAGGAAGCAACGATTTTGTTGTTTCGAAAGCTGTTTCGCATTGTCTCCTATGGTGCGATCTGCTCCCGCGATTGTGCAATCGCCGCGAGGCGCGAAACAAGGAGCGACAAACAGCATCCAGCATCTTGCAACATTCCAGCCACCAGGTCGAGCAAGTCAGGAGCGGACGACACGATCTCGTCGCTATCGACCATGGTCAACTATACAAGCATGAGCATGCACGCTCAGCCAGCTGACGCTTGGTCATGCGCCTCTTCTCGGCTATCAACGCAGCACGCACCTCGTTACCCAGAAGAATGTCATCCACTCCGCCATTCAAATATATTTCAGCATCAGAGCTCGCCGAGCTAGTCAAGAAGACGGATACCAAGGAAGTTCAGGTCATTGACGTGAGAGACGATGATTTTGCTGGTGAGTGGCTCTGAAATGTCTTGTTGAGCATTTGGTCCCAGCGCTGAGCGGGAACTCGCGCAGGTGGAAACATTAAAGGAGCGGTTAACAGCCCTAGTGAGGGCTTTACCCAGAAAGCCAGTGAACTAGTGCAGGAGTATAATGAAGGTACGCACACGCCTTTTAAATGCGATAACAAACCTCGAGCTGATCAGTTCCCGATAACTTTTTTAGTGCCAAAAGTCGTTTTCCGTAGGTACCTGGATCATGCAGTGATATACGTCCGAGTCTCAAGCTGACACTACGACTTCATAGACTGCGCACTATCGCAGGTCCGGTAAGAGATAACTTGTTGTGATCCCGTGACGATTCGCGCCTAACATGTGTCTGTCGGATATCTGCAGAGGTCCGAAAGCTGCTAGGGTAAGCATCAAGCGGTTTATACGAGTTTCGCATCAACCCGTATCGAAGTATTGACGACCTCTCCGATGGACAGATATATTCCGAGATTCAACAACAGATGAACCCGAACTCGAAGCAAGAAGTATTGGTTTTGCGAGATGGTTTTACTGGGTTCCAGCAATTATATAAAGTATGTACCGCGCAGTCGATTTGGCTGTGGGGTCTCGAGATATTGATCTGACTTTGGTCGTACAGGATGATCCGGCGTTGGTGGAGAAGTTCAATCGGATGTACCACGATTAAGTCGTGCTAGGTAGCGGGTCGAACAATGACAATGCATTTTGAATTTGCCGAAGTTGTCGTTTTCGACTTTCTAAATGCCCCAAGTGACGGGATTTTCAGGAACATGGCGGTATACCACCAGCGGAGCTACCGAGGATTGCATGTGCTCTCACGATTTCCCCAACATCCGCTGTTCATCGAATGACGGCCAGATCGCTGGATGACTCTGCGACAGTCCATCCTACTTTGTTACCGAACGTCGAGTCACCATCTTGCTTTCTCGGACTGGTGAGTTGGGATGAAGAACGGGAAATCTGTTGTCATTGAGGAGGTATATAACGTTCTGCTTTATCGCATTCTGGCTTGAAGTAACGAAACACTCTGATGAGCTACCTCACAGAGCCGTCAACCCGCCTACTCGTACCATGATGAATGGGAACCCAGATATGGTCATATTGCGAGGCGCTTGCCGATCTATCTACGGTGTACAGCCGTATCAAGTTCGTGTTGCGAAACCATCACAACAGAGCTGTATACCAGATCATGGAAAGATGGGGTTGGAGGCGAATTTTTGCACCAGCATTTGTTGGTCAATGCCGTGGCATTTTTCCGAGATTACCGAGGTGTTATGACTTTTCCTGCTAGACCATCCCAGAACGTACTACCACGATGCATAGTTGCAACGCTGGCAAACGTTGCATACTGAGAACCTGTTGCTCTACAAGGGAACTTTCGTCGGGGTTCGTCCTTTTACACGGGTTCCGATTCTTGAGCTTTAGTGTATCGGCAATGAGAGAGGAAGGCAGGCCAAGAACGTATTACCTCAGAGCGGAATTATCCAGGTTCCCACATTTATTCCACGCTACTACAACTATCATCATCTAGAAGACATCCGGTCCCACCACCATTGCCCGCTTTCACAACTTTGCTTTCACCTCCCCTGTGCCAGGGACAGCATCCTTATCGTCCCGTTTCACCGCGAGCGCCAACCTCCCGAATAAATCAAACGACTCGTTACTCGTCGTTGCGTGTGCCGAGGACGCTTGGCCGAGAGCAGCACGTGCAGAGATGCCTTGCGCGATGATTGCCACTTTGAAAGGAGCAAAATGTGAGTAGGTTGTGTGATTCAGTGGGGGAAGGGAAGCCGCGGACGTACGACGCCATAACATCCAACTCCTGACGAAATCCAACCCCGGGATAGGCCATTCCCACTCGACCATCCGCGTACTCAGCCCTTCTCCTCCGTTATGACGTTGCAGATGCCAGTTGGTACCTTTATTCATCTGCCTGATCCACTCCCTCTCCAGCTCCTCGCATGTCGGTAGTCCAGCGAGTTGCGTAGGGGTAAGGTGCTTGAGCGCTTGGAGGAGGTTTGATGCTGGTTTTCCTGAATTCGAGTCGGGGCGGAGTTCACGAGGGATAGAGGAGACGGCGATAGAGTATGGGAGGAGGAGGTTTGCGAGGTCTGACAACTATCGGGGTGTCACATCGTATATCAATAAACACGGCTGTAATAGCGAATGGGAGCAGGAGGGGAAAAACGTACAGGTGAACCAAGAGTACACAACTCCCAATCTAGGATCCCAATAACCCTCGGCTCCGTCGGATGATATATCAAATTATCCATCTTGAAGTCCCCATGAACAACACTAAACACGCCCTTTTCTTGCTCAAACGCTGCCAACCGAGCCGCTCCGGAACGGAGGTACGGCACCATTTCTTTCGAGCCTTCGATATCGCCGATCGATGTCCTCGTGGGCGCGGGTGTAGGTAGAGGCGTGGCGGCTTGCGCAGCAGAGACTTTGAGGAGCGAGTTTACTTGACGAGGGAAGAAGGCCGGTTTGTGTGCTGGCGGTGCGAATGTTTTGGGGAAACCGAGTGTTTCGGGTGGAATGGTGGAGAGCAGGGTCAAGGCCTTGATTGCTGCCATCCATCTACACATACAGTGCGTCAGTTGAAAGCTGGAGAAAGCCGAGTTGAGTGGAAAACTGGGAGAGGAACGTACATCTTCCGCCGTTCTTCGAGATCCGGAATAACAGTCAGCCTCACATCCTCAAAGATCCGTCCTTGTAGGTAATCCATTACATAAAACTCGGCACCGACAATCGTTGGGTCCGCACAGTACCCATACACTTTCGGGACGGGCACGAGGTCGGGGTACGTCGTCGCTGCGCCGTTGCTGTTCCCTTGCGAAGCAGTGAGAGAGGCGTTGTATGCGGTTAACCGGGAGAGGATGAGGTATTCACGCTCGATTCGGTGCGCTGTGGAGGAGATGAGTCGGCCGGATGGTTTACGACGGAGGACGAATTTGTGTGCTTCAGAAGAGGAAGGTGAGGTGATGGTGAGGAGGTAGGTGGGGTTTGATTGTCCGAACTGTTGGAGCGCCGAGTAAAGGTGGATTAGCATGGCGCAGAGGAGAGAGTAGGTATCGGTGCCCACCTCGAACTGCTCGACCTTGACTTGCGAATCGTCGTCAGCCAAACCACGCAACATCCCGACACCATTTTCTGCCTTTTCTGCACTGCTGCCACCATCCGTAGAGGCGTACTTTCCCCTTGCAAGCAAGTAGTCGAGCAGGTTTTGAACGTCCGTCTGCGTATCACCGGACGAACCGAGCGGTGCACGGAGCGGGGTTGTTTTTTGGCCGATTTGGGGTGGCGTTGGTGCAGGAGACATGGTATCGAATTAGGCTTGCAAGTGCGAGGGTCATATAATAACAAAGAGGGAGCCCTTTATTGCCAACGTTGAAGGTGACAAGCAAGAGTAAGCTGGGTTGGTATATCTACAGTATTCAAGTGGTTTGAAACGCTCGGGCGCGGTTAGGAGGTGAACCCCGAGCCGAGCGTCTGGACGTTTTGTTTATTTTGTGTCGCTGTGAGCCCGTACGTAATACACGTTGTTTCTTGCTTCTGAAGCTGACCAACACTATCTTGATTACCTCCACAGTTGCGCCAAATCCAATCGGAGCGACGACGTCATCGAGGCGCATCGATGGGGGGGGGACCGGAATTCTTGCTTCGGCCATGCCCAATTGCTGTTCTGCTGCTGCTCACCGGAATAGCAGCCGGCCGTTGGTTCGTTCGGCGAGCAGCGGGTGCGCTCGAGTTGGTCGCCGGGGCAGCCTGACAGATGATACTCTGTAAGTAATAATTAGACATGACAGGGGACAAGGTGAACCGCACCCTCCTTCGCAGAGAGCAACGTGCCAGTCCCACAAAACGTTCAATGTACACTTTCTAAGTTTCTTCGACAAGAAAGAATGAGCAGGCCGTCATCCCCGATTCAGCCAATCGACCCCGTCGCTCGTCCAAGGTGGGAGCATTCTCCGGCCTCTGCATCTGCTTCAGTTTCGCTTTCCGTTTCCGCAGGACCGAGTCCGTCAAAGACGACAACGATAAACAGGACTGAACCAGTGGATACTGTTGATTTGACGACGACCAAGGGAGAGGTTGATGTGGGGACGGAGAAGATGGTTGAGACAGGTGTAGAGAAGGAAGAATGGGCGGAGCGGGTGGAAAAGAGCGCTGAAGAGACGCACCAGGACAAGGATGTGCAGATTATTACCGAAGATGGACCTACCACGAAGGATTCAGAGATGAAAGTCACACCACCATCATCGCGAGAGAAGAGTATTGGCAGAGAAACGGATGTGCAAGTTGACAACACGAAGCCGGAACAAGGTGAGTCCTTCATTCTTCCCTCTTTCTTTCCCTGTTCGTTGTGCGAGAAAGTCGGCGCCCGTACAACGGACCCTTGGAGCAAGCACCGCTTTTCTTGTGCCGGACGGGGTCGGGTCGGCATATGGACCATCCTTTCATGGTTTGCGTTTTCCTCCCTCGGACCAGACGAATGACTCGGGTTGAACGAGGCAAAAGGTCGAAAAGGCGTCGCTTAAAGTGCGGCCGGGTGGGGTAGTTCGTGCGTTCACGTTCCGTACCGGCACCTCGACCTTTCTTCCTTGACCGTTGTCTGTCCTCCAACCGCCGCCAAGGATGACAAGTCTCGAGTTTACCGATTTCCTCGACCTGCATGAACTCATTCATTCTGTGTTTGTTTTTGACCCTTCCGCCGCACTTGATACTCCTCCTCCTTCGTCTCCCTGTACATCACCATCCTCTCCATTGCCAACAACGACGCTGCCTGGTTCATTTCCGCCTCTTGTCGTGGATGTCGATATTCATAATTGGTTGCTTGGTGGCCCCGCGGCGGATGGTCGTATGTGTTCTCTCGATTCGTATGCGCGAGTAGATGGTGAGGAAAAGACGCAACAGCAACGACATGCCTCTGGCCCGCCGATGAGTGGTACCACAACGGGGAATCCGTCTGTCGATATTATGGGATCATCGGCTACACCGACCACGGCAACAACGGCCAACCAACCCGCCGCAAACTCCACGACTACTACTACCACCACGGCAGGTAACAACCTGCTCCCAGCGGTCCTGCATCGTCCACCAATCAGACCAGTAGTCACAGGCGTCTCCAAATCGAAATTCGACCTCGAGCTCAATCCATTCGAACAATCCTTTTCCCGCTCATCTACATCGATTCATAAGCACAACGGGAACCCGCAACATACCGGCTCGAGTTCGGGAGATGTGAGGATTGCGTATGGGGATTGGAATAACACACGTGGGCGGGCGGAAAGTGCTGCAGGAGCTGCCGCGGTGGGTGGGGATAAGAGGAAACGGTCGGAAGAGGATGGTGGTGATGATGATGCTGATGATGACGATGACGAGAGAAACAACCTGCTCCATCCGAAAATGTCCCTGTCGGGCTCTTCCTCGCCAAACGACAAAACAGTCCTTCCTCCACTCTCCGCGCTCACTTCACCCGTTCCAGTGGACCCTGCATCCCACTTCTCATGGGCAGGTATCTCTTCCTTTCTCCGCACCGGGCCACTATCACCGGCGATGCTCAACGGCCCAACATCGACATCTGGGAATAACACGCATCACGGGCACCATCATTCCGTCGGAGGTCATTCGGTGCCGGGTATGACTCCGGGAGGCGGGTTTGATCCATCGACCTTTCGAACGGGGTTCACGCCCGGTGGGATACTCGCTGGTGGTGTTGGTGGCGCATCGGGCGGAGGATCGGGTTTCACACCGGGTTATGCGGGGTTGTTGACCGGTGGTGGAGGGTTTCCTATGCCGAGTCCAAATACCGCGGCGTTTTTGAGTATGGTTACGCATGGTACGCCAGGACCGGGGACGCCGACGGGTATCGGAAGGTTGGGAGGGATCGGAGGTGTACCGGATATGCAGAATGGGGGTAAGATGATGTTGTCCCGTCCCACGACGGCTGGTGCGGGCGGTATGAATGGCGCTGGTACGACGATAGAGGATATGAATGGGCGTGGAGGGATGAATGGTGATACGAGGCGGTCGTCTGATGATGATGATTCAGGCGCGGCCGGGTCGATACACTCGATGCGCCAAAGCGGTCAGCAGCAGCAACAGCAGCAGCAGCAGCAAGTAGCGATGACTCCGAATTCATTGAACATGTTGACTGGCGTTGTTAGTCGGATGAACAGTGCCAACACGGACGAGGAGGGAATGTACTCTGCCTCCAGCGCCGGTAATCGCCAGCAAAACACTTTGGCGCATCAACAGTCGCATATCGGGCCGAACGAAACAAATCCGGCGCATAATAGGCTCCCGCCACCGCCACCGCATCCTGACCATCCGATGCACAATGCTACCGACTACTTTGTCAATGCCACCGGTGTTCAGCCTGGTGGGATGATGGGGCCGAATGGAGCTGGTGTGCCGTCGCATATGCATGCGCCTCATCCGGGTTTCGTCGGCGGATCGCATCTTAGTCATCAACATCCTCAGCATCCTCATCAGCAACAGCAGCAGCAGCATCAACAACAACCGATGAGTCTTCCACCGGCACATCTACATGCTTCTTCTGCGGATCCTCGTGCAGGCGTTCCTGGTGCAGGGTACCCTATGCATCACGCTGCGGGAGCAACAATGGCGAATGTCAACCCGCAAGGTGCAGGGGTTGTCGGTCCTGGAGGACCGTTGAATGGACTCTTCTTGCTCAGTCAGGCGCATCAAGAGTTGGGTAAGCGGGAAGAAGCACAGCGCGTAGCTGGTGTTGCGCCTGTGATTGACGCTGTCGCCAATGGGGCAGACACGACGCGACGGGCCGTCAGTGGCGGAACTGCGACGGGCGGGAGGAAACGCAAGTCGGAGGATACGGGCAAGCCTGCCGCAGGCGGGCGGGGTGCATCGAAGAGGGGCAAGAAGAATGGAAGTATCGGGACGCAACATGACCAGTCGTCACAGCAGAACGGGATCAACCTCCCCGCCTATCAGGGTCAAACGATCTTGCAGCAATCTCAAGCCCTGTTGGCGCAGGGTCTTCAAGCGCAGGCGGAGAGGGATGCGATGCAAGAACCGGATGATGATGAGGATCAGAAGATGATGGATATGAGTAAAGATGGTGGCGCGGATGGGGGAGACGGGATGGGCAAGAAGGACGGGAAGCCAGAGACAGAGGAGGAGAAACGAAAGAACTTTTTGGAGAGGAACAGGCAGGGTGAGTCGCGTCTGGCTATGCCGTGCGAAATCTTTATTGACCGCTTTTTACGTTTAGCTGCTCTTAAATGTCGACAACGGAAAAAGGCATGGCTCACCCAACTACAGACCAAGGTCGACGGTCTGACCGAGGAGAATGAGCGACTCAAAGCCATGTTGACGAGTATCACGGATGAAGCGCAAAAGCTTTCTGCCGTCTTATCGAGTCATCGTGATTGCCCCGGAATGGCTTCATCGATGGCACAACTTGGCCTCGTACTGCCTCCCCCGCTGCCAGGACACATGGTTCAGCAGCAACGGCAAATGAGCGTTGTACCGACTTTTGTACCGCCACAGCCTCACTAGCGATCGACACACGACACCTATCGCTTCTTGTTCATTCTTTTTCGCTCGTTTTTGGTTTGATACAGGACATTTACGCCTGTTGGTGTTTCGTCATGTATGGTAGGAAAGATTAAACTTGTATGGTCTCGGTAAGCGACGACCAGGCTTTTGCGCCAAAAAACGTCATTATAATTTCAGGCCTATTGCTGCGTCTTCATACATGATGTATCCATGGCTGGTCATTCAACGCAGTCGTCACTCCTTCATTGCTCTCCAGAGTAGAGTAATAGATTTTGATCACGCAGCTGTTGAACTGCGGACTGCGACATTGATGAGTTATGATGTCACTTCGTGACTGCGGTCCTGAGTATGAGCATTGCTGATCCTACAAACGACAGCCCTTGTTGCTTCCCTTATAAGAAACTTGCACATCCTGTCTCAACAAACCCACCCACTCTGCAGATTTCGCAGACCTCACCAGGACGAGCACACGCAAATTTCTCTAACAATTTGACAATATGCAAGGGTGAGGTCGCTGGATTTGCGAGTGCAACACATTTCGCTGACGACTGAGGCTTGTAGACACCATGGCGGACCCGGAGGGTCAGGAGGAGGATATGGCGGAGGCCGAGAGGGGTAAGCATACTCTTGACTCCTGCTATTCTATATAAGATATGATACTAAAGGCCACGAACGTTTTGCTTTGACTGTACAGACACTACGGAGGTCCACCGGGAGCTGGTTTCGGAGGGTAGCTCGGCCTCGATGTCAATGCTTCAACTCGAATCACTGACTATACATCGTGCAATCTCTCTAGGCCGCAGAACGGAGGGGGATTTGAACAAGGAAACTTCGGAGGGTCAGTAGTTGCGATCCCAAACCCCGAATGAGATTATAGGCTTTAAATTTGATGATTCTTCGCTTGTTACCTCTAGACACGGACACCAGGGTCCACCTCATCAAGGCGATTTTGGTGCAGGTTTCGGGGGAGGAGGCAACGCTTTCGGTGGAGGAGGAGCCTTCGGAAGTGGACACGAACCTCATCAAGGAGGTATGGGTCCCGGAGCTGGAATGAATGACATGGGCGGTAACAGCAATATGGGAATGGGAGGCTTCCAACAACAGGGATTTGGTCAGACGAATATGGGTGGCGGACCGTTTGGCGGGCAAATGGGCCAGTAAGAGACCTTTTTCACTTGTAGTGGCGATAGTCCTGTATAGCTCAAACAGTATGAGTCGATAGAAAGCATCATGCCACTTTGAAAGAGAAGATTGAGGGCAAGGCCGAGATCGCACTTGGGAAGAAGCTGCTCAATGCTAACCTCGGTTCGTTTGATTTGTTGAACTCCGTCTTCCCGAAAAGGCGATGCTGACCCATTTCTGCTTGTCGTCCAGTACAACAGTCGCCTTGATCGCATACGCTCGGGATAGTCGCTACGCGCATTTCAATCTCACGATGTGGTCCGGCGCGTATCCTATTGGCATCTTTGGCATTGCATGCAACCAAATCGGAGTGGATCTCGATTCTCCAGCATTCAAAGGAATCGCCAGTGCCATCCTGATCATCGCTGTGATTCACTGGATATGGCTCGTGATCTATACTATACCGATGATCGTATCCGGCGAGCTGTTCTTGGCCGAGGCGGAGCATCTGTCAAAGGAGGAAGCCGAGGCTGAGAAAAAAATGTCGCATGGGGAGGCTGCAGGACAGGAAACGCCAGACGGCCAGGTAGAGAGGAGAAACAACAGGTCGAGAAGCTCTGCTGATGACACACATGTATAGTGTTCGTCCTATTCTACAAGCGGAGGACGGTACTTTATGCCTGTATGCTTTCTTGTAACCACTGTATCCATAGCCATGTTTGATGTTCCCATCTTAAACGACTTCCTGTGCACTAGCTTTGATTTGTAGTCGAAAGACTTGTGGGCCCAGCGTCGACGATTGCTGGCGTTGCATCATCTCTGAGGACAAATCACCGCGTAGTCAAGACTGAGGCTGTCGTTTGACGCGCGACTATCTTCGCCACCGACATGAAACTTTGTCGTGGAGCTTGACGTGGCCAGCTGGCAAGGTCTCCGTTCTCCGTTCTGGCGTATTTTGTCGAAACCCCAGGAATATCACGGCCACTGACCTATGTCGAATATCAAGGACGTTTCAAATCCTGGCGACGTACTGCCTGCTACTTGGAGCGACTGGACGCAGCACGGAATATATCTGAATAGCGACGACAGCTGGCGTTACATATCGAAGACAAAGAAGAATAATCAATGGCGCTGCGCTTACGAAACAACAGTTCGAACGTCGCATACAGTCCAAACTTGAGAATTGCATGGATCCGGTTGCAAGCGGTCTGAAATCACTAGCATAGGACGTGAACTCTGGAGCGACGCAATGTAGCCCGACGGAAAGAAACCCTACCTTTGGGGCCTTGTTATTTACTGTGACGGTCTTCTTGCGCTGCGAACGTAAAAGGACATTTTGGCATCCCGATCGTTGTTAATACGTCAAGAGGTACGTACGAAAGTTTTCCATTCAGCGCATCCACTCAAAGCAAACATGTCTTCTGAAGGATTAACTGTTAGAGTCCCGCTGAGCACCCATCTGTTGATCGCATCGAATTCGAAACAAGCTTTCGCAGCCCCGGTGCGTCTATTCCTGATCTGAGCTGTTTCGTCCAGAACGATGCGGTACCAGTAGACGAGCGCAAGGGGACCGTGCTTGACCTTGTTCGATGTGAATTCAGAGTCATCGTCCGCAGAACCGTCGAAGAAATCGTTCGGCTTCTTGGTCTTCCTCTTCCTCTTCTTCTTCTCGTGATGCGGGTTTCTTCTTCTACCACCAGATAGGTGATGACGTTCGACGACTTTGAACGCTAGGACTCTCGACGCAAAGCAGTGTGTTTCTTCTGTGCCTTCTTTCAGGCCCGAAGTGACGTCCGGTGACAGCTGATGGAAGAAAGTAGTATGACTAGCTGTATCACTATTCGATAATCATCTTCCAGTAGCCAGTAGTCTTCCGCGTTCCGCATGGAGCTCGCTACCGTTGTCCGTATTTCATTTGGACTTGTTGGACATCAGTTTGAAATAGACGGAAGATAGAGGAAATGGCCAATCCATGATTCTTGTCATTCTGTCAAGTGTCATACCGTGTGTAAGTCACAGTTGATCAGTTGACGACGCAGGCCACTGTACTTGCATCTACTTCTGTTTCTCGCCACCACTCTGCCATTTAGAGAGCTCTGAGAGCCAGACTGTGAAGCGCTCAATCAACAAACGACAGGAGAAGAGCCCAGTACACAGCAGCTGCGCCGTCTCCAACCGTCGATGTTGCTACTGATAGCTGATGGGCTGTAGAGCTGGCTGTAGCTGCCGATGTTTCTGCTCACGAATCAATTATGAGCAAAGCAGCTAGCAAAGCTGCTCCGGCATCCCGGGCGGGCCCAATATTTCGGATTACTACAACTTTTTGCCCTCGCTACAGTCGAGGATACAAAGCTGGATACAAGCGCGCCTCGCCTGAATACCCGATCGCTATTATAAGGGTGTTATCCATCTAATCCGATGGGACCCCAGCTCTGCAAGAATCGGCGATATTTGCCGACTTAGGTCCACCGAGCGTTTGCCACTGAAACGCCTTTGAGTTTTCACCGACTCCTGATATCGCATCCTAGTCGGCGGGGAAGATGCTTCGACAAATCAGACGTTTCAAGTTACCGTTGCCTCAGCTGTTGCATCGACACGTGAGTTCCTCCGTTTGGAAATCCCATTCCGTCTCACATTTCTTTGCGCTGACTTCTTTGGCTGCTGCTAGCTCTGCCCTCTGCTGCTCCGCTTTCTAATTTTCAGCAGGTCTTCGGCCGACCATCGTGTAACTGCCCTTTGCTAAGCAACGATGCTTTGTATACAAAATATACCTCAGGTCGGATCTTGCATTCTTCCCCCGCAGGTATACGAGTCGATCGGTATTATTTGGCGTCCTTTGCATATTATCTCTAGTCTTCGTTCTCACGACTTTAGCAACAGTTGATTACCATCAAACACATTCACTCACTTCGCCACATCGTCATGTCCGACACCGAGAAGAATGTTGAAGGCGGCGTCCTGGTCGACGACGACAGTTTCCGTAACGACGCTGGGTCCCTCAAGGCTAATCGCGCGATTGTCACCGCCCCTACATTCGAGCGAGATATCTTCGCTGCACAGGCCGATAGGGATGACGGAGACTACGTAGAGTTCCGAACTATGGGTTGGATTCAAGCTGGTTTCGTCGCTTTGGCCGAAGGGATCGCGCTCGGGACTTTGTCTTTCCCGTCCATTTTCATGCGACTAGGTATCTTCGGAGGCGTGTTTGCCACCGTAGTATTGGGCGCTCTCGCATGGCTTGCGGCGTCATGGATGGTCGATTTCAAGAAGCGATTCCCAGGTAAGCCTCACGCCTTCAGGCTCTGCCGATTTCACCATTGACTGATTTTCTTTCTCTAAATCACCGCTTTCGTTCGACGCAGGTACTATGAACTATGCCGATGCAGCGTTCGTAATTTATGGACGTTGGGGCTACAGAATCTGTGCCGCTGGAATGATCGCCAAGGTGGGTCTCGCTGAGGCGTGTTCGAATGTTCCTGGGAGGTCTGACGTGCGGTTTACCGATTCGCTCAGAGTATCGGTCTAGCTGCTTCCCATGTGCTCGCTGGAAAGATCGCTTTGAACAACATGACACGTAATGCGACTTGTCAACTTGTGTTCTCTATCGTTACGATGGTTGTCAGTGTGGTGGTACGTCAAAATTGATCAAATACTTCGGCTTCAACTGCCGTTAACGAATTGGTTGCTTTCGATAGCTTTCGCTCCAGAGACACTTCGGCAAATTGTGAGCAAGCGTGCGGGCCCTCTTCTTGATAAAGTGTTCTAATACCGTGCGATCCTCTTCAGGACGATTATCTCTGTCATCTCGGTGACCTGCATCATCGCTGCCAGTTTCATTACAGTCATTGCAACCGGTGTGCAGCCGGATTCACACTTGATGAAAGCCGGCAAGCCGATCGTGTGGTATGCATTCAACAGGAACGCTACTCTTTCCGACGTCGTAAGTAATTCGGCACACCAATTGTAACGAGAGCCAGGAGATTGACAGAGGTTGCTTCCCTAGATCGGCGCTTTGACCAACATCTGTTTCACCTACGGTGGTGGAATGGCCTGCTTCACATTCGCATCTGAAGTACGTCTCGTCACCTCCTGCTCAGCGTATCCCTGCACTGACAAGATCGCGCCACAGATGAAGAAACCCGAGGATTTCAAGAAGTCGTACGCTCTTGTGCAAATCGGATCCATCATCGTTTACGTTCTGGTTGGCTCCTTGATTTACGTATTCGGAGGCCAAGTAAGTTGCCCGATCAATTCCAGCATGTTGTCAATTTAACATGTTATCACTCTTGCAAAGTACACCACCAGTCCCGCATTGACCATGACGTCGCACCCCGTCAGCACCACAGCGTAAGTAAAGAGTTGGATAGCTCGCACCCTCATTGTACAGGCTGCTAATCCCTTTTCTTTTTGCCTTCAGTTACGCCTTGGCCTATGTGAATATCAAATTCCGAGAAGTTTGATTCATCGGACAAGTCGTTAACTTCTTGCACTTTTCTAGGTTACCATCATTGTCAGCGGAGTAGTGGCCGTTAATGTTGGCGCCAAGGTAGGTCTCCATGCCATTTCGCGAGCGTTACATCCGCTGATCAGACTCCCTTAGCTTCTCTATGTCATGATGCTCCGAGACTCCCCTCTTTTAACATCTGGGTAAGTCAACTTCAAGGAGACGTAGGAACTAGCGACTTACCTAAATTACGATATCGCAGTTCATGGAAGGCGCAGTTGTGGTGGGTCGGAATTGTCCTTGGAATGTGGATCGTTGGATGGGTTCTGGCGGAATTGATCCCGGTAAGGGTTACATACTGTCTCTCTTTCACCCTCGAAACTAACGCTATATATTGCTATTAGTTCTTCAACTCGCTCTTGACCATCGGTAAGCTTGCTCTGCTGCTGCTGTTGCATACGCACCGTGTTGACATTCTTTCCTGCCCTTATAGTCTCTTCCCTCTTCTCAACTTGGTTTGCCTTCGGGCTCGCGAGTTTCCTGTGGTTCCACCTGAGGAAGAGTGCCGGAAAGAAGCTCACTGGGGGCTTGGCAGTCAACTCGTTGTTGGTCTGCGCCGTGTTCATGGTACGCGAGCGTTCTCGAAATTTCGTTATTTACATGGCTAACACGTTCCGCCTTTCAAGATTATCTTCTCGACGGCAATCACACCATTGGGCATCTACAGTGCGATTGACAGCATCATCGCTGGTGTAAGTAGACTTTTGACCCAGTTATATGTCTACACCGCTGATCATTCAACTACCCATCAACAGTACCGAAAAGGAAGTTACTCGCACCCATTCCAATGCTAGATTTCCGTATGATTCATAAACAAAAGCCCAATGAGGGCATCAATGTATAATTTACGGGAAAACGGGGTCTAGCGGGTATGAAGACTCTTTGTATACCCGTCTGACTAACTGCTGCGGTGAATGTAATAGATGATACCAGAACCGGAGGTTTTTAAATGCCCAAGATAATGAAGTAGGCTAGGACATGTCCTCATCGAGAGTCGAATGACGAGCATCTGCAGCACTCTGACACTAGCGACGCATCTATGGATGTTGATTTTCAGAGAAAGCGGATACATCTTTTGGAATCGCTTAATCCTCAGCTTCGATCATGGAGTAGGCGGGTGCGTTGAGCTTTTCGTGTCCCTATATGGTCACGGCCGAGGGTCAGTGATGGTAAAGTATCCAGCCTTCGTGCAAAAGACAGACCTTCAAGAACGGCAGGCCAACGATGAAGAGGTATTCGAGGGTGACACCTCCACACTTTTCGATAAGCTCACCAGCTCCAGCAGCGGATCCACCGGTAGCGATGAGGTCGCTATTGCGCAACGTAAATATTAGTGAACCACAAGAGGATCCTTAAAAAAAGATGTATAAACTCACTCGACGACAATACAGTTCTGGCCTGGCTTGATGGCATCGGCTTGCATCTCAAACTGATCCACTCCGTATTCCTTTTCGTACGAGACCACGTTGACCTGTCCGGGCAGCTTTCCCGCCTTTCGAACGGGGACAAAGGCAGCACCAAGTCGCATTGCGAGAATGGGTCCAAGGAGGAATCCTCGAGCGTCGAGGCCGACGACGACGTCAATCTTGCCGGACGAGGATGCCTTGATCTTTGGGATGGTTTCGGTGAAGATGTGGTTCATCAAGTGAGAGAAGAGGGCTTCGGTAGCGAGAGGGTTTCGAAGGACAGGCTGTACAGTTGAATATACGTCAGACAATTTTGCAGCGCAGTAGGAACTTGAGCTTTCTACTCACGAACATGTCCAAGAAGGTGATACCCTGCAGACCGACAGCGAAGGGGTCAGTCTCCGCACAAAGAATGAGATCAGTAACCAGGACTAACCTTCTTGGGAAAGTCGGGGTGTACGCCCAACAGGGACTTGATCATCTGAACGTCGGACATGATTGCAGTTTCAGTGAGAAAGTGATCTGGTACGACAAAATGTACTGAAGAGCTATACTTTCTCACTGCAGAAATGTAGAATAGCGAGGTTACTGCTTGCTGCTACCACGACGAACCTGCTGCCCTGCTACCTCTCGATCTTTTTCGCGGATCCAATATTTCTTATCGCGTTTCAAAGCCGTTTCAGCCGGACAAACAATCGACGCATATCGATCGGAAAGAAGAGTGAAACATGGACAGCTCCTGCTCTGTTCTTGACGAAGCTGTTGATGCGTCCAGGAGTAGCTACTTGCACTCATCGTTCGGGTCAGCCTGTCGAATGCTCACCGTAATCCAGGGCGACCACAACATGATGGACTCCAGCATCAATTAGCGACGGGAAGAAAAGTACGCCGAAAGAGACAGACAGTTGACGTCGTCGTGATATTATAGCGTTGACTGGTACCACTGCTGCCATTCGCAGGCGACATAGGAGCATCGAGTGTGTAGTGGAAGACGACACGTAGGATCTCCGTAATCAATAGATAAGATGTCCCGCTTGGCATTATTATTTAGTATAAGTCTACTTTACTGCTGAACAGTCCAACGAGCATGAAGCAACCGATTAGCAGTGAACTGGCCATCATTCTGCTGAATGTCGTCTGCGTGGGCCAACAGCTACATATGAATTCGATATTGGATGCGATGATGTTCAGGTCAGATAGAGTCTCGTGACACAAATGAGCTGTCCTCTTTCAGCAGCTCTTTCAGCTTGTCTGCTTCGTTCAGGCTAGTAAAGCGCATGTTAATGTCCAAGAAAGACCCCAAGACTCTCGTGCGCCCAACTGCCATGTCGATGCCAAGCCAAAAACGTTTGAAAAAGAATGAGATCGTTAAGATTCGATATCGAAAGCTCGCTCTGAGCTATGAATGAGCAAAATCCTTGACCTTGGCTAGCTCCTAGCGCAATATTGCGCTTCTTGTCGGTGAGCCCCGGAGCTAAGCGCGCAGCCTACGCTCAGCAACGGTGTCACGCTGGCTGGCGGTGGGAATTGCGAGTTTCAAGTCGACTTGGCTGGTTTCCGTGCAGCCGTAGGCCCAAATCGCAGAAGTCACCCCCGTCTATCTTGCCAGATTATCACCAGGTCACCAGAAAGGATCATTCAAAATGGAGAACGACCAAGTCAGTATTGCGATGGATTTTATTGGACGGGATTGGAACTGCTTCTGGGAACTTTTGCGGACCGGAAACGCATGACGGAGGTGCTCTCGGGACATCAGCAAATTCGGACGACCGCAGAGGGGTAGGAGGTTGAGGATGGACACAGCAGAAGTGGGATCAAAGGAAGGCCGAGGATTGGAAAGACGCGGGGGCCTGGAGGAAGAATATCGGGATGATGCATCAACGGCCGGTGCGAGGAGTTGCGTATGAGGAAGGCGGCACCGGACAGGGCGGAGCAGCAAACTATGGACAACACAAACAATATCACGTCAGATTGGCCGAATGCGAATCGACATTCAACCTTTCACGTCTTCGAGAGCACCTTTGAAACGTTTCCCGTCCCGTTGTCCCCTAGGAGCAGTCGTCATCCATGTCAGCGGGAAGGAGACTGATGATATATCTCTTTCTAACATTAGGGAGAACTCGTCGACCTTTACGTCCCCCGAAAGTGCTCGGCCACTAGTAAGCATCGAAATAGCGAAACGATCTTCATGTGCAATCCGCTTATTCTCAACCTACGAAAACAGACCGATTGATCACTTCCAAGGATCACGCCTCCATCCAGATCCAGATCGCCGATGTCGACCCCGAGACTGGAGTTGCGTTGAAGACCGGTGGTACCACCGTCGCTCTTTGCGGTCAGGTCCGAGCTATGGGTGAAGCCGATGACTCTATCAACAGGATCGCTACCCGGGCTGGTGGTGAGTTTCCTCGAAAGTGGCTGGTTTGAGTTTGACCATGGCTAATGAAACGTTTCCTTTGCAGCTCTCCGAAACGTCTGGTCTTACCAGAAGTAAATGCGTACTCGAGTCGGATCGGGCTCGCACGCCAAGGCTACGCTACCATCTTCCATCACACACTCGCGCCAAATCGATCGTCCTTTTATTCCGATAACAGTTGGATACAAGGGGGAATTCTTCGTTCTCAGTGCGAGCCGGGGGTGTATTCTAGATGGAAATTGGGGTTCAGAGGTTGTATACGGGTGGATGTAGCATGGTGTTCCGTTGCGGGGATGGTCATACAAGAGCATGCAGAAACTGGATCAGAGCACCTCGAACAGGGCGGCTTGCGCCCTGGAACAAGGTTGAGCGGAAAGATAGAGAGCGGACACGGTTTGGCTACCAGGTAGTTGAACCGAAGCACTCCTGCAAGAATGGGCAGCTATTTCGCATGACTCTTTTCTGTCTAGCGAGTCCACCCAATATGTTCAACGGTAGTAGCTGCGGGACTCTGAGTGGTTGCGAGGAGAGTGATTGTCACTGTAGCGTGACGGTTGCAGGAGGAGGTTGCAGGTTGAAGGAGCTGTTGAGGAAGCTGTCAAATTTGTATCCGGATGGGAGAATTCGAAGCTCAAACTCGTCGATTGCAGCATGCACAATTTCCGGAGCAAGTCACCATTCTTCTGATCACTGTCCAGGTGTTACCTCTCGCCTTCACTCGGCGCGGAAAACACCCCCACCCCCCAGTCACGTCTCCAGATCACTCCACCATGCCTGCCATCACCGCCGCATACCGCATAAGTCCGCCGGAAGGGACTCCATCAGTAAACACTGCCACTGAGAATGAGCATACGGTTGAGCTAAAAATTGGAACGAAACCTGCCACCTATGAAGATGGTGTCAAAGTGACGAACGTCGACGACTCGCCATACTACAGGGTCCTCCTAGCATCACTGGCGGAGGCAAAGGAGAAGTTAAATGAGGATATGACAATATGGAAGGAAGCAGTTGGGGATCGAGAGAAGCAGATAGAAGCGATACCGGCAGGACCCAAGGGCCAACAAGGCAATGGCAAGGCGATGATGATGGCCAGGGCAGCAAGGGAGAATGATGTGCTACCAGACGACGTTGAAGAAGAAGACGAGGAGGAGGAAGACGAAGAAGACGATAACGACAATGAAACGATATAGAGGGAAAAGAAGTCCTGAAATTGCAGCCTGTAAGTAAATTAGTTGCCCATACCAAGTCATGATGGTACTGTCGTACTCCTGTTCTTCACGCATGTGGCTGACACTGTCTGTTCGAGAAGGCGGCATCGCAGCAATGTACAGTCTTACGAAGTCACAGTAGTAATTTACAGCAGGACTTTTAGGATATCGAGAATATCGAGAGGACAAGGAAAGGCTGGTGAATGACGACTTGTTGTACTGCCATACTTAAGCCAATCTCATGAGTCCTGGGTCCAAGCACAATCGCTCCATGTCAGAGCAGACACTTCTTGGTGTATCGACAAATGTAACTGTCCTACGTATCACATCATGCTAGAGTCTCTATAATTTAATTTACAGGGCACTGCTGTCACCCTTGGCAAGCTTTTCCTTCAATTTGGCCTGGAAAGGTAGTCAAGATTAGCCTGCGGGCCTAACGTCATTCGACTAGACATTAACATACCTCGACAGTCTTCATGTAGACATCGGTAGTGACCCAGTGTTCTCGGGTCATCTTGGCGCCGTATTGGGCAAGTGCCAAATCCTTGGTCATGACTCCGTCAACATCGATGGTCTCCACACATGCCTCCTCTAGGGCCTTCGCGAACCGTGCGACCTCAGGTGTATCGTCAAGCTTTGCACGGTGTGCCAGGCCTCGGGTCCAGGCAAAGACGGATGCTACCGGGTTGGTGGAAGTCTCGTTGCCCTTTTGGTATTCACGGTAGTGTCGGGTGACAGTTCCTGCGATTCGAAGAGAAACGCTTAGCAAAGCATGCCCCAGGAATTTATACCGCTCTATTCCAGCTTACCGTGAGCAGCTTCAGATTCCATTGTCATGCCGTCAGGAGTGATAAGTTCACTGGTCATCATGCCAAGAGAACCAAAACCTTGTGCCAAGATATCACTCTGTATAAAAGTTCAATCAGTTAAGACTTATTGCCGGAAAGATCGTGATACTTACCTGAACGTCACCATCGTAGTTCTTGCATGCCCAGACGAAACCACCGGATGACTTGATAGCTTGAGCAACCATGTCGTCTGTAAATCGAAGCGATGAGTATTCCGATTTCCTGCTATAGGCAGGCAGTCCGCACAACTTACCGATCAATCGATGTTCGTACCAGATTCCCAACTTGTCGAATTGCGGCTTGTACTCGGCTTCAAAGACCTCCTGGAAGATATCCTTGAAACGTCCGTCATACTTTTTCAGGATAGTGTTCTTGGTAGACATGTAGAGCGGCATCTTCTTGGCAATAGCCATCTTGAAACTCGAGTGAGCGAATCCGGTGATGGATTCATCAGTGTTGTACATGGCCATGGCAACACCTTTTCCAACAAAGTCGTAAACGTTCATCACTACGGGCTCACCACCACCTTCAGGCTTGTACACCAGCTCGAGCTTGCCCGGGCCTGGTGCAATGAAGTCGGTGGAGCGATACTGGTCGCCGAACGCATGTCGACCGATAACGATAGGCTGAGTCCACCCTGGGATAGGCTTGGGGATCCGTTCCAACATGATGGGTTCTCGGAAAACGGTTCCGCCGAGGATGTTTCGGATGGTTCCGTTGGGAGATCGCCACATTTGTTTCAAGTTGAACTCCTTGACTCGAGCTGTAGAGCCAGGGTGTTTAGCGACAATCCTTTCGCGAATTCAGACTGGTTCGCACCTTCATCAGGAGTGATAGTAGCACACTTGACACCGACGTTGTACTTCTTGATAGCCTCGGCTGCATCAATGGTGACTTGATCATCAGTCTGAATGCATACAAAGAACCGTCAATATTCCTCTTCAGGCCATGGCATTGTAGCATCACTTACGGCATCTCGGTACTCCATTCCCAAATCGTAGTATTTCAGGTCGACGTCCAAGTTTGGCAAGATAAGCTCCTCCCTGATCTTCTTCCAGATGATACGAGTCATCTCATCGCCGTCCAGCTCAACAATGGGGTTCTTGACCTTGATTTTCTGGGAAAGTGCAGCATTGGCAGGTGTTGAAGACGAGACGGCTGTTCAAGCGATCCAACAGAAGATGGATCAGCCAATCTCATCACGGTTCAAGCTTGTTACGGAGCACGAATGACCTACATCGGTGTTGAGTTGCGGCAGCAGCGGACATCTTGGTGTAAATACTGGTTTGCTGCCTAGAAGCGTTCAAAGCAGTTCGGGTGAAAGGAAGCTGGAGGAGGACGACAAGATCAGCTTGACGCGCTCGAAGAACAAGACGAGCTGGAACGAGGCTATATATGAACTCACCATGCTTGCGACTCGTATGGGCGTAAGCGGAGGTACGGACGTAAGACAAGCAGCACCAGCAGGGTATAGAGAATATCGAGGGCCAGTTAAACTCGCAAAGACCAGCCTGACGGTAAGTCAACCTCCGCTTTGTACCAAGTTTATCCAGCGTGGACCCGATCGGTTTAAGCCGCCCCGAACCCGCCGAACTAATTGACGCAGAATGCAGAATAGCTCGAATTGTAATTCGAATGCGCTTCGCGATGTCCGTGGTCCGAAATCAATCCGAAATCACCGACTTACAAATTGTGAGTCGAGCTGCCGTCAAATACATGCTCCTGGCATACGGCTTGGCGTATTGCAACGTCATGCTATGCTTGAATAGCTGCGGCGTGAATCGCACTCGCGAGAACGAGTTCGATAATACAACTGACGCAAATGCAATATATAATCAATGACCTCTCCATGATATAAAATCGACACAACGAAGTCCCGAAATGATTATACAAATGTAGCATTGGTAGACCTTTGAAGCAGGTCTTCTCGCACAAGCCGGGAAAGCCAATCTTGATGATAGTATCCCACTCCATGCAACGCATTCTTGCTACTAGATTCGATGTCCATCTCCATGATCCCCAGATCGTCTGGTCCGCCGTGCGACGTGTGACCTCTCGGCACCTGTGTGAACGATTCGAAAGCAGGTTGACCTGACCGCCGCGGTATGCTGGCTTCGGAACCAACCTCGGTTGCCTTTTGGGTGACGCTGTCTGTACCATATGATGCAGATGCGGAAGGCGGAAAAGCGAAACTCTCGAATTGTTGTAGTGCATCTCTGTTATCCGGATTGACAAGAATCGAAGGTGCGTCAATCACAGAGGAAGCTTGATGAGTCGATGGAGCGGTAAATGCTGAGAATTGGACTTTGGATGGTCGTCTTGCAGGGGTGTTGATCGCTTGAGCGTGACTCTGTAAGATGGCATTTCGGACTGCTTGCAGACTTTCCCGTCCATCCCTTGCCACACACTCGCTCTGTGCTTTGAACAAAGTCCAGGGTTCCCAGTCGAGGTCGGGATAGTCGTCGTCCGCCGATAAGACGGCTTGGAAGTAGATCATCCACGCCATCTGAGCCGCACTCTGGAATTCTGGAATTTGAGCGACTCCCGCTTTGATGGCTACTGGTATAGGTGGTGTGATTGGAACTAGGTAGGGAGTGATCTGAAGGCGAGGTAGCATTCTCGCCATCTCTTTCGATGTGCAAATCATGTCCAGCATAGGTATCATCGCATTCACGATGGAAATTCGCAATTTCGCTGTTGAAAGGTCCTCCGGGATCAATGATTCCTCCTCGAGAAGCATGTTTTTCGGCGCAATCATCTCGAACAAAGTCTGTCCTTCAAGCCCGGCAAGAGCTTCGCCTATCTCCTCGATGGAGCCAGAGATGCCATTGTCGGTAGTAGTCGAAGAAAGAGACAGATGCGAACGCACCGCGCTGGACACTGGATAGACTTTGCAAAGCTCGCGCATAGGAAGCTGATGGCGACGGTGTCTTTCGACGCAAATATGGATACCATCGAATGTCGTAGGTTGTATGATGGACGCTGCGACATACACCTTGCCGATTCTCGCCGTCGACATCATTCCGTGGTCGCAGAAAGTTTGTTGGTCGTCGATTATGTCTCTAAAGTCCTCTACGGGTACTGCCAGGACGTCAGCCATAACACTGGCGACAGCCCATGTGTCCGCAAACAGGAAATTTCGAGCAAGTAGTTGGGTCTTTTCGTGCGCAGTAGTGACTCTGCGCACTAGAAAAATCAATTGACCGTTGGTGGCGATATGTCGCTTGCCTTCGGCATTTGAAAGTCTGACATGTCCACTATTATTGAGACCCTAGTTCAGCTTTATGACGGGGAATGTTGGCCAAAAAACTTACGTTGTAAGGATACGATCATACAAGACCCCTAATCGCCTTACACTTTGTTCATGTCCAATCACCGTATTCGCCAATTGAGCAACGGCATATTGGAAACGATCCAGAAATTTGCCCACATTCATTGCCATGGGGCGGTTGGAATCCAGACCGCCAGGGAAATTTGCCGATTCCGCAGTTGACATGACCGATATTCGACGAGCAGCACTACCTCCGGCTTGACTAAGATCATCGCTAGCTCTCTGCGAATCGCCATGTATCGCGGAAGGCAATGGTTGGTTCCGCAACAATGCGTTACCAGGACCCGCTGGATATACGCCGGGTTGTCTCCACGCCCATGTACTGCGGAGAGCAGCGATAAATGTAGGATGACTGACAGACAAGTCAACATCCAAGATACTGGAAATATCACTTCCGGAGTCCCAGGTGGTTGTGCTGTTTGACCTTTGCGATCTTCCAAAGCTTGACTTTCGGGAGTCACCGTCGACCTGAGCGATTTCGCACATTGGTATCACTCCGTCGGAAGCAACCAGAACTCGATTTTCGTTGTCGTAGATCATGGTAGCGACAACGACCCGTCGTCGCACTCTCTTGTGTGCAGCGATACGTATGCGAGAAATAATTGTGAAGCCAAAGATTGAAAGGCACGCAACAAAAGCAAGAGCAGAGACCAGACCGATAATGAGACGCTGAGTATTGAACCCAAAACCTCCTTTAGGATGTTCGCCTTTCCAGAGCCCGTACTCCGCGCCTACGACATACTTCGTTTGTTAGCGGTGTACACGACGTTACGATAGCCTGAGATACTTACCACTCATAGCTGTATAGTGCATCGCACAAACAGCCGCCGCCAGTACACAAGCTACGCCGACTTTCGTGGCCCAACCGTGTTTTAGCTTCGGCCGCAAGATGACGAACATGATGTAGAGCCCCACAATGACAGCCGCGCAGGCGATCAACACACTACCAATAATCGTGCCCATTGAGTAGTGAATCAGACCAATGTTACTGACGGAAACCTGGCCGATGTAGTCTATGAACAAAAACTGTTTCAGCGGTACCCAGAGGTGATCTCGTCAAAGCAGCTTACGCATTCCTGCAATACCAATACCGGCAATCGCACCAGAAAAGAAGATCTTCACCACATCCTCCACTGTGACGACATCCAAGCCAAGGCGCCGTTTCAATCTGGAAGTTCGAACATACTCCTTTCTACCTTGTCGCCTGCTGTGCCGCCTTTTGCGAAGTTCCGCGTATTTATCGGAACTGGTCGGCGAGTCCTGAATCGAATGCAAATCTTCTTCCTCCGCAGCGTCCTTGTCAGTCGAATCGGGACTGGTTTGACTGGTATACCTTCTGATATCTGCAGAGGAGCCGTCTGCATTATACTGCTTTCCCACACGCGTGTGATTGCCAGTGGTCTCGATCGGAAATCCCTGTACCGGCATTTCATCGAGATAGTTCTCCGGCAGCGATTGGATTCTGGACAAGTTGGTGGGTGGCCTGGGGTATTCCCGAATTGCCGAAGCAGGTGGGAAAAAGTGTTGCAGGGACGCTCGGTGTCCAGTGGAATGTGGCTCTGCATTCTCTTCTGCCTGCCAAAATGGGGGAGCTCCTGGTGCTATCGGCTCAGAGTTGCTGTTGGTACCGTTTTCCGGCAAGATGTCCGCTCGGATGGAAACGACCGATGCTCGTCGCAACGTCGGATCATATGGCTCGACGTTCAACAAATCGAGTCTAGCCGGATCGATCGGAGAGTTGTCATATCCTGATGCCACAGGATCACTCCGTGATGGTTTGATCACGACCGGAATGGCGGACTCGTGCCTCAGATCCTCTCTGTCGAGATCTTTCTCGACAGTTTGACTTTTCCTATCCGCAAGCTCGTGTACGTCGTGCCGCCTTGCATCCATGACTGTTCTAAGCTTATCTGGAACCTGGACTTGGTGGCCTACTTTTTCTCCCCACATCTTCCTCTTTGATGGCTTCTTTTCCTTCAGACTGAGATCAGTCACGACGGCTGCATTCCTCGCTTCTGAAGCCTCTTCATCGTCTTCTTCACTAGTCGAACCATCCTCCGACCTTGGCGGTGCAAGTCCAATTTTCTTAAAGAAATCCTGTACGTATTCTCCCTCGAGTCCCATGACGAAGAATGCGAGAATGGTGACTAAACAGCTGACGACGAGACTAAGGACCGTCCAGCCCGCTTCGTAAGTCAAGGAGAATGGTTGTTTATTAAGTTCCACTTCTCGGGGATGGTGAAGTGTCAAGCTGTTGTTCCCGACAAAGTGCATAGAGAACGTTGATACGGAGCCAAAACAAACGCCAGCTGCGAACAGAAGCAGGACGTTGTAACGACCGCGATTTGAGGTTCTGTCGAACGAAGACTTGTTACACGGCGTTTCTTGTGACTTGTATGTTCATGCTTCACTCACCTCCTTAACAAGAGCTCCAGAGTGCACAGACTTCCAATAAAGGCGATGATGACGCTCAATACGATGTACCCGCCGTTGTATGTTTGCACCAACTTGACATAATCTGCGCCCATGGTTTTGGTGCTCTGGTTCGCTGCTCTTGTGATCGGATTCCAATTATTTTCGTGCACAGCGGCTATCACATATATCGGTTCGGGGGCTTGATCAGAGACCTTATTGTGTTCCGGTTGATCGAGGTATAATGACGATGGCGAAGCATAACCCGGCTCGCCATCTTCTCCTTCCGTGTCTTGTTTCTGTGGCACCGAGGTTCCCGGCTCGATGTATGGTCTCTTCTCAACATGCGCGTGCGTGATTGATATTCGACTGGCGGAGTGGTGAACAGGCGTCGCGGATACGGTAGGCAGTAAGCCATTCAGCCCGACTTCTCCCGTCGTTGCAATGAGCATAGCTACCAAAATGACAGATGTCGTTGGAGATGGAAACCGTATTCGCCGGCGACGATATGGTGTTTTGATCATCGTAATCTGACAAAGCGATAAGGCAGTAGCAGAATCTTGTTGGTATCTGCTGTCGCGTTTCAGAGTAACTCGAATTGCGCCATGACCGTCGTGACTCGGATTGATTGTGATTCGGAAGGCCGCTTTGAGGAAGGCCGCTTTGATTTATTGAGCTTGAGAGGGGTCTTGAAGAGACGCTGCACCGTAAGAGTCGTTTCTGTTACTGTTTCCGGCTGTTGAGAATTGTTGATTGTCGTTATGTGGCCATGCTGTATCGCGTGTCCACCGTGATTATTGCTCTGAAGTCAGTGCTCTGGTGAAGGCAATCCTTTACTTGAACGATAGAACGATGGCGGCTGCAGCTACTCGATCGTCAGGAAAGATACTTACGAGGTTGCAATCCTGAACTCAGTGATGTTTGCAGCGAAGGGAAGCAAAAGGGAGTGAAAGAAGTATGCGGCCTCCTTACGAGAGCTACAATAGTATTTTGGCTTTGTGGGCAGTAGTCTTTCGGCGATCGCTATGTCTTACCTGAATTTACGGCGGCGGGACCAGTTGGAAGATCCTGTTGTCCGTTTCCAGCCTTTCCCAGGTATCTTCAGACCAGCAGCTCAAACAGTCACGACAGAACATCATCATATGACTTGAGAAAGGCTCAAAAACAGAGTTGTAGGATCATAAGTAGACGGAGAATTCACCTGATCAGGACCGCAAGACTGGTCCGAACACAACGCAGATTAGAAAATGGACCGCTTCAAGCTAAGTCCGGTAATGTTCAGCTACGCCGAGGACGGAGGCAACATATAAGGCGGATTCGTAATACCAGCAGAGTATCGCCGAACGAATTCGGAGTGAGCAAGTTCCGTGGAATGATCTGTCAGCTATACCGTATGCAAGTTCAAACAGTCCTTGTGATATTCGGAACGTTGTGACCTGCGCCCCCGCACTGCATACAGCACAGCACAACGGGGACGTATAAAGCCTTGGGCAGCGTACAACTGCCAGTACAAGACTCGCAAGGAATCCTCAAATACCTTATAAGATGAATCCAATACGACTGCAACTTGCCCGATGCCTCACACAGGCTTGCAGGTCATCGACGCGCTCGACTTGTTACGTAACTCGATCTGGAATGAACGTATGTCCCCTGCGACAGGACCTTCGTCAGACTCCGTCCGTGGCCCGCTACGCCACGCCAGCGATTCGCTCACTCGCCACCTCTTCCAGCTCGACTATGGTCCCCGCCCTTCAACCATATAAAACACATCAGCCAACTTCTTTTCCTGGATCGCCGAGGATACACAGCTTCTATGACGACCCTACCGCAACATGGACCTTTGTCGTAGCGGACCCTGCGACGCTCGAAGCTATTATCGTGGATCCAGTGCTGGACTTTGACCCTGTATCCGGTCGGATTTCGCAAAAGAGCGTCCAGGGCTTGGCAGGATTCGTGCAGAAAGAAGGTTACAAGGTTGTTCGCATTTGCGAGACCCATGTCCATGCAGACCATCTGACTGGAGCATATGCACTGAAACAGGTAAGTGGGTCTGGCGACCGCACTGTGGCGAATCTAATCTGACAATTCACCAATTCTGCCCAATTCTCAGCTGTTCCCCGGACAACCGCCAGTCTTTATCGGTGCGCGGGTGGTGGACGTGCAGAAACGATTCGCTCCGGAATACGGTCTACAATCAGCCGAACTGGACAATGCCTTTGATGGCTTCATGCAAGATGGAGAAAGCTTCAAGATTGGCTCTTTAACGGCTGTCGCTCGCAGTCTACCTGGACACACGCCGGATAGTATGGGTATTCTGATAGGTGATGCGGTGTTTGCAGGGGATAGCCTGTTCTTGTACGTACCATCTGTCGATTGTAGTGATCCTCAGCTCACACCGGCATGAACCTCTGCAGGCCCGATGTGGGAACCGCTCGAGTTGACTTTCCAGGTGGAAATGCGACGGATCTGTATACCTCTATTGAAAGTCTTTTCAAGCTATCGGGCGATTTCCGCATTTTTTCAGGCAAGCCAACATCATCTTCATGGTGCTTTGGGAAACAAAGCTAAAGCCATCTCTGTCCCTGCAGGCCACGACTACCCAGCAGACCGCGACAAATCATGCTACAGCACAGTAGCGGATCAATTGGCTCACAACAAACATGTTGGCGGGCCGCAAGCCAGTCTTGAGTCGTTTGTCGAGATGCGGAGGCAGCGTGATGCTAGTCTGGGAACACCAAAGCTCCTACATGCATCTCTGCAAGTGAATCTCCGTGGCGGGCGCCTGCCACCACGAGATGAACATGGTCGCAGCTGGTTACGGATACCACTTTCAGGGGATATACCATAAAGGGCACCTCGAAAGCCGTGTGTCACGCCTCATACATCTGCTGTTTGTACGTCACCTTTGGCTCACATCAATTTTGACGCATTGCATGTTAATCGCGTCTTAGAACGCAGAGGACGTGGAACAATCCACATGAAATACATGCGCTTTTTCCGAACTATGGTTCTACATACAGTTGGAACCCACCAAGGCTTTTCGAGAAGGTGGAGATCTCATTACCGTAAGAGTACATTGGAATTTGTATACAGCCGTCAAGATTTCCACTCTACGAGGACTCGATATGCCTTCCAAAAGCTATGCTTTGAGGGTCCGTCAGTGCAGCCCAGCGGGCAGTGACCGATGATACCTTACCTTTTGCTCAATACAGTGGTTTCAAAGGCGTTACGCCCGGCTGTATCGCCTGCTTGAGAAGTTCCCAGCTTTTCATCGAGCTTTCAATGGCTAACCCTTCTCTTGCTCCCCATTGACTCATCCAATGATCGCATATTAGGTTGTGACCTACATCATCGCCAGTCCACTTTGGAATCAAATCATCTCCGCCACCATCACGCCACACAGTGATCCCGTCTGGATGTGGCCGATCGTAGAAGCCTTTGTCTCTTGCGGTAAGATACCCGTCCGTATACTGGAATATCCACGCCCTGCAGTTTAAGATCGCAGTCCCAACAGGATGCGTGTCTGCCTTGGTGTCAGAAGCTGGAATGCTGAATACCGGTTAGTCCTCGTTCCACCGAAGAACAGCAAAGTAGGCTTCCATGTGCGACAACGCTACTACATGTTCGAGGTTTGAAGGGGGAAGTTGAGCATCGCTGAATAGCGTTGAATAGCGATGTCGAATCGACACTTGCGTTCCATGATACTGGGAAGAATGGAAATCTGGGCAAGGAGATCGTGGTTGTATGGCACCAGGACCCCCTTTTGAATTGTACGGTAATCAACAAGACGTCCTACCAGTGTTTCATACGGTCAACTTTAATTTATGCTGCTTCTATGCATGAGCTTACCTGCAACTTTCAGACCATTCAAGGTGCGCAACAAATCTGCCCACCAATGCGCGACCGCCGAAACGTCCGATTTATGCCGTTCCAGTTCCAAGATTTCCATGTTTTGAACGATCTTTTCACCCAGCCGCTCCAAGCCCTTTCTGGTAGGTGCATCCGACTCCTGAGCAAGGAGTGCTTCGAAGATTTCAGCGCCTATCGCCCCGAGTATACCTTCACCCGTAGCGCATCCAAGAGCAACGCTAATCTTGGAGATGGAGCCCGCGGCAAGGGTGGCCCACAACGAGGACTCAGAGACGGCGACGACAAGATTCACAGCGACAACGAAAGCCATGTTGCTTGGCGGACTGATATTCGCGGACTACGGATTGTTGCAAGTCGACAAGGACTGTGTTACCATCGAACTCGCCCGACATCCGATGGCTTGGTGGGGAAGGGCGACATATATCATACATCGGGTGCATGGACAAGCATGGCAAGCATGAATGATGAAGAGCATGGAAGCGGGTGATTTACAGTCATAAAGGCATGTGATTTGGGCGAAGGCGGCTTCAAGGCTTACTCGTAATACTCGTCGAAGTTCCAAAGTTTCCTCATACGATTGACAGCGGACGGAAGGAAGGAGCAGCTGAGGGAGGTGTACTGTATAACTTAATTAGATAACCAGCATTCGCGATCACGTACGATGTATATTGTTTACATCAGTTCTGGCAACTTGTAGCCTTTGTAGTTCATCTGTCAAACTGCTGTACGAGAGCCGGTCACAGTGGGCTGTATCGGGAATGCCGGCGGGATGGACCGAACAACGGCGATGAGTGACTACCCTATTATCCGAGCTGGACGTTGAGCCTCCTCCTTCAACTGTCATCTATTAAATCGTTCGATTTTGCTCGGCGCATGCTTGGGTAGATGGTGGCTGTGCACGAGGTGTCTTTATAATATATAGACAAGTAAATAGACCGTACGAGCCCAACATCCGAAATGGTCATCGCTCGAGCATCTTCCCTCCGGATACCGCTACAGCAACCTCGCTTTTTGGCCTACAGAGTCATGTCTTCGCTTTCTTCCCAATTCAGGGTCGAACATGAAATTGCTGCCAAGGGCTTTGCTTCAGGTACCAATGACCATGTCAGTCAGCTTTTGCCCCTGCTTTCCTTTTGGTTGCTTGCTTACCTTCTTCTAATTCCACCCCTTACAGTATGATCGGTAAGTATAGGTTGCGCCGAGCTCAGACTCGTTTTGTCTGAAGCTCAACTTTACCCTTTTCTGCCAGGGCCCGTCCCTCCTACCCTGCCCCGGCAGTAAAATATATCCAGTCCAAAATAACACCTAGTACCCAAGCAGCGGGTAGCGGTCTCAACCTCGTCGAACTCGGCTCCGGTACAGGAATCTTTTCGCGACTCTTGCTCTCTCCGCCTGACCGGGACGCGACTGCTTTCGCTTCAGCGAACAATTCACCAGCAGGAGGTAAACAGTACCCGGAATGGCCTATCGAGTCGCTTTATTGCGTCGAGCCATCTGAAGGCATGCGAGAGGCATGGAATAAGGGAATAGACAAATTGATCAGGGAGAATGGTAAAGCGGATCCCAGAAAAGGGCAGGACGGGAAAGACAAGGAGGTTGTTACCCTGAACGGAGGTTTCGCTGATCTTTCAGAATTGAAGGAAAGACGGAAGGCTAAAGGGTTGCCAGCCGAGGGGTGGGCGGACGCAGTCGTCGCTGCGCAGGCTTGGCACTGGGCTCATCCGAAATACGAAGAGGCATTGGTATGTCTCGGTCTCCTACCACCAGTCTCCCGAATCTGAAAGAGCATGATGCTTACACCTACTACAGAGAGAGATTGCAACAATCCTGAAGCCCGGCGGAAAACTAGTTTTCATCTGGAACAACGAAGAGTCAGTTTTCGGTTTGTAATCGCATTCCCATCCATCTCTCACACGTCTTTGTCTATCTATTCCCAATCCAGTCGAGACCCACCCTACCCACAGGATTACCGCAATTACGAATTGACGCTGGAGAATGATACTCCCCAACAGCGTCGCGGGTACTGGGAAGCCATGTTCAACACACCCGCGTACAAGGAATTATTCAATACAGATCTAGGTGGAGGTAAAGGCGAACGAAAGTGGTTTGAATGGAAGATGATCGTCAACGACCAAGCGATGCTCGATAGAGCGTTTTCAAAATCTTATGTCACTTATCGACCCGAAGCTGAAAAGGAGCAGATCCGGAAGGATTTGACTCGATTCCTGAACAAGTGGGATGGTCAGGAGTGGGCGGATAAAGATGTACGCATGGCTCATCATGAACGTTCCTGGTTGCAAGCGTAATCGCTGACACATTCTTTTGTAACTTCTACAGGCGGGTACATACTTGCTTACTTTCAAGACTCTCGTTGTGGTGAATGAACGAAAATAAGGCTTCGGCCGTGAAGCCCGGGGTGAAACCATCGTATAACATGGAATATACCGTGAATTATCAAAACAATACGTTGCTCGTTTCTTAAAGCCAGAATACTGTAGTATATACCAAAGAAAATCATGGCATCTGGTGTTGTAGCACAGACATAGAAAAGAGCGTAGTGATTGAAACAGGTCCGCTCCAGGCCATATAGGTTCGTTTTGCCCAGTAGGGAAGAAATACAACGTATATCATTATACTCGAGGTCATCACAAATCGAATCCAATATCTTCACAGTAAAGCACAGGTTCTGGAGTCGGCGCGGGAACTGATCTGATGACCGTGCGTGGACGATCTCCAATAGCGGGTCGAGTCATTCCTGGGCGGCGGGTAGTGTCTTTCTGCTGCGGGGTTGCTGTGACGGGACGACGTATCGTCGTTTGAGTTATCCCGTTTCTTGTGACTGAAGGAAGCGGCGCGTGTGCTCTGACTTGCGGGAAGGGTAACGGCTGACGAGTTGTCGTAGAAGAGACTGGTTTGGAGACTGACGATATCGGTTGTCGCTTGACAGTGGCCGGCACCTGCGCTCGACTGGCAATGGTGCTCGAGGAGGGTCTGCTCGTTGTTGATGTAGGGAGTCTGCGACCTGTAGGAGTTCTGGGATGGCTTGCTGTCTGTGCTGCTGCAGGTGCCGTTCGTCGAGATGGGCCTGATACGCGAGATTTGTTAATCTTTAATGTCGCGAAGATGGGATTGTTGAATTCTACGTTCACTGATGAAGATCCGGAGGTTAGTCATATTCAGAACCCATCAAACAGCGCATCATGAGGTTCCAGTCCGAGACTTACGTTTCAACTGCAAGCGCTTCGCTCCTGAAAACTCCCTCGCGCCACCAACTGGCAAGACGTCATCATCTCCTTCCCATCCGCCAAGCAACAATTCTTGTTTCCCCATATCAAAGCTCCATAGTCGTTCTACATACGGGTATGCATCGTCATCGCTATCGCTTTCTGCGATGAAAAAGTCGGATTTTATTTGATTGAGTTGTTGACCGAGAAGCTTGAGAGGGACAAAGTCGAACGGAATTCCTTCCGGTAGGGCTACGACGAGATCGCTTTGATTGTTTAGAAAACCGGCCGAAGGAAGAATACCAAACTTGACTTACGAACAACTTTCGGCGGCATGTATTCCACCTCGTCATCGCTTTCCACAGTCGCATCTATTTGCATCTCCGCATCCATTTCGGCATCCATCATCATCTCCCCTTCGTTCTCATCAACAACACCCAAACTACCCATCCGTTGGCGCATATCCCCCATCTCAAAACTCTCATCTCTCCCGCTAATATCCTCGTCCTCTCCGTCCATCTCATAATCCGGAGGTGATAGGTACGCGCGATAACTTGGTCGGGCGGGAGTAACGAATGATTTGTCGAGCGGTGGTGCTGGTGCAAGGAGATTGGAGAGCGATGTCGAGGATGGGAAACGATTCACTGAACCGGTTGAGAGTCGAGAAGGTAGAGGTGTTGAAGCCATTTGAAGAGGCTGCAAGGAATCGGGAGAGGGTCGAAGAGGTGTAAATGTGCTCCTAGAGCGACGGCGCGATCTTGTAGCAGAGGGTAGAGGAGTTGACTCGACACCGTTCAGACTGGCGCGAGCTTGAGTCTTTGCCGTGAACGGTGTCTCTTGAGGTAGAGCTGAAAATCCATCATCAGCCGGTGAAGGGATGCTGACTTGTTGACTGAGATTGGATTTTGGTTTCGTTGATGTTGTACCGGCGACTTTGAATTCCAGCTTTTTGATACCTTTTCGCAGAAGACGTGAGATCGAGATGAGAAACAACATACTCTCTAAACGGCAGACAAACGCAAGTTCGGCTTACCGAATGTGTCTCCCTCACCAGAGGAACCCTCTTCAGCGCTACCACGCATGCTCACTCCATTCTTCCTCCCAGTCAAGACAAGATTCCTATCTTTGAATACCGTCATAGGCATTCGTTTCCCTTCAATTCCGCTCGCTACTTCTTTCCCTTTCCCAAGCAATGAGCTTCCCGCCGCTTTACCATTTCCCGTGAATGGTGCTGCTTGTTTACCGCCAAGGAGTGACGCTTTGCCGTTCGTTGTATGATGTTTCCCGCCTCCGAACTGCCCAGCATGTCGGATGGGTGTTTTGAGAGGAAGACCGCTGAGCGCGTTCTCCTTGTCGGGATGCGGGTCGACGTAGGGCGTCCAGGTACGATGGCCTCGATGCAGCATGTTGAATGGCTGGCTTTCTCTTTGCAGTCAAGATTCGCTGTGAAGGGTATAGTGATATCTCCAAGCTGTAAAGAGAGGTCTGATGGCTTTAGCAACTCGAGATGAGACGCGCAGATAGATGTTGCTTCAACCTGATGTGCGGCACAAAAGGGAATGAGACACGGAGATTTCACTTTCCTTGTCCGATAAGACGCCTCAAGTGGAGGTAATCACGTGCACTCGCTGTGATTTCGAAGTAACGCCGGTCGGATGAGCTTCATGTAGGGTCTTGTAGGGGTTCACGTTGCCTCTAAAGCTATCCTCGACGTCAGCTAGCAGAACATCAAGCAAATCTCATCTGGAGACGGACCCGCAACTACTTGGAGACCTTTATTCCAAAAGTACGAAGCTCAGGCGAATTTCTTACGCCCGTATTAACAGAGAACAGGCCATTACAACGGCATCATGGTAAGCTTCCGCCTCTGTATGCAATCGCCTCGTATTCATACTAACGGGCCTTTTAACTCACGATCCTACCAGGGCAAGGCAACAAAGACACGAAAGTTCGCGACGGTGAAGCGGATGATGAAGCCGAGTGATCCTCGATTGTGCGTGTTCTCTCTCTTCCGTGATGGCTGGAATATTGGGCTTACTCGGTGGGTATATGCATGATTCACAGGAAGGAAAACATTGAAAAGGCTGCAAAGAAGGCGGAAGCCGAGAAGCAAAAGGAGGAAAAGAAGAAAGTGTATGTACCGCGCTGCTTGTCCAAACCTGAACGATTAGGAGCTCAGATGCGTTATCCACAACTACAGCACGCCCCTTCCCGCGTCCCTCTTCTTATCGCACAATACCGCCCTCGGACCACCATACCGTGTCCTCATCGATACCAATTTCATCAACTTTTCAATTCAGAACAAGATCGAGTTGGTACAAGGGATGATGGATTGTTTACTTGCAAAGTGTATTCCGACGGTGACGGACTGTGTATTGGCTGAATTGGAAAAGTTGGGACCAAAGTATCGGTTGGCGTTGAAGTGAGTTCGAAGAAATCATCTCTCTGTGAAGCTCTAGCCCGTCACTGGCAAGAGTATGTTGGGCAAGAGTTGAATGCCGAGTCGGGATATGGCCGGGATGGTTATACTATAGCCGTACAGCTCTGCAGAAAGCTTACCAATGGCATATGGTTCTTTATTCCAGAGTTGCAAGAGATCCGCGATTCGACAGATTGCCTTGTTCCCGTAAGTACCAGTCCCAAACCATCTGCCGGGAAAGCACCGCCTCTGAGACGCCCTCCTCCTCGATCTACAGATTCTGGTACATATGCCGATGATTGTCTAGTTCAGCGTGTAACCGTGTCCAAGTGCTACATCGTTGCGACCGTAAGTGGCTCTCCCTCTGCCCAATTCTCTGCGTCTCCATAAATACCGACATGTTTCTTTTGCGGCTGCATAGTGTGATCGAGACCTGCGTAGGAGAATACGAAAGGTGCCTGGTGTGCCGCTGATGTATGTGGCTAGAAGACGGTATCAGATAGAAAGGCTTCCAGAGTACGTGCTTTTGTTGAGAATCGCTTTGTCTCTGTCTGCGCGTACTGACTGGTTGGTGTTAACATAGTGGAGGAGCTGCTTACACGTAGTCCTGAGTTCTCGAGGCGGAGGAGTGGCGCAACGGGTCTCTTGTGGTATGCTTGATCTTGAGCAGACTTGTATTATAGTAGCATCTTTGCATTTGTATTGGAGTGATAGCCCACATGATATGGCTAGGTATCATAGTCTCGGAGATCGAGGAGCACGTTATCATACTTTACACCACATAGTCAGCAGAAGCTAGCAGAAAGAGTAATATTATTTAGAAGGGGGCCAAAAGTCTGTAGAAGAGGAAGTGAATTGAGGAGGGAGAGGGGAAGGGGATGAGATGACGTGAGCGCCCGGCTCCCGGCTCACGGGCCGACTACTGCATGCTGCCCGCTGCGTGAATGAGGTGGACCCTTTCTTTGATTCATCAACTTCACCACACATCCTCGTCTACCAAACCTCCCACTTCTCGGTTCTTCACAGCAACGTTCTGTCGGTGCGACAATTTCAACCCGACGAAGGACTACTGGCCAAGATGTCAGTTGCTTACCCGATACCCCATGTATCGAAACAAACGGTCAAAAACACCTCGGCGCTCCTCAAGTTTACCATTCTCGCAGTGATTTCTGCCGCTGCTATTGCCAGTCGGTTGTTTGCTGTGATCAGGCATGAGAGTATCATCCACGAGTTGTGAGTGTTGGCGACCGTCGCCTGCGGGCGGAATATCTTTCTGTTTCTGAATTGTATGGGCTGATCTTGTCCTGAGGAACTTCACTTTCTAGTGACCCGTGGTTCAATTTGTGAGTGATCTCGACGTGCAGGACAGTTTACATCAGCTGAAAGCTCATCGAATTGTACTTAACCCCTTATAGCCGAGCTACAAAGGTGCTGGCAAAGGACGGATTCTATGTAAGAGCTCATGTTTTTCACGTGCGAGATCGTCCACCATAGCTAACTCTGCTTCACCTCTGATCAGGAATTCTGGAACTGGTTCGACCCTACAGCATGGTACCCTCTCGGTCGAGTAGTCGGTGGAACTGTGTACCCCGGTCTTATGGTTACTTCCGGCATCATCTACAACGTTCTCCACTGGCTCAATTTCCCAGTTGACATTAGAAACGTTTGTGTCATGCTTGCGCCTGCCTTTTCCGGGTTGACGGCGATTGCAACCTATCTGTGAGTTGCCCTCGGGGTGGTCTAGTGGGTCTCGGCGCGTCAGCTTATCTTCTTATGTGGGATAGCTTTACCTGCGAGATGGCGGATGAGTCTACCGGATTGTTGGCTGCTGCGTTCATGGGAATTGTACCAGGTATGAGTCTTCGAAGGCTGCAATACTAGCTCTACTCTTATCGATCCTCATCCCTATCTACAGGATACATCTCCCGTTCCGTCGCTGGCTCTTACGACAACGAAGCCATCGCCATCTTCCTTCTCATGTACACGTTCTACCTCTGGATCCGCGCCGTCAAGGAAGGATCCGCTTTCTGGGGTATGCTCGCAGCAGTATTCTACGGATGGATGGTCGCCGCTTGGGGTGGATACGTATTCATCACCAACATGATCCCGCTGCATGCGTTTGTTCTGGTTTTGATGGGAAGATTCAGCCACAAGATCTACATCTCGTACTCTTCTTGGTATGTTATTGGTACTCTTGCGTCGATGCAGGTGCCATTCGTTGGGTTCTTGCCTGTACGAACGAGTGAACACATGGCGGCGCTCGGTAAGCCCAGTTTCTCCATTCTTTAGTAGGCTTTCTATTGAACGCTCGTCTTTCCTTCTGCATCAAGGTGTCTTTGGCTTGTTGCAACTCGTCGCGTTCGTTGAAACCGTACGAAAGCTTGTGCCGGGAAAGCAGTTCCAGCTCTTGCTCCGAGCATTTGTCATTGCAGCTTTCGCGATTGCTCTCGCCGTCCTGGTCGCCTTGACCTCCTCGGGCTTTATCGCACCTTGGACGGGTCGGTTCTACTCTTTGTGGGATACCGGATACGCCAAGATCCACAGTGAGTCACTCGATCACAGTAGACACTACCATTATCTGATCGCGTCTTCATCGTCGCAGTTCCCATCATCGCCTCGGTCTCCGAACATCAGCCGACTGCATGGCCATCCTTCTTCTTCGATCTGGAGATGCTCATCTTCCTGTTCCCCGCTGGTGTCTACCTCTGCTTCAAAGAACTTCGGGATGAACATGTCTTCATTATCATTTACGCCGTTTTGAGCTCCTACTTTGCGGGAGTCATGGTTCGATTGATGCTCGTCATTACGCCGGTCGTCTGGTAAGCCGCTGCCAGGGCATTTCCTCGTCTTCCATTGCGCTTACATAGTGTTGCTACCATACGCTCTTAGTGTCACCGCTGCCATGGCGTTCTCCAAGCTCTTGACTACGTACATGGACCCGACGGTTCCCGAAATCGACGATGATGCAGCACCAGTAACTGGGGACCTCGCCGCCGAAGTCGAGGCTACCGCCAACAAGGTCAAGGGAAAGAAGACCGCTTCAGCTGACAAGAAAGTCGGGGTTGTTGCGTCTCTCAAGCGAGGCATCTACTCATTGGACACTCGTTTCATCGTCATCACTCCTCTGGTTGGCGCCCTCGTAATGTTCGTCTACCACTGTACTTGGGTCACATCCAACGCCTACTCTTCGCCTTCCGTTGTCTTGGCTTCTCGAGGTGCCGATGGAAGCCAGCACATCATTGACGATTTCCGAGAGGCGTACTACTGGTTGAGGCAAAACACAAAACAGGACGCCGTAGTAATGAGTTGGTGGGATTACGGATACCAGATTGCTGGTATGGCCGATCGACCTACTCTCGTCGACAACAACACTTGGAACAACAGTATGTGCGCGCGTTTCTGGGTTTTACGGGTGTAAATTAATCTCTGTGTTCTCAGCCCACATTGCTACCGTCGGAAAGGCCATGTCGAGCAATGAAGCGGTCGCATACCCGATCCTGCGAAAGCACGATGTAGACTACATTCTTGTCATCTTTGGTGGATTGCTCGGTTACAGCGGGTAAGTGCAGCTACCGAATTATCCAGGGGCCATCTAGCTGACTGAAGTTGTTTCTTTTGACGCATAGTGACGATATCAACAAGTTCTTGTGGATGGTCCGAATTTCTCAAGGTGTCTGGCCCGAAGAAATTCAGGAGTCCAACTACTTTACCAACCGTGGTGAATACAAGGTTGACGCTCAAGCGTAAGTGCCCAACATAATATTGAGAAGCATCTTGTTGAACATCCCGTATGCATACAGCTCGCAGACCATGAAGGACAGTTTGATGTACAAGATGTCCTACTACCGGTTCGTCGGCTAGGTTTCAAAGCCTAGGTAGCTCGGTTCTGAATTTCTTGCGTTTCGTCATACCTAGATTCGCCGAGTTGTTCGGTGGCGGACAAGCGATGGACCGGGTGAGGAATCAGGTCATCCCTAATACTCCTATTCAGCTCGACACCATCGGTCAGTATTGTCTTACCCTGTTACATTTGCCATTTGCAACGCTGATTTGATTATGGAATCTGCTTTTTGCGTGTTTAGAGGAAGCGTTTACTTCTGAAAACTGGATCGTAAGTATTTGTGCCAAGCCACGATAGCTTCCCTCTCATCTCGTCTACATCTCTTCTTTAGGTCCGTATTTATCAAGTCAAGAAGGAAGACGACCTAGGCCGTGACCTTCCCGCTGTTTCCGCCTTCGAGGCTGGTCAGCGCCTGAAGAAGAGTAAAAGTGCCAAAACTACAAACAAGAAGCGATAGGAGGAGGATTCGCGCGCGGGACTTGTAACCTTGCACGATTCATTATCAATCGAGGTGTCACTGCACATAGATAGTACAGAGATGATAATCACGTGCTATCTGCCTTTCATTCCTCGTCTACCCAAACCTCGAAGCCTGGATGGCCCCGTTCATCGGCGAATGCACATGCTGAATTAAAGTCCATCTTCTTACGTTCCTTCTCCACCTCGTCGTTCAGTTCCCGTCTATTCGGATGTGCTCGCGGTCCGCCTTTCTCAAATTGCGGATGAGCGTCAAACTCAAGGCTGTTTTCGGTGCTAGGGGATTGTCCATGATGTGTACCGTCCGTAAAGTGTTCCGTATCGGCTTGATCATCCAAGTCGCTAAAAGAGGCTATGGATTCTGACTTATGTTTCTCGGCGGATTGTCTTTGGCTTTCCTTGTCGCATGGTAGAGGCGTTTCCGATTGCGGGTGCTTGTTCATGAGTTCCAGAATGTACGAATTCACTTTCTCGCCTGTGGTCATGATGGTTGCATCGAAGCTGACACCTGGCACTGATTTCCCAGTCTAAGAAAACATCGTGTCAAATGGTGTTCTGCTTGTTTGCGACTCAAATTAACTCACTGAGGTCGACGACATAACTTTGAGCTCATCATTCTCCGCGTTCATGGCCGATGTAGTATTGTCGGAAACACGGAAGCTCTGCATTGCTCCTTCATCCCTTCGTGTATTCGCATCGGCTGCTGCAGCTTCCAGTGCATCGACATCCAAGGCCACGTTGCTGCGCGGACCTTGGATTTCCTGACCGGCGATGACATTCGCGACTTTACCATCATCACTAGGTGTGATTGACTTCGGCCCTCGGGATGCTTCTCCATTCGATGGCACCGTATGATACCTGTCAAACTCTAAACCGACTGAGATCGTCTGCGACGAATAACCGGCAGTCCACGAAGGTCCAGAGGAATCGAAGACAGGTTGTTCTGGCATGTGATACGAAAAGCCATCTAAGGAAGTTTCAGAGTAACGTTCTTCTGACGTGGGTTCGATGATCATCGCAAGAGAACGTCGGTCGTCGTCTGAATCATACCGCTCGAAAATCTCCGTCGTTCCAGCTTCGTTGTAACCATGATATGGTCCTGCACTCTTGCGTTCTCTGACTTCGCTAGCAGTATTGGTAGATAAGGAAGGTCCACTGGCAGAATACCCATCTTGCACCGCGTATGTGCCCAGAGTAGTGTCTCCTGCGTAGTTTTCTTCAATGACGGGCGCATTGGAGGAGTATTGGTCTCGCATCGTGTATGCTACAAATGTAGCATCTGCTTCTTCTTGTTCTTCCGCAATCGCAGGCAAGTCCGTACGCGGACGCACAATGAAATCAGTTTTGCGGGTCCCAGCGTATCTGTCTTCGAGTGACAGATCTGTGTTGGCTTGTATGAAAGGCTTGCTGAAAGGCTTGACAGGCGTGTCCGGTGCCCACCACGACCGAATTCGAGCTCGAAAGTCTATTTGGGAATCGCCGTATCCGAATTCTTGATGTTCCGTTTCAGGAGCAACGGGTAGGAAGTCACTGTGATTGCCTATATCTGTTTTCGTAGAATAAAGATGCTGATCCACATGCGGTCCAGGAGTGGCGAATGGTCTTGCAACGAAGGAAAGTCCGGAAAAGGGGGGTGAAAACGTTCTGACAGTCATTGGTTCCGAATAATCGCCCTCGGCTTGAGGAATTGCCTCACCAAAGTGAGAGCTGTTGTCGATCCTGTCAAAACGTTCGTCACGTATGAAAAGATCATGTCGAAAATCTGCGCTGTCTGTAACAGGATATTGATGGAACACTGAGGAAGTTTGATCTCCTATCTCTCTCTTGCCATCATCTGGAGCGACAGACAGGTGTACTTGGTATGCGATGTCGCGTCCGGAAGTTGTTGAAGCCGACGAGGGGCCAGCGAGAGCCTTGCGAAGCCTTTGCGGCACTTCCTTGTCATTTTCACGAGCACTTTCTTCGCGAGAATCTGCGAGATCGTTCCGATTCAAGCCTCCTGATGGACCACGCTGGTCTCCACCATGTCTATACTCTCCGCCTGCCCTTCCGAAGCTTCGCTCATCCACTCCAACGTCGGGAAAGTCGTTCCAGTGTATGCCAACGCCTGAATCATTGACTCCGAAGTTCGCATAAGGTTCCGATTGTAGAGCGAGGCTCGCCGTAGAAGTGACTGCCTCTTGATCTGTGATTCGTGGTCGTTTCCCAGCCTTCTCGCTGTGGCTTGAACCTTTCAGTGTTCTTCCATGACTGACGACGGTATTTGCGGTTTGTTGGGATAGACGGCTGTATAACGCGTTAAGTCCATCACCTTTCCTTCGCGTCCAGGAAGTAGAGGCAACACCTGATCGAATGAACGTGTGCCGACACGTTAGCTTGCGGAAGACGGCGTTATTAGATACACAGCGTCGCAGATACTTGCCCGCCGTGTCATCACGTCTGTATGAACAATATGGGGGTAGGGTCAGATTTCTGCACGAGCAGTGATAGGAGTTGGGTGGATATACTTACTTGGAAGCAGACTTCTTGCTCCCCAAGTCTGATAGATTGAGATACGGCTTGTACCTTGACTTCCCAGTGGTCGTTGTTGGCATTGTACTAATCCTTGGAAGAATTAGATTGTTCGATGATATGCCAAATAAGCTGCAGGTTGACTTGATTCGAAAGGAGGGCGCTGCCGCTGTTATGTGCCGCTTGAGTGACGTTAGGTGCGCTGGACCGCCTTGGGTCTGTCGAGGATGATCAGTAAGTAGTATAGAGGACGCTGGGTATGACTGGCCCAATGCGTTGCTGCGGGGTTTGAGTATTTCAAGTAATCATAACGAGTAGAACTTGTAATCAAAATGTGTCGGCGGATTGCGTTGTCGTCCCCGGATAGGCGCGTTTCAGATTGAGACCGCGCGATCAAGAACTCTAGAACGCATTTGCGTCTGCGGTAAAGATCCAACATCACGGTCGACATCTCGCTGCTTTTTGCCCTTTTCTTGCCTAATCCACCGCACTTGGCCCGCCATCACGTCATTGCGGAATATTCCTCAACAGTCAAGAAAAGCCACAACCTCAATGAAAGGTGAGAAATGCTCGAGCATCGTCTACTGACTGGCTGCAAAACAGGTATATGTTATGCGTATACAGCAGGCATGATTCCCTACAGACCCAGACATACACCAGTGACTCAGCTAGTACCTGCAATTACCCTTCCAACGAGGGAACGCGACGACATCCCTGATATTCCCGACTCCGGTGACCCAACAAACGAACCTCTCCCATCCCATGCCCCACCCGCCATGTTTGACGCTGCCATACCGCCGTAAATCGAGATACCAGTCGTATGATTCCTTTTCCAAGCCGGCATGCTCAATCGCACGTTCGAGATATGGGAGCCGCTCCTCGCGTAATGACCCGCCAACTAGTTCTCCGATACCAGGAACGAGCAGATCAAAACATGCTACGGTAGGCGAGGGCGTCGTTGAGCCACTTTCATCGTTCAGTCGCATATAGAACGGTTTCAGTGACCGAGGGTAATCTGTGACGAATACCGGAGCGCCGAATTTTTCGCCTGCGAGGTATTTTTCGTGTTCGGTTTGTAGACTCGCTCCCCATTCGGGACCATATTCAAATGGCTGAACAGCATGTTGTTGCTGTAAGATGGCGACGGCTTCTGTATATGTTATTCGGACGAAGGATTTGTCGGCAAACTGTCGGAGTCGGTCAATCGGGTCGGCCTCTTCTACTCCCAGCGGCGACGGCAGGTTCAATGGGGCCTCTTTCAATCGCTTCTCTTCGTGATCTTGCCGTAGACTGCTCTCCACTATCCTCAAATCGTCCCTTGCCCTCGCAGCTCTCCTTTTCTCGCCACGCACCAACCCGTTCAAGACCCTTCGTATGCCATCCTCGACCGTGCTCATCAGCTCATCCAACGTCTCCACAAAAGCGACCTCGGCTTCCAACATGTAAAACTCGGCCAAATGTCTCGACGTCGCAGAAGGTTCGGCACGGAATGTCGGAGAGAGGGTGTACGTGCGGGAAACCGCGTGCGTTGGAGCTTCCAGGTGAAGTTGCGAGGAGACGGTTAGATATGCTGGGTTTGGAAAGAATGCCGGATGCGACGTAGGGAGCTTTGGGTTTGTGCTGGTTGAAGGAGTCGGCGACCGCGGTAGGGGATCAGTCGTCACTCGAAATGTCTCGCCTGCACCTTCGCAATCCGAACTCGTCAATATCGGTGTATGGATGAACGTGTAATCGGCATCCTACGCGAAGAAAAATGGAAATATCCGTGACACTGTACAATGAGCACAGAACTTGGTGCTAAATAGAAGGGAGGTGTCACCCACCTCAAAATAGTCATGCCACTCGCGCATCATCGTATCCCGGAGTCGAACAGTGCTCGCTATCTGGCTCGTTCTGAAACGCAGATGCGCGTGATCACGCAGGACGTCCGGGGGCAGGTGCTTCTTCTGTATAGGATAAGACTAGAACGCGGGATTGCAATCAGTCGTCTAGAACCTCGGCCTTGGAAGACTATAAATACTTACAGAATCACAGGCTCCTAGTACGGCGAGGTCGTCTACAAGTAACTCGCATGCTTGTCCTGCACCTCTGCTTTTTTGTATTCGGCCATTTATCTTGATACTCGTGCCAACGCTAAGTCTACGATAGTGAATAGCACAGGAAATGAGTGTCTGACGCAAAAGAAACAGAGCAACCTGTTGTAGAAGACGGAAACCTACCTACCCCTCCACGCTGATGGCTGCACTCGGACTCCCGCTGTCTTTACCTTTGCCCTTCAGTACAGCCTGAAGCGTATCGCTCGTGGTTCCGTCCGACACTTCGATGAAGGCGACATTCTTGTGTGCTCGAATCGACTTGATCCAGCCTTGGACGGTTGTCGATGATGCTGTCGTGTGCGATGCGTCCGTGGGCGGATTGGACAGTAACTGCCTCAAAGTGGGTGGCAAATTCGCGGAGCGAGGAAGAGTGACTCTCATGATGGCTGATTGGAGTTGCAGCTACTGTTGCACTCGCGCACTGGCACGGTGAAGAACCTGAGAATCAGGCAGTAGAAATCAGGCAACGATATCGAAGTTGGAGCTCGATCAACGTAAGCGCGCTTACCTAATGTACCTTCTCCGCGCTTCTTGGCTTCAGCGATCGAGTTCTCGAAAAACATGACGGGCACAAGACATGTATGTGTATGTGTAGGAGGTGGTATGAAACGTCGTCTGAAGTGAAAGATCGTAAGGCTATAGAGAGCAGGCATATACATCGAGGGACAGGGCACTTTTTGCAAACACCAGAATCCGGGAACAGAAGCAGCATGTCACACGGCGATCACACTCGAGACCCATGGTATGTTTCCTCTTTCTCGCCGCTACGTCATATGCTTCAAGTATGCTCATCTGTCATGCTTTCGTGAGTGCATAGTCCTTGGGTTATTCTCAATGATTTCGGTACATATACCTTTTTGATTTGCGCCTGGAGACTTTCTCCAGTCGATCGCAATGACCTATGGAAATGGACCGCTGATCATTAGTTTCTTCTCTTTGCTTCGGACTCCCCTTTCCTTGGAATGCTTGTGTCTTTTTGGTGAAATGAACACTGTGAATGATCCGATGCTTCTGATTGAACCATGCAGGTGGTGCTTTCTGTGAGTAGGAAAAGAGGACTTATAATGCGTATCAGCGGAAACGGAGCTGATCAACGGAACTACTGCCTTTTTACGTCGCGTGTTGCATCTCAACAGCAATGGGTGCAGTAAGTCCGGCATAACGAGTGTACACCGCTTAGAACTGATATATCCTCTATATGCGGAATTATAGATGTTCGTATCACCATTCTTCGTTACATCTGCAGGTGTTCGAGGTAAAGGGTAGCTGACCAGAGATCTCGCCTGCGTTATTCTCTTGCAACGTGTAGCGGTGGAGGTGTAAGCGCTCATTCCGTCACCCGACTTTCAATTATTACTGAATAAATGAACTCTTCTAGGTCTGGCACGGTATTAAAGGCGCCAGAGCATCACCAAGAGGAGAACGATTCGCCGGCTCCTTGTCCGCAATCAAGGCCCGTGCACCCGTCCTTGGTGGAAACTTCGGTATCTGGGGTGGTATGTTCAGTACATTCGACTGTGCTGTGAAGGGTTACAGGCAGAAGGAGGACCCTTGGAATGCGATTTTGAGTGGGTTCTTGACTGGTGGTTGTTTGGCTGCCCGAGGTGAGTGCAAAATGCTTAAAAATAACACTCAAGCGTGGGAGGCTAATTCTAAATGGAAATAGGTGGGCCGAAAGCTGCATTTGGTGGCGCTGTTGGATGTGCCATCCTCTTGGGTGTATTCGAGGGAATTGGTGTGCTCATGGGCCGAATGTTTGCGCAGCCGATACCACAACTTCCTCGTACGCACCTTTCTGACCCCGATCGATTCTGAACGATTCCTAAAGTCTTGTCTTTATGTGCCACAGTACCAGAAGCAGCACCAGCGCCGGCCGTCGGAGGTGTATAATCAACACATCATCATGTACTACCGCCAGCAGCCACAAGACATCCTCAAATCCACACGCTGCCTTCCGCGGACCGTCAGCAATCGGTCATATCAGGTCTCGCATTTCGAACAAAATCTTGTATTACTAGTAATATCGACTCAATGGAGTATAGCTCTCGAGCGAGGAGCGACGGGCGCTGTGATGTCGAATAATACCTCTCATGCAATACAACCACTCACTTCTGCTTGTGAGGATGTGACTCAGCAGCAGTCGAGATGCGTGTTTTTGTGTTTCTCAACTCCTCATACAACACGTTTTTTTCCAAAGATTTATGCATTTATTTGTTTGCATAGCCGATTTTGACATTGTACTACACCCAAAGAAAAACTAGTTTGATCGTGTTGAAAGAAGAAATCTGCCCTCAGGCATAGTCGGAAGGAAACAAGGTACAAGAACGTTCCGCTCTTGCCTTACGCCACATGCTAGGCGCGATGATGATTCCGATCAGACAGAGTGGAGGATTGATTGGAACCGAAATTCGAAAGTCGAAGATGTAGATGAAAGGCGATGAAGGAAGAATTGTTTGGCCTGATGGTGTCGTAGGATACGGCTGGTATGACTCTACCACGCTCGTTCTGCGGCAACCATGCAAGTAGCGATTCCTCGAGATTTAGGCGTCAGCCGGGGCAGCCTCCTTGTCGCCACTTTCTTCGGCCGCCTTCTCATCCTTCTCCTCTTCGTCGATGTCCATGTTCTCTTCTTCGGCATCCGTCTCCTTTGCGGCATTCTCTTTAGGCTCGTCCTTTGCCGGTTCCTCTTTAGTAGCTTCAGCGGTTGCTTCACCCTTTTCGACGTCACCGTTACCGATGGCCTCGGCAGGCTTGCCGTTGTCGATCTGGTCAGTCCACTATAAGGGAGTGATACACGGACGTCAACATTTGTCTATATATACTGTTACTCGATCCGCAAACGAACCTTCTGCATCAAAGCGTGTGCTCGATCTGTGATCTTCAAGTCATCGTTTTTGGGGATATTTGTCAACGCCGCAATCTTCTTCATGACTAGGAGGGCAAAACTCGGGCCATCAGTATTTCGCCACCTGCGGTATAGCTCGTCGGATGAAACGTACCTTTGCCAATCTTGGAGTGCTAAAAGTATGGAAACCGCGCATCTTTAGTGAACCCAGATCGTAAGCAGAAGACGGAGGTTGACTACTTACAGCCAGGTATGCGACGGTCATGTTTTGGTAGTTTTCGATAGTGGTGAACAGCTTGTCGTAGGTTTCCATTTCCTACAGGATAGCGGAGCCAAAAGCAGAATGTTTAGTTCTCGCTGTAGTTCAATCGCTCTAGCAGATCGCCGTGGAGGACGTCAGGTATTCACCTCGGATGATGGAACCGACTTGCTCAAGAACGCTCGCTGAAGCTTGTGGCGCCAGTCTCGAACCCTGACAGCTTCGGGGTCGGAAGACATGGGGTCTGTTGAATCCGCAAAATGACACGATCAGATTGACAAGATCAAGCAGGCGGCGCCGGGAATATCGCCGAGCGAGTAGGAAATGGAAATCAGTTAGCGTGTACACTATTGAATTCTGAATTCACGGCACATACCATCATTGGCATCTTCTTTGGCCTCTTTGGACTCCTTGGTCTCCTTCGCTGCGGAAGTAGGAGCAGCTTTCTTTCCAGTAGAGGCAGGAGCCTTCTTGTTCGCGGCGGTTTTGGACTTGGCGGCTTTCTTGGAAACAGGTGCCTCCTCATCGGCGTCTTTGCTCTTGGCGGCCTAGATGTGGCGAATCGCGATGACACACGATACAGGGATGAGCGTCAAGACAGATGCAAAGTAAGTGCGAACAGAAAACATTCGCCTCGGCGGCCAAACCGGAAACGCTCATTCTGATGGAGTGATTGGCGGCAGCAATCAAACTTACCTTCTTAGGGGGAGCCTTGTCGGTCTTCGCCCTCTTTGAAGCTGGCTTTTCCTTTGTGGTCTTCTTCTCGGTAGCTATTCTCTTCCTCTTTCCGCCGGACTTCGCAGTTGCCTCCTCCTCGTCATCCTCCTCGGCCAACTCATCCTCGTCATCAGCCGGCGTTGGCTTCTTCTCGCCGGCTTCTTTTTCAGCGATTTGTTCCTCCTCTCGTTCTGCAATCCACTCTTTGGGATGACCGGCAATTTGGTAAGCTTGGTAGAGATCGCCGCTGGTTTTCCTGCTAGTGTTTTTGAGGTAGGCGTCGATTTCGTGTTTAGGCAATGGCTTGATGTCAGAGGGTGATAGCCAGGAGCTGATGCAAAAGGGACATGGCCATTAGCCATCTTTGTCGCGTAGATTTCTCCAGAAATTTAGCTTCGCAGCATGCTGAGTGACACTTACTATTCACCAGTCGGGAAGTACTGAATGCAAACGATAGTCGAAGACTTGGGTCGCTCCTTTGCAACCTTTTTCGGTACGTTATCACGATCGACAATCTATCAAGCGTAACATTTGACACTTAGCCTTCTCCTAACTATCAGAAGTCACAGAAATCCAGGACTTACGACAGATGCTGCGAGAAACCAAATTCCGAGCAAAACAGACATAACAGGGGGATTGTTTAGCATGTTATCCCGTTCATCTGCCATTTTACGGTACATGCTGTTCAAGGCCCGGAAGACAAGTATAACAGCGTTGACCGTTCCGGTCCGCTGAGATCGCTCGCCTGAATCCAACCCAGTTTCGACAACGCCAAGTCCTCGTTTCACGACCTTGCCATTCCACACGGATGCCTCATCCCGGCCACTCGTCTTTCCGAGAACAATGTCGATGCTGGCAAATGAAAAAACTACTCACGCCAAGCAGGGTAACCCTTCAACTTTCCCAAAACGACATCACCGACCGAGAATTTGCCCTTCGAGCTCTCCTTTGCGTCGGCCTTTGCGATCTTGCCTGCGAGTTTCCGGGTGCTGTTTCCGTCTTTTCGAGCTGACACAGACGGCTTGTTCTTGGACTTTGAGCTGACTGGCTTCTCGGATGAAGCGGCTTTCTCCTCTTTCTCGTTGGTCTCCTCTTCGGCGGCAGGAGCAGCTTCCTCGGTGTCCACAGCAGCAGAGTCCTTCGCAGGTGCTTCATCGGCAGCCGGAGCAGCGTCTTGTTCGGTAGTGGCAGGAGCGTCTTCCATAGCGACGTCCTCGGTGGTGGTTTTGGCTTGCTGTTCGGTGTCAGACATGGTGAGGAACGGTCGTTCGAGGATCTAGTCTATGTTGTTCCAGCTAATGGCGTATCTATCTGTTGGGCAGGAGAGACGAAGCGAATGAAAACTTGATAAGTTGACAGGAGAAGACGGATCGGATTGGGCAAACGACTCGACCCGCCGGCTGGTATCCGAACTAGGAAATTGCTGAGACGCGTTGTTCCGTCAGCTCCTGCTGTGCGTGCGTGCCCATTTCCCATTTAGTGAGCCTGACATTCTCCCGGCGGATGCAAATACCAGAGTATTCGTAATGCGAGCGTTCAGCTGCTAGATTTCCAGATTTCCAGATTTGTTTGGTGGTGTGCATCCTGCTCAAGTTGGCCGAGGAGGAGAACGTGACCTTCGTATCCTGCACATCGAAGAGCGTAGGCCGTCAGAAAGAGGGCATTGAGCCGTGTCCTTGAAGACTCACAAGTCATTAAGCTGAAGCCACCTTGTCCGCTCCTGCCTTGTTTCCTGATGACATGACCTCCACCTGCCCACAGTGTCTTCCAATAGTCTGTAGCAACTTGGCCAATCAACCGTCTGACAATGCTGTTGATACCTAAACTGGCATGTCGAGCTGGTCTGCAAAGAATTACGCACGCCTGCCGACTCCGGAGGGGGAAAGAAGAGCAACCAAAGGAAATGCATGTGATACTAACCATATGTAGCCTTCGTCTAAACGGTTCAATTTATGAGGCCCGGTGCGTCGCTCCTAATTATCCTTTCCTTTTAAGAAAGGTATGCCTTCTGATCGCCAACGTTGTCAAAGTGAAGGGGACGCAGTCGACAAAGGCCAGGCTGGAAACTCGGAGTGGCGGATAGAGATCCTTTTGTATTTAGCTTCAGTAAGTGTAAGCGGCCGGTCGAATAGGACGTTCGAAGGCAAGGAGTGCCCAGTTTTGTTAAGATCTCTTGGTCTCAAACTCGTTAGAGACCGGTTCAAGGTCGAGGTAGTTCTGACTTGGGTTGCATCGAGGCGAACATCAGACAGCAGCCAGCAGGTCTCAGAAGTGAGAGAAAGATACTTGTCGGGGCCCGACGAGATCGAGCGGAAGCAGATGAAGCATCTACCAGCGTCTCCAATGCAACGACTTCTCCATCTTCTAACTTTTGAAGTACATTGGCATGGAGTCTTCACATCGCTCAGACAAAAACAGCCGCCTTTCAGGTCAGCTAAATCATCAAGGACGTTACCATTCAGTCATCCGGTATGTCTTTCGACCCGTTCGAAGCACGTCTACACTTTCTCCAGTTGCTGCGTCGGCTGAATGCATCCCAGCAATCGATTCAAGCGGTCGTCTCGTATGCTGTCAAATATGGAAGGAAATGCGGAGAGGACCTGTGGGAGTGTGTGATGGAAGAGTCCGTCAAGGTGAGTTCTTCGACGTCGCGAATACCCAGTCTCTAGAATACCCTTCTTGTAATATTTCAGCTCAATCTCCACGATCTAAATAGGGCTCCCTTAACGCTCGTATAAACATCTTTTACATGCTCGACACACTCTGCGACCCAATCACCAGCGCAAGCTCGCTTCCACCACCGACCGTCGCTTCTACTGTAATGTCAACCTCTAGTGCACCAACAGATTTGCCGTATGCAACGTTCCTCGAGAGGGACTTGGAAACGCTGGTAGGGCTTGTAGTGCCAGAGGGCAAGGAAGGCATGCTAAACCTATTGAGTGCCAAACAAGTAGGTCCATATTCCCGTTCGTCGACCGACTCATCCACACATATCCGTTTTGACTTGCTTTGCCCTTTTCCAGGTGATACAATCTCTTAAACAAAAACACGCAATCCATACAGACGTCTGTGACAAAGTACTGGATGCATTAGAAGATAGACGCACACGGTAGGCACGATGATATGTTCAAGCCGTCATGATCTTCTGGGTCTGAACATTGTGTTTTCTAATTGCAGGCCAACGTCAACATCCATACCAGCTGCACCGGCTGCAACTGGCCGCAAACGTCCGGCTCCTGTATCAACAGAATTTTCTCGCAGCGATACATTAAAACGTATGGAAGAAGACCGAGAGCGTCATAAACGGCTGAGGGAGAAGATGTGGGTCATCCCTCTACCACTGGGAGCGGTTCGAGGCTCGATTATAGGCGTGCATCCGGTGGGCGCTTCTCAGACAACTCCGTCGCCAGCGACGCCAGCGTCTCCCTCAGTGGCTTCAAAGAATTCACAGGATAGCAACGCACCTGTAGCTGGAACGAGAATCCTTTTCCAGGAGGCGGCAGCTGGAGCCATAGAGGACGAATTTGAACGGTTGTGGGACTTGGTGGAGGATCTAGACGAGGAGGATCTTGCGGAGTTACGGATGTGAGTATTCGGACTATATTCGCTGAAAATATATCACAAGTATCGGATCTGACGCTAATCGATGTACTGATTCTTCCAGAACGGATACAAGATGCAAAGAGCAGAAAGGACAGACGATATAGCAATGCAACAGGGACTTGCTTTATTACAAGACCCTCAACGCGCATGGTGCCATTACTAGCTCAGGAATCTAGAATATGGGTGTATTTTTACGTGTAGGATAAGTCGCATAACACGTTGTATATCATTTCGAAAGTAGTCAAAACATCTGTACTGTGACACAGCCCTTCGAGGCGGATCCGATATTGCTTCTCACCCGACTTCCAGGGTTTTCTTCGAAATGCCATCATTCCTCGCCCATTTCATCAGGCTTACCGACTGGCTTTATGGGCTGGAAATGTACTACATTCCCCTCTGCATCCAGCTGTATAACCCCTGAAATTCTTTGATACACCCAAAGCTTAGACAGCAAAGGGACCGATACGATGTCATGATGTTTCGCCAATACAGGAAGCTTTCTTCCAGGCATTCCAGTCGAATTCTGTTCTCTCTACCTCGGGAGTGGACACATGATCTATGGTACTATGGCATGTTCTAGAGAGGAGGTTAAAGAGCCATTTCTTGGCCGTGGAAGATGCGCCTCTTGAGACCACACTCATGCTTCTTTCGTCCGAGGGATCTTCGGCAGACCTTTCCTCGGTTCTTCTAGTGAAGAGCGAGCTCATGGCGACGAAATGTCTGTGGGGGTGAGATAATGTCCGAAAGTCGCATTAACCCCGAGTGTGTTGATTTGTTTGGAGCATCTCCGATGCAGTTTCCTTCATATCTCAGACAGCACATGTAAGCGCACAGGCGTTCAGGTAGCGTAGACCAGAACTTAAAGGCCCTTTCGAAACTTGGAATTCTCGAAGCCGAAACAGTTTCAGACAAAAGATCATTTCCTAGCTCATTTCCTGGTACGTTTTTGATCTAGCGTCAGGCCGAAGAACGTCTATAAATACAACGAGCAGAAACCAGCGTTGCCACAAACCGATCTGAGAACGATCTATGTATCGCCTATTGCAGGGCTTCGCCCAAGCTGAGACTGAGGAAAATCCTCCCGCATATATCCTCTAAAAGCAACGCAATCCACATGGGAAGTTTTCAAACCCCTCGCCTCGGGCGTTTCACCGCGTCAGAAGCCTGAGTATTGGATGCACCACTATGCCTGTCGCCAAGACTGCGGTATCAGAATCGCGACTTGAGCTGCTCGAAGCGATTGTCACCGACGTACTTACAACCTAATTCTAGTAGCACCGTTTGAGGTTCCTTCGGTGGCATCATTCGTCCCTTCGGCGTTGTCTTGTTGTGATCCAGCTCCATTTGCCGGTGCATCACCTGGCGCGTTGTTCCTCGTCTGCGGTTTCCTCACCTGTGAGCGGGTGGCTCTTCCTGTACCTAGTAATGCTGGGTCGATCTCTGCCATAACGCTTTGCTCTTGCTTCCCTTGCCCTAACGAAGCTTCTGCTTGAGGTTGTGAATTCGAGCCGCTAGCTTCTGGACCATTGAACGTTACACCGCTTTGTGGTACAGGCGCCTGCTGTAGTCGATGCTGCTTGTCGCCTTTGTTTCCTTTAGCTTTTCCCGTAAGTGAGAATGCGTGATAAGCGTTGAATCGTTCTTGCTCCTGTTGAACCGCAAGGGCTTTCGTTGCGATTGTTTCAGCTCGAGACTGGGCGATCTTGATGTCCAGGGACGACAGGAGATTTTCCGTCATTTCGCACCTAGAGGTAGGCGGACCAGAGAGCATGTCCAAGTTATGAGTCTTTCGTAGGCATAACGTGCGCCACCAGCGACTTACCAATTCTCCAGCCTCATTCCCAGATCCCGCAAGCCACTGCCGCCGACATCCAAATCCCTGCCCAATACCCAGTCAACGCTGAACCGTGCATTAATCTGATCCATTCTCCCAGAGATAATGCCAGCATAAATGGAATCAATAATCAAGTCTTCCAATGCTCTGACGGATGGCTCGTCAAGGGAAGGAAGCAGTGTCGAGTACGCGAGAGACTGTGTTTCACTAGACCATCAGGAATGTGTCGAAGTGCAAATGGGGAAGATGGACTGACTCGAGATTCCATACCAAGCGAAACTAGTGAGAGTTGTTTGAGCTTCTCGAGTTGTGCTTTATTAAGAGCAGGATATGTGGCTTGATCGACTGCAGTGTATTATAGTATGAGCTTTAGATATCGAAAAACGGAAGGAAATCGAGTCTCGTTACGAACCTTGATAAGATTGATAAGTGCCATAGGCAAAGAGCTGGAGCAGTGTGTAGTGTGAAGAAAAAGATTCATGTGTTTGCAACTGTGAGGTAATTCGTTTCAAGGTAAGAATGACGAGATCACACAGAAGAATTAAAGTCAAGAGGACTGACTTGTTTGATGTTTGGCATATCGAGTAGCTCGCCGAATCCATACACGCCAGGCTAATGCAGGAAAGAATAATTTGTTCAGCTTGAGGTTGAGTCAAATGTAACGAGCGCGTACAGCAGACGTAGCATCCATGATCACTTTTGCTGCTGCTGCCCCTTTCGTGGATCGAGCGACGAGGAGGAAAGGCTCCAAACTGGCGGAAAGATCGGACATGGCTTGCGGATTCGGGTTTGCGTCGGGATATTCTCCCTTGTGAAGGTAAGACCTGAGTCTTGAAGAAGTTATTAGAAACAGGGATGTGGTAATGTATACACTTCAATTCGAAGTATTGGAGAGATCCAGACTCATGCATGTGCTTCGTCATATCGAGGGGTTCGTCATGATAGTCGCGGAAAGGGGGGCTCGTAGCGCACACTCTGGTGCAACATTCGCGACATTCGTTGGACAACTCGCAACTCGACAACATCACTTTGACAAAATGCAACAACTAGCAATTGCAACTGATTCATCAAGTTAGAATCCTTCACAAGTCCGGCCAGAAGAATCAGTGAAAGCACATCCTCGCTGTGTCGAAGCCAGTGCCATCCTCGCGGGATCTCCTGCCTTGATCGACATAATGGCCGTGACGACCGCTGGACAGGCTTCAACCGGAGCAGTTCCTCCGCCGCCTAAGACAGCTTCTTCAGTGCCCGTCCCGACAAACAAATTATCACTTCGCTCCAAGTTACTTTTCGCGCAAGCTGTTCATCATCTTGGTGCTCCGATAGGAAAGGGTGTGGGCAATAACTGGAACAATGTTGCTATCAAACTGTATGGATGTCCGACGCTGAGTGAAGAGGAGAAGGGATTGTTTACGGAACATGTCTGTCTTCGTCGGCGGCTGATACATGTTTAACTTGACAACTGACTCTAACAATTCTCACTTACAGAATTGTCGCGGTTTCTACGATGATCTAATGGCAGAAGCTGGCTTTGGAAAGTAGGTTTTATCTGCAGTTGCTGATCATGCACCGCGCACACCGCTGATATCGCTGTGATGTTTAGTCTCAGTATGCTGCCTGATCTCGAAAAGCCGAAAGGTTGGTAATTCGTCCCGTCACTCGACACACTAAGAGGTTCTGATACTCACTTTATGTCAATTCCTTTTCTCGTGTGATACAGCCAAAGCCCATCTAGCCATGACGCAATATTTCTATATGGAAAGAATGAAGGAGTTGAGGGCCACAGTCGAAAGCCAGGAGCAGCAGTTTCGGTACGCATGCATCGTTGAACCAAGTGCGCGCGTGTCAAGTCGTTGCTAATCTCCTGCAAAACACCTTTGACTGTGCCGTGCTGTGTGGCCGTGTTCCTATTGCGTTGTCACGATTGACTTTATTCTTCTCGTCATGCAGACAATTAACCAATGAGGTTGATGCTTTGAAATCTGGCGAAGGCATTCACAACGAAAGTCTCATGGAAGAATTACGACGTGCCGTCGCAAAGGCAAAAGGCGAAATCAGCATGGAATCACTCTCTGAATGGCTTCCGACAAAAGACCACTTGAGACTGGCTGCCGCTGGGACACTCGCTCGAGCCATTACATCAACCAAGCCGACTTTCGAAAGCATTCAACTCAAGACACAGCTACAAGACAGTCTGCCCATCTCTGCTTCTTCTACACATCATTCTGCTCCAGCGGTCAGCGCGACGACCTCTCCTTCTTTTACACCAACACCGACTCCTTCGGTTGTCGTCAATGGCGAGATTCTCAAACCATATCCAACATCCATAAGATATCAGTCCGAGCCAACCAATGAAGTCCCGCCTCTGCAGATTCAACCGAAGAAGCGCACAGAGAGTCCGGGTATCTCGATTGTCGGGCCTAATGTGCTCTCGAGTGCTGAGGTGGTAGGCATTCATTCGGGAAAAGTCATGGATGGAAAGCGAGAAGGGTCGTTACCGAAGCAACTCCCCAGAAAAGACCTGCCGGGAAGGACACAACCTGAACAAGCCAGCAGTCAAGAAATTGGAAGAGTCAGAAAGGCCGCAACAGCTTCGCCGAGTCCGTCTGTCTCGGAGCATCCGGTGCCAAGCCGACCCCCTCGTCTTCAATCCGTAGGCGCCCTTGCCTCGACGCCGGCCAAGAAGCATATGGATCAACGAGGCAACACTCCAATCACGACTGCAGTAAACCATCGCAACGAGCCGTTTTCACCACCAGTGTCACAGCCAATGGTTCCCGTCAAGAAGGAAGGAAGTCCAGCCATCTCAGGTGTCTATACCCACAGGAAGATACCAGTCAAAAATGCAGCCTCTACACCGACTATTGCGCGGACTCCGAGTGTGGGCGAGAAGCGGTCTGTCACCGCAGAAGAGATGTCCATGTCAAGCGCAAAAGAACCGGAAATTGTTCCCGATTCGCAAGAGGTCCCTGATTCTCAGGATGAGGCGGCGAGCGACAGACCCGGCATGAAGGGTCACGAGAGAAAGGCGAGTAAGGGTGACGGTCTGGGCGTATCGCCGACCAAGTCCATACGGACAACGAGAAAGACAAACCAACAAAAGCAGAAACTTCAGTCACCCGCTCGAGCGGTCAAACGCGAAACTGAAGAGGATGATCACCGAGAAGTCGCTGGTTCGGACTCTGATCGATCAGAACTTACAACTCCACCTGCCTCTCCCGCCCTGTCATCGGCCCTCTCTCCCGTCAACAGAAAGGTCAAAGGCGAGAGCGACGATGTCGATATGGAGAAAACTACCTCATCGGAGTTGAGTCCAGTAATGCCACAAAAGCCGCTCACTGGAAAGAAAGTATCACGCATCTCCGTCAAAGAAGAAACAGAAAAGGCAGCTGGAAAAAGAGGCAGAAAGCGAGCGAGAGGAAGCGAAAGCGGCGATCTCTCTACACCTGCCAAGCGCCCCAATCAGAAATCAGGCAACACCATGAGTCAAGATGAACTTTCGCCTGCACCTTCTCCTGGTGGTTCCGTCGAGTATCGAAGAGCGGACACCGACGACACGGATGGGACAGACACACAGCAGAAGAAAGTCCGGTTGAGAAGTAGTGACATGGAGGACGAAGAGGCCGATGCGCCGAGAAGAGGACTGAAGCGACGCATGAGCACCAGGGGCAAGCCCCCGACAATTGATGAAAATTCAGAGGCCGACGATAATACGAGTGGTAGAGGGCGGGGCTCCGTCGAACGTTCCACAAGGCCCCGCGGGAATAAGGAGGGTGATCAGTCTTCGAGGAGAAATGCGTAGGTGTCTGTCTTTGTGACTTGCATTCCTCATACTAAACATTTTCGGTATCGTGGTAACAGGACAAGTCTGAGATCGGGTCGATCTGTCCGTACGACTTCTGACAAGCACCAGCATACCAACACAGACGATACGGCTGACGAAGATGGATCTGAGAAAGCAGCGAACCCCCCATATCAGCCTCGCAAAGTCGGTCGGCCACCCAAGCATGCAAGACACACCAGAGAAGACTCGGAGGCTGATACCGTGGAGGACGATAGAGGGAGTGAGAAACGGGAAAAGTCTACGAAACAAAAATCGCGAGATTCGCGCAAAGACGGTGAGCGGGATTAGTCAATGCTGCGAAAGTCAGGGCACACGACTGATCTTGCTACTTCATAGCTCAGCAGCTCCAAGACGAGAATCAAAGAGAATCCGAGAAAGATGAAGACAACGAGCAGAATGACTCGACAACACACAAACAAACGTTCGGACGAACTCGAGCCACACGATCCACCGCCAACGCTTCACCTACAGTGTCTAGTAACAAAGCTTTTCAGAGCATAATTAATCCGCTATACGAGGAGATCGTTGCATACAAGCATGGGCCTTTATTCCTGGCACCTGTTCGCGAGGTGAGTAAGAGAGCTCATCCTAGATTTCGAGAGCTAATTCCCTTTTTTTGATTTTCACAGTCCGATGCCCCTGGATATTCCAAAATCGTTAAACAACCCATGGACCTAAAGAAGATCAAAAGCAAAATTAAAAAAGGAGAAATAACAAGTATCGATGAATTTCAACGCGATCTGTGGCTAGTCTTTTCGTGAGTGGTTTTACCCATTTTTTCGTTGTGGATAAGTGCCAGCTGGCTGACACTTGCCCATCTAGTAACGCTATGCTTTATAACAAGCCGAATACTGAAGTCTACCGGATGGCTCAGGAAATGCAATCGTGGTGTGAGAAAAAGATTGACAGTTTTCGCGAGCTGCAGCGTTACATCAAGCATAATACCTAGATTGCCGTCACCGCTTTGAACTTACCTCCGGAGCGTGGTGATGTTTGCCAAAAAGGCTGCGGTGGGAATTGTTGGGCACATTGCAAAATTGTTGTATTGGCGCAAGTCGTACAGTGTCGTGTCCTCTCTACCGGTCCCCTACATGCATGATCATGACCGAAAGAGATCGTCTCTTGATGCATCCAACCTTGATTTGGTTCCTCCCCGAACTCCTACTGGCAGAAGTAGTCTTTCCACGCTGATTTGGTATCGTCGCGAATGTAGCGAGTTGATGTGTTATCGAACCGAAATCGGTCGATCGGGAGTCACCCGTCAAACGTTAGCGCGTTTCGGATGATACCAACTTTTGGAAATGAAAGATAGACGCGGTAAATGATATTGTAGAGCTATAATATATAAAAGGAGAATAGTTGTACTGCAGTCAGAAACTCCAGACCAGCCGTGAATCAGCTCTAGGACAGATATCAGTCGTCGAACGGATATCAACATGTCTGAACTCCTCGAAGCATCACAGGCACCGGCGGGGGTTCAAAAAATCAGTCGAACGCAGAAGGATCTGATGGCCGGTATGATCCATCTTTCATACTGCCTTGAAACGACTTCATAATCACTCAATGCTTTCTTCTATGTGCGTTATTAGGCACGGTCGGAGGTATCGCACAAGTTCTAGTCGGCCAGCCGTTCGATATGGTCAAAGTCCGAATGCAAACGTCCGCTCCCGGCACATTCTCCTCAGCTCTGGACTGCGCAACCCGTGTATTCAAGAACGAAGGTCCGCTTGCATTCTACAAAGGCACTCTTACACCCTTGCTCGGTATTGGAGCATGTGTTTCTATCCAATTTGCGGCACTCGAAAGCGCGAAGCGGTACTTCAAGGGTAACAAGCTTCCCGGACAGGAGTTGTCACTGCCGGAACTTTGTGCTGCTGGAGCGTTTGCTGGTGTCGCCAACACGGTCGTTTCGGGCCCTGTGGAACATATCAGGATCAGGCTGCAAACGCAACCCAACGTTACGCCAAAGCTGTACAACGGACCTTTGGACTGTGTCCGAAAGCTCTATGCCGCAAATGGACTGGCTGGTGTCTTCAAGGGACAAATGTCGACCATCTGGAGAGACGGCGTCGGTTACGGGTGGGTCTACTGGCACTACGGCACATCCCGAACCCTGGACTAAGCTGACATCACATTCCTATACAGAGCGTACTTTGCGTGTTACGAGGCCCTTGTTCAGCGACACTGTCAGAAGAACAACATGGCTCGAACCGACATCTCGCCCGTTTGGGCTGTAGCGTACGGAGCTGCAGGAGGTTACGCACTATGGGCAGCGATCTACCCGGTAGACGTCATCAAGAGCAAGCTGCAGACCGATAGCTTGGACAAGAGCAAGGCTGCATACAAGGGTATTGTGGATTGCGCACGGAAGACATGGAGGACGCAGGGTATGAGTGGATTCACCAACGGTCTCACTCCGACTTTGATTAGGTATGTATCGTGGGCTATGCCATTGTTTGGTTACCTGATTATTGACGATATCCGCTGCCATAGGTCACCTTTCGCGAACGGAGCCACATTCTTGTTCTTCGAGTTGACTATGAGAATGCTCAACTAGACGTCGCGTGGATGCCGAAAGTCGACAGCATAAAAGGTCATCAAGGGAGGTTTCGTGGAGGAGGCGTTCTCTTTTCTTGCATATAGACAGGTGTACTGGGTAGCAGCGACGGAAATGTTCATCCGGCAGCTGGTGATGTGATACAGTTTATAATAGCTCTTTTGGGATAGTGTGCAGGTGCGCATCATTACCTCGCCCGCGTGAGCATCTATTTCCTTGTCCAAGAGAATCAAATGCCTACGAAACGACTGTCGTGCCACGAGCTATTCCTGCAAAGGGAACTCGACCTATATGCTCGGCTGAACGACAGTCAGGAAAGATGTCAACCATAGCGGGAGGTAGAGGTCTGAATATGCATGGTTACAACGGACAATGGGGAATACAAGGGTCCACCGCTACAAACAGGTGTTTATTCGCTCACGTTCGCCATCCGACCCATCCCGCAAAATTGGTCTCAAGTTCATCGCCAAGCGCAGTCGCACTCAGGCGATATATAGTCCATCCACCACGACCACTCCATTCTTGTAAGAATTCTGTCATCTACACAAGAAGCCAAAAAAACGAGTTCAGCCTATAGGAACTGCACAGAGTGTGAAATCACGAGAAGAGTTACCACTTCTACCGAGCGCAATTCGCAGACGACGAGTACTACCGTCTTCCCCTTCGCTGTATAATACTCCAGAGTAGAGACGAACGGCGGGATAAGCGCTTCATTGTAAATACAATCGACCGCAACGATCAGGTCGTACTGCTCTCGAGTGTCGGCTCGATTGTTGTCATTGATTTCTTTGGCATACGAGGCTTTGCCGTTTCCCTTGACCCAGCGTTCATGGACATCCGCCCAATCCACCTCCTCCACCTGCAGATTTGGGGCGCAGCCGTTGCTCTTGATGTTTCGTGCAATCAGTTTCAAATGATCGTATTGGTCTGTGGCTGTCCATGTGCCGAACAACTGATGCAGAAGGATACCCAAAACTCCAGTTCCTGCACCGAGTTCCAGAACCTTTGCCGATGCAGCGTGCTCTTTGGATACGGAAGTCGGGGTCGACGGAACAGGGTAATAATACTGCTGAAGGATCTGCTTGGCAAGAAAGAGACTGGTGCTCCTGTGGTGAGAGCTGGATATGAGACTTGTGCAAGGAAGACACTCGTACCTTGAACGCCAAATAATGCTGCCGGTATCTCCTTTTCTATTCCTCAGCGAGTTCAAATCCTGAGCGATTTCCGCGGTAACGGTCTTCGTAGCAGCTGGTGGTTCCGTACGGGACAGCTTGTTGGTATGTCTAGAGCGATGAGAGATTTTGCTGCTGGATTTGTCATACTGAGATGGAGGGACCTTCCTTGCAGGACCGAGCTCGAACTCTACTTGGTAAACATCGTCAAGAGAAGACACGAATCCCAGTCCCGTATTCGCAGATGTTGCTTGTTCTCGGTGGCCTGCTATATTAGCATATAGGTCGAAGATCTATGAAACGGTCAGGTACAGCGTCGGTAAATATACGGATATCATGTCCCGACTGCTCATGATGTCGACATCGCAGAGTACACTCACCTCTTCATCGACATCCTCTACCAAAAGAGCCTGTGAGTCCAGATATATCAACGGATTTGGCGGTTGCTGAACTGCTGGGCGACTATACGATTCACTGTCATCGAAACTGATGGACATGGCTGTACGAGCTGCATGTTTCCAACGGAGTTCGGAATTGGCATATTTGCAAGAGAATTATCCGTAGATGGGTAGGTTTGGAATTCACTCTTTGAACAAGCCTGGAAGCAGGCGGGGATTTTCGACTGCAAGAAACACGTGGTGGGATGGTGGGTTGGTTCAGTCTGGTCAGTTTCTTGGTGTCCTAGGCCAATGCTTATGCTCGAGGAAGCGGTAAATCGAATTGTGCTCTTCAAGGCAATCAAGACCATGATCATTTGTGATAGTGAAATTTCGGCGCCCTCGCGCTTTGACAATGATTTCAACTATTCTATTCTTCATACAATCTACCGAGAGCGCATGGCGCTACGAGAAAGCGAACATTGCTCGTTCCTCCAGAGTTTTCCGACATGGTCACTTATGCGCTCGGAGGGCTTGCGCACGAGGACTAGCTCGTGGACGCGCCGACAGCCTAGGGTAACAAACAATCCATATCAGTTCTGCACAATACGGTCTACTTTGCTTGGCTGGACGTACCAATCTCTTGAGATGCTCCATGAACACTTGCAAACTGACATCATCAGTAAAGATCGCCTGCCCACTGGTCGGACCCGATCCATAAGTTCCGCCCGTCATATGCGTTGTCGAAGGGTTCAACTTGGACAACAAGAACCGCGCTTGCGATCCACCCTGATCACAGACAATGTATCGTGGGATCGGGTTCCTATCCGCCAATAATTCTTGGGCGTCCTGGACGGGCGCTTCCAGGAGTTCCTTGAAGTTTTCGTAGCCTTCTTGGTTCTGGTATTCGGCCTTGCGCCACGCGGCAATTGTCTCACCGTGGAAGATGAGAATGTGGAAAAAGGTGTCGAGCAGGAGAATGACGTCTGGTCGGATTGAGACACTGTCTAGCAGGACAGGCTCGGGTTCCTTGTCGAACGCGTACGACATCAGCGTGGGTTGAATCATGATCAACGAGTTGTTGACGTCTGCATCGTTGAGTACGTGTCTGTCAGGATTGTCAAGATTAGTCCGCTGCTGGAGACGCAGGCTGAATCAGACCTTTCCAACTTGCCTGTAGAAAGCCGTTTCATCAGGCGAGTTGTTAAACACCTGCAGGAACTGACTTCGTCGCAGATGGAACATGAACTGCGGGTAAATCCCAAACCCTTCGGGCAACCTGAAACTCGCGGGATCCTCTTTCCTGTAATCGGCAAACTTTTGACACAACCGAATCAACATTCGATCGAGCCACCGCAAGACGTCGGGCGAATCGTCGATTTCCGCTTTGAAGACTGCGATTCGGGACATGAGGACGGCGGCAGCTTCTTGGTCAAAGGAAGCGGCGATGGATGGGTGACCGCCTTCCGCAAACGCTCGTGAGACGGTGGTTACCCGGAGTCGGAATTGGCCGGAAGCGTGTTGGTAGTGAGTGACGTATTGGATCAATCCGTTCGCGCCTGGTGCTAGGGGTTGGCCGGCGGGCGTGACGACCTCAAAGTACACAGCCAACGAAGTCTTGGGTGTGAGCGAGCAAACCTTCCAAGCGGATGTCTGACCGATACCGATCTCGGTTTCGCCGACACTCGCCGTCTTCTTGTTGGCGGAAATAACATGACCGATCACACCGGAAATCTTGAGTTCCTTGGTGGTCATGACTTCGAATGTACCGTTGAAGCCCATCTGCAAGAATCCGGCCTCGTCCTTGGCGAGACTTCGCAGGAAACTTTGCTTGAAGATGGCGGTGGTAAACGAGTCGGCAATAACCATGAAGCCGTTGGTAGCGTTGGTCAGGTATTTCATTTCGAGAAGACCGACTTGATCGAGACAACCCGCGTAAATGTCAATAGCATGACCATTGACGCTAGCTCGCTTGGAGAGCCCTTCGTAGAACTGATCATATCGCGGGTTTCAGTATTCGCGCAGGCACTCCCCGTCAGATGACAAACTCACCTTGGTCGCCTTTTTGAAATGCTTGACGCTGTCCCGGTCAATATCATGATGACTTCGAATCGGCTCTCGCAGTTCTTGTCCAACAACAAGACCAGGACCCTCCGTACACGGTCCTCCAGTGAACAACATGACCCTCGCCCCCGTACTAGGGAACGTGGATTCCAGCATGCTAACGGCAACATTAACTGCAAGACCCGTACATCTCATCGGTCGTCGATCCGATGCAACGGGCCAAGGATCCCTCGTCAACTGCTCGACAATCTGGGTAAGTTGAAACTCGGCTTGCTGCACGGGCATAAGGAATCGCGTGGCGGACGCCTGGAAACTACCTTGTACCGGTCGGATTCCACCGGGTCCCGTAGCGCTTGGACCGGCCGCGCCTCCTGGTCGGGTAGCGCCGGCGGAAGAGGGGGAAAGACCGAGCATTTCAATGATCTGCTTGGGTGCGTAATCCTTGCTTCCTCGGAACACGTAGGACTTGGGGCAATCCGCGTACCCGATTTCATGGACTTGCGCCATGGTGCCGTACGTGATCAATCCGACCAACGCGTTGGGAGGCAACAGGCTCAAGCTGATGACGATTGTTTCCTTGAGTGCGTCGAGATCTTCTTGGTCCAAACAGGTATCAATCACAAAGATGAAAATGGGTGGGACCTGAGCCGGTCGGGAGAGGGTGTACTCGATGGTCGTGTACTTGGGAAGAAGCTCGGGCGGGAGGTTGGTCGGAGTGATGTCCTTGTAGTGCGGCGGGAAGGGGTTTCGTTGCAGACAAAAGGGACAGATCCAGATCTTGCCTCGAGTGTCGATGGAGCTGTAAATGGTTTCATACGGCCGTCGTGAGTTGGCTCCTCGCGAATGGTTGATGTTGCTATTGTCGAGATGTAGACTCACCAAAAGGGGTTCAAGATGGCCCGACAAGGCGCTTTACAGGTGACAGGCTCGTACATGACCGGAGGCAAGTCTACGCGTTCCTTCAATGGTGTGTATAGCGAGGAGATTGGAACGACGGTTCGGGTAGCCTCGAGCCGAGTAGAGGGCCAGGTGTTCCATGAGAACCTGACACCTATCATCGAGAATACATGACAGGTCAGTGCGAGCGTGAAGGTCAATGATGGGAAAAGCCTACATACCGTCCTGTTCCTCTATCTCATCAAAGGTGGGGTTGACCAGAGGGGCGGCCATGTTGTGTGCTTTTGGATTCCTCCTAGGTGTCCTGGAAGAGCGATACGAGTAGCGGTGGTGCTATAGTGTTGCACTTGCGTTGTCTATAGAAGTAGGCTTACTTTATGCAAACAGTAACGTATAGAGCCTATAAACTCATAAACAACCCTCCCTCCAGCCTGGCAGTGACATGCCCCGCCCCGCCTAGAACGCGCAATCGAGCCAATTCGAAGCGCCCAGGCTGTTGCGCGTTTTATACGTCATCCAAGCCAGCGCCGTTCGATGTCCTTTCATGCCATGCGGTCTTCTGAACATCTCTTGTCACGATACTCGCTAGCTCTGTCCCTTTCTCGACGGCAGTTCCTCGTTGAACAGGTATCCTGGTAGATACATATAGAATCTCGGTAGTTGACATTGATGGCGAGCTGTCCGCGAAGTCCTCGCCAACTCACTACCTCGCTTGCAAAAACTCACGTCCTACACCTCGCAAGCCGGATTTTGTCATCGTTCATCATGTAGGACTATCTGGGAGGTTGAATCCAGAGACTGAGACCTATTCATTATCCAAGAGTGCGGTAAATCCTGTTTGCGCGTTTCGGTCTTTTCTTCACTCAGTATCGTGAAAGCGATTTCCCAAGGCGATTTCACGCAGTTTTCCATGCGCGCGCTGTTTACACCGGTCGTTTCCGCCAAGACGAATGATGTACATCCTTCATTTTCGGAGTACCTGTAGGAGACTTTGTATGGTGCTTCTCTCTGAAGGACTTGTCTTCGATATATAGCTTGAAGACAGTAAAGATACCCTTCTTGAAGACTGGAGAAGATTAAATGAAGCAGCATGGCCTCCACCTTTTTGTTAGCAAGCATAATTAAAAAAGTAAACACGGAAAAGTTCCAAGACAACGATCGACAGGCTTCAAGAAGACTCGTCGAGTACTGTAGTAGTTGGGTAGAATGCACTCGACTTGAAGATTGACCTCGGGTGTCAGTTCTACAGCATCATTCACATCCTCCCAACAGTCCGAATCACAGCTCGCTGGCGTACCTCTAGGCGGAACGGAATCCCACAGAAGAAATGTCGTCGCAGGACATCCAGCTTGCCCTCCTCACCCAGTCGCCTCTGGCGTCACCAACCTCGACCGTACATAAATTCACCAACGCCATCATCTCGGGCGATTTTAAAGCGGTACTGACATGTCCTGCTACTCATCGCTTGTTCTCACATCCGGATACAGCAGGTATCAGGGACCTTTATCATGCCGCGGGTTTGCAGTATGCGCAAGTCAACACAGAAGACAGCAACGGTGAAGAGGGATCCGAGGCAGGATCAATCAAGTTCCTACTTGCGATTGCTTGTCTGCAAGCGTTTGTGCAACTCAACTGGACGGGACCATCACTTGAATTCGCACTTCGGGACATGTTTCCCGCTGGTGTATTCCCGGACGAAAACGACAAAGCCGACAACTCTAACGTGACAACGGGGAACAAGGACGACGAAGGGTTGCACGCTGCTTCTATCCCGCTTTTGGCGCTCGGTGGAGAACCAGCATACCATCTTGCACAGTACCCGACGCTTCTCCTCCTTGCCATCAGGCTCATCAGCAACCTTCGATCAAGTGTCGATTCCGGCAAACTCGTCATCGAGACATTACCGCTCTGGGAACTTCGCGCAAGCCGTGTGCACCAATCGATCCTCGATGAACCCGTTGGATTCCCGGAACACCTGATTCCCTCGGTCGAAGCCCTGCTAACGGACTCGTCAACGTTCCCGCTCTCACAGGCCCTTCGAACGACGATCATCATCGAGCTCGGGTTGGCGTATCATCTTACGGGGTACGATAAATCCGCTTCGAATCAGTTCTTGCTTGCCGGAAGGGAGAATGGGTTGGAGTACCAATTGACGGGTGCGTTGGGGAAAAAGACAAAGTTTCAGGTCAAGGATTTGAGTCAGTTGGTGTTGCTTGCGCGGAGTAGGCCGGAGTTGGAGCAGGATGTGGGGGAGAAGGACGAGACGAGTAACGGGAGCCATGAGGAACATGACGACACGACGACGACGACCGAGGAACAGACGTCTGGCGGCCAACCGGGCAAGCAACGTGATATGCCAGAAACACTCGCCTTGAATGATGACACATTGCTTGAACATACCGAATTCACATCGTCATCCGTCTCGGCTGCGCCTGGTCAATCTCTTCCGTCTCGACTCACCTCGCTCGACCCGGCTCAACAGCCAGCCTTGGACCCGCTGGATCAATGTCTGTTGATCGATCTCTGCCTCGCACAGCACAACACTACCCCGGAAAACGGGTTGACTGCATCACAGATGGCACCGTACCTCGTCCGAGTCATCTCCCATCCCCGGAATTGGTCGATTCATACAACGGCTCTTTTGCTAAGAGCGCGACTCGAGGCGAAAAGATCACGAACCGTCGAGCGTTCGGCACTTCAGCTTCAAGCGCTTGTGGATCAGATGCCAACAGCGGACTCTGATCCATCGGAACGCCTGAAATACTTTTTCCAGCTTCCGTTGCCGTCGAAATGGGAAATGGAAAAGGAGCTTGCCCAGAGATTCTTGTCCCTCGGTGTGGTCCGATCTGCCCTGGAGATTTTTACCAGGTTGGAAATGTGGGAAGAGGCTGTGCGGTGTTATGCGAATATGGAGCGGAGCGATCAGGCGATTGCGATCGTGCACGAGCTGCTGGAAGGGAAAAAGGCAGAAATGGATATCGTGACGGCTCGATTCAAGGCTGAAGCTTCGGTCAACAATGTCGGTAACACGAGTTCAACGGTACGCCGGTCCAGGATGGACAAGGCGCGAGAGGCCAAGCTTTGGTGTGTCCTTGGCGATCTTGTACCGGACAAGGCAGAAGAGTACTATAACAAGGCGTGGGCAATCTCAGGAGGAACGTCATCACGGAGTCAACGGTCCATTGGAGGTCTGTACCTCACAAAGGACGATTTCGCAGGCGCGATCCCCAGGTTTCAAGCGGCGTTGAAAATCAATCCATTGTACGCTCGAACGTGGTTTGCGCTTGGGTGCTGCTATGTGAGAGAAGAGAGATGGAACGAAGCCAGAGAAGCGTTTAGTAGAAACGTGGCAATCGAGGAGGAAGATGCGGAAGCGTGGAATAATCTTGCGGCGGTATACTTGAGGATGGACGAACTGGCCATCCAAAAAGCAAAAGAAGCTCCGGCCGAGGAGGAGGAGGCGCAGGAAGAGGACGATGTGGACAAGGTTAGCCTATCGTCTTGAGTCTCCTGCTATCGTGCTGACGTTTTCCCCATTACAGGTTGCCGCCATACCATTCGAGAACAAGCGCTTAGCGTTCCGCGCCCTACAACAAGGACTCCGATTCTCCCGTGACAACTGGCGGGTATGGACAAATTACATGGTGGTGGCTGTCGACGTCGGAGAGCTTTCAGAAGCCGCTCGGGCGCTCGGGCGGATCGTGCAGGGACGAGTTGGCAAGGACGTGCAGAGTTCTATTGATGACGCTGTCCTGTCCAAACTCGTCGACGCCGTCACACGCGAAGATTGGAACGGCGGTAAGGGCAATCTTCCAGAGGGCCAACCGCGCACATCGAACGAAGGTCTTGGCCTACTCCCCATCGTCGAGCGACTATTCAACGAGGTCATCTTGCCACGAGTGTCGGATTCACCAAGAATATATGCGATTCAAGCACGACTGTTCCGGTGGAAAGAAGATTGGTCGGCAGCGCTCGAGTGTTACCTGAAAGCTTACCGTTGCGGTATTGCCCAAGATGTGCAGGTCGAGCGTGATGTGGAGAGGTTCCGAGAGGCCGTTCTCGATCTCGAGGAGTTGGTCGATGTAATGCGTATGTTGGGACCGCGCGCCAAGGAACAGGAAGCGGCACAGGGCCTACAAAAGGGCAAGGCAAAGTGGAATGATTGGAAATTCCAGGCAAGAACGCTTGTGAGGACTTTTAGTGGGCGGACAAGAGACAGGTGCGTATCCCTACGAGATCGTGGCCAATTTCAGACACTGATTTGACGTGTTTGGCGTAGCTTCGGTGATGATCCGGCATTCGATAAGCTCAAGGAAATCATGGATGAATTGAAGAACTAGAGACAAAAATACTCGTTGTAATGCAGTCTTGTAAATGCCACCCAGTACTGATAATGAGGCCGATAGATGCCATATGGACTGCCTGCTGATACTATATCTCATACACCCGCTTTATTGCTCCATCTTCGCTCGCACTTCCTCCGCCAGCGCCAAAGCTTCCATTGTGTCTCGCATCCTAGTCAAGCATCTCTTCATCCCTTTATCTTTGATGGTGCGGCCAATGTCGGGGTGTTCCATCATTCTGCGAAGCTCAGAGTTGAGTCGTTCAAGAGCCATGACTAGTGTATCGACCGACTCGGATACCACTTGATGCGATTTGCTGGTATCCTAGTGAGCGAACAATTCATGATTATTACGATTAGCGTTTGCTTTTTTGTATTATGTCATTGAGCGACTTACTGCTCTGGACAGCTTTGCGGCTCGTTGCGGAATAGCGACATTCGATTCAGGAAGAGGCTTGCTTGCGTCAGGCTGATCAACGGCCTTGTTTGCTGTCCTCAGCGCCACATTCGCCTGCTCACCATCCGCGTACAAGGCGCGTCGAGCGAGCGTTCGTGGCGAATCTGGAGTCGAGTTCTCCGCAGCCGGTGCAGTGCTCCTCTGCCCGTCCTGAACACCGTTAACGGCGGCAGGCCGGTCCTCTGGACGCGCTGTGCTACCTCCTTGAACCAGGTTCCCGAACTTGTCGTACACGCGGTTGCAAATAACGCATTGTTTCCTCGTATCCTCGAGTCCTGCATCTCGTCCCCCAGGTCTTCTCGTACGGGGTTGTCCAACGAGCGGAATACCGTAGCAAGTCGAGTTCGGACAGCTGTCCGCCAGCAGAGAGTAGCCACGTAGCAACATATCGCCAATAAGAGAGGACGCTCGGGCGGATTGGGGGTCTCGCTCCGCGTGCGGTGGGTTTCTCGCAGCAGGGGCGGCGGGTTGAATGGGTGTCGGGACTTCGAACGGAATCTCCAGCTGCATGCCGATATCTGGTTCTGAAGATTTGGAACTGGACAGATCGCCGAAGGAAGTACTGTCGGACACGGCACGAGAATGACCATTGATGCCGTTGATGGCATTGCTTATACCGTTCATGTTCGGTGCTGGCACGTTTGCGGTCGAGCTACTCTCCCTAGATTGCGGAGGTCGGACTGGCGGAATAGAGAGGTTAATCGTCGTGCCGGAGCGCAATGCGCATCAATGCTCACCTTCTCTTCCAGGACCTCCCTGACAAGTCGCACAAAACTCTTCCCTCTGCGCTTCCGTTTCCACTTCTCGCAAAGGCTGTCTCATCAAGGGTGTGAGGTGGCAATGAATACATGTTCGGTCGGTCAAAGTCCAGCCTCGAAGCATGTAATCTCCAATCTTTGATGGAAGCGGACTAGTGTCAGTTGGTGTCATGGAGAGCGTTTTCGTAGCTTGCAGCAAACTACTTACGATTTGACTACTCGCGTCCAGAAAGGCAGACATGGCAACGGCTTGATATGGAAGACGAGAGTGTTTTTGCTGCTGCACCGACAAGAGGCTGGATGCTGCGCCGAGATTGTCAAAGGTTAAGTAAAAGTCGCAGAACCAGGGTATAAGACGACCGCAATGGTTCGGTATGCGGATCGCAAAAGACTGTCCCGTGGCAACATGATATATTTGGCAAGCAGGACGGAGAGTACTCGAGTATTCAGTGGTCCAGAATTAGCATCCGCCGTTGAAGCTTTTTTTATTTTCTTCTGAGAGATGATTATAGTTGCTATGGACAAGTCGCTTTCAACCAGAAATGCATACTCGACGATTGTCCCTAACTTGCAACATCTACCTAAAACGATTTGGAGACCATATCAAAGCTTTTTGGGTCTTTGCCGTTGATAACCCCTGTTGGGCGATGTAGGGAAAATGTTGAAAATCGGACGAGATGCAAGGAGCCCCGCACGGAAATGACTCTGTATCACGTGACGCAAGCCTTGGACCAAAAGTTGGGTGCTGGTGTACGATCGAACGCACTCACTGTCAAAGGTTTCATAGCAAGATACCATTGAGTGAGGCGTCAAAAGTATCCAAATTCAAGCAGCTCCGTCGAGAGCGTTCATACATAGCAGCACTCTTCGATATTAGCGGTTGAACAGGATTGGACAAGATGAAGGCAAATTTTGGATTCCAGGTGAGCTCTAGAGTAACGAGGAAATGAAGCACTACGTAGTTCGTCTTACCCCTTGTTGCAGAATCTGTGTGGTACTGTTTACCGACAAGGCAACGTAGTATTCACACCGGACGGAAACTCAGTATTGAGTCCGGTAGGAAACAGGGTATCTGTGTTTGATCTGGTAAAGTAAGTCGCATCTCGTCGAATGTGGGCGTGAATCATTATGCTTATTCTGATTCTCTCATCAGTAACAAGTCACGGACACTCCCTTTTGAGAATCGGAAGAATATCTTGAGCATTGCGCTTTCGCCAGACGGAAAAGTTCTGCTGTCTATCGATGAAGGTGAGTTCCCAAGGCATCGGTGAGCGATTACGACAGCTGATATTGACCCTTCCGAATCTAGATGGAAGAGCGTTGTTCGTGCATTTCAAAAAGGGCACGGTATTACACCACATCAACTTTAAAGCAAAGGTTCTTGCTTGCAGCTTTAGTCCAGATGGAAAGTAAGTTGACGTGTAGCTTTGTTTCGCCATGCGCATTGTCGCTAACATGAACGGTCAGGTATATCGCCGTCACGCACGGTAACCAAACGCACGTGTGGAATACGCCTTCTCACCTTGTCCGGGAATTTGCGCCATTCGTCCTCCACCGTGTGTATACCGGTCACCATGACGAAGTTACGTCGGTCACCTGGTCAAAGTCGTCCAGATTCTTCATAACCACGTCCAGGGATATGACCGCCAAGCTGTACACTTTGCATCCAACCGAGGGGTTCAAGCCAAAGACTTTTGCTGGGCATCGGGACGTCATTGTTGGCGCCTACTTTGCAGCAGATGAAAAGACGGCAAGTAGCGCACTATGTATTCCTAATCAATGCCGCGAAAGTACTGAACGAGGATCTCTCTTACAGATATATACCGTGTCTCGCGACGGTGCGGTATTCACATGGCAAGCGAAAAAGACGGAAGACGACGAGGATTCAGACATCGAGGTCGACATGCTTGATGCGCCAGAGACAGTCGACGCTGCAGCAAAGTTTGACAATCGGGTCGCATATACACGTTGGGGCCTTAACAAGCGTGATTACTTCAACATGGCCCATACCCAAGTGATTTGCACAGTATACCACGCAAAAACATCCCTGTTGGTCGTGGGATTCTCTACTGGTGTCTTTGGACTTTACGAAATGCCGTCATTCACCAATATCCACACGCTATCGATTTCGCAGGAGAAGATTGCCGCCGTTGCCATTAATCCCTCGGGTGAATGGCTAGCTTTCGGTGCGAAAGAACTGGGTCAACTGCTCGTCTGGGAATGGCAGTCGGAGAGCTACGTGCTGAAACAGCAAGGACACTACTACGACATGAACACACTCACGTTCAGCCAAGATGGGCAAAATGTGGCGACGGGCGGAGAGGATGGCAAGGTCAAAGTGTGGAACGTGCGCAGTGGCTTTTGTTTCGTCACATTCAACGAACACTCGGCGTCCGTCTCTGCCGTCGAATTCGCCAAACAGGGACAAGTGCTGTTCACGGCATCCCTCGATGGAACTGTGCGGGCATTCGATCTTGTGCGATATCGAAATTTCCGAACGTTTACATCGCCCACGCCCGTCCAGTTTTCGAGTATCGCCGTGGATCCGAGTGGAGAAGTTGTCTGTGCTGGTTCGCAAGACAGTTTCGAGATCTACATGTGGTCTGTGCAGACTGGTAAACTGCTCGATATCTTGACTGGACACACGGCGCCCATCTCTTCTCTCGCCTTTAACCCCACCGGTGATCAAATCGCATCGTCGTCATGGGACAAGAGTATCCGAGTCTGGTCCGTGTTTGGTCGATCACGCGCAACGGAACCTTTCCAGCTTAGCACCGAGGCGTTATCAGTGGCGTACCGACCAGATGGTAAAGAGCTGGCAGCATCGACACTGGATGGCCAAATCACCTTTTTCGATGTGGCGGAAAGCAAACAAACGGGCGTGATCGAGGGCAGAAAGGACATTTCGGGCGGACGGTTGATCGATGATCGGATGTCGGCTGCCAACAATGCGTCGACGAAATATTTCAACAGCATGGCCTATACCGCGGACGGCAGCTGTCTGATTGCAGGTGGAAGCAGCAAGTATGTCGTCATCTACGATGTACGGGATGGGGTCATGGTGAAAAAGTTTCAGATATCAGAAAACTTGTCGCTCGATGGCACGCAAGAGTTTTTGGACAGCCGGAAAATGACGGATGCCGGGCCGGTGGATGCCCTAGATCTACGTGGTGAAGAAGAGGATTTGCAGGATCGGCTGGACAATACGTTGCCCGGTGCTCAACGCGGCGACTTGTCTAAACGGAAATACCGACGAGCCGCACGAACCATGTGTGTCCGCTTCTCACCCACCGGCCGAACATGGGCCGCCGCATCCACCGAGGGTCTCCTCATCTACGGACTGGACGAAACGACGATATTCGACCCGTACGACTTGGATATCGACATTACGCCGCAATCCCTCGTCGAAACCATCGCCGACGGCGATTTCTTAATGGCACTCGTCATGGCATTCAGGCTAAACGAGCAAACCCTCATTCAACGCGCGTACGAATCCGTCCCGCCCTCCGACATCCGCTTGACGGCCCGACAAATCCCACAAATCTACCTGCTCACATTGCTCCGGTTTATCGCAAACCACACCGAGACGGAACCGCACGTAGAGTTTGATCTGCTGTGGATCACGGCCGTGTTGACGGCCCATGGTGCGTACTTGGGTGGCAGGTCGAGTGAGTTTGCGAGTGTGTTTAGGGCGTTGCAGAAGGGGGTGATGGATTTTGAGCAGACGATTGCCAGGATGTGAGTTTTGCGGGATGCCCTTGCTTTGATTTTCCCTGCTACAGAAGTTGATGACTGACTGATCTGATCGTGTGAACGCGACAGCTGCAATGAAAACAACTTTACGTTGGAATACGTCATTTCGCATACGGCGCGGCAAGAGGGCGAGGGCGAGGGCGAAGACGAGGAGATGGACGACGATGCGGATGTTGTATTACTATAAGCCGGCAAGGGCATCGCCTCCCTCACTGATAGAGACGCATGATGGAACAGTCTCTGGGTTATATCTACAACGTATTAATTATCCCGCATAATATCTGTACACCCTCATATCCCCGCACTAACCACCGCCACCACCGCCGACGCTAATCAACGACTTTTCTCCACTTGGCGGCGGCGGAGGGACCTCTTGAAAACCCGGTAAAGCGCGCTCGAGAGGTACATCCATGCGAGAAAGACCGCCAAGAGGGTGAGGGGCGGGACGAACGTGATGTGCGAGGCGATAGCCGTTGGGACGTGCAGAGTGTGCGGGTTTGTGGCTGTACCGGGTAAGAGGCGGAGCTGCTGTGTGATCTTATGAGGAAGGGCTGGGTTTTGTGTATCGTTTCCGGTGTGGTTGTCGTCGTCGTCGGGAGTGAGTCCGTCGGCTTCTTCAAGAGTGCAGGACCAATACACGTGCACTAGCACATCCCCGTTCGTATCAGCAGCGTGTTCCCCTCCCCGGCCTCCGCCTCCGCCGGCTGTTCCGAGACTAGCGTCCTTTTCAATATCGCTGAGAAGGACCGTCCGGTACCCGCCACCGCTGCTTGTCGGTTCCTGGTACCGCATGTGGGTAGGGATCGCTAGATCATACCATGAGGTGCTGATGCTATCACTTGGCGGTGGCGGTGAAGGTGGAGGTGAACGTGAAGGCGGTGATAGGGGATTCTGACAAGGAGGTGAGTGGTGGATGATATGCAGGACTGATTCGGGCGGGTACGACTGTGGGTTGTATGATGTTGTGCTGAGAGAAGACGAGGACGCGTTGTTTGATGAATAAATACGAGGCGCGGCTGCCAGGCGGCGTGTGAAGCCGTAGCGGACTGGTCGTTCTAGGTCCGGTGTGCCGGGGGTGAGGGACCATGTGATCCTTCTTGTTTGAGCGGGAGGAGCGGTGTGCCGCTCATCGACCAGTCGGGTCTTTGGTTCATCCGCGGCGGCGACATGGTTTTTGCCGTTGTCTTCAGGAAAGAGGACATTTCCAGCGCCCCACCGGTCCTCTAGCTCGTATGGGTCGATGAAGAGACGGTCGTTCAGGTAGACGAGTGTATGTCGTCTACAGTGTGGTAGCGGGTGATCGTTTGGTGGTGGTGGTGGTGTGCCTGCTGGGAGGTGCCGGATGTGGATGGTCGGATGGAGTGATGGAGGTTGGGAAAAGTGGGCGGTGTATGTGGATGGGAAAGGGTGGAACATTGTGTCGGACGGGACGACGGGTTGAACGAGTAGAGTAGAGTAGAGAAAAGTAGAGAAAAGTGAGTCAAAGTAGAAGATTGCTCAACAGAAGAAACCAACCAACCAGAGGTGCCTCCCATTCCACTCCCTTCCCTCCGCGTGGTGATGACGAATGCCCACTCCTCCACGGCCAACGATTCAAAATAAAACTTGAACCTCGCTACTCTCTACTTTTCCTTTTTTCTTTCCCCTAAACCGCCACCTACCATCGATGCAACCCGAAGTAACAATCACAATAAACCGCAACACCCGGCAAGGCACTGTTCCCCGCATTCCAACACATCAGCAGCATACCTGGAGAGGAAAAGTCAGGGACGCACGGCAGACCATGATTCGTCGATTCTTACGGGATCCGGTAAAAGTCACTGCCATCACGGCGGGTGTACTCGTATGGTGAGCACAGGCTTGTCACTACTCTTACTACCTCCAGGCTGACCAAAACGGTACACGCACGCAGTACCGGAATCATCTACGGAAAAACATTCGACACGACATTCGACACCTCGCGGTTTGACTATTCGCAACTCTCCCGCAAATCGCAATTCTACTTTGCAGACAAGCGCAACGTGTTTAATCGATTGGGCGTGAAATACGCATGGGGGTGGACGTTTAGCGTGCTCCTGCTTCATCTCCTCACCGGCCCACCGCGGTCGGGCGAGGCGGTAGAGGGACAAGGGCAAGGCCAAGGCCAAGGGGAAAGCCGACACGCGCATCAACGCCTCTCCCGCGCGCACCGACTCCTCGAAATCATCCTAGCGACCCTCGTCTGGGCCCTCATGACGCAGGCTATCCTCGCCGGCACGTCCCTGACGGACCTGCTACGACGTTCCACGGGCGGGACGTGCGAACTTCGGCTTCCAGAGTCGTTGCAAGCCGATCCGACATTCTCAGCGCTGCAAACGGTCGATGCGCAGCCGATTATCCGCACGGCAGACGCGGGCGCAGGCGTGGGGGAGGAGTCGATGGGTCTGTTACCCGATCTCGTACCGTCCGAGGTTTACCTCTCATTACCGATGCAATACTGCTCCCACAACATCCCGATCACGCCAACCTCCCACCCGGAGCTATATTCCTACCTTTCCCCGAAAGCACGCCAAGAGGGCGCACAAGGCCTGATCACCCCGTCACAAGTGCAAGGCGGGGATCTCTCCCTCCGCGCGCGCATCACACAGGGGTTCGACCTGAGTGGACATGTGTTCCTGTTGGTGCTTTCCACGGGCTTGTTGTTGCGGCATGTGACGCCCGTGTTGAGGCGGTGGGCGAAGCGGGGCATGGTCGGGCGTGCGGGCACGTGGGCCGGGAGGGCGCATATGGGGGTGACGGTGCTCGGGAGTGGGATGGCGGTGCTGTGGCTTTGGGTGAGTCGCGCGCGTGCGACCTGGTCGTTGTTGCGTCGGGTGGGAACTGACGCGGATGTCTGTGCCGGTGTAGATGCTCTGGACGACCAGCGCGTATTTCCATACGACCTATGAAAAACTAGCGGGATACGGTGCGTGGGTTCCCCCCCTCTCTCTCCCCCGAGAGATTCTACTATAACGAAACGCGACTGACAGCCCGGACCTGACGTGTTATATGTATACAGTGGCGGGCGTATCAGGTCTCGTGGCCGTGCTTGTGCTCTCCAATACTGCTGCCGCCGTCGTTCCGCAGGTTTTTGGACCTGTTGGGTCTCCGGCGACGGCGGTGGATCGGAAGAAGGTGCAGTGACTCGGGGCGGGCGAGGTTCAGGATGTAGGATGTAGCGCAACGAGTAGGAAATGAGGGGATCACCGGGAAGCGGAATCAAATATGAATTATAATACACGCACAGGAACCCCTTGAAAGGGGCGGGGGCGGCGTAAATGCGCACGCGACTGTGTGAAACGTGAGCCATAGTTGCATCTCCCGCTCACAGCTCATTACGCGAATGCCCCACGCTGCAGCTTGTAGTGAGGACGTCAAAACCCTTCCATCTAGCCGTCATGAGAAAATGAGGTATCTATCGCTCGGGCTCGATGCACTGTGGTTCCACCACGTTCCATAAAGGTGTATCAATGGAAAGCTACAGAGCAAAGGCGCGTTGGGTTCGCCTGACTCGGCACGGGCCAAAGAAGGAAAAGTTATTATGCATGGGAAGGGCATCCAAACAGTCTACCTCCCAGTTCTGAACGTGGCGGCGAGGACCAACGGCGCTCAGTGACCAAGGATTCGTCAAGCCACCAGCCACCGTTTCCTTTGCTCTTCAACCCAAAAGACCCGATTCCTCGCGACCGGCTCAATCGCCTCGGGGCTGGCACGCGGTCGGTGTAGTAGATTGATATCGTATCAGCTGGCGTCCTGTCTGAATAGATCGGTGTTTGAGCCTGGTAAGGCCCGAGCGTCCGGAGTATACGCAAACGCAGGTGCATGTGGCCAAAAAATATTCCCGTCAATCATTCGGGGACGCTCGCACGACCCATTTGCCCCGAGGCATTTCAACGACTGACCCCTACCCCGAGCTAGAGATTCTCTCGCATGATCTGGTATGCGCGAGCTGTTTGTGCGCTCGTCGAGAGGTGCTCACCGCAGTTCTTCTGCCTCTGGGATGCCGTAGATATACGCTTCACTGCCACCTTTGAAGTACGTTTCCTATCAATCTCGAGTGTTTTCGAGTCGGGGGATAAAAAGTCTCGGTCTGCCTCGGTAGGCCTGCCCCCCGGGTTGATACCTATGCAGTTGAACTGATCATCCTTCGGCCTACCTCTCGCCCAAATTTAAACGCTTTCGCGGCCGGGGCTGAATATTGGTGGCGACAGAAATACATGTGGTGGCGGCTGGTGGCTCCCAGAGCTACGCGTTTACCGCAATAACTGCAGCCGGTCTCCCACCTTGCTTCGGGCCAAGAAGACGTTGATATACCAATGTAGACGTGGCAAAACTACACAATCATACACGTTTGACGTTTTTCGCAGCCGAAGTTGGACGACAGGTGGTGTCCTTGTAGAGGTTCTTGGGCAGCAACACGGCGCAACCATCGCGATAATGGTAGCGAGAATCTGCGTCGATTCCACCCGCCGCCGAGCTTCAACTTTGCCAGATGAGTCTTGAACCCGTGCACCATCTCTGTCCGGCATATGGCAGGTCTACGGGGGGCAGCAGTCTCCAGACGGGCCACTCGAGGCTGCAACGGACACACAGGCAAGGCCAGCACGAACGACGCGAATTTCATATTGCTCTTCTGTTATTTCATTCGTTTAAAACCGGCCCTGCGCTGGGAATCTGCCTTGTACATGAAACGGTCTGTGTTGCCGAGTATCTAGGATTGTACGACCGGGGCTGACTGGGATAGGATGCCGGTCGACTTGAGTCGAGCGGGTTGATTTGTAGAAGAATACAGTCTTCAGTCGCATCCGACCTCCTGGGCACGTGACTTAGTCGATAGCGGCAAGCAATAGCGCCATAGCTCAACCCGCCTCCCATCGTCATCGTCTTCTTCTTCTTCTTTCTAGTTGTTTGGCCTCATTCAACGAGTATTCAGTATCGTAGGTCAAGTCAACATCGCAACCATGGCCTACCCCAATCCGCCCGACACAGGCCCACAGCCACAGCCGCGCGCAATCTCATCCTTTTCCCGCCCTGGATCCACCATCGATGATCTTATGGCACGATTCAGTTCACCCAACCCGAACCCTGCACCACCAGCAATAAGTTCTCCATTCTCCTCTGGACCGCATCAGCATAATGGATCGGCGACGATGATGTCCCCTCCTCCTCCTCCGCCTGGGATGGGAGGGTATACCACGCTATCGAGTATGTTTTCACCGGCGGGAGGAATGCCTGCGTTACATGGAGGGCCGTCTCCTGCTCCGATGTACGGCGGCGCTGGATCGGGAGGAATGCCGGGTATGGGGATGCAAAGTGGAGCCGCAGGTGAGAATCGTCAATCGCAGTTGTTGGACTTGCTCCGAAGTGCCGGTCAGTCACCTGTCGTTGGCATGCCTTTGTCATCATCACCAGCGCCTCCTTCCCATCTGTACCAGCAATTCGGATTCGGGAACGGTCAACCACCGCTTCCACCGATGCAGCATCAGCACTCGTCGTATGGGCAGCACCACCATCCGGCGATGCAGCAGAACAGCTCGTTCTCGGGCTTGCCGAGTACGGGCGTGAATAGGGTCGTCAGTCCGACTCAGGGGTTGATGAGTGCTGCTGCTACTGCGGGGACTAGTCAAGCGCAGAACTTGCTCGCCGCGTTGATCAATGGGTGAGTTGATCGTGCAGTTCCGACTCTGATTTCCTTTCTTTTAGCTGGGGACTGACGGCGTTGACCCCTTTCTGGGTGGACTAGTTCTTCTACACCTGGATCACCCGCGCCGGCCGTGCAAGGGATCCCATTCTCAATCCATCAGCCAGTCATAATCGACCAGCAAGTCCCGCCACCTACGACGACGACGATGGCGGCAACAGAACAGTCAAACGGGCTCGCAAGGGCAGATACATTCGGTAATCTGCAGGCGAAACATGGTTCGTCTGAAGCATCGAGTACTGGACGACAAGGGAGTGAGAAGGGGTTGGGTTCTGATGTATCGCCTGTCGAGGTTGAGGAACCTGTACAAGCCTCAACAACAGCGAGCTCCGACCCCGCGGAGATGACGACTGCAGTCCCGCCACCGGCGGCGGAGCCAGTAAAGCCAACAGCAGCGTTCTTTTCCTCGTTTGTCAGTCCGTTTGATGCGTTTGATCCTCCTCCGCCTACGACGAGGACGACCATGACGACAAGCACTTCTGCCAATGATGCATCGGGGATGAAGAAGAAGAGTAAGAAGGATAAGCCTGCGGCTGGGAAGGTGGTTGAGAAGCTGGTTGTGGCAGAGGGTAAGAGCAGTAAAGTCCCCGCACCCAGGTCAGTTTCGGAGAATGCGGAGCACAAGGACAAGGCTGCTCAGGCATCTTCAGAGGCGCAAACTGTCGGGTCAGAAACCGCCAGCACACTGCCCTTGCTGCCTGCGAAGAAACCCGCAAAACAAGAAGACATCCCCGTCGTCTACCGTTCCTCGGCATTCATCGATCCTTCCCGACCCACAACCGCAGGAACAATCCCTAGCGCGGAATGGACGTACGACATGTCCCAACCACACACCGAATCCCTCGTGCATATCGCGGCGGCCGAGGCGGCGGCGGGTAAACCGTACGAGGAACGTAGAATCTCGAATATCAAGACCCACGTGATGACGACCGGCTTGAGTAGCGGGTCCGTGTTGCGCGCGTCGGTGAATCTGTTGGCGTATGTTTTGCCAAAGGGGAAAGCGAGGGTCGTGAATCAGGATACGGCGGGTAACTCGCTTATTGCGTTGGCGGATTTCAACAACGACGATGTGGGCGCGGGCTCTCAGCAGCAGCAGCAGCAGCCAACGGTTGCTGTGGTCGATCTTGCGCTTACCGATAAATGGGTCGTTTTACTGGGTGAAGATGGGAGCTTTGGCGTGTGGAGGGTGGATACCGGGTCTGATGGCCAATCAATGGCGTGTCAGCCCGAGTTCTTCCGTGGTGCCTCGTCGATTGTGTCAGCGGTCAAGAGAGTCGAATTGGTTGATGTGGAGGGGGTGGTGACCTTGGTGTTGATGACGGACGAGGCGGTGGCTAGTGTTGCCGTTGAGGAGATTTTGAAAGCCGATGAGATGGATGACTGGATGCAGGTGATGGATGTCACGTATGAGGGAACTCGCTCAGTAAGTCCGCCGTTCGTTCTCCGGGGCAGGTACAACGCTTATTGATGCTCGATTCTTCCTAACAGGGTCTGGTGGACCTCGATATCTCGCTTGAACGGGGGAAATCGCGGTCGCGACTCAATCTGGCGAATTCTGCGTCTACTCTCTCAACAAGGCTCAACCCATCGCGCAAGGCACGCATCGTCCCACGGACGGCACATGGGTCACTAGCGTTCGTATTCTTGGCGAAAACCTGCTGATCGGGTCGTCAGAGGGTGAATTCGATCTTGTGGCCGCGCGTGACACAAGTGCGGGTAAAGCGGCGCCCATCATCTCAACGTTGATGTTCAAGGATCACACCAGATCGATCAACCCGGAACAAGCGCTCTGGATGAAGCCTCGTGTGAATGAAAAGGAGCGTCTACTATGGATCGTTTCCTTTTCCAGAGCATCCGTCTTCGCCATAAAGTACAGGGATGTGCAAAACAATGGTCAAGCCGGCGGCGGTGGTGGTCGATACCGAGCGTTCAGAAAGATTCTAGAGTTCCCGCTGGAGCCGCTGGGCGATTTCACCCTCGATCCCAGCTATTCCGCGTCATTCTTTTTCAAGGACCCCAAGGGATTCTCGCAGGCGTCTGTGCCAAAGCATCTCTTGGATCTGTTGGACGAGTCGGCCGAGGAAGATGTGGACGAGTCGGATGAATCGGCAGAGACGGAGGAATCGGTTGCTGCGCCTGCCGGCGAGCAGGATCATTCGGGACCTCTCCTATCGAAGCAAGATACGGATTTGGAACAGTCTGCCAAGGCGCTTGATGATAATGCAGCCCAAGCGATATCACAAGATATCCAGGCAGCACCAGAGCATAAGGCTTTGACGATCAACAAGGATTTGGCCGTCAACAAACCAGGGTCGGGAATGGTCGATGCTGATGAGGCCAGACAGGAGCCGGCTCTCCATACTCAGCCGTCGACAGCCAACACAAACGGTAACGAGGATCACGGAAATACCTCTAGCAACGTATCTGCCTTGGATGTTGGCGCTCTACAATCTTCCATCGCAGAGCACGTGCAGCAGTCCATGTCGTCTCAGCTTTCTTCGTTCTCGGCGAATCAGCTCAGTGCACTCCATGCGATCCGACATGATTTGATGGCCCAGGATACGGAACGTCAGCAGACTCTCGTCACACTCGTTAGCGACGTGATCGAAAGAGATATCAGGAAAAACTTGCAGCAGATCGTCTCGAATCAAATTGACAAAAAGGTCGTTCCGCTTGTCGTCGAGACGCTTCGACAGCAAACGGACAAGGCTTTCAGCTCGGAAATTCCTGCACAGATCAATTCGGCATTGCAGGATACTGTTCTCAGCCAAGTCGAGCGATCTCTCATTCCCCACCTTGGCCGCACATTCACCTCGACGCTGTCTCCTATTGTCGAAAGGAACGTCCGGACGCTCATCGCCGACAGCCTGGTTCCCCAGTTCATGGAGAGCGTCGATACCATCTCAGATGAATTGTCTGCGGCAATCCACCGGGAGATGCTCGAAGTCAGGAAGGATGTTTTGGTCGAGCAGAGCACCCAGCTGAAAAGTGCCGAGGCAATGATTCAGTCCATGGCGGCGTCCATGAAGACGCTGGTGGGGCAAGTCAGCGATCTCTCGGATCAAGTCAAGGAGCTCAAGGTGCTTCATTCTCAAGCTCAAGCTCATTCTCAAGCTCAAGCTCAGGCTCAACTGCTATCTCGAGGTCCTCCGCCGCCACCGCCGATGCATCAGCCTATGCCTCCGCCGCCAGCTGGTTTCCCCATGATGCCTACCCCTCAAACGCTTCCGATGGCACCTCATCAACCATCGTTTGCTCGAAGTCCTCGTCACACTGGTCCTGGTGCGCCCCCTGTCCAGGCCATGGTCGCCGATGTCCCTCTACCCTCGGCGCGACCAGACTCTAGTCTTGCTGGCGCAGAAGAAGACTTTTTGAACGCACTGATGACCATGTCGGATGGAGAGCTCATCGGGTTCGTCATGGCACGGTCGGACAGGACGCAGATGTATTTACCAGCTCCGGGGCAGCAGCCTTGTCCTCTTTCGCAGCAAGTCCTGTTGACCATGATCCATAGGGTGCGTCGACACGACGGGTCTTTGCTGAAACATGGCGGTTTACTGACTAGTGTCATCTCAATAGTTGACAAAGGCGATGACCCCCTTGCCGACAGCAACTGCGGAATATCAGACCCTCTTGCGGTGGATCTTCAGGATCACATACCTCATCGATGGACAGGTATTTACAGCAGCATGATTATCATTTTTGCTTGTGACTCACATTCACGTTGCCTCCTCTATAGCAACCGGATATTCGAGACTTTTTCGAGCCGGTCAAACGCGCACTCACTACGGATTATCAAGCGTTGATCGATCGATATGCTCAGCAGCAAGACAGATCCCCTGCCACTGTGCAAGCGGTCCAGACTATGGTCCAGATCGTGCAGATTCTGGCTTCGAAATAGACGACAGGAGAATGGGAAAGGACAGAACGCGCGGTAGAGCGGGAAAAAAAGAGGGGGTTACAGTTGGCCCCATGCAGTGTCGGCACGCGAAGGGCGCCTGACTTGGAATCAAAGAATGTATTTTACAGTATTGTCGGAACAGCCTAATTGCATAGCATCGCATGTTTACGGACGCCTCTGTGCAGACTTGGGCGTTTCAGATCTTCCCTATTAGTATATAGCTAGGGGACCCGATGATGATAGTAAGGGCGTGATGACCCTTACCCGCAAGCAAGAACGAGCAGACCCAAAACCTACGCCCAGTTTTCGGGCGCCGTAATTGGAGCCCCCCGCCCCGCCGACACGAACGGAGGCGGACGAACGAATCGAATGGAACCGGGAAAGGGAATGAATTCAAAGCAAACCATTTCTACATTCTACAAGGATATACACCGCCTCGTCCCCTTGATCATACTGTGTTATCCGCCTGTCGTCGTCTTCCTACACAAATTCCAGAAGAGCCATTCACCGCAGTAGGTCCCTCTGCTCCATCGTACAAACGCGAGGTCCTTTATTCCCAGTTCTTACCCGTTCTCCCACCTTTGTTGTTGCTTGCGCTCTGAACGTATAGATACGGATGGCAACCTACCAACCGTCACCCTCATACGCACACCTCGCTCCTCGTCCTCGTCCTACATCGCCACCGCCGTACACCAACACCTACCCAGCCATCACCGGCGCCGCGGGTTTCCTGGCATCGTACTATGCTGTTCCGCTTGTTATTGATCCGGAGGAGCCGGTAGAGAAGGACCAGCAGGTGGAGGAGAAGGAGATTCTTTCCGCTAGTGCGTTCCTTGGACATGTGTACGACACACAGCAGCAGCAGCAATTGTCTTCATCACGCGAGGCCAAGGATGACGACGGGGAGAACGACGATACCTCCTATGTTCTGCAAGACGTCCGCTCCTCCCTCTTTCCGGGACAACAAGCATTCTTCGCTTCCCTCTCTCACACTGGTACTGGAACTGGGACTGGAGCGGGTGATCGTGGAGTACGAGGAGATACTACCTGGTCTGCTGAACGTGGGTGGACGTCACCGGACGATACACCTTTTAGCGCGAACAAGGCGGAAGAACAAGAAACAAACGATCATGATAATGCAGAACATCAACAACAGGAGCACGACGATTCTCTGCCTACACCACAGCCGGCACGAGAGAACCTCCCGACAATCAACACCTCCCTCGACCTCCCGTATATCACGGCACAACTATCCGAATCTCTCGCCGCTCTACAAACCCAACATCAAATGCAACAACTACCACCAGCGGCGCAGGAAACACCTCAGGGAAAGAGCACGGCTCGACTCGTACGGAGGGAAAGTAGCACGCATTCAAAGGCTTCGAATACGAGTTTAAGTCTGAGCAGACAGAGTTCTGTGCGGAGGGGTGATCGTGCCGCCGCCGCCGCCGCTTCCGCTGTTCCAGGAAACACGGAAACGCCACAGCAGCAGCAACAGCAACAGCAACAACCACAACAAGGAGACACCACCCCCATCTCACCTGCTTCGGCCTTCTTGTCCCATTTCTCACCGCCTATGCGTGCCTCGTACCCTCAAACTCAACAAAGAGGCACCCAAGCGATCCAGATCCTGCAGCCGCAGCAAGAAGGCGGCGATATAACCATGTCCAGCGATTTCTCGCTTTCCCGTATCGGGTCGCCTACGAAATACCCTGGCACCGCGGGCGGCGAGGAGCATGCGGGACTCGGTGTGGGGTTGCTACACGGCGTGGGGCCGATGGGGATGATGCTCGGCGGTTCTCCCTCCGAACACTCGGACGGTCCAGCGGGGCGAAGCAGGTCTTTTTCAGCGAGTATGACGGGGACTAGGTTCTTTCTCCCTCCAGCAGCGACGACGACGACACATGCACAGTCGCACCTCGCCGCTCCGACCGGTGTCAATATGGCGATGAGTCTCAGTAACTCGTCTGGGTTCAGCCATCAATCCAGTGCGACGTCCCCTTTAGCGCCAGATGCGGCCGGAGCGCAGGTGTTGCATTATACGCTTGGGAAAGTGATCGGCAGGGGTGGGTTCTCCACCGTTCGCCTTGCACGGGATGACAACACTGGCGAGAAATACGCATGTCGGATCATCAAGCGGGATGATTTATCCGATCAATCTGGCTCTTTGGAGAATTTCGAACTAGAGCTCGAGATATGGCGGGATGTTTCGCGCGTGCGTTGTCCCGCGATCTTACCGCTGCTGGAGCAATGGCGTGATCCGGAAGGGTACGCGACCTACCTCTTTTCTCCGTTCATGGCGCGCGGGTCCTTGCTCGATGTGCTGAGAAGGGAAGGAGGGAGCGAGGAAACCGCACGAAGGTGGTTCCCTGGTGTTGTGCGTGCTGTGAAAGCGCTGCACCGCGGGTGGCGCGGGGAGGATAAAGATGGGGTGGAGAGACAGGCGCCTGGGGGGGTGTTGCATGGGGATTTGAAGTTGGATAATTTCTTGGTGGGTGAGGGGGAAGGGGAGATTGTTATTTGTGATTTTGGGTTGGCGCAACGGATTTCCGTCGGGGCAAGTCATACTGCGGCGGGCGCTGTTGTTGCAGATACATCGACAACGGCAACGACGGGTGATGGAGAGGAACGCCGAGGAAGGAGGGAGGAACGGCGGATTATTTTACATTCTCGTGAAGCGTCGCCTGAACGGACTGTCATTCCTCCGCACCACCCTGCTTCTGCTGTCCCCGCCTCGCTGTTCTCGCCTACGCCAGGTGGTTCGAGGCAACCTTCAAGGAGTCGGCCGAGATTACATTCACCGTACGTCTCGACTACTGAGCTCGATTTCCAGCACCATCACCTGCACCAACATCAACACCATGCACATGCGCACACGCAACATGTCGCAAGGCCGTCGCTGCCTGCCTTTCCCACCGCGAATCAAATACTATTTGGAGATCGACATCATCGGTCCTCTACCAGTCGCGAGAAGGAAGTTTCCCCCGGTCCGCCACAGGCACGCCGCACGAGCAGGAGTCGGTCACGGAAACCGGCTGGAGCAAGTCATACGATCCCCGTTCAAACGTGTTTTCCTTCCGCTTCTTTACCGTACGCATCACCCGAACTGCTCCGCGCACCACCGTCGCCTCCGGATTTCGCGCAGGATATATGGGCACTCGGGATCATCTTGCATGCGTTGTTGACCTCGAGGCTGCCATTCGTGGATGCGTTTGATCCGAGGTTGCAGATGAAGATCATTCGAGGCGAGTGGGCCGTCCCCCCGGGGCTGGGCGAAGAATGGGTCGAGTGTCTGAGAGGGTGTTTGGAGGTTGATCCGAGACGACGGTGGGATGTTGATCAGCTTGCCGCGAGTGATGCGGTGCAAGGGTGGCAGGAAGCAGGCACAAGGAAGGCTCGAAGCAAGAGTCGAAGTCGAAGTCGTGCGAGGAGTCGTAGTAGTGCGCATTCGAGGTTAGATGTCAGTCCTACGGATTTATTGGCTGTTGGTCGGCCTGCGGGAAATCGTCGTGCACGCAGTAGGAGTAGGAACCGGACGGATTACTTTGCGTCGGCTGCGACTGTAGGCAGTACGGGCCACAGCGAAACACCGGGGACCCCGAGGACTGGTCGTACGAGGTCACGTAGCGGTGCAAGCATGTTCCGCGATCGGGAACAAGCGAGTTTCCATCATTCGCATTACGATTCACCACTCGAGCCCCTTCCGGAAATGGACGCCGTGCAGCAGGATACGACGACGACAACGATAACAGTTCCAGTACATCAGCCTCCATCGGGTTATTCGATTGGTCGATCTCCCGGTCGACGGCGGTCATCACAAGCTCTGACGCATCATGCACTCGCAACGGGTCTTGCGGCCGGAATAGGCAATCGAGGGGACATCGACCTCGATAGCTATCCGCCGGTCCATCGCGCTCCTTCATCATCGTCTTCCAGCCGAAACATGTCATCCAGTCGAAGTAGGAGTAGAGATCAAGGAACATCAGTCCGGTACATACCGCGTGCATCGCCTGCTATGGTGCCTCATACAGGTACTGGGTTGAGCACGTCGCCTATTCAACCGTTGACTGCGAGTATGCTCAAGCCTGGAGGGGATGTGCCGGGGCCACGTACGACCGAGGGTAGGGATCCGAGTCGATAGTGGGTTTGAGTAGTGAGGTTCCGATCGTAGAAGAGTTGTACCATGTCTTTTGGCTAGCCACGACGAACACTCTCATATAGTAGTAAAGGAGAATGTAGCACCTTTCATTCATAATACAATACAATGCATAATGAATACCTCGGAATCCTTTCAACATCCGTATGGCTTCCCATCAATCTTGTTTCAACTTACCCAACCAAAGGTCTCCCAGTCGTTCATTCTTGCCATTCAACCCTCCGAAAACGACCACCCGTCCAGCTCCATCTCCATCTGTCCAAAGATCCGCACCGAACCATCCTCGTGGCTCGGGTCTTTCTTCACCGTCGGGATGCGCTTCATGTCCCATATGCACTCGCTGGAACGAGAACCCATCAGCGATATCAGCTTGTGCGTTGCTGTCTTTGTCGGCAGGAGACGGTGTGTATCGTAGTGCCCAAACATCCGAATGGAATTTCCCGGCACCGTTGTGTCCCAGTTCCACGGGAGCTGGATCTCGTTCGCCGAACAACATGAGTGCGACGATATCTCCACTTTCCCTCGTTGTAGAGCTTGAGGGAAAGGGAATCAACGCATGTACGCTGCGTGGTTCGGGCGTCGAGTCGCTCGTGGGCGGAAGCGACAGCGTAGACCATGAACGGCTGGAAGGGTCGTATACGTCGAGCGAGGAACCGAGTTCGTGACCGGCGAAACCGCCATATCGGACCAACACCTGTTGAGGCTCCGATTTGCGATGCAAGGGAAACGCAAGAGGACAGAGAACGGTTCCGCCCCTTCCTGGTTCCGGAGCGGATGGAAGGGTGTTCCATTTTGCTGGCGCTGTGGGGGGAAGGCGCAACGAATGTAGTGTTGAGATTCTCCCAGAAGCGGGACATCCGGCGTGTACTTTCAAGCATGGAACTGAGCACATCGCAAAGCCAGAACAGAGGAATGAAAGCGCTTACGAAATAGCTCGTCTCCTAGTACGGCCATACAGTGGTAACTCCGCTCAGCCGGAACTTCGTGCTCAGCACCAGCATCCTCAGCTGCCTTTACCTCGGTCCACGTGTCACTGGTCACGTCGTATATCCAGAGAGAAGCATCGCAAGGAGTCATTTCCTTGGACTGACGGCCACCCCATAGGTAGAGCAGATTGCGTTCTCTATCGGCTGTGAGTCCGGCGCCTACGCGCGCCGAGGGCCGGAGCTTTGAGGAAGAGGTTGTCACGGTTCCATCTGTGTGTCAAAGAGAGACGTGGAGGGTGTGAGCAGGAGAAACGCTGACGTCGTGATCTCGCAAAACTTACCATTCAAGTCGATAATATACAGCAGATCATCAATGGGCGTCCGGGGCTCCTTTTCACCGCCAAAAATGTAGGCCCTGGAACCGAGTACGGCGAGTGAGTGAGATGACCGGTCCAAGTCTTGATCCAGCGCAAGGCATTTCCATGCAATGTTTGACATGGTGAATTGAACGAGACGGTCAACAGAGACGTAGATACTCGTAGATAACGACTTGTAAAGAAGAAACATACTTTATACAACTCGGAGCGCCGACATCATCGATATCGGTACTTCTGACTGTCCAGTCCCCCCCCACCATCTGCTTCCGTAAATCAAATTCACAAAGTATCCATGCATAACTACCATATCATCTAGCAATATCTAGCTTTCTCTTTTAATCCAACAGCTCTTGCCCTAAGAGGTCAATCGTCTCACGCATGACTCCCTCCCCCATCCGCTGGATCCTCTGCGTAGCTCGTAATCCGCTAGATCGAAAATCGTCCCCGGGCGGACTACTGGCGACGTTCCACCCCGCTCGGCCACCATCCCTCAATTCACCATCGTTTCCATCTTCGTCGTCAAAGACATCGCCGATTCGAGTACGCGCGCCAGGGGGAGATGTACGCGAATTGTAGTGACTGTAGCCGCCTCCTCCAGCGAGATCGTCCATAACGCCTGTCAAGCTGCTCGCTGAAACCGTTCGATAGGAATTCACCGCCATGGCTGCATTAGAACCATTGCTGGGTAGCCTTCTTCCCTCTCCGTTATCGAGATCGTTCGCAAGAGCTTTACCTTTCCCACTCGATTTCCCTCGCCGCGGTTGTACGGTAGGATAACTTTCTGATTCCCATACTGGGCGGCCAGCAGAGGAAGACACCTGAGGGATATCGGGCGTATCCTCGTCATTGTCGGTCTGTGAAAGACGTTCCAACGTCGTCGTTTTTGGAGTCGAGGTGAACAAGTCCTTCGGGAAGGACGGAGGCGCGAATTCGAACTAGAAATGCAATGTAGTCCCTGTTAGCACTTGGATCCTGTCTAGCGGATAGCATGAGAAATAAAGACTTGCCTTTTCTGCATTTATACCTTCACCATGTTCCTCCTTATCGCGTCGAGCCACCATCCCATCCACAGAACCTCCACCAAGCGCCGTTTCTCCATCAAGCATTCCACTCGCTCGCTCCTCGCTTTCCATTGCATTCTGTATCTCCGATCGCGGTCCATCGCTCGCTGTACCGTTATTGTCGTTCAGTAAATCATTGTCATGGTCAACAGCAGCAGCGCGGGCAGAACTCTCAGACTTTTTCCTCGCTAGAAGTTGCCTCTTCTGCTCCGCCCTCTTCGCCCAGTACTCTTCGTTGAACTGCTGATCCTCTGTGGATGCTATCGTAGTCGTTGTCAAACCGGAATTCGTAGCACCGTGTGTCTTGGCCATACCAGAAGATGTAGGAGTCAGTACATTCCCGTCCTTTTCGTTGCTCGATGCTGCAGGGGTGGCAGCTGGCTCAGATTCAAGCAAGCCATCATGTCCGCTGGAACGGGTAACAAGCACCTAATTCAAATGGTCGAGTTTGTCAATCCATTATCGTTGATTATCCAGCCGAGCGACTTACATCGTCATTCATCACCGATCTCGGTACTCCTCCTTGTCTTTCCGCAAAAACGTCATCATCATCTCCAACAGCAGCAGCACGAACACCATCATTGTTCCCCTTCCCTTTGCCTTTCCCCTTGCTCTTGCTCTTCTCCCGCTTCGAATACATCGAATCCGCATTCGAAGAGCAGGAAGAAGTAAGCGAGCTCTTGGACGCCGTGAACCCCAACCTTTGCGAACCGGACCTGGCATCGACACCGGAACTACTTCCGTACTTTTTGCTAGCGCTGAGCGGCGTACCACGAACTGCGGTCAAGTCTTTTGTTCGGCGGACGATTGTTGGTGTATGAAGAGGCGAGGCGGTTGTGGATAGAGGTTGATCGATGTGCACCTGCTGGATTGTGAGCTCGGTCACTGTCGCTTCATTCGCCGCCTTTTCAACATACGCAGAAACACCTGTACCGGCATCCAGATTCCGATTCCCGGCTACCGAATCCATATCCTGGTTCAGAGCTTCAGTTGATGTCGAATCGATCTCGATGTTCATGTTATTCGAGCTATGTACCGCCACACGCAATCCGACGGCCGCCCTTCGTCGCTTTTTAACTGGTCGAGAAGCGCCATCGTGGTTCACCGATGGAGATGCATCGAGTCCAACAGGCGCAGAACCGTATCGTCGAGCTGATTGCAGTAGATTCCTGTGTCCAGGGACAGTCACTTCACTTGTCGATGCAGCTGGGTCTGCTACTTCGTTGGCTGTCATTGGAGGAGCGGAATGCACGGAATCAAGTGTAGCCGTGCGGTCTAACGTCCGTTTACGTTTCATACGATGACTCGGTCCGGCGCTATTAGGAGTTTCTTGCTGTTGGATCTTGGATACCGTCGTTGACGCCGTCGTCGTACGTTTCTTGTTGCCCCATGCCGTGCGACCCCTGCGTTCCTCGGCTTTAACAGTTTCGTATTCGCGACGCCATACCTCGTACTCTTGCATATGCAGCGGCAGCGATGTTTTCCATTGTATGACCGTCCAGTACATTTCTTGTTGAGCGGGTGTGAATGGTTTCACCGGGGCAGGTGGGGAGCGGTCGTCTGCTGATGTTAGATATCGTCTGTTCCCTCCGGCTGCACGTTTCAGATAATCCAAGTACTGCCTTGTAGATTCCTCCAACGCTCTGGCGAATTGATCAATCCCATCGTCAACGAACCCGGTAAACTGAAACTTCATCTCTCCCGTCTCGCGGTAATCGTTCCACTTGTTTGTCAAGCAGGCGATCCTCCTCTGAGCTGCCTCATCGAGTTGTGCAGCGTTTTTGTTGATATCTTCGAACAGAGCAGATGGCATCGCATGAATCCTTCGTGCTTCCCGGTCTAGCATTTCAGTAATGATGGATACGTCGGACGAGTAGGTGTAGACGTCATGATAGTCGGGAAAAGTAAGCGGATAGACAGTGACTCCTGGTTGATGAGTCGGTTTCACACGTTCCTTGTTGCGCTGTTTTCGACGTAGTGGACGAGGTGTGTCTTGTACCGAGGGAAGGAAACCAGCGGATGTTCTGCCAGGCGTAGAGAGTTGCCGAGCTCGTGCAGGGGTGAAAGCCGTCGTCGTTGCTTCGCTAAACACGGAATCCGGTGTGGTGGACCTGCCACTGCTGCTAGGCATTCCGGAATAGCGAGAAGACGGGATAATGGATGCCGGGGATGATGGTGGATGATTCATCTTGGTCCATCCGTTTGTGTCGAGTTGTATGATGATGGAGGACGATGTTGATGGATGATCTACGAACCCGGTCACTCTTCCTATCCTTTTCCCTTCTTCGCGTCAAGCCATCTGTCCCCGATCATTCCGGCCGCACATTGACAAGTTGAGAGGGGGTTCATAGATACATGAGTTACAAGTTGGCAAAATCTGGCTACAGGCGTACGGTCATCCACAAGACCTCCGACATTCATGGCACAGACTCGAGCACAACGTATGCCACAAGCAAATCACCATCATGCGACAGACTGACATGAATCCGATCATGCACGTCATCCAACGTCGGTAAGTTCCTCGCATTCAAATCCCAATCCCTCGCTTCCTCTTTCTTCACACCAGGCTGTTGTTTGATATAACGAAGCATCGGTTTAACACCCGTTTCATCCCTATACAGCTCGATCTGCTTCCATGTCAGTTGGAATGTTGGATAGGCGGCCTTGTAGAGCGCTTCCTTTGCTGCCCATCTATAAGTGGCGACAAAGCAGGAATGCATATCATTCGTACCACACAGCAACCACCCGCTCATGTCCGGTCACAATAAAGGAACTCACCTTGATGCCAAAAATCGAGTCTGCATGGCATGTAGACCCTCTTTATCATCTTGCTGCTTTCCATGTAACGCTGAAAACTCGGTCATCTCACTTGCAGAGAGGATCCGACGTGCTAGGCGGTCCGCTCCACGACGTGCGATGACGTTGCGTAGTCGTGCGAGGTGGAGGATGTCTGTTCCGATGCCCGTGATCATGTTGGCACTTTGCAAATGGTTGATGGCAAACAAGGAGCGGAGAAGCACATCAGCTCTACTGTCGTCATTAACCAACTCGGGCTGTCGACTGGCAACAAGGCAACGACCTACCCCCCCTTTCTTCACGTGACCATCGGCAGTCCGGACCGTCTCTTGAATCAGTCGAATCGATTTCGAAGTGTGGTTGGCGGAACCACACCCATCCTTCTCAACCTTAAATACTCTACGGATACCCATCCTGCGACTCGCGAGGCACACTTGGTCACCGCCTCACACAAAGGTGCTCACAACGACCCGAAGTTCCAATCACAATGTCAACCCTTCGTTCTATTCGACCCGTGTTACGGCGCTCAGCCCAATCGATCCGTCCCTCGATCGGTAGCGGTGTCCGAGGAGGCGGCAAAACATCTGTTCGAGGATACGCTACTACCTACGTAGCGAACTCGTTCTCCCTGAGTGGTAGTAGGTATGCAAGGACGGGTGCTGTGGCGGTAACTGCTAGTGTTGCGATAGCGGTGAGCACATGCCTTCTTTCTTGCAATCTTTCAATGCATGATGACGCAAAGATCCACCTGACTTGCTGAAACGCTGATACACCCCGCCTTCTCCCTCTTCCTTGATACCAATCCGTGTTGATAGATCTCGCTGTACCTTGGAAATGCGTGGCAACCGATCGCCATGGATGCGCAACCGCAAGATGGCGAGGAAGAGGAGGAGGACGAAGGTATCACCCAGCCTTCAGGGCAAAAGTTGATTTCAATGCAGGAAGTCGCAAAACATAATACAAGGGACGATTGTTGGGTCGTCGTACAGGTAAGTCTTGTACAAGCTATGCGCAGGTATTGAAGGGATGCTAATTCAAGATGCTTTGCCGGAGGGTGTAGGGGAACGTATATGATGTGACGGACTTTTTGCCGCTCCATCCTGGGGGTGCAGGAGTGGTTCTGCAGCACGCAGGGGATGACGCAACGTAAGCACTTCTCTCCCATCCATCTTTGTTATCGAAATCCTGAACCTCGCTGCCCACGATGCACATGCAGGGAAGTATTTATGCCCCTCCACCCCCCAAACACACTGGAAGACAACCTCCGCCCCGACCAGATCCTCGGCCCCGTAGACCCCACAACTGTGCAACCCCGTGGACCACGCGTGTTGACGGAAGATGAGAAGCGGGTGAGAAATGCGAAGGAGGATATGCCGCCAGTAGATGCAATGTTGAATCTCGAGGATTTTGAAAAACTGGCGGAGAAGGTGTTGAGCAAGACTGCGTGGGCTTATTATCGGAGTGCAGGTGCGTTGTCCATTAATTCCAGCCGTGTTTGATTAACGCTGACTCTACGTTTATGACGCAGCTGATAGCGAGGAGGGTAAGGCGCAAGTGCGCTCGAAGTCTGTCCCCTGGTTCTCATCTTGTTTCTGCCTTGCGCACAACAGTGTTCTATAACAACGAAGCGGCGTGGAAACGATATTTTTTCCGCCCACGAGTGTACGTCCTCCACTCTCTTCATACGTGTCCCTCTCCACTGAAATCCCTCGTCTCCTCCGATACAGACTCCGCTCGGCGCGGTTCGTCGACCCGTCATCAGAGATGCTAGGCATGCCAGTATCCATCCCCGTCTACGTCTCACCTGCCGCCATGGCGAAACTCGGACATCCATTAGGGGAAGTGAATATCACTCGAGCGGCAGGCAAGGCGGGGATCATACAGGGTGTGAGTTTTGCGATATCTTATCAGCGTGTCGAGGGTTTGCTGATAGTGGTGCTTTGTTGCGTCGTAGATCTCTGCGAATGCGAGTTGTAGTCTGGAGGAGATGGTCGACGCGCAGACGGAAGATCAGAACTTGATCTTCCAGATATACCTCAACAAGGACCGACCAGGTAAGTCATCGTTGCCTTCCGAACGCCATTGTCGCAAACAGTATCTCATTTGCATTACGCTCTTGCCACCTGCTGGTTTGACCTGGTAGCATCCGAGAAGCTGCTAAAGAAAGTGGAAGACCTCGGATGTAAAGCCATCATGTTCACCGTCGACGCCCCGATCCCTGGTTTCCGAACGCTAGATGTTAGGGCAAAGGGAGTAGTCGAACAGGCGAGTCGCCTTCTTCACCTTGCATATCAGGGCTGTACTAATCTTGTGTGACGTTTGCATTGGATATGGTAGGCTCCGCCTTCGGCCAAGGAGGACAAGAACAAGTCCGCCGCACCTGTAGGAATCGCACAGGCTATTTCCGGGTATCAGGATGATAACCTTGTATGGGAGGACATTGCGTTCATTAGGGTCAGTATTGGGCCCCCAGAGGTTCCCTTCGACAATGGCTTCTCTGACTAACGACACATTTGGCGCGCAAAGAAAAATACAAAGTTGCCGATATTGGTTAAAGGTGTGCTCTGCCTTTTTCGCCCCTTCAAGACGTCCAGCGCTGACCCATTCGCTACGGGCAGGTATCCAATGCGTGGAGGATGCACAACTTGCATTCGAGCATGGTGTAGAGGGGATCATCTTGGTAAGCACCTTTCCATCACTTGACCTACAGCAGGAAGTTTGTTAAGTTTCGCTCTTGACGTATGGTCTGGGTAGTCTAACCATGGTGGTCGACAACTCAATTTGTATGTCCCCTTTGGTATCTCCGCCTCTCACATCTCATAACATACTGATCCCCCTTTTCTAATCGTATCGTCACGCCCTGCAGCTCGCCAGCGCCAATAGATATTCTGTACGAAATACGACAACAGAAGCCTGAATTGTTGGAGAAGATGGAGGTGTATGTTGATGGTGGCGTGAAACACGGGACGGATGTTGTACGTTCTCTCGCTCTGCTACACTCCCGCAGTCAGAGCAGAAACTCATCCCTCTTCATTATAGGTCAAAGCTCTCGCGCTTGGTGCCAAAGGTGTCGGTCTTGGTCGAGCGTTCTTGTACGCCAACGGGACATACGGAGAGGAAGGATGCATAAAGACTATAGAAAGTATGTCCCTCCCCCTCCGTTCTTTACTGGATTGAGGTGTAGAATGCTGATGGTGCTCTGCCGGAACAGTCATGCAAAAGGAGATCTGCACAGCTATGGCACTGCTTGGAGCGCACACAGTGAAGGATCTGAAACCAGAGATGGTAAAACCATTAGGATTTATACCTGCTACTGCGTGATCAAACGAGGTTTTATTCGGGGACCGCGTGAGGTCTATGTAATACATGTTATTGGGCATGTGGACTGGGTTCATTTCATTTTTACATGTGTTACAAGCGAGGTGGGCGTAATATCGGTGTGTCCTTGAAAACAATGTGATGTGTATCTATGTGATGTGTATCTCCCGAGCTGCTCACGTCGAATGAGCATAAGTGTCTTGGTTGTCGTTGCAAGGGATAGTGAGGAGGGGGTGTAATTTCCTGAGAACCGCAAGCAGTGGGCGGAAGTGAATAGGGATGCTGGTGTAGATAGAGAGGCCGTGTTGCAACAACCTGAGACATGTCATTTGCTATCAACTCCGCAGACCAATACTATTTCATACATAATTTGCAACGAAGATGAGTGGACTGTCAACTCATGACCAAGCGACGGACATGATAGTGTTACACGCCCATACAGAACTTTCACAACATCAATTTAACGCCGAGTGAATGTACGTCCCTCCGGTTTTTCGAACGCTTCCCCGCTGCCCTGTCGCACCTTCGACTCAGCAGCATCGTGTCAACTACTTCGGCTTTCCATCACCTAACAAACATACCCGGATGTGATACCCTACGGCCCCTTTCTGTCAGGGGCACGATATCGCGCCATCAGATATCATAAAGTCGAAGTAACTAGAGCACTGTCGGTCAGCTTGCGCTATAGCTAACATCATACAGTCTTTGACTGTGATTACTTATAAAGTTAGACGAACGATTATACAGCGGCAGACTCCCATTCCGCCCTTCTACATTCGAATAGTGACGCCTGTCCTGCAAAGGCTAGCCTAGAGATTGACTAGCAGTACATGGTCTCGAAGCCATTGTTCTAACATTGTACGCTCACTGGTGGCGACCAGATCTTCGATCACTCACGCTTCTTCCAGTGTGTTTGCTATTGAAATTCTCCTGTTAGCTGGCGGTCGTCGTCCGTCCAAGACCTGAAGTCTTCTCGGCCAAGATTTGCTGTCACTGTCGGCCGTGGTGGCTCTATTTCACCAGGGAAGCACGATTCGGCGCGCCTTCGGCTTGCTGCGATCCCGCAATAAAAGCAACATACACCGTGAACGACGATAACAGAATCCATGAATAAAAGCCGGGGAAGCGGGACGTACCAAGACCAACAAGAGCTGCTCATGTGAAAAGTGAGCTATGCATTCTACACCGGGAGCATGAATCTGAATTGATCTTGTTGCTGCGATGTACGGGGCCTTCGTAATGTATTCGGACGCCATATGTTCAAGTCCGACTAGACCAGGGCCAGATGTCAGCACAAGACATCGCTGAAGATCGCCTTCTTCGCATATGTCCGACTGAGTACTAGTCGTATCGTTTGTGGTGGACGGTAGCGGTCGAACTGTCAACATATTCGACGACTCCGGACCTGGTTGCTCTTCCGGTCCGTCACCTTGAAACCCCGTACACATTGCTTCGTTGACGTTGTAAGGGGAGAAGTCATATATCGCAACTTTGTGAGCGCCCACAGAGGAGCCATTCTGTGGCGACTGTCCCGGCTGTATAACTAATTTCTCGGGGACCATCAATCGATGACCGCATATCGCGGCAGACGTCGGAGGATTCGGGTGACGCGGAAGCCATGATAGTCGGTCTAAAGCCCATTGTTGGTAAGTGTGATAAGCAGTGGAGACCTTCATCCCCGCATTTTTCTTCGTCCATGCGAAAGCGACCTGCTTCTGGAACGGCTGTACACTGCAGCAAGCCGTGGTGAAGTTCCTCGAGGGCACTTCGGTCGAGCCTCCCGTTATTCCGGGGACGCCCGCAGCAGGGCCCGTGCTGGACCGCACTTCGAGAGTGATGTAAATGATCCCGGATCCGTCATGCACGAGGTGGTAGTTTTGAGACCTGCGGGCATGAAAAGATAAACCCAGCGGGGTACACTCTATCTCGCCACGAACGTAGGTAAACCCTCGAGGTAGTGTGGGCAAAGCGTAACGTGCGACCGAAAAAGCCGCTTTGAAAGGGTCTGTCTCTGTATGTTTACCATTTCTGTTCAGGGCAAAAAGATGGAGGTGAGCTGACATCGCGTTCAGTTCCAGACAGATCATAGCATGTGCGGATATCACCCGGGTGACGACATGTTCCGCTTCATTGGTTTTGTACTGCGAAGATAGAACACACGTGTGGTAACTGTTATCTAGCCTCATGGTTGCTCGCTGTGGCTGAAATACGCTCACGCATAAAAGCTTGTCTCGACTGTATCGGTGATACACATTGATAAAATGGTTCTTCTTTCCCGTTCCAGGTATCATACTCTCGGAGGTGACGGAAAGTATCGAAGCTCGGCTGTGCACATTATCCATGGGTTGGGTGGCACGACTCGCGGAAAACACAAGACCTGATCTGGGCAACTTCAGCGACGTTAGAGTTGTTGTGGAGTACATCTCTAGGGAATGAAGACAGATCTCTGCGTCGCGTCTGTGTCTCGTACGACCGAATGTCAGCGCAGGCGAAGTCAGAACAGGAAGCAGGATAAGCTGCGGCATATTGACTCACGCATGCCCCTGCAAGAACACCACGAACAGCACTTCGTCCGCCGCATCTGTCTGAAAGTACCGGATGGTCCGGCCCAAGTTGAGTATATCGGGCGGCTGCTCGAAGGCGTCCAGGCGGTGTCTAACAATGCCGGTGAATCCGGCGATTCCTGGCGAGACCAACGGTAGGAATACATAGCCATTGGCGATGGTGGCGAGATGCACGAAATCCGCGTTGGTCGTTGCCAGCTGTAGGGTCTTAGTCTGAGGGAAACGTTGGCCGTATGAGAGCCTAGACGCATTTGCTTCGTTGGCTCGCAAACGTTGCAGTTCCTCTCGGAAGCTATATTCCGGATAACCCGTTTGTTTTCTGTTAGGCCGCTGAATCTTGTACCGCCTGGCGTGAAGTTGCAACTGGAGCTCGCTGTTATGCTCAATTCGATAGTTGAGTTCCTGGCTGACGGCGAGACACTGCGCAATATCACAAGCAGGAAGGTAATACAGACATTCCTCGATCAGCTCGAATGGCAACGAGGGGCTGGGAGTGATCATCTGGAGATAGTCGGCACGTAAGCGATCTTTCAAGTTCCTTGAGCTGGATAGGACTTACCAAGGAAGAGCGCCAACCGCGGCGCGAGACCCGCTTTATAGCTATTCCCATGACCAGATCTATCGCCTTTGGTATTCCATCTTACAGTACAAGGCTGGGTCTCCCTTTGATACTTACTACCTTCGAACCCCTTAAAAACCTCCTTTCGACTAAAGCTCTGGGTCCTGGGGGAGGTTGTGACCATGGCCTCCAAAAAGGGCTCACCAGCACCATGCCAAAGACAATAAGTTTGCTTGACCTAAGATCCAGTAGCCGCCGCTCGTTCAGAAAAAATGAGCGCATGACGTTACCCTTTCCTATTGACGCAAGCTTGAGTAGACTTAATCCATTTATGAAATGAAGACGTACGAGATCATGATACACGACATACAAATATTCTACCAGTCATTTGAACTTGGCCATCTCCCCTTGCCCCCCTCTATCCGCCGAGCGCAACCACACTGCTCATACGCGATCGAAATAAGCAACCCCAGTTAAACTAAAACTGATGATCCCAGTTCTCCTCCACTGTTCTTCCGCCTCCAGCAGATGAATTCCCCGTTCTACCCTCCCCATATCCGGTTCCAGAAGCACTATACCCTCCGTTCGGGGACGCATAGTCATTCCTATCATTCCTGTCCGCCCAACTGCCCGCACTGCTCTGCGTCGTGCTCCTCTGCCGCTGAGCCTTGCTCTTGGCCTTTGGTGCACCATAGTCCCTACCCCACTCGGGCACTTCACCGTCGTCCGCGCCTAGCGGATCGCTGTCCGCATAGTTAGACCGGTAGTCGTTGCGAGATGTGGGGTTGTTGTTGCCTTTCGGTGCGTAGGCGAGAATTTGAGCGCGCTTGTCGGTCTTTGAAGATGGTTTGCGGCCAAATCTGGGTTTGGAGCTGCTGCTGACAGCGGGAGCAGCGTCTCTGGCCGCACGCTGTAAACGAGAGAGCTGATAAGATAAACGCATATCAGGCCAAAGAAGAGGTGGCGCTCTGCGTACCGTTCGATCCCATCGGTCTGAAGTTTCGCCTCCAGGCGTCGTTGCAGCTGCGCCCTCGAAGTTTGCCGGATAATGCCAATGTCTCTGATTCTCCGTCTCGCCCTCGCCATCTATTTACAATCAGAAATCAGCACCGTCTCTCGCTCACAACCGAACAAAACATCGGCACTCACCCTCATTGTAATACTCCTCTTCCCGTCTCGTCCACAGACCCGCCTTCTTGCGCCTCGCCGCCTCTTCGGGATCTATTACCGGAGCAGGATCGTAGTTGTCGCCCTCTTCACCTTCAGCAAGATCGGCGCCAACAAGGGTGGATTCGTTCACACGCTCGTTGTATCGACCAGCCCATTGGGACTTTTTCTTCTTGCGCTCGAATTCCGACTCGTCGATGAGGCCGAGCTGTGAATGGGAAGTGCGCAAAGCGTGAGCAAGCCGAACATATGCTTCGGACAGGAAGAGGATGACGGAACTTACCTGACGGGCCCACTTTGGCGTTCTCTTCTTGTTATTGCTGTACATTCGCGGGAAAGGGTCAACACCCTGTATTCATCGAAGAAACAGACCAAAGGATCCGGGACGTACTTGTTCCTGATGTTCTGGATGTAGAAATTGTGGAAATGGCCGGGAATATCTGACGGAAGAAAGCGTGAGCACGGATACACGCATCAGTTTCAGCAGGGGAGCAAAGGCGGGACTGCACGTACAACCACAGATGGTGAGGATCACATTGATGAAGAAGTCGGTTCCGATTCCAAAACGCACAGCGACGGCTGTAGTGTAAAGGAGTCACAGAATTTAGCATATGACCGTTCAGCGAGCTCGACTGTTTCTGCTCTATGACATCCGCCTTTGCCTCTGTCGACCACAAATCCACTACCGTCACTCGTAGGCTACCTGCACGTGTAGTTCCATCACACGAAACCCATCTACTCACCAAGCGGCGGCAACATCATCCCGCAAATCCAGATAACAACGAAATAACCATGGTGCTTCTTCGGCTTGAGCGAGATCTTTGACGGTATAATGTTGTAGGGCATTGTGCACTGATTTTAGAGTCGGACAGATGTCCCTCGTATCGTTTGTGCGAATCTCTCTTCTGAGTATGCTGCGCAGGACGAGAAACCTGTAGAGATGAAGGAGTTGATGGGGGTGAGGGCCACTTCAATACGGCGACATGACGCGCCGCTGTGCCGCCATCTTCGCCGGCGTGCGGTTCAGGTAGGTGCCTCCATACAAATTCTGCCAACGAAGAATTTTCTGTATTTTACGCCAGATGTCCCTTTTGATGGCCTTGATGGTTGTCTTCGTCTTCTTCAGCCTGAATGAACAACGCTATCAAGCAGGAGCAAACTCTTATTTCGATACACCGACCAGTCCCGAAGCGATACGAGAAGAACAAGTAAACAACAGCTACTCTGACCGTATTGTACACATCCTGTCCGCGGCAGCATACAAAACGACAACAAGAGCGATGCGACTGAACTAGCTTCCCTGCGGATGAGTGCTAAATCTATCAGCCAGTTGCTTCTTCCTCTGCTCTTCGCACTGGCGGACAAGGTTACATCCAGAAAATGTGACACACGCCGTTGTAGCTTCTGCTGCAGTCTCTTGGATGGCGTTAGGTCGGGGTTCCGTGCATATCGGACGATCTCTTACGATCCCCATAAGCAAACCCTTTCCACAAGGTTGTGTTAACCTGATTGTCGGTAAGGGAGCCAACTTCTTCTGCCGGTCTGTCATTCGGATCTTTGCAGGAGCTGACTGGCCCCCTTTGGGATTACTGTCTCGCTGTGCAGAACATGACGGTGCGGAACAGATCTCATGCGACAGCACCGCCTTTTTGTCGATTTCCGCTATTGGATCTTGTTTCTTCGCTTGAATTTGGCCATACGGACAGTGAGCCTTCTGACTTCGCTTGTGGCTCTGTTGAACCGTGATTTTGCGGTCTTTTTCTGGCTTCATGGTCATATCGAAGTTCGATGTACGTGGTCGACTCGGATGTCAGGTCCAGCGGGTTGCTGAAGTTGATTATAGCGGAAGAGAATCGTGCGTTATTGCTCCTGTTTGTGAGTTTTGGGCCGAGCGAAGCAATCCTGCAAAATGTGTGCAACGTTCGTCGCTTCTTCATTCTTCTCCGCTCTCTGCCCTGCCTTCAATCTGCTTCCTCCTCTGCTTTGCACGCTCCTTTGAACTCTGTCAAAATGTCTTTATTCCCGTTTCGCACTAACATCACCCTGCAGCAGCTCCAATAACGCGCCCAAACGCGCCTAAAAATGGCCGTCAACGATCTCTGCCGGCCATTGCGAAGTGGAGGTCCTCCACCAATGCATGGCGTCATAGTAGGTGCCCTTACACTATTCCCGGAGCCTGGTATATAACCCAAACAGCAACCGTCTTTTAATCCCTTTAGTTCTTTCGCGCGGTTTACTATAACCTAATTCGATATCTATACTACCAGCACCATATACAACGAGACAAATTCGAAACGAAAAATGCCTGCTATTCCTGAAGGTTCCCTCGTGCTCGTCACCGGCGCAAGCGGTTTCATCGGTACGTCTTTCCCTGCCTTTTCCAAGAAACCTTTGTAACGATTCTTCTATTCCCTTGTGTTCTGCTCCCTCCCTTTCAGCTGCACACCTTTGTAGCGTCCTCCTCATCAACGGACACAAAGTCCGCGGTACGGTCCGCTCTGCCGAAAAGGGCGAGTACCTGAAAAGGCTGTATGACGGAGTCGGAGATTTCGAGTATGTGATCGTGGAGGACATCGCAGACGTGAGTTGGCAGTTTTTATCCTCCCAGTTTCCTGTTCTTCAAAATGCACGAGAGGTAGTCCAGGTATCTGATGCGATCAGTGTTCGTTATATTGTTGCGTTGTTGCTTCCCGGAACAGCCCCATGCGTTCGACGAAGCAGTAAAAGGCGTCGACGGGATCGCACATACCGCCAGTCCGTTCTACCTCGATGCAAAGACCCACGATGAGCTCCTCAAGCCTGCGATTGAGGGGACTGTCAACGTTATGCGAAGCGCTCAGGAATTCAAGTAGGTCCCTCTTCTTCCCTCCCTCCTCGCTTCTCGTACCATCCTCCATTTCACGCTTTAAACATCTCCTGACATCCTAATTTTCCCGGTAAACGTGCAGCCCGCACTTGAAACGCCTCGTCATCACCTCCTCCGTCGCAGCCGTCGTCGACCCTTCCCCACGCGGCGCAAAACACGCCGGTGGACCGCCGTATACGATGAACGAGGAAGACTGGAATGAGTATTCCCCGCGGGTGGTGGAGGAGAAGGGAGTTGATGCGCCTGGGAGTGACAAGTATCGGGCTAGTAAGGTGGGTTTTCAGATGGCCGAGGTTGGAGGAGGCCAAAGTTGCTAATTTTTTTTTTGTTTGTACGGTAGACGTTGGCGGAACGAGCAGCATGGAGTACGTTCTCTTCCTTTCCCCTCCATAAGTCTCACCATGATACCGCCGGGTCACTGATCACCCGTTGATCGCATTGTAGAATTCATGGAAGACAACCACCCTTCCTGGGATTTCGCAACGATCAACCCGCCGCTCGTGTTTGGCCCTGTGATCCACCAAGTCGAGTCTCCGGAAAAGCTAAAGTAGGTTTACCGACAACGCGACTTTTTTAGTGAAGGGAAATAGCATGGCTAATATATACCTTGTGTACTTGTTCTTTGCGCTGCGTTGTGCTGGTTTTGTTCTGTTTAGCACCTCGGTTGCCAGCTTTTGGTCGTACATCGAGGGCAAGAAGACGGACGACGACTTGAAAGAATCCGGTGGAAACTGGGTCGACGTACGTACCTCGGCAGCCAAATACGGGGTGTACGTGTGAGCCTGACAATGTGCCTTCCTTTACAGGTCCGCGACGTTGCCTATGCGCACTACGCAGCCTTGACTACCCCGGCAGCGGCCAACCAACGATTCATCGTCTCCAACGGCCCTTTCAACGGGCAAGACATTGTCGATATCATCCACTCGTTCCCAGACCAGTCTAAACGATTCCCCATCGTGCCCGTCGGTAAGCCCGGAGCAGGGGAGGAGATTAATAAAAAGGCGACTGTGTTTAGTGGGCACAAGGCGGAGAAGGTGTTGGGTGTCGAGTACAAGACGTTGAGGGTCTGTGTAGAGGACATGTATAAGAGTTTGGAGGAAAAGTTTGATGAGAAGCATGTGCCTGATCATCGGATTTAAGGATGCATGCGTAGGGGGTGGATAGGAAGGAATAAAGAACGTTGTAACAAGTTGAAGAGCAGAAAAGAATTCAAGAAAGCAGCCAGAGTAATGAAACGCTCAATGACGTAACCCTCCAGCCGAGCGTGCGATCGGAAACACCCACCTCCTATCCCCTCGACTTTAACATGAAACGCCTCCTCCTATCGCCTTGCCCAGTTCCCCGCGCCTCCTCTCTCCACCCAAAAGCCAACAATGCACCGCCCACCTCGCGCCCTTCGTCTTGTCCCTTTACGCCGTTGCGTCTTCCTGCCCGTGTCCGCTCCGGCACGACATACCACCGTAGGCGTCAGGAGCAGTGGCCTTGTTCGGAACGTACATGCCTCCCGACCCCGTTGGGCAAAATACGAGCGTTTCGGAGGAGGAGCGGGTCGTCCTTCGGGCTTTCCGACACCTTCTGTCCCCCCGAATGGAGGTGGTGGTGGTGGTGGTGGTGGTGGAGGCTTTCTAGGGCCGAGGAATCCGATAGTGATGCGCTTGAGGAGGAGGTTTGGCGGTGATCGTGGGCTTGCGATTGCTGGGGTTGGTGAGTGCTTGGAGTTGTGGTTGCAAGTGAGGCGAGAAGAGAGGAGCTCATGATCGCTGTGTTCTGCGGTGGTATGGTAGGTCTTGGCGGTGCTGGGGTTTACTATGTGTACCAGTAAGATACCCTTTTCTCTCTTCGTGCAAGCCCTCGCGCTGACGAGCATTGCTTACTCTTCCCTTTCACCCGGTAGCCTCGAACGCGTCCCCGAAACCGGCCGACTGAGATTCATCGACGTCTCTGAATCCCAAGAATCCGCGATGGGCCTCCAAGCAACGCAAGAAACACTCGCCCAGTACTCGTCCGCCTTGCTCAGCCCTTTACATCCGACGAGTAAACGTGTGCGTGAAGTGGCACGGAGGGTGGTGGAGAGTAATGGGTTGGGAAAGATGAAGGATGCTGGGTTGATGACGAGTTTGCCAAAGATTAGTATCTGGGGAGGAGGGGAGGAGGATGGTTGGTTTGGTGGGAATGGCAGCGCTGGTGAAGGATCGGAAGCGACGTTGTCACGTGGTGGTGAGAAGAGGAAAGATATCGAATGGGAGGTGAGTTACCTAAACGTGCTTTTCTGATACCTGCTTATGATTGTGCGGGCTGATTGAGGGCACGTCGTGATAGGTATACGTGATAAAGGACGACGCAACGAAAAATGCATTCGTTTTACCCGGTACGCACCCTTTCCCTCCTCTTTCTGCGCCACCCACCCGGCGCCTTTGTATGCTAACCTCTAGCTGCACAATGGCAGGTGGTAAAATATTCGTGTTTACTGGTATTTTACCGGTTTGCAAGAACGATGATGGTTTGGCTAGTGTTTTAGGACACGGTAAGTCCTGTCATCTCCCGTTCGCTTCGGCGGTTGATTGGAGAGGTGTTTCGACCGGGGGAGGCTTACTTGTTGTATTCATGTCTTGGTAGAGGTTGCGCATCAAGTCGCGCGGCATTCAGCAGAACGGATGTCATCGCTCAAAGTACGTCATTCTTTACCCTCCCTCCTCTCGGATTTGGCGAACGATTCCTCGGCAGATCGCTGGTGACTGACACATTCGATTTGGCTTACTAGGTACTCTTCGTGCTGGGATACGTACTGGAAGCGCTCGGACTGGACGTTGGGTTTAGTCGATTACTGTTGACGTTCTTACTGCAGTACGTGACATACCCCGCCCTCCCCCCTGTTCCCCTCTACACGACGCTCCGCGATACCAGGACAGAAACGGACTCTGATAATTAAACGTTTCCTTGTGTGGAACAGGTTGCCGAATTCCAGAAAGGCGGAGAGCGAGGCGGATCATATTGGGATCCACTTGATGGCGTACGTCTAGTTCTTTCTGGTAGCGCATCCGAGTAAAGGAGTTTGGGCTGATTTGTACATGTGTATCTGTGTAGGCGGGCATGTTTCGATCCTCGAGAATCGTCCAGGTACGCTTCTTTTTCGGTCCCTACCACCATGACTTCCCGCCACAGTCCTTGCCTTACCCCTCCGTGAAATTCTGAAACGTCGTAGAATGTGGACACGAATGTCCGAATCTGAGAAGACATCAGGGATGGGCGGAGGTGCCGCGTCGGTGGATTTCATGTCGACCCACCCGGCAAACGCGAAACGTATCAAGGTATGCCCCCCGCCCATGCTTCTCCCATCTATTCCCCCCTTTCGCGTGGACATCGTGACTTACTGTTTTTCTCTTGCAGGCGTTGGAGAAATGGATGCCCGAAGTAAACACTCTACTCTACCAAGCTATGTGCGGATGACTGACTCGATTGTGGTTGTGTTCGACAGGCGCTGGATATTCGAGCGGCTAGTCCGTGTGGCGACACGACAAGTCAATTCGAGGCCTTTAGGGAGCACCTGCCATTGGGCCAGACGGGGAGGGTGTGGGGCTAATCGTGGGACGCGTGGTTAGGAATAATGCCTCGAAACGACGAGAAGAGAACGTTCAACGTCAGAGGAGAGGCAAAATGGTTGCATGGCGTGTATCATGAGATTTCGTACGTGTTTGTTTTACATATGCATCAAGTCTACTCAAGCTTGCGTTTGTAGGAATGGGCGACTCTCTTCCCTCTGTGTCATCTTTCGCACGAGTGTTGCTGCCACAGGCAAGGTTATACTACCTCTCGGATCGTGATGGTCGACTGTTTGGCCGCTTGTCTCAGTTTACCCCTCAGATGGTCACCGTTTCAGGTCAGGTCTCAGCTCAGATCCACAGTACGGAAGAAAGCAGACGGCTCGTGTGTCACGGAACCCGCATGAATGGACCGCACGGAACTCCTCCTTAGGGAGTACTCACGTCAACAAACTGTTTCAGGCTCAAACAAGGGTCCTTTCATCTCCCTGAATTCCCTAATGCAATCTCTTGAACGTGTGCGAGACATAAAGACGATTGATATCAGGCCTCACCGGCCCCGTGGTTACAGACATATTTTCGCCCTTTACATTCACAACCATTTCCCCCGTTCCCCTCCGGAAGACCAGTAAACCCAATAACCACCGAACAAACAACAACTCCCCTTTACGATTCGCCCTATCTGACTCATCTCATCCATTTGGAGAGAGCAGCATATTGGTCAACCATGGGCTGCTTCTATAACACATATAAGGCGGCGACCAGCAGTACGGGACGCGAATGCGGTCGAAACTGCTTTTGGACTCTGCACGCATGGGCACTCTGGTTCTTCGTCCTCAATTGGATACTTCTGATGGCGCTTACTTTCGGAGGAACGCCAGCGCAACGCCCAAGCCGGGCTGCGGTTAGTGCTTACGACACGCATAGCGGACTTGGGTCGTTCCAACAGTACAATACGTCGACCGATGATGACAACAGAGATCCACCGTGGAAGCCAGGAGGACTAACGTTCCTCTCGGTGAACGGTGACGAAGTGGGAACGGCAAAAGGGAAGAAATTCGACTTTGGAGTTTGGGGTTGGTGTATCACAGAGTTCGATTCTCATCCAAAGACTGACAAGGATGGGCCTGGCCTGCTTCGCGGCAACGTTGATTACGGGAGAACGATTGTCGTCGAGTATGTGAACACAAAAGGCGACGAAAAACACAGCCTGACCGCCCACTCAGCTGAACATAACCGTCTTTTCTTTCCAGATGTCATCCCATCCTCTTTTGGGATTGGCAAAGAGATCATGGAGTCGGTATCGCAATGAGCGCGTGAGTGATGTGAATCCCTAATCTGAGTAGTTGCGAAGGGAGGCCTGATCTATATTTTAATCTAGATGGATCGCCAAGGCACTGGGTCGCGTGGCTGGAGTGCTACCAATAGGTGAGATACATTGTCGACAGGATATGTGCGATGGTCGCTGACACAGTCGTCGATACCCTGAAAAGTCACTATATTGCAAACCCCTTGGACTATCATCGTTGCTTCTCTGACATTTAAGGGCCTTCCCGTGCATCGCGGCGCAAACAAGGTCTATAGGCGCTGGAATGTCTTCATGATCTTCGGATGGCTCCTCTCCTTTACAATCTTGACCATGGCGGTCCTATTGATCACCTGCGTTGCAGCATCTATTGCGGAATGGCAGTATCCATATGACACGGACATGGCAGCGTATATTACTGCAGGACTCAGACCCGGTCCAGGAACGACACTGTAAGTGGAAAGAGCTCCGCTGCGACAACCCGAACTAACCCAACATCTTGTGCTCTGCAAGCGTGGGAGTCGTCGCATTCTTTCAGATCGCGGCAATGTTTATGTTGCAGTTTGGCGGTCGAGGATTTGTGCTGGGGAAAAGCAAACGTCGAATTGAACAGGAAAGAGCTGAAGGCGTTACGGATCCTGAACAGGTGTAAAGCCGGATATACTGGGTAATTTACTATTATCCGATGTACGAATACCGCACAGGGTCACATGTTGCTGTCGTCCTCCGTATATCTATCAGATATCATGCGAGTGCAACGTCATCCAGCAGGATTTCCGAAATGTCGCTGTCGGTTATGCCCCTGTCTGCAGACTTGAACCGAATCAAAAAAAATTAATGCATAACCTGCCGGACCGATCTGCAACGCTGCACAAGATGAGAGCCTTACTTAGCATCGGCATCACACTCTCATGACCGCCGCCTGAAACATACCTAGCACGATCCAGACCTTCAGATACACCACTTCTCGTGTTACGCGATAGCAACAAATGCCCTCGGCCTAACCGACGCAACTTTCGGGAAACCCGCAAACGGATCCGCCGGGGATTTCTTCATGACCAGATATTGCTGAGAGTACGACAGCTGTCCTCTGATGTACGACTATTCCGGCGCGGTAACCTCAGCATCCCACAAACAAAAAAGAAAGAGAGGGTAGGGCGTACCTGGTCGATTAAACTAGCCAATAAACTAACCACATCCGTCGCATCCACATCCGCCTCCTCCTCGCCGCATTGAGCAAACGACATCCTCATAGCCGTCAAGAAAATCGATGTAGGACATCTTGCGCTCTTCACCGTTGGGTCCGCGAGGGGGTTGGTTTCGCTCCATATGCGATACCTTGTTCACACAGGCAACCGAAATGTCAACGTCGAGTTGCTGAGGATGGGCTACGAAGAAGACTCACGTATTCCGAAACAAACTCCGCCAAACCAACACCTCTCCCTTCTCCCTCAGCACCAACCACACCCCTCTTCTCCTATACCACTCACTCCATTTGTCAAAACACCGGTAATACCCTGCCCGATCGCCCGTCTTTATTGCCTGTATCAGAGGCCCAAATTGCGCTTCCAGCCGGAAATGGGAGATGAGGGAGGCAGACGGGAAGGAACCGAGGAGGATTTGACATGTAAGGAGGCGGATGAATATCGCGCTGTGGAACGGGAACTGGAGGTCAGGTCGTTGCTTTTTTCTTTTGCGAACAAGGTGTCAAGGCGTACCGGAGATTTTTCGACGCCTGTAGTGGACAGGTGTCAAACGCCCTTTTCAAATACTCCCTCGCCTGTCCACCCAAAAAAATACAGAAACGCAACGCAAACCTATAAGCCCCCCAAATCGCTTACTATCGTCCGGAACCAGGTACTCACGCGCCTCACACTGCCCTTTGCCAAACTAGTCTTGCCCAACCAGTACCAATACCCCACTCGTTCCGCCTTGCTCGTACACGGTGCGCCGAGCCTCACATGTACAGACGGACGCATACTGGCGTACGTCTGAATCACGGTATCTAGTAGTCTGTAGGCGTGAAGCTACTCATGCAGAGATCGGATCAGTCACAAAATCTGGCAATTTCAACCGCAATGAATCGGGGAAAGCGATACTTACTTGGTCGTACACCCTCCAACAGATATTCCCCAAGGCGAAAGCTTCATCCCCCCGTTTCGGCACCAAATCACTCTCGTCCATACGGCTTAACGGACAAAAAGAGCTCAGTGATATTATTTGCCTTGTGCAGAGGACGCGTAGGAGCTTACCACTCTGCATAAGCAGCAGCCGAGAATGTTTTCCGGACACGATCTATCGAGATGGAGGGCTTGGAGAACCTCTTGTCCCTTGACAAATTCGCCGACTACGCGGACGCCATCACCCAAAAAGCCAAGGCCAAAGTGTTTCAGCTCCGAAGTCCCAACTCGGAAAACCGATACCTCTTTCAAAAAGGGCAACACGAGGATCAAGACCAAGACTTACACGAAAAGCCAAATGCATCAAATTTTCCGCCATCTTCTTCATCCCCTTGCCCCACACACCGACCGCCTCGGCTCCTCCGGGGCCCGTAAAGATCCGATTCGCCTCGGCATACGTCTGATCAAATGACTTCCATTCCCTTTCCGCTTGTTCTGGCGATGTTTCGGAGGGGGACCAGATGGTGGTGAGGAGGTAGGAGAGCCATGATGTTAGAAATGTCGGGAGGATCGGGTGGATCGCTGCTGTGGTTGTTGTTGTTTTCCATTGTTGAAGGAATGTGTTGAGGTGTTGGACTGGATCGGCAGCCAGCTGTTTGAATTTGAGCAAAGCACACACATGACATGTAATCAGCATTTCGATTGCTTACGACGAGTCCAGTGACGCTACGCCGCTTGCGAGGTAGATACCAGCTTCATGCCAGTGAAGACGACAAGATCTCGCACAGTCTGCCGACGTTCTCGTAGAATATAGACATCCAGCTTCCGACCAGTCCCACGCCAACCTGCGAAGGAAGACAGCTGGTCGATCCGTCTCTCTCTGTCTCTCCGTCCCGCTGTAATCCGCACTTGGCGCAATGGAGTCGACTCGACCGCGATACATCGATCCCAGAGAGGAGAAGATGCGTGGTTCCCTTCAGTCTCGGCACCAAATGCTCTACCGTCCTTTCAAAAAGCCTCTCGTCAGTTCTCCAGAGATTGTGAGGCATTCCGTCGGATAGCACCGATTAGCGCTCCTTGTCTGCGCTCTGGTGAGAATCGTCCGTTATAAGTGATGTCCGCATTTTTGGTCATGATTGGTGAAGACTACGAGCAAACCTCGACAGAGCCAGCTGAAGAACCATTACAGAATTATAGGAGCTTGCGATGAAGACAATCCCTACCATTCTGCCCGGCAGCGCTACAGCAATCTCGGCACTGTAGAGGCGGCCGAATCCCCGACTTTTGCGTTTTCAGAGAACATGCCTGAATACTCGTGGCATACGGCGAACTGTAGGAGACGGACCAACGCTTCTTTTCCCAAATCTTCCCCTCTTCTACCCCGCTTCCTTCATTTTCCCGCCGCAACCGACTTGCCACGATAAGAAGGAAAAGAACAACACTCACGCTGCCCAGCAACTCTGCCTGCAAACCCTCCCACACCTTCCCATCAGCTCTTGGCGAACAAACCAAACACCTGGCAAAGCCTACTGCATCCTTTGTTTCGTATGATTGTCGTAGTGTTCGAAGTAGTTGGTCGAAGAGTGGGAACGACGAGGACATTTTGGAGAGTCGGGTGGTCCTGCTCGAGCGCGGTCGCGACGGGAGACGGCGTTGACGGCGATGATACGACCTTGTTTGATTGTGGCGTCGACCGAGGCTTTGATGGATCGAGGAAATGAGAAAGAACTGTAATAAAGGCATTAAAAGGTCAAGAAGAATGAATCATCAAGTAACCTCGTTCCCTCCCGATCGCTCCCCTTCCCTCACCCGCCAACTCTGGACCAATTCATTCCGCGTTGGCTTTTCCCCTCTCCGTCGTCTCCTCGTCGTTGAATGTTGTTCATCTTCTACCCTCCCTACTATCTACAAGTTTATTCCGTCGCTCCTACCCCGTTCACTTCGACTCTTGGAACAAATCGTACGTCTTCGCCTCATAAATCAATCAAATAATTTGCTGACCTCTTCGAAACTCACGTACACGAAATACAGTAGAAGTAAAGAAGAAAGAACAAGATGGCAAACCTAGGTGTTCCGATCAAGTTGCTGCATGAGGCTCTAGGGCACGTCGTGACCTGTGAACTCAAGACCGGTCAAGTGAGTATCCTCCCGTGTTGCTTTCCTCCCCTCTCTCTTCCTCCGACTTGTTCGCTCCGCTCTTGCGCGGGTTATGCATGCAAGTCAAGGAAACGTGTAAAGGATCTGATGGCTGATACTTGGTCTTTTCTCCTGGTCAGTTGTACAGAGGTATCCTGCTTGAAGGTTTGTTTCCCTTCTACCTTATCCAACACTTAAGAAACAAGGAAATTAAACTGAATCAAATTATTCACGCTTCTTTCCCCTCTTCCTGCCATCTACCGCTCCTACTCCGTTCCTCCCACGCTCCCTCGTTCGCTGGCGCTCTCTCGCTCGCATGCAGCCGAAGACTCGTGCAACATCTCTCTCCGAGAAATCACCGTCACGGCACGGGACGGCCGCGTCTCCCAACTCGAACAAGTCTACATCCGGGGTAGTATGGTGAGGTACTTTATCGTGCCGGATATGTTGGCGAATGCACCCATGTACGTCCGTTGCGCGGCGCTATTGCCTTTCTTACGTGTTGGCGGGAGGCGGAGGGAATAATTCTATCCGGTGGAATGGGCGGGGCTGATTCTGCGTGATTTTGAATATTTGTCTAGGTTCAAACGAGTTGGTCCGAATGCGATGCGAGGTCGAGGTATCGGAACAGGTAAGCGCTTCTCCTTTCCTTGCCTTTTCCCGTCTTTTCCTCTCTTCCCCGCTCGCACGCAATCATCCACTAAACCCATTCTCTCCTATCCACTCTTTGCATTTCCGTTCTCGTGCTTTTGTGTACATGTGTGTTTGTTGAAAATGCACGACAGCGCGAGGCCGAGCAACAATCCAACGTGCAAACGCCCGTCGTGGAAATACGTCGAGACCTTCTCAAGGTGTTCGACGATAAGTCCATCATCCACCCTCCTTCACCAAGCACCTCGCCTTCGCCACCAATACCTCATAAACAACAAACAAACAAAAAAGCATCAAAGAACCTTCTCCTGGGAAAACGCCATAAACTTTTCGCGGCTCGCTTTACGACGTATTCGCCTATCGTCACTTCTTCATCCGAAAGATCCTCGGCACCTTCCTTTCGGAGATACTTCACCGGTTATCCGTCCGCGTATGTGTTTTTTGTCGTGTCTATCGTGGTTGGTCGGTTGGTTGGCGAGAAGCATGTGTAAAGGCCGTAAAAGTTGGGCGAAAAATGGGGGGAAAAAGCGTAGGCGGTGGGCGGAGGGAAGGCGGTGTTTTTTGATTCGCGGCGGGTTTTGGTCTTCTACGTCCTGTAAAACTATGGAAATACACAATTGATTGCTGCCCCGCGGCCATGGCTGGTGTGGTGGCAATACGCTACTTGCTCAGTTGTGCTAAATAGTTCGCCGCAAGGTGGACAGGCCTGTAGGCGTTAGGTGTGACATATGCGTCCGAAACTCATGATGTGTGTGCGCCGGGTATAGATAAGGGCAGGTTATACGGCTATTTTTTTTTGCTACGGCAGAACTAGTGCAGGACAGGTGTGGATGTGTTATTGACAGAGCAATAAGAGCAGTGGGATCATAGTCACATTCGCATTGGATAAGAGAGATTTCCTTTTATTATTATGTACAACCACAATCCCACTAGATCCCGTACAGTGTCATTACAATGTTATACAATGAGGCTTCAAATCCTTTTCTTTTCTCCCCTCAAACGCTCCATCGCGCGCCGACTAGACAGAAACCCACACTTTGCCATCAACAACACTACTGAAACTCCTCTCCTTCTTCCCCACCGATCGCAGGCCCTTGGCTACGTGCGACAAACCAACAACGTATTTGCTTAGCGGTAGCAACGGTGGCGAGTATGCGTATGATGTGAATGATTCTTCCGATCGCGACGAGGTCAAGTAAGAGACCGGAGATTCGATGTCTTCGTCTTGCTGCACCAATGCTTCCTCTGTGGAAAAAGCGCGCGGCGAACGGCGTAAACTCGTCGAAAAGAAATTCGGAACCTTGATCGTCTGTTTCATGCCGGATTGCTCTTCCTCTGCTACGGCGCCAGCGACGGTTGGTTCGAGTGTGGGTGTAAAGGTGGTGAACCGTGAGACGGGTCTCGAAACAGGTCTCGGTGTATCTCTTCGTTTTAGGACGGGTCGTTGAGGCTTGCCCGTAATCTCCGTCGTTGTTCCGACGGTGGACGAGGGCGCAGCCTGAACGACGGCGAAGGCAACGGGAGCATGAACAGGCGTCAACGAGGTGGTGAAACTCTTTGAGGGCTTGTTAATGGTACCGGCGAAAGAAGAGTGACTCGGTGGGATCGGTGTATCGCGTCGTGGTAGTCCTGGACGCTTTAACAAAGCCGGCGGCGGACTCGCATGGATCACGATCTTCCTGCTCTCCTCGGAGACGAGTTTACTGTTTTGTGCCTTTGATGACGACGAACTAAAGAACACATCGTGGACGTCCTCTTCCTCTGCCAGTTCTTCGTCCTCTTCGGAAAGTACCTCGAAATCCTCGTAAAGATTGTGAGGTGGAGTCCTCAACACCGCACCTTCGCCCGAAGAAGAGCAAGTGGAGACCGAGTTGGTACGTGATAGTTCCGGTAGCCGGTGATGATGTTGGCCATGGTTGTCATGTTCCGGTGAAGTGAGTGAGAGGAGGGACGACGATCGTCGGAGGAGTAGGTTGGCGGTCGTCAATGGTCTTCTTGCTCCACCGCTGGCGTAGGCACCGTGTAAGGAAGAGCTGGTTGATCTTTGTGTGCTCGTAGACATCTATCACAAAAGTACAAGATCAAGTAAGTATTGGTATAGTGTTATATAGAGAGAAAAGAGGTCACGTACGAATTTTGTGTCTTCTGCGAGGTCATAAGGACGGGAGAGAGTGCCCTCCGGCAACGTCTCGACCGAAGCCGTCGAATCCCTCCTCGACATTCCCTTTCTGCCCAAGTAGTCGGAAACATCGACAGAATGTCTCGTCCTATCCCTACGAACAAGTCCAAACCTGAATCCATTGCTCGTTGGGATTTCAAGTTCTTGCAAGCTAGGTGGGATATGTAAAGGCGGTGACGATAAGGGAAAGTGCAGAGGTGAGAAGCTGCCGCTGCTGCTAGTGTGGCTGGGCTGGGCGTATGCAGACATGAGGAGGTGTGGTGATGATATTGTTGTTGATTGGAAGAACGGCGATGCTTGCATCTCTTGGTTGTATTATGTATTGGTAGGTATAGTGAAGATCAAACGGTACAACCGGAGATCCTGGGTAGAGGAGAGAAACGAACGATAATATATACCCATCCTCGACCCAACCCTCCAGTCCCTTCCTCCACAGAGTGATATCGCAGGACCAAGACTCGGTGCGGTGGAGGACACCGACCCACAAATCGAGTCATCGTCCCGGCATCCCCTCTTCCCCTACGGAATGCAGGAATAGCTTGGTAAACTTGCAAGCCGGTGACAAATCTATTGCTAAGTCACCCTCACCTCGGTCGCCCATCGCCGCTCGTTCGGCCTCCATCGGCGCGGATCCAAAACTGTGTCCGAGGCCGTGCGCCGATGAGACACGCAGCGTTGCGCATACAGGCCAGCCCAGGTGCGACACTGTGCGATCACTGTGCGATATCATTCGATTTCTTGGCTCTTGTCAGCGCAACAAGCGGTCAGGCTGTGTCTGGCAGGTCAATCAATGGCTCGCATCTCTGGACAAGGGTCGAGCATCGCTGACCTGCGAGCGGGCACAAGTCCGCAGTGATTGGTTTTCCGTAGGGTGGCTTTATGCAAATCCGTAGGATGCTCCGTAGGGTAAATTCGATAAGACGATCTGACCCATGAAGAAACGTCAAACACGTACGACAGGAGCGATCAGAACTGCGATAACGCTGTGACCAGCTCAACGAACGGTTGTTGCTCGGCTTTTCCGCCGGATCATAAATCGCTCTTCATCGTCAGTTTATCGCTGGTCAATGGTCAACAGCCACATACATCCAACCAACTTGCAAATCTAGGCAGCCGAACTATACCGCGTCGTTCAACAAGTAGACAAGTGTACCTGACATATGTCAGCGCGTCTTGTCAAGCAACGCAAGCGGAGCTGCAAGCAGCAAAGGCTTGCAACCAGACGGGATTTTGTCGATTATCAATTGTCATCGGTAAGGAAATTGCTGTATGTCTTCGCTGTATGTCTTCGCTGTACAAGAGAAAACGCCAACCTTCGAGCCCATCTGCGGAAAGTCGGAACCGGGGGCCGCAGGGGTGACAACTCTTCTCCACTTCCTCCATTCCTCCACAACCCTCCACTAGCTCCATCCACTCTCCAGTTCCCACCACCAGTTCTTTCAGCCCCAAGCAGCAACCTCAAGGCTCTGGCGCGAGGAATATCTTCTTTTTATCCTCCACTCGCGAGGAAGGAGATCTGCCAACTTCGACCATATCGGCCATGCTTCTCCGCTTGCACCATATCTCACGGATTTCATGTCGTCGAACGCCCAACGCGAGCTGCAACACCACTCAATGGCGAGCATACTCGGACAGCGCAGAAGATTCTATCAAAGTGCGTAGCCAATAAACACGTTTGTTAGCCTCTCCTCGCGTGGTCGTTTAAGAGGCCACATTCTTACCATACTATCAAATGAGCAGCGCCTACAAAATGCATTCCAAACACCGGGGAGCCCGTTCTACCTTGCACCAGGTGAACGCGGTCCTTCGGAACCACATGATTGGCCGGAACACGATACGGCGTCGGCGTTCATGGAGGATCACACCGAGAGCGAAGTAGAATCAGGACTTGGTGATGCGAGCGTGAGCAGCTCGGCAGGAGTGGAGTCGGTAGTGCAACAGCGTCCAAGCCCTTCTGAACCTACGGCAGCGCAAAAGGCATCTCAGAAGGTAGAGCACCACTCGACTTATCTAGGATGGCCACACAACCTCCCGCAATACACTTTAACCCGATCCCAAGGCGCATCGTACGCCAGAAAGCACGGCTTTGATACGGAGAGTATGGTGGAATGGCCAGTTGCGTGGGGCGAACAGGATCAGTTCCGGTGAGTGAGTTTCCCGCTTTGATCCCTCTTGTGACCTTGCAGCCTTTCGAATGCCCGGTTGTGTGGTTGTGATTGCTTGTGATGGAAAGGATTGGACTGATGCGTCTTCCTTGGTTCGGTGTCGGATGGCAGGCACGTGAATAACGTGGCATTCGCTCGGTATTTCGAGGTACGTGCTCTCCCTTCCCCCATACAGAGTGCCTGCATGCTTGTTTGCCTCATGTTGCCTAATATCAAAATCGTGTTCCGTGAATAGACAGCTCGAGTCCGCGCAATGCAGGCGTTTGAACCGTTCATGTCTCCCCAAACATTCCAGGAATTCATGGTACGTTCTTAAAAAGAGCACGCTCCGTTCAAGCGTTCACTATGCTGACGTGCAATGCATTGCCTGTTGTTCGTACCTGGCGCTCAGAACGGAACCGGAATGGGTCTGGTAGTGAAATCCGTGCTGGTAGAATACAAAAGACCAGTCACTTTTCCTGATTCCGTGAGCATGTTTCCCTGTACCATAACGCCGGTGATCTACGTCACTCACGCCGCGCCATACTGCTTACCCGGGAACAGTTAGTGATCATGAGCCGCCCAACTGATATTAATCCCCAAAAGTCATCCTTTGGACTGCGTCAGGCGGCTTGGTCGCTCGAGCAGGGAAAGGTCGTGGCGGAGTGTACGAGCGTGCAGGTCATGTATGATTTCAAGGGGTTGAAGAAGGGTGTGATGACGGAAGAAGTCAAAAGGGCGTTGGATGTGATTGCTGGGAGGTGTTTGAAGACCGATGATGCATAATATGCATTGTGTCGAATTGAACTTTGAAAGAAGGTTGTTTCCTGAAGTGCACAAGACGGGAGGGACTGCACCGAAGACTCGAGCAACTAACTCGATCGCACTTGTAGCCAGCTGTTCATTTTGACGGTGAGCCTTCTGATAATCGATCGATGAATCTCTTGGATGAGAGGTGTTCATGAACAGCACCTTCTTAATGATCTACTGTACAGGAACCCCTTGATCGGCTCAACTTGCTGATCTTGTTATGACTCGACCTATTCCTTTGCACATCTCGATAATAGCTCGGGGTTACCAAGGAGCAGATAGGATGTCTCCATTCCAGGTGAGCGCCAAGCATGCGGGCGAGAATTTCGCAGCGATCGGGGGGACTGGCAGAGAGCGTGGAAGCGATGAACAATTGAACAACAGATCAACTCACGATGATGATGTGCTCTGCTATGCAGGATCTGCGCTGATCTGCGTCTTGCGTCGTTCCAAGCGTGATGTCCCCGCCCAACACTGCTCTCTGTTGCTTTAGCTTCGGAATATGGGGCAAGGCTACGGATAGGCATATATGCAAAGGAATCGACCTGCATGTTGTCTTGCTTGCATGCTATGCTCTTGACTTCATCAAACCAACACGCATCACAATGGCGCCCTTCTCCTTCATTCTCGCTCTGCTTGTTCTCGGTGAGTCTGCCTACTACGCTGCCGAGTATCAGGCTTCCTGCTGGTTTGCCAAACTCGTCTTTCGCTGTCAGTCGACTGATGTAACTTCCCTCTTCTATACAATTCTTCGCAACAATCAACTATAGCCAGCGCCATCCCATCTTTTGCGACCCCTTCTCACTCCAACGGAAACAGGGTTTGTGCCAAGTGGTGTGGTGACAACGTCTGCAAGCACGAGGCCAAATGTACGTCTCTCGCCGCCAAAGGATCTGGACCTTGCTACGAATGCGGACCTGCGGCACCTTCCACCAACGCGACCAAGATCCTGTGCAATCAAGTCTGTGTTCCTATGGACAGCCACAACTGCGGAGGTTGTGGAAGTACCGTGCGTCACACCTCACCTTCTCATTCATGTAGAATGCAGTAGTCTTGAGCTAACTTTCCTGCCAACGTAGTGCATCAATGATCAAATTTGTCAAGGAGGGCAATGCGTAACACCTCCCTGCACTCCCAATGGCGGGGCATGCGTCCCTCGTCATGAGGCACTCTGTTGCAGTGGATACTGCTGTCAGGTCGACGGTGACCCTATACAGCGGTGCTGCGCGTAGTCGGAAGAAGTCTTGTCGGCGTAATGATTAAATTCCGTAGTGGACCGCCTTTTGATTTGGATTCTCGCTTGTCGAAACGTGGAAGGTCTTTGCCTCACAGTTGTACACACAGTACACTAGCATCGGCGTATCCATTTAATCTGTCATACTGCTTAGCAATAATACTGGGTCTTTGAAAATTTACATACCGCTCAGTACATTTGTCTATCCGGTACAGCCCTCTTACACCCTTCCCTCAATATTCCTGCGTGTACTGCAGGGTGGGTACGAAGCTTCGCCCAGCTGATCCGTATCAACAACTCTCTTTCAACCATTTCCTGACCTTGTCGTCTCCCTTCCTGGTCAGCGATGGCATCAATTCATCGCGACAAGTCTCGTTGTGCGCTTTTAGCCAGGCTCTTTGCTCTTTCGAAAGTAGGTCCAGGTCGACGAGTGACCTCTGAATGGGGACGCGAGTTATCCGTTCCCATCCTAGCCACACTCCACCGAAGTCGAACCGCGTCTGGTATCGAAATGGACGAAGTCAACACCTCGCACCGCTTTGAAGAGAAGCTCGATGAAAAACGCAAAATACCTTGACTTGCTTGCATACGACAACACTTTCCGTACGAATGCCCCATTTGCCTTCAAGGTAGCAACCTGGCTCATTGGATAACAAATGCCCTGGTTCGAATGCGACAGAGCCAGGGATACCTTGCGGACCTGTGGAGATACAAAGTTGTCAGATCGTGAACCTCGAGGATGATGTCCAGCATCGCCTTACCTTCATGCACCTGGTGACGACAATGACGACGGTTGAGCAAGTCAATGCGCGTTCGTGGAGACCGGGTTGCCGCAGTCATGTCATGCTTACCGACAAGTAGCTACCGATCCCATGCCCTACTCCATGCCCAAAGTTCAAGCCATCCGCAAAAAGATATTGCCTCGCCAACATCTCTAGCGAGTCACCGCGAGACCCTTTGGGGAACGGAGTGGTCTCGATCGCAATCTGTCGGACAGTGTACCTGTCAGTCTGTCAAGTCTAATAAACCAAGAAGAAGGCTCGTGGAGAGAGCAACGCACGTGTCCCTGCAAGACTCGAGTGAAAGCTCGTTGCTGATCAGGAGTGGGGGTTCCGAAATGCCTGAGGGATATAAGGTAAGTCTTGTACTTGCCGGTTCTCGACGACTAAACCTTACAGTGTTCGGGTTGTGTCGATAGTGCCGTCTGAGTGTAGTGAGGTGTGAGCAAGAGGTCATGAAGCAGTTCTATCCAGAACCTACCCAAATATTGTGCTCCGGCATCGCTAGACAGAGGTGCAAGAAATCAGTGTCTACTCTCGCCTGCTATCCTGCCTTTTGCGACTCACATTACGTATGAAGTCTTCGTATCAATGATCCTATCGTGCCCCTTCTCCGGACTGTAATGCGGTAAGGCTGGCAAGAGAAAAAGGTAAACACTCTACAGTGCAAGTCTATGTAGCACATAGCACTCACCTCCATTAGGCCCGGAAGCACTAATATTGTCGTACGCCAAACCCCTAGAGATGGACGGTCCTCAATTTCTCTCCATCGAACACAACCAGAAACTTATGATTTACGCAAAGTACTGCTCGTGGCTTCGAAACTCTGTCAGTTTCTCCCCTGCCTCCCACTCTCCAATTTTGCGGCCCTTGTCTTTTATTTCTTCATCTAGCCATGTCATCCATCGGACCTGTCCCGAGTCACATCGCTTTAGTCGTGAATATTCAGAGCGAGGTCAAACGTGTTAGCTTACAGTAGCCGCTCCGTCTCTGAGATAGGCTCGACGGAAGCCTTCTATCTCCGTCTTGTTCTTGATCGCTTTGGCGGCATCGACAGGACAAGTAATAATGCCGATTTTCTCCTGTTCCCCGGGAACAACGTACGTGAGTACCTGAAACCGTCACGAGGAAAGTGGAACTGAACATGCTGTAATCGCCATCTTCACACTATGTACCATCCCCCAGCTAACGGTTGGCGGAGCCAACACCTTGCGCTTCTCGCCATCGGCACTGGATTTCCAACCAACGATGTACTTTTTCACCTCCTCGGCTCCATACGCTCGGAGGCACACACCATCATCCTTTAATGAATCCACTACATCTTCTGAAAACTTTCGCTTGTCCGCGTAGATGACGCATTCGGTTCTCGTAAGCGTCACGTATGATCGGAAGATTGGTGTATTCGGAACATCGTGCTGACATCGGAGATTGAGCAGCCAAGCGATTGACGGGAGTACTGGAAGAATGTATAACCCGTTTTCTGGATTGTTGGTGAAGAGTTTGTCCCGGATCGATGCGAGTTTGTCCTTTGTAGAACAGCCGGAGAATTTGAGTGGGTGTAGTGTCACGGGTGATAGTGATCGTTGTACAACCGGACGGATAGCGTCGACCAAGTTGTCATTGATTTGCACCAAGGAAATGGACTTCGTGTTCAGTTTCGGCTCGATCAAATTGACGAGTACTACATGGAACGATTATCAGAGTATCAGCCGAGAAGTGAAACAGGGACGTAGCAATCCGCAGTACCTAGTGTGATGAGTTTTGGGTCGATACCGATACGAGCGTGATCTTCGACATTCTGTCAGGAAAGTATTTTAGCGTCGAGTATCAATAAAATGCGACAGTCGGAACACACATTCTCGCACCATTCCCACCACGTGTGACAGCCTTCAGCGTCCTTTCCGACCGTCTTGACCAACGTCCATTCGCTTGACAGCTGTTTGGCTGCTTGGACCCAGTACCTATTTCAGAGAAACGGGGTTTAGCGTCCTCATTCATGAAACGGCTAGGTATCTTCAGTGAAGCAATTCACCTTGAATCCACAAACATCCATGCCTTATCCTTGCTGACGACAGCTGTTCCCGCCGATCCTGTGAAACCGGATATCCATCTTCTTCGCTGGTCCGCTTCGGTAGTGAATTCTGACTGCAAGGATGCAGAGTTTCAGAATGGGACGATGCGTTGATGCGTTCCTGTCAACGTACTTGGTGTTCATCTTCACTTGGTATGACACTGTTTCACGCATCAAAGGATCAGTGTCGTCGGAAGTACAAGAGAAAGTGAGAAAGACTTACTAGTAATCGACCTTGTTATCCTGCATCAACGTCCTCAGGGAGCATAAACGTTCTCGAGCCTCATTCTTCAGGAGACCTCCTTGCAATGTCGGAGAACCGGACGGCTCAGGGTCCAGGGAAAGCTTCTCCAGGTAGTCTGTGTGATTGTCCTCTTCAAATTCTCGGGCTGCGCTAGAGGAGCGGAAGAAGGGAAGGCAGAACGTCATGGTGAAGATGTCGAAATACTACTTTTCAACCGAGCTTGCGATCCTTGAAAGTATCTAAACCAAGATACCTTCAGTACTCTTGTATACATAACCTTACACCAGTAAACGGCTAAACGTGTATGCAACATGTGGATGATAGCTGTTCGTCGGTGTCGCCCGGTTGATCCACAAATAGGCGAAATGGCTAGGCGACGCACGGAAGCAAAACGGGGGGATCGACCTTCTGCGTTCAAGAAACACAATCTTAGCGTTCGCTGCTGTGTCATTCCCTCTTCCACGTTCGCAATCAAGTCCTCAATTATGTCCAGCATTTAGGGGAACGGCGTGTATGGCATAACAACACCGGGCTTGACTTTCCAGCTTCACGAACAAACGAGTGGACGTTTAACGCCAGAGAAGAGTGCTCTAGGAGGCTGGGAGATGGCAAATCTGCTCAATCTCGGGCCAGGGGACGGAATGAACCAGGACAACGAAACAGATGCCAATATGGACGGCGAAGATGGAATGGCCGCCAGCTTTGGAAAGACTGCAAAAGGTTCGTGCTCATCGATCTTTGGCAAAGCCATTTGCGAAAGTGTTTCTGGTCCTTCTATGTTGCTGACTGCTACCCCTCCTGTTAGCTCCGTTGAGAAGGTAGGTTGCCGAAGATGTATCCATGGGTGGTATTCCATGGCTGACTTTTCCTTACAGAGGCGATGCATGTCTGTTCTGCCGCAAGCGAAAACTTCGATGTGATGCCTTGAAACCGTCGTGCAATCAGTGCATCAGAGCCAGGAGAGAGCTGTGTGAATATGATCAGGGTAAACCAAAGAGCAAGGTCAAGATCCTGGAAGCCAAGATAGGTAAGCGGTCAACATTGTCTCAGTGGATAGCCATGACATGCGCCATTCAAGACGATCACTGACTTTGACGTCCTCTTTTCCTCCTTTCTAGCCGAACTGGAAAGTCAAATGTCGAATCCTCAGCAGGCATCATCAAGTGGATTCCAAGGCGCAAGCGAAGAAGGTTTTCAGCAGCCTATGACTGGAGCGTATCTAGGCTCAATGAATCATGGGTACGCCAACATGACGACCTATGCATCAGGCAACCTCAATACCGCCTATGCACATCCACCATTCAACCTCGGAGCACCTTATACCGTTGAGGCACAGCAGCAACAGTACCGCCCGGCATTCCAGTCAACATCATCTGCAGAACTGTCTGGAACACCACCGATATATGGTCAGCAGGGATACGATATCGGAAGCATGCCATTGCGCTCAGGTGTCAACTTGACTACGCCCCGCCACAACAGCAATAGCGGTATCCCGGATGTCGGTCCTTCACAGCGGATGACCGATGGTCAACGCGCCATGATATCTACCTCTACAGTGGCTGGATCGTGGCCTCCTGTCTATGAAACGCCAATAATGAACGTGGAAAGTGCAGATCAGATCAATCAAGCGCAGAGTTACGAGGCCCTTGCAGCACAGAATAGCGGAATAATCGAAGACTTGAACGCAATAGGAACCGACTTTATCGACGAATTCCGGAAAACTATCACACCCGATCACCCGTTATACGTATCTGGCCTTTCGGAATTGGATCTGTTGCAGGCAAAGAGTATACTTGAAGCTGCTGATGCCGGGCAAGCGCTTGCAGGGATGACACCTCAGACGCAGAACTTGATGGATACGTTGTTTGCTGCGATGAGACCGATGACACCGCATGGTGGAATCGCACAGACACCGGCATCTGGATCTATGCAGAACGCTGAAACGAGACGCGATGAAAGAGGCGAAAGCGACCAGTATCGCGCGGGAACGAGTAGTACCACTCCATCCTTTGACTTTTCGACGCTGGATCCAAGTATGGAAGCCGTGACGGGTAGTGTCGATGAGTTCAACTTGAATAATCTACCATCGTGGCCTGCCAAGAAGGGAACTCTGCAAGAACGATACCAGCCACGACTACCGACTGACGTGATACTGCCCGATTCTTCGCATGCGTTATACAGACCTGTCTCACGAGTGCAGAATATGGGTGATCCTTCTTCTGCCTCTGAATACAACTTGTCCGCTGGATGGTACGACCCCCTTGATCTTCCACAAAAGGCGCGGGACGAATTACTACGCATATTCTTCGACACGGCTACGATTTACATGCTCGGAATGAACATTGCTCGTTTCAAGACCCGTCTCACTCTACCGGCGAACAAACGACCGCATCCTTGTTGGCTCTATGGAATGTACTTGTACGCTGCACGGTATTCTGACGATCCTGCTATTCGAAATTTGGAAGGTCACTTTTACGAGATTGCAAACACCCAGTTTGAGATAGCGTTGCAAAATGCCGATAGACTGCTGGATGCTATTCGAGGGGCGCATCTTGTTTCCGTTTACTGCTATTCTCGTGGAAAATACTTGCAGGTATGTTGTTGGCACGTTCAATGTCCGTCCAGTAGCCTGATTTGAGACATGTTATCGCCAGGCATGGGTCTGCACCGGAAAAGTCGTCAGGTATGCAATCTTCCCTGTGTTCAAAAAGCGCAAACGCCAATCGCGATTGACGTCACACGCCGCAGATTATCCATGGCGGCAGGCTTGCATGCTATCGAAAGCAACAACTTTGTTCCCCCTACGTCTATGGGAGATCGCGACTTTGATCGACCAAGTTACAGGGGAACTACAAACAGTTTCTGGGCCATTCCTCCGCCGGAGGATCCAGTGGATTTGTCAGAGAGAATTTCCACTTTGTATGTACCTGTTTGGCATCAGAGTTGTGTGCGCATTGACGCTGAACTATTGCGTTCCAGCTGGATGGTGTGGTATCTTGATAGAGCCGGCTCGATTGCAATGCGCTGGCCTGCGGGTTTCAATGTAAGAGATATCAATACACCATTTGCTGCCACCACCCCAGATACTACGACGGTAAGTTGTTCTGTGTTACCGAATGGCGATGCGAGCCAGTCAGTCGAATCTTATCTTTCGGTAAAATAGTTTGACTTGAACCCAGTATATGACGAGCGTTTGACTGATCTACTGAGGGGAATCAACAAGGGGGTTGTACCCGGGTTGCCCATTTGGTGAGTGATGGTAACTCTTGCGGTTCAGCGAGACTGCTTACTCAAACAAAGCAATCTTTTCCAGGTCAATGTTGACTAGAGCGGTAAGAGAACTGGAATGAGTGAAATGTTTCAAGCACTAACATGTGCCGTTTCTCAGATGGCTTTATTGCATGACGTAGCGCTTTCGGTGCGTACACCGTGTACACGGCAGGACGGCTCTTTCGACACACCAGGAGGGTCATCTGCAACTACGGACGTTCCGGAAGAGCCTCGGTTGAGATTCCAAAATCCCGAAGCTTTCCGTAAACTCGACCGGGCGATTACTGCCTTCGTTGACAGTTTTCCTCCAGAGATGTTGGATCCAGTCAGACGAAGCAACGGAAGAAAGGTGGTGGATATCTATATTATATCGCTGGTAAGTTCATCTTCTGCACGTTGCATACATGGCGTAATCTCACACTCTGCATCACGGCCAATAGCATTCATTCGTCGCATGTGCCCAAATGTGGCTTCACGATTCCGAGGACTGGCATTATGAGAATCCAGAAGCATTAGAAGCCGCTCGTAGAGTATTGACGCTGGGCCGACTCGTTCCAGAAGATCGGCTGTTCAAGCTCGATCTATATTTACCCATGTTCTGGGCTTGGGCGGGGAAAGTCTTGATTCGGGAGTTGAGGAGGCTCGAGAATAGCGGGGATTACCTTTGTAAGTATCTGATCTATTGTCCGCGACTGCGCCAAAGAACTGATAGTACCGCTATCGTTTCTAGCTACTGTGGCGTTGGAAGCGGAACTGGACATGATGGTTGAAAGACTGAAAGCACTGGGCAAAAGCGTTGGACTTGCGTAAGTGAAGGTACTCCTTGAGCAGTACCAGATGACCCCTAATGCAATTCGTTTTTTCCAGTGATCTCCAAGCAGAGCGTGTGCAGCAATGGCGTGAAGGAAACGACAGCGACGAAGGGAACGATGATGGTCGGCCGACGAACAAATCCCGGCCGTAGCGCGAGTATGAGCTTTTGCCCCCATAGACTGGTCAAAAACGCCGCAAGAGAGGCAGCAATAGACTTCAGAATCGTCTTTGCATTGTTAGATGTTGTATTGAATTACTGTTGGCTGTAAGAGCGCCTCGTTGACGAGTCAGCGATGCACTTCCTATATATATGGGATACACCTCTCCCGGTTCAGTGTCTAATGCAGTTGCTTAATATTCTTCGCAATCACTACTGTTTATCGACTTGCAGAACATGTGGGAGGAATACTCATTTCCACAAGATACGAATGAATTCTTCATATTATTCCGGGAGAAGCGCGGGGTACAGCCATACATCGGCGATCGACAATATGGCTGTATGTCTTGGTGAAACCTTTTCAGCCCGCGACAATAGCTGCGTCAGATGCATCATTTCTCCAGCCTCCTCCGCCGTTCTTCAATTCTTCATTCTTCACAACCACTTACGCGGTGGGAACAAGTATAATATCGTAGATTGTGTACAAATATCGCTACTACCTATAGAGATCTTCGAATCGTGAACAAGACGAGTCTTCAAGATGTCCGCCACCTACCCGCATATTACAGCCCTGTCGACGTCCTACCAGACATCCTCATACGGTAAGTGGAAAGTCTCGGACCCAGCTTATCACAGCGATTGACATGGATTGCATATATCAGCCACACAAAGTAATCTAGAGACACTTATCGCCAAACATATCGCACACGATGAACACGGCGCCGGAGAAGGGATCCGACGGCGATCTTCTGCCGCATCCCATCAACGGGAACACAGACCTGCCATGCCTCGTGGATACCCCTCGGCAGTCAACGAAGGAATGGTATTCGACGACGAAGACGATGAACACCATGTCGATGAAGCTTCAAGTCTGTTATCTCGCTCACACCGGGCTCACGATCGGCAATCGTCCGTCGTCTCGCAAGTGGCGAGCCGCATCGGTGGAGCTGAAGGACGAAGGCTCTCAACTTCATCATACCTTACGTCTCGAGATAGGAACAGACTCGCAAAGTTGACATCGATTGTGGGTGGAGGAGAAGTAGCGGAAGACGATGAACGACCACTGCATTACCGACAAACATCTTCTGGCACAGCTGGTTCTGGGAATACCTTGCCACCGCCTCGTACTCATAGTCGGAGAGCATCTCGGACGGCGTCAATGAGCCGGTCCCGAATCGCGGCTGGTGAAACGCCTGGGTTCACGTCGTCTGATGTTGAAGCTGCTGCCGAAACTTTCTTTGGATCCAGGGCCGACGGATATACGCCGCAAAGCCAGCAACACATGTTGCTAGATCCTGCAGAAGAGCTAGATCCTGCGGAAGATCTCGAACTGCCTACGGATAACAAGGGAATGATTGTTGAATCTTGGCGGCCTGCTGTGGCGGTACGCTATGTGCAGCGCGCGGAGAAGATTGTTTGCTGACATGGTTTTCTTCAGGCCGAGCTGAAAGTATTAGTCAAGACGGCCGGTCCAGTGTTCTTCACTCAAGTGGCAGAGTATTCTCTCATCTTGGCATCCGTTATCAGTATCGGACATCTCAGTACCGTCGATCTAGCAGCAAGCTCCCTTGCCGGTATGACCGCTAGTGTCACCGCCTTTTCCATCATCCAGGGTATGGCTTCGGCTTTGGACACGCTTCTTCCTGCCGCGTGGACATCTTCGGATCCAACACGTGTCGGCTTGTGGACCCAGAGGATGTTTATTGTCGCGGCCGTTTCCCTGATCCCAATGTACCTTCTCTGGTTCCAAGCGGAAAGCATCTTGTTGTTCTTGAGGCAGGATCCTGTTGTCGCTGCAAGAGCAGGCTTGTATCTGCGATACCTTTCTATCGGCCTGCCAGGATACGCCGGGAACCTTATCATGAGGAAGTAAGTCTAACTCTAACTGGTGCATCAATTTCTTTCTGCTAATGCGAATTGCGCAACAGGTACTTCCAGTCCCAGAACCTGATGAAAGCCCCAACGATCGTTCTCGCAATAATAGCTCCGATGAATGCTGTCCTCAACTATCTGCTTGTATGGGGTCCGAAATCCATCAGGTTGGGCTTCGTCGGTGCACCTTTGGCTACGGCAATTAGTTTCAATGCTGCGTGAGTCTGGTATCATCATTTTCCTGCAATCCGCAGCTAAAGCTTTTTCAAGCATAGCGCCCTTGTATCTATCGGATACGCAGCGTTCTTCGCCCCGAAGACAGCATGGGGTGGATTTGACCGCAAAGAGGCTTTCCGAAAGCTGGGTACGATTACTTCCCTGGGACTTGCTGGTGAGTGTTGTTCAATATCTCGCAGACCCCACCCGCTTATTATTTTTCCGTTACAGGTACAATCATGGTTTCTTCGGAATGGTGGGCTTGGGAAGGCATATCGCTCAGCGTATCCATGCTAGGACCCGTCGCACTGGCCGTCAATTCGATTCTCTTGTCTTTTTCGTCGATTCTTTTTCAAATCCCTCAGAGTATGGGTATCGCCACGGCTGTTCGCGTGGGAAATTTGCTAGGTGCCGGGAGACCTTATGAAGCTAGACTGGCGGCTATCTTGGCTCTTATCCTCAGCATCATTACGTCGGTGTTCAACAGGTCAGTAATCACACTCCATCGGCCATTTCCGGATCTGAACATATCTTCCCCCTTTCCAGTGCTCTTCTCGTCATTTTCAGGAACAAGATTGCCTACATTTTCAACACTGATCCGGAAGTTGTGGTCGAGGTCGGCAAGGTGACAATTTATGTCGCCGCATTCCAAGTAACTATTGAATATTCTCACTGCCTCGAGATACAACTACTCATACACCTTTACGACCTATAGATTGCGGATGGCCTTGTCGGTTCTTCTGGAGGTGTTCTTCGAGCTGTTGGGAAGCAGAGCGCCGGCGCGCTCATCAACTTGACAGCATACTACGTGCTGGTAGGTCCACCTCAGCCGCCACTCTCAGCCGAAATTACATGCTAATCTCTCCTCACTCAGGGCCTACCGTTCGGCATCTACCTATGCTTCAAGAGAGATATGGGCCTCATCGGCCTCTGGCTAGGTTTAACGCTTGCCCTGTTCTACGCGGGGCTATCGAGTGTTTGGATCATCCTGCGTGTGGACTGGCCCCACGCGGTAGACAAGGCACGGGATAGATTGGGCTTGCCCCCGCTAGAGGAAGGCAAAGCTGCTGTTGATGTGCCGAGTTACGGTACCATGATGGGAGGGCATTAGATTGACCAGTCTCATTTTAGATAACCTTTTTATAATATTTCTCCAATGCCATGAATGTATAGCGCTTCCCGTAGACTGGGTGTGAGGGAGCCTGCGACCGGAACAGAGATCGCGTGACCTTACGCTGCCGATGCGTGACCGAGATAACGTGCTATACACAAAACAATCTTTCAGACAGAACCATACAACGCCACATCTCTACCCTTTCCTGATCATCTTCCAACATGCACGACTTCCGCGCACACGCTCGCTACCTTGCCGGCTACTGTAACCCCTCTACAGCAACACCCGCCTGCCATCGCCCAAACCGCCTCACCAACTCGAGCGCACCAGGAAGCGGAATGATGAGTGCGGCCGAGACGGGGACGAGGACGATGATGACGAGTGAGGAGAGGAGGGTGATGAGTGCTTTCGTGACCACGAGGTAGTACAGGCATTGATACGATGTGTGGTCTTGCGGATGCCTAGAGGGTTAGTAATAGTCGAGGCGGAGGGTTGCGAACGTTCGGAATGCTCACCAGAAAACTACGAAAAAGAGGGGAATAAGCCTCTAGTCTCGCTTGGGAGAAGTAAAAAAGGGGACATACCATACTCCAACAATTCTTGAAAAAGTTCCGCTCATGTACGATCCCAGCGACTTCCGCCTCATTCCCTTCCCCATAAAGCTCGACAACGGGCCGTACCTGCCCATCCGCCCCAGGTGAAAGCTTGATCCTCCGGAAGATTGGGAAGTAGTTGGGCCGAGGGATAGAGGAACGGAGTGGTGAGTGGAAGAATAGCTGCATTTTCAGCTGATTTCAAGAAAGAGAGAGAGGTTAGTACGAGGGAAGGGCCACGGAACGGGGTATGGAATAGGATGGGCTAGGTGTGCGTGCGTACCTCGAGACGACAAGCGGAACGGGCGAGGATGAGTGTGATGAACCATATTAATGCGCCGAGGGGTAATGTGATGAGCAACACGGTGCCCGTGAGGGTTCCCACAACCAATAGCGGCCATAGCAATAGCACCTGTATACCACCAGCATTCCGAGGGTCAGCATCCCGGGTCTCCCTCAGCGCCTTTCCCATCCACGAGACGTACAAATGGTATATTCAGAGCAACAAGATGAAACAACGCCTTCCAATGCGCACCACTCCACAGCGCGCGCATGTACCGAACAACGGGATGTCTTCGTTTCTTTGGACGGGTAACGACGATCGCTTCCCCTTCTGGCGTATCAATCACCCGCAGCGTCGGGGTATTGAGCTGTGAAGGCGCACGAAGCATTGTGCGCCATGAAGAGGAAGAGGTTCCGGGTCGTACTCGTCCATTGCCGGCGGAAGGTGGTGGTGTCGTGCCGTTACCATTGAGACTCGCGCCTGTTGAAGAAGCTGTGATCAAGCCGCCGTTGCCGTCTGATTCGAGGATAAACGGTGGATGATGGCTCGTGTATGATGTTATCGAGATTGAACGTGCTGCTCGTGTGCCGTTCGCCGCGCCATTCGTTCCTGCGCCCGGAGGAGGAAGGTCCCCGGAGGAAGAGCCAGCGGTGATTCCGAGCGCGTTGACGACGATTCCTTGCCCGTCACCGTTTGTGTTGCCATGACCAGGCCCATGTGAGGGAGGATGGGAAAGTAAAGGCGTCCGCTCGTCCACACCTGATCCTCTGCTGGTAGACCTGCCAACGCTTCCGGGACCAAGATCACTCAACAGCCTATGCATCCCTGGTTTCCCGCCTCCGCCTCCGCCGCCCGTTGAACCGCCGCTTATCGATCCATGCCGCGTTATTGTCGAAGATGAAGAATGTCCATGTAGGAACTGGTGCTCGCCGCTTGGAGGAGGACGTGTAGCGTCAGAGGAAGCACGACTTCGTCTTCCTGCGGAAGTGAGACCCGCGGTCGTAGCTGCGCGTTGGCGTCTTGCTGCGTGAAATCGGGAGGGTGATTCGATGAGGCCGAGCAGTGGCTGGGTGGGTGTTGCTCCATTCGCCATTGTATGTGGGTACGATGAGGATGAGTGGATGGGAGAAGAGGAAAGGTGGATGAATGATTGCTTTGTTGGCTCATTTCAGGCAAAGACGCAGGCCGAATCGTCATCCGGTCGATCGCCCCCCCACCTGGCTGGCCCACGCGAGCTTCTTGCTATCTACGGGTATTATTCACAGCATTTGGGCTTCTCCTGGCATGAAATGACGATACACGATAATAGAATATAATACTGCACAACTACCTCTCTAAGGAGGATATACAAACTGTCTTGTCATGCTTGTGGGAAAAAACCTTGCAACTAGGGCTGACAAAAAGCGAGCAACGGGCACATCTATTGGTGCTCTAGACACCCGACGGCGAACCACGGCATGGCGTGGGCTTTATCATACAACGATTGAAAGGGATTCCCGAGGGTGTGTACGATTGTCCGAGAACGGACAAACGAGATGCGAAACACGACACTTTCGAAGAGAAAGTGAGACGTAGTGGGAGCGAGGATCAGAGCGGCCGCAGGGTTTACGTCGACGCCACTTTCCGTGCTTGTGTCTTCTCCGCTTCGAGTTTTGCCTTGTTGGCTGCATGTGCGGCTTCACGACATGCTTGCAGACCAGTACTACAGACACACACACACGGACCAAGTGGTAGTTAGCACCTATCATATCGCGCGATTGTACAAAGGGGAGGAAACAACGACTCACCACCCATGGTGTTCCGGCAACCGATGGTTCCCACAGAAACTCTTCCCGCAGAACGTACAATCCCCGACGATCCTCACCGCCGGATGCGGACATTTCAACGTGGACGAGGAAGCGAGCGTTGCTGGTAGTTGTTTCGTCAGGACCGACCCACCAGGCGAACGAGGTGGTTCTTCGGCGTTACTACTTGATTGTGTGGCGTCGCTGATGAGAGGACTAGTGGTCGATGGTCCGGGTGATGTAACGGTTTGTGTTGCCGCTGGGAGGGGAGGAGCAGTGATCACGATGGATGCTTGACACTTCTTCTTTGCAGGCCTGAAAGGGATTATCAGGAAAGGTTAGTACAGGCAAAGGAGGAAACAAGAACAAAGAAGAACGTACATGATGCGTAAGAATAGTGTGGTGTGGAGTAGAGTGAGTGTGGAGCTGCTGGTGTGCGTGTACCGTCAAGTCGGAACGTTCGATCAAACAAGTTGTGCGTTTATATAGTGATGTGTATGAATATGCCTTCAACTTTGCCACTCGCCACCGGGAACCAGGGTGATGATGATTATATACCATGCATAGACCTGGGCTGGCAACAATGACCAAGCGGACGACAGGTGAAACACTGAAACGACGCCAAACTCTGGCTTGATTGCGGGCCTCGGCCGCCGGTAGGCTTATCATCGGATTCATCGCTCGCTCTCGCTCTCTTTCTCTACTGCCCAGCCTACTGCCCTCTCACCACTTTGCCCCCTCTGACTCCTCACTTTGAGTCCGGTTAGACACCGGAGGTGGAGCGATGCTGGAGTGGTGATGACTGGGAGACGGAAGGGTCTCGGAGGTACCTCTTGCTTGCTTGCCCTTGTTATCAAGACTCTTGGGATATGGCTGCGGTAGCTGCTGCGGTGAGCGGAGGCTTAGCGGGTGACACTACGGTATCAACCTGAGCTCGCTGACGTGAGGTTGCGCGGACAACCATGCACCATGCCTTACTTCCCAACCTGGATCTTTACGGCGTACTACCAGTTACTTCTCTCCATCATCTGGTCGTCTGCCGGCTCGCATCTTCCATCTTCTCTATCCGTATCCGGGACCGTGTTTTTCATCCGTACAGTACTCAGCTCCGCATTCCAGCTTATGTCTTCTTCCCCGCTGTAATCCGCTGTACAGCAGCTCGGACGAGATCTCACGCGCGAGGGCGAGAAGGATACCGAGAAGAAAGAATAGAAGATGAGGAATGGAAGGTGTGTGCAGTGGCGAGCGGGTGATAACATGGACATCTCCACCGCTTCTCCACCCCTTCCAACCCGAAATGGTGTCATCCCGATGTGGTGCGCCCAGACTCGAAACAAACGGGGATGTAGTGATCGATTCGGAGAAACCAAAATGATTCGGAAATCAAAGGCTGTCGTCATGTTCAGTAAAGTCATAATTAGTTGTAGTTGGACAGACGGAAAGATATATTATTTCACAAGAGTAGAACAAGTATACTGTAGTTTGTCGTAGCACAGCATCGCATAAACACGTCGCCTTTATCATGTCTCCCGAAAGTCAATTCAGAAGAATGTCCGTCTCGGCATCGAGCCCGCCTACCTCGTACGTCCTCTTCAACTCTTTCCCTTTCTTCAGGCTCGAGCTCATCGCTCCTTGTTGTGGAATAGAATTCCCATCCCACCAAACACCCGAAACCTACCCGCAACGAGCTTTGCTGGATCGCCTCCATCGAGCTATCTAGCTGCAAGTCCTACAGCTGGATTCAACGTACGTTTCTCGAGGTAACGTTGCATCGCCCGCTGTTATTGACAGCTTCCCTCTTCCACACAGATCCACTCAGCGATTGCCGCTTCCACCTCCCCTCGCGGAACAGCATCTTCCCTGCCCCAACACTCGGCACCACCCTCCATCGTCCGTCAACTCACCGCTTTCCTCCCTCCTGCATTCCCGGCGAGCGGCAGTGTAGCGGAACAAGACGGCAAGAAACACGGCAATGTCAAGGTGTTGCTGTTGGAGAATATCTCGCAGGATGCTGCGCAGTACTTGAGGAATCAGGGGTACGAGGTTGATCAATTTACAAAGGCGTTTAGCGAGACCGAATTATTGGAGAAGTTGCCAAATTATCAGGCGGTTGGGATCAGGAGTAAGACCAAGGTGACGGCAAAGGTGATCAAGGCTTGTAAGAAGGTGAGTCTCCACTGATAGTCCGCTCACGTGCACGCTCACTTAGCTTACTCGTCCCCTACTGTGCAGCTCCTCGTCATCGGCTGCTTCTGCATCGGTACAAACCAAGTCGACCTCGACGCCGCCGCCATGTCCGGTATCGCCGTCTTCAATTCTCCCTTCTCAAACTCTCGATCCGTCGCTGAACTCGTCATCTCGGAAATCATCGCCTTGTCCCGACAAATTGTCGACCGGGCGCGAGAGATGCGCGAAGGTGTGTGGAACAAGGTGTCCAAGGGTTGTTGGGAGATTAGGGGAAAGACATTGGGTATTATCGGGTACGGGCATATCGGTGCCCAGCTTTCCGTTTTGGCAGAGGCGTTTGGTATGCAAGTCATCTACTATGATGTTGTGCCGATCATGCCGCTCGGATCCGCCAAACAGGTCGATACGCTCGAGGAACTCTTGTCAACGGCCGACTTTGTCACCCTGCATGTGCCGGAAATTCCAGAAACAATCAACATGATTGGCGCCGAGGAACTGGCGTTTATGAAGCAAGGTGCTTACTTGATCAACAATGCACGTGGAAAGGTTGTGGATCTGCCAGCGTTCGTGGATGCCATGGAAGCTGGACGACTTGCCGGTGGCGCTATCGATGTTTTCCCCTCGGAACCAGGATCAAACGGACCAGGATTCGACGAAACTTTGGGCGCATTTATCCCGCGTCTCAGGAAACTACCCAACTTGATCATGACGCCGCATATCGGTGGTTCAACCGAGGAAGCCCAACGCATGATCGGCGCCGAAGTTTCTCAAGCGCTCACTCGGTACCTCAACTACGGTACCTCGATCGGCGCCGTCAACTTCCCCGAAGTCGACTTGCGTGCCATTACGAATGCCGATGACCGACACATCAGGGTTTGCCATGTGCATCGAAACGAACCCGGTGTATTGCGTGCGATCAATCAAATTCTCGGACACCATAACATTGAGAAACAATTCTCCGACTCAAAGGGCGATATTGCGTACTTGATGGCTGATATCTCGGGTGTGGGAGAGGAAGAGGTGGCGGCGATTTACGAGGCTATCTGTGATACGAGAGCGAATTTGTTGACCAGGCTGCTCTGTGAGTATCCCTTTCCCTCTTTTTTCTCCTGCGGAACGTGTCGCTGACACGCCGAGGGAACGTAGATTAGATTTAGCCACCTCGTTTCTAATGTGTCTCAACAGCACTTGCCTTGACCGACCGACCGACTAAAAGCAGTCAACCTGAATCTATCCGTATCTCATCAGCATCTATACGTCGCCGCTTTCCTTTGCAGGAACGGGCCAATGAAACTTGTATTCATATCATATGGCGGGAAAACAACTATCGAAAAACATAATAGATTGTGATCAAATGAAAATGGGCGTTATGGCCCTTGATGGGTGGATGACCCGGCCTTGACAAGCAGTATTATGGCATGCGATTAAGTATTCGGTTTTTGCATGCTGGCAAGACGTGAGTGCTTTGACCTCCGATACGCCTCCGCGCCTCAACACTTTGTACAGGTTCAAGGAAATTCCGGGGAAGGATGTTGCCCGATTGCTTCATACGCATGGACGACGAAGAGCGGTGCGAATAGGGCGAATACCCTTAGCTTGGGTTCCCGCGGACGTCGAAAGATCCTTGACGCCACCCTTGGCTTTACCAAAGGGACGTAGACGACATTCATATCTATATAGCGGGGCTTACGTACCTTCATTATATTTAACATCAACCCGAAGTCGCGGTGGAAGAACATGACAAGAAGGACGTCAGTTTCGATACTGACGTTGCAGAAGACAGGCGCAATGGCGGGACGTCATTTCGGGAATGAGAGGAACAACACTGGTATCACATGAAAGGCCCAGGGTTGTCTGTTTATTGTTGCAGAAGTCTTGAATGCCATTCTCTGTATCATCGCCTGCCTCGTCTGACAGTTTGCCTGACCCGAGCCCTGATGGGCCAGAGGCATTATGTGAGGTGTTCCATTCGTGACGGACAAAGAGAAAAAAGTAAAATAGTTCCCGTTGTCAGATTTGATTCTGCTTTCATGATCAAAGCTCAAGCGCTGAGTCGCGCGTTTTATGATTCTGCTTGCTCCGCGTTGTCGCACTGACTAGTGACGCCCAGGGCGTAGCCACGCCTTGCGTAACCTCCCAGAGGCCCTTTCCGCCCAGCCAGGCTCACCGTCGTCTCCTGCCTGCTCCTTGCCATCGATCGCGGGTGGGGAGGGGGAGCTGACAACGACCCGCAACCGGTACACGCTCATCAGAAACGTCGCTCGCCGTACGCCTTGGCCCAGCGACCGCTCACTTTAGCCCAAAAGTACTTCAAGTCGTTCGCCAAAGGTTAGCATCGCGTTTCAATCTTGGACTCGGGAACGGAGACTCTTAGGACGTTTGCAAGGATAGCGGAACTGAAAGACGGTTGTTTCTCTTTCTTCTTTTGTGCTCGGTGAATACGGATTCGGATTATCAAGATGCAAATCTTCGTCAAGACGTGAGTAGCTTGGTGGAACAGTATAGGCGGAGCGGGATGTACTGACTGTGTTTTGTCACTTACAGCCTCACGGGTAAGACCATCACTCTTGAGGTCGAATCCTCGGACACCATTGACAACGTCAAGTCCAAGGTCAGTCATTCAAACAAAAGCGAGATGTGGGACGAGCGACCGGAACCATGGGGAAAGCAGGTGTTGCGCAACGACGATGGAGGCAGTGGCAGGTCGCAGTGAAGGAGCAGGGCTGAGAGCTTTGGGAACAAATGGAGTGTAGCCCGCGGGACCTGGTCGTTCTACCCACCTCGCGACACGTACCGCTTCACCTGGCTTCGATCTGACTTTTTCCCAACCTGGAACAGATTCAAGACAAGGAAGGAATCCCCCCTGACCAGCAGCGATTGATCTTCGCCGGAAAGCAACTCGAAGATGGCCGAACTTTGTCCGACTACAACATCCAGAAGGAGTCGACTTTGCACTTGGTCTTGCGATTGCGAGGTGGTATCATCGAGCCTTCCTTGAAGGTTTTGGCCAACAAGTACAACGTGAGTCGCCAGGGTGTCATGATGCGAGGTGCGGGTTTGGCTAACAGGTGTGTGCATATTCCCATGTATCAATAGTGTGACAAGCAGATCTGCCGAGTTTGTTACGCTCGTCTCCCTCCCCGAGCTACCAACTGCCGAAAGAGGAAGTGTGGCCACTCCTCGCAGCTCCGACCCAAGAAGAAGTTGAAGTAATCTACTCGCCTCCGTCTCTATGGTCCGGTTTCGACTTGGCCGCTGGCGAAAGGTTGCGGCGATGTGAAGGATGTTTGGCGATGGCGGGGTGTGTGCAGGTGGATTGGCGTTTTGGGTATCATGCTGCTTGCGTGATACGTAGACGTTAGTCAGGGGTAGTTGAGCGGTCTACCTGGGTCCGTAATTCGTTCTTTTACAATAGAGAGCGGGACGTGGGCCCAAGGGAACGACGGAAAAGGAATCGCGGGATTATCAGACGTTGTTACATTTTGTCTCTTCTTTCGTTGTTCCCACATCGTTACGAATGATTTCATTGCACGCAACATATGGAATGGAATTGAAAAACGCTATATGACCTGGCGCTGTTCTACGTAGACTCGTTGAGAGCTGATCGAGGATGTCGCGTCTCACTGCCCACCTCAAGCCGGAGTCATTCTGCAACTCAGCACTTACAATTTGTGTTCTACCACGTTACTTAGAAGAGCTGGCGGCATGTGGACTTGACGTTTCCAGACAGACGCGATGTCGTTGGCTGACGGTACTGCCCTTGTTTCTCATAATCCACCCTCTACGTAACTGCATTTCTAGTCCAATTTCGCTGGACGAGTTAACGTCCTAGCATGATGACTTCTTGTACCGATCTCGAATGCGTTTGTGACGTTGGCCTCTGCCAGTCGACCGACCGCGACCGGATGTCTCAAGCATCGCCCGCCACACGCGAACGCGAACAACGGTCTGTATCTTATACGTGGACTTTGCTTTCGACTTAGGATAGCGCGAATGGCTCACAATGGAGCAAATCGATAACAGTTGGCGGTAGGGATATAGATGCATCCATGTTGCGCATCTGAAACCCGAATTGAACACCATTGACAAAGTGCTTGGAAAGAAGCCTCGTGTTCGCCACACAAACTAGTCAGTCGCATACCAATCGTGGCATGCTCCAGGTTGCCAGTACATAGCAGACAACACCCAGCTCACATATCAAAAGACGCAGAATTGGACATGTAATGTCCTCATTGTGCGCCTACTTGCCATCTCCCCCTCGGCTCCGCTTTCCACTGCTACTTCAGTTGCAAAGAGGAAACTCAAGAGAAAAGACGAATCTAGGTGGATGAGGTGATCCCCATGGCTCGGGCTGAGGAAATATGCAGCGTGCCGGGTCTTCAGCCGTCCTGTTGTTCTGCGTATCGCCCGAGGCTCCGGCCAGCTGGTCTCTCTGCTGGTATTAAACTCTTTGTCCTCCAGAGTACCTTTACGACCGATGTCAAGACTTCTCTATTGTCTACTCGGCGAATGCACCCGATGCACAGGCACTCCACAGTGGCATGAAACGTTTTCCTCGGCCATCGACTGTCGTCTATAAGTGGGCCCGAGATGGGGCTTGCTGGGCATGTTCCCCTAGCGTACCTTCCGATACAGCTACCCGTAGTAAATTGAGACGGGGGAAACCTGAAACGCCATGAGTTCAGGCGCGTAAGCCGCGGCGACACGATCTCAAGGTAGAACATGTATGCTGAAACGCCATTGCCGATTTCCATATCTCGACATCTTGCTTGATGGAAAGCGCAGGGAATAAGAAGACACGCCAGTCGAGTCAATGTATGATGGTGCGGTCATATCCAAGCGAAAGGATGGTATCAGGTTATACTTATTGTCTAGACTGATGCACCCCTCCTTTGGCTTCTTCCGATGTCCGTTCGTTGGGTTGTCTAGAAAATTTAGGGGAATGTCATTGTCAAGGGCCTACCCCGAGTCGTATTTGCTATTGTTGCTGCTCACAACGTTATAAAGCTCGTCCTATCCTCCCCCCCCCCTCGTCTCCTCTTTCCCTCCATGCAAGAAGCCCTCTTCTCCGTCGCTCATCGTTGGATCATCCATCCTCCGTCTCGTTTCTTTCGCCGTTGTTGATCAACCGCCTCCTTTACGAGTCTTTGCGACGTCAACAGTGATCACTCCTAACATCCGAACGCGCTCATCGAATCGACGGCATCCTTTCGACGGTGTTCCTTTCGCACGGCATCAACCCGCTTCGATATCAGCTTTCATAGACTCACTGGTAAGTCCTGCATCTCGTCTTCTCGGTAAAAAATGGATATGGAATCGTCGCTAGATATGGTGGCTTGTGACGAATACATCTCGCAGAAGATGTTGTCTAGAGGGATGAATAGGATGACAGAGCAAGTTCCACAGTGGCGAATCTGACCAGCGACTTGCTCTACACCATTCTTCGGTATTGAATGTAGCGTACATATCCGAGGAGACGATGTCACTGACGCATAGTTCTTTCTCATACTTCTACAGGTCTCTTCAAGCAGTACAGAACGTCGAAAGCCTTGCTTAGTCCGCTGTGACACAGCCTCACAGTAGGAGACTGGTCGCACAGAAACAGATTTCGCGAGATCGTGCAGAACATGTCAGTCGCCATGCTCCAAGTCGCAAACGGATGGTAACTGATGATTCAAACACTGCAGTCGAACAAGTCCTCTCGACGACTACTCCACCACTTTTGATCAAGACCAATCAATCAACAGTCGCCATGTCCACCACAAACGACGGTTTCCACCCTTACCAACGACATCAATCAGTAGCGATGTCGCCTTACATGGTGTATCCCTCGAACGGCCTTACGACTTACAGCTCTTCGGGTGCTACGCTTTCCACATCTTCGTCTAGCAACAACAACATGAACATTCAATACTTCTATGTGAATCCAAATATGAATATGGATCCGAACTGGCGACAGCAGGCAGCCATGATACCTCGATACTTGCCATTATCTCCGTCCGTCAAGACAGAGCCTATGGATGTCGACCCAGAGACGCCAACACTTCGTTCTCGTCATCCTGCTATGCATCAAGCAAACCACCAGTCTCAGCTCGACAATCATCCATCAGCGACTATCTATACTGGACGATTCGACATGCAAGGTCACGTCTCGACGCAGGTTCCAGTGTCCCAGCAACGAGGGTTTCCCTATCTAGGCATGAGTCCTCCGACGGCCATGTCCAGCAATCAAATGTCTCCGTACGCTTGGCAAGAACAACAGAGATACGTACAACAAACCGCCACGCAATACGCTCGACCGACTGCTATGCTCGACCGCGACAACATGCACATTGATCCAGGATCCGCTACGATGGCGCTGCAAGATGCCGTTCAACAACGTGGTCCTGCTGCTATCATCGATGATGCTGCAGATGAAGGACCCGCAAGTCCTGATCAAGTCGCCTTGCCAGCCTCGGTAAGCATCGCGCACTCGCGACCGACCACCCCTTTCCGACCCACAACCACCTCCTTTGGCTCCACGACTTTCCTGTCCGACACCGCTTCCGCCTGCCCCACCACTACAATGGGCATGATCGGCGGTGGTGGCGCGCACTTCACCACAGCAGGGACAGACACATCGTCTTCACCCTTATCCTCGTGTCCGAGCTGGCGAACAACGGACAGTTGTTCCGGTTGGCGAACGGACAGTGGAGAATCGATGATGATGGTCGATGTCAAGCCGCCTGGAGGATTGTCGTTGAGGGATGTCCAAGGTAGTTCCGAAACTAATTCGCCACTTTACTATTCGCTGCAGAACCTTGCAGATTCCGATTCCGATTCCGACTCCGACAATGACCACGAATCATCTGATGGTGACGAGGATATTGAGGAGCATGACGACGAAGATGCGGAAGGTGATGAGGACGAGGGCAGCGACAATGAGGATGACGACATGCCAACCACGACAATCCATCTTGGCCCCGTGAAGTCTTACCTCGAAGCTTCGCCTGCAGTATCCAACGTACGAAGCGCGCTGGTCAACAACACAAACAACGCAGAATCCGACAGTCTCATGATCCCCTTGTCTCCCCGGTTCATTCCTTCCGACTTCCAGCGTGCTTCGGCCCGGGTCGCAAGGCAGCGAATCGCCGACACGTCCGACCCTATCAAGTCCCGCAGCATCACGAAGAGCAGTAGCAGCACCGGCGTATACAACCCCAAAAGCACCAAGACCAAGAAATCGGCAGCAAAGACCAAACGTTCCGCCAAGCCGAGGATCAAGGCATCTGTCAAGACCACCAAGGCGAAAAGGCGAAAACCTGTGGCGGTAACATCGGGCGCGACGTGCCGTGTTCCCAATCCGATTCCCAACTTTGATATCAACAAGAAGAGTCGAGGCCGAGCTGTGACGACCGATCCAAACGCGATCAATTCCAACGTTGTTCATGTCTGTCCTGTTCCTTCGTGTGGTGCTTGTTTTAAACGACGGGAACATGTGAAGCGACATATTCGGGGGCTGCATACCGAGGACAAGGTGAGTCGATGTCGCTGAGAGACATGCCGAATGCGATGACTTACAATGTTCAATGTTTGCGCTCCGATGTTTAGCCTTATGAGTGCAAGTTTCCAGGCTGTACCAGTTCTTTTACCAGAGGGGACAACTTGAAGGGACATTACATCAGTAAGTATTCACTGCATATACCTCTTCCGCGTCTGAGCGAAACACTCACATCGTTCATCAACCTGTAGAAGTGCACAAGACAACCATCCACGCTGTCTACGAAACGCTCGGTCTGCCTTTGGTTACGTGACGAGACCGCACACCATCCGGTCTTCCAACATGCTACCATTCGGGTGAATCGATAACCCAGGAACAAAAGAATCGATCAACTACATGGGTTGCTGCTGTACTTCTATACTTCGTTGTGGGCGGCCGGTCCGCAGTGGATTGAGGTTGATGCTGAACAAGGTAAATCGTCGTCAATGCCGGGTGGTCTGACTGAACGTCTCACCGTCTGAACGACGATGGTTTCCAACGACTGTTACTGTACTGTTACTTCAGCGCGTTTGCTTTATTATGTATCATCTTACGCATAAATAGCTGCATAAATGCCGCTCCTTAGCATAGTTCGGCTCGAAGGTATTGTCATGGCGCCGGTCCCCCCTGGTGTCGATGTTACAGCTCGTCGTCCATGCAATCGGTGGCGGGGACAACTCGGGATACGTCGTCGCTTTCGGTACCCTACGGGCAGCCGCTGACCTTCTGCATTGTCCAGGCGCGCTCTATCTGGTAATCTCTGCGTCGATTCAGCTGTCGACTGTCGAATCACGTGGATTCATGCACAGAGATGACGAGGCCGATGACTGCAGAATGGAGCAGCTACCGAAGCCCTGGCAGCGAAGCAGCTACGCGTACCCGTTATGTAGCTATATAGTATAGGTCAGCTACAGGTTCGATACATCAAACACTAGCCCGTCCGTCGCTATACCTGGGATCACACAACATAGAGTCCGCTTCCAAGCTTCCAAAGATTGCTTCCGATTTGTGCATCCCGATTTGTGAGACAACAACAGCACCCAGCAGCAGCTCGATCGTTATAAAAGGTCATTTCCGGAGAAGTAGCTGGAGAAGTTCTAGGGATTTGCACTATATCGTCAACGAGAAGCAAGGTATAGGCATGATGGCAGGTGACATCGTTGTCGAGGTGGGCATTTACTGAGCTCGGGGAACTTGATAGCTGAATCTGTCACGCATGCGGGAGTATGTGGAAACACACCGTAAGTGTTGTTCCGCAACGCATCCTATCAGTACGCTCTGCTAATCACTTTCGGCGTAGTGCAATAATGGTCAGAACTGTGTAAGGGGCCAGTGCGTGACGCCGCCACCCCGTCTGCACTCTCGCTGGTCAGACGTGCACTAACAACAATTTCACACATTGCTACAGCCAGTGCTGCTACTTTGCCACTCGCGATCCCTACCCTAGTACAGCGTTCGCTGTGATTTGTCGGAGACCGAAACAGACAGCCTCTTGGGTCGTGCAATCATTCGCTTTAGTATGTTGACATGTAAAACAGGTCGTGTCTATGGGGCCGTAGCACATGCTTCTTGTATGAAATAGGTGTATAAGACACAAATGAACCGTATGCTGCCGGGAGTCGGGACCAGAGATACAATCCGCCTTCCGAGATGACTTCTTCCGCCAGCACAACCGATGTTGTCTGTCGACTTTTCTTCGGCTCGGTCTTGAGTCATTGTCGCCCAGTACCCTGCTCCTACCAGTGTTTTCGATGACGCATTTGGTACAACCCAATTTGAAAAGATGGCTTTCAGCACGCAAGCCAAGTCGGCGAGCGCGAGTGCCCATTTGGTGGTCATTTTAGTTCCCCTGCTGGCCATCATTGCGAGCTTCATACTGATGTCTCACCGGGTAGGTGGCGGAAAGCTTTCAGTTTGCGGGCTTGGACGACGAAACGGCGAAAGAAGAGGTTGAAGAATGGTCGCACATGACAAATGCTGGAAGGGCGATGTGTAGCGTTTTCTTGGGGCTGGGCAAGAGCATGGCGACTGCTTGGGAAAGAAGGAGCTTGTCGATGGGGAAAGTCAACAAAGTTATCACGTTGCACCACAGATGATATATGGCCATATTTTCTGTTCCATACAGTGTCAGCGTCAACGTTGGTCAAGCTCGATACGCTCGTAGGCTGCGGTGTTCGATGATGCTCCCCCGTGACGAAAGACTCTCCGAATATCCTCTCCCATTTCTCGGAATGCATCTAGGCAGATTGGAATATCGTTAGCACTGGGTCCGCAATACGCCACATTCACAGTCCCCTTACGTTGGAATCGCCATAGGATGCCGTCGCTATCGTTGTTCGCGCGGCCTGCACGGACTGTCAGATAATATGCCGGAATACCTGCAGCGATAAAGCCTAGCATGGAAACATACATCAGGTTTGGGTCAAGGAGGTGTAGAACAGTGGACTTACAAGCCGCTGCTATTGCTTCAAGCGGAGCAGCTACTATCGGCATCAACAACAGGATGACTGCGACGGCGCAGAATAGTATAGGCGTCATGAGATATGTCTTGTATGGTCTATCATGCCTACTGGTTAGCATACGGGTTTCCACTTGGATAGCCGTCGGCGCATACCTTTCCAGGTTGGGTTCTTTATAGCGCAGAACGAGTAATCCAGAAACCTACGATCATTCGGGGGAAATTCAGCTTACGCCCAGAGTTGAGGGGAGTACCTGCCGCACTGCTCACGGTCAGTAGGTAGAACGTCCAACTCGCTACACTGAAAAAGTTGACGAGTCGTCGGAACCCTCCCCCAAAGACCACAAAAAACAACGTCAACAGTGCCTGTAATGCCAATGCGTTGTCCGGTGTATTGCGAGTTGAGAGACGGGTAAAGAACTTTGGCAGGAACGACTCTTTGGCTGATGACTGAATGAGCCGTGCAGCTGAGAGAGAACGAGTATCAGCCTTGTCATCTGGAGGCGTAGAAGCGAATGACGTACTTGTATAGAAGCTGCCATTCAGTGCGCCAAAACAACTGACCGCAACCACAACCGAGAACACCACCCCGCCCGCCTTCCCCAGTACTTTTGTTCCAAAGTCCAGTGCTACCGTGTTCGACTGCGCGACGATCGCTTTTGGGAGAACGATGAAATAGCTGATATTCGCCGCGAGAAAGAGGGTGAGGACGGTGAACATGGATATGTGGATGACGCGAGGGAGGTTCTTGGCGGGAGATTTGAGTTGACCTGCTACGTACTGATTACGGCCACGCGAATTCAGATATCAAGGTATAATGATTATGCGTGAACGGCGACTTACATTCGCTTGGTCATATCCATCAAAGGCCCATAATCCCGAGTAGAGAGCGATGGCATAGCTGGATACCTCGGTCGAAGCGCCTTCAAACATGCCTTGTTCGCCGCCGAATGTGGGACCTGGACCTTTGGTTACAAGACTAACCAATCCCAGAACGATGATGAAAAGCAGAGAGGCTGTCTGAAGGAGGAACGCTCAACAAGAACTCTTTTGACAGCGTTTCGTCTAGAGCATCAACTTGCTTTGAGTCCGGTCAAGACCACTTGGGCTCCTGATCCGGCTTGATTGCTGACAAGGTTGAGTGCGGTGATCAAGAAGACCGCTATGGCTGCTGTAACCTATGCAAATGATCATTCAACAAAGGCACAGACGGTGTCGAGGCCATAGACCTTACCTTGATAGTCCATTCTGCTACTAACGGATGGTCCTCATGCGTAACTACCGTTGCAATCAACCGATTGATGTACTCTCTATGAGGGATCAAGCAATGTAGATAATCAATGAGCTACCGCAAGGCCTGTTCGCTGGCATTGACATTGACCTCACCCGAATATCAGAGCAATGATCGCGCATGATCCGGGTTTCAGCGCAGAGACAGCCGTCCAACAGAACAGATACGATACGAACGGGCTATACTAAGTGTCAAAGGTTATCAGGCGTTCAGCCATCCCGGCCCAAACTCAGCGTTCGACCTGTTTTCGGACTACTCACTGCATATGCCAGGTACGCCTGAGCTCCACCATTCAGTGGTATAGCACACCCTAGCTCCGCAAAGCTACTTGCTCCGGTCCACGCCAGGAGACCACTCACGAGCCATACGATAAGGCTACTTCCAACGCTCTTGGTTGAATGTACGATCACTCCTGGAGACGAAAAGATCCCCGAGCCGACCTGCATCCCTACGACCAACGCTATAGCCTCTGTAAGACCGAGCTGATGCCGCTGTTCGGTCTGACCAGTCGGATCATCGGAATGCGACAAGGATCGTGCAAGGTAGGCCGGTAACGTAGGAGGGATGAATGCTATTGATGCGATGGATGATGCCGAGTCCTGTCTACTGTGTAAGAACGGTCGGTCCAAGCGGTCCTCCTGGTCGAAAGAAGTGGCGTCTAGCGCTGTCTCCACCATGGCTTTGCAAGCACCGGAGCGTTGCCGCTGAGGAAAGGCAACGGAAGTGATATTTGCGCTGTTGCAGTTGGAAGTATGGATGTGAAGATAAAGTAGTTGATTTAGATTCTACGTCATTCCCTTCCGCTCTGTCGATCGACGAGACGCGTGCTGGTGCAGTTCTTTCAAATTTGGCTAGATGGTTACTGTCAGTCAGTACTCCTTCAATCCGCTAGTAATGGCGCAAGCCGGTATTGAGACGAACACGGATAATGCATTTTATTTCATGATACAACGATTTGACAAGGCCATCGCAACACTTTTGGTTACAACACAACTGCACGACACGAATGGCCGACTAGCAAGCATCCTACCACAATCATTCCCAACAGATCAAGGAGACCTGCTTCTCGACCTTGAACGACTGTCATCCGACAGAGACGAGTCAGAAAGGGATGACGATCTACCCCTTCGTGCAGGTCGTGCTCGAGCGGGAGGCGAACGCGATCCCATCTGACGTGGTGGACTGCGGGATCGAGAGCGTGCCGAGGCGGGAGAGCGGGAGTCCCTTGGTCGTCGTTTAGGTGGTGACCGAGAGAGCGAGTCCGACCTCCTTCTCGTCCGAACAGGTGGTGTGTCAGGCGAACGGGAAGGCGAGTCACGTCTGGTTCGTTTGATTGGACGAGCTGGGGATCGGGACCTGGATCGTGGAAAAGAGTCATCTCGAGCAGCTCGGCGAGGAGGCGTCCGTGAGGGAGAGCGGCCACGCGGAGATGGTGATCTGGATGGCAGCCGTCTTCGTGGTGGCGGTGAAGGAGATCGTGAGGCATCCCGACCTCGACGCACACGTTGCGGAGAGGGTGAACGCGATACTGGTCGACGATCACGAGCATCATCAACTCGACGAGGCGGTGGTGAAGGAGATCGACGACCGGTACGAGAAGTGGCATTGTAGTCGAGCGGTGGTGAACGTGGCCGTTGCTGTCGTTCTGTCTGTGCCTTTTCCGCTTCGAGACGAGCATAGTGTTCCTGCCGCCTTCGCAATCGTTCCTGCTCCTTGAAGTCGGCTTCCCTCCTCTCCCGCTCTTGTTCCCTCTTCAACAGGGCTTCAGCTTGTCGACGTTCATTCTCCTCGCGACGTTGAGCCTTTTCGATACGTTCCATCTCGGCATCCTTGCGGCTGAATGCACCACCTTCGACATAACCAGCGTTGATACCGAGCGCTCGACCCATCTTGTTCATCTCGGCTTGCTTGGCGGCAGCACGACCATGAGTATCGGAAGATTTGAGCTGTCGGATATCGGAATGGCTCGTAGTGGCCGCTTGAGCGTTGAGACGGGTGCGAAGTAGAGCGACTTGTTCCTCGATGGTATCTTCATCAACACTAAAACGGTACGAAGCAAGATCAGTTACTGATCAACGACCGAGATGGATTCCAGCCAACGAAAGAGATCGACTGAGAGTCGAGGTAGATGTTGGCGCAAGTTTACACCCCCCTCCCCACTGATTTTAAAGAGGAAGCGGGCTCTAACATGCATCAAGGGACGAATCCCCAAAAATTATTCTTCGCATGCCGGATCGCCTCGTTTTCTTGTAGGGATCAAGTAACGGGCACTGTCTATAAGGGCTGCGGACGGAGTGTACGTCATGACGACGGTACATGGTGGAAGGGTAGGGGATAGAAGAGATAGAAGAAAGAAAGAAAGAAGCAAGCCGCGATGCTTACCCTTTATCCTCGAGCTCATCTCTCAACTCCAAGCATTTAACTTCAACTTTTCGCTTCCTTTCGTGATCTAGGATGCCCTGATCGGGTTGTCGATGAATAGGTGGTCCGTCATCCGGTCCGCCAAAGCTCGACCCGTATTCTCCTGGCCGTCCACCAGGTGGTCCATCACGCGGTCTCAAATGGGATAAATTTCGAACAACATAACCGTTGGTTCCACTGTGAGGAAAGGGATCAAAAGTCAGCACACAGCCAGTCGGCAAGTGAAGGAAGACGCAGATGCAGAACTTACGTGCCTCTTGTGGTCTGCAGACCGATACCGTTGTAACTCATAACGGAAAGGGAACGAGAAGTTTTTGTCTGTTTATATACTGCCAACAGGAGAGGAAAATCCCGGATACTCACTGCCCGGATTGGCTCTAGCTTATATGTGGCAGACGCGCTTTTTCGCATTCCACGCAGTCAACAAGCGCGCATTATGACTTGCGCTTCCGTTTGGGTTGTCTGCGGTTTGTTCATTGTTGTTACCCGGGTTCATGCTGATTCTTGTCAGTTCTCAAAGGCGGTCAGGGGAATCGTCAGGGGCATGTTCGGATGGATTTAGCGTGCAAAGGGTTGTTGTGATTGCTGTCGCGAAAGCCGGCGGTCGAACGGAAGGTCCAGGATGATCAGAGCAGTAGTGCGCTCGACTCGCCACACCGTGTGCCGCCTTCATATATCGTCGGGTTCGGGTACCTTTTACACCTACGCCTTTCGTCAACGACTCCTCTCCTCGCCTGTATCCGCTGGTGCTTTGTCGTAGAGAGAGTCATCGTCCCTCTGATTAACACCACTCATGCATTATAGTACGCCAACAGCTGTGTGGTGCCCAAACACCAACGGGCCATGTGTCTTGCCGCCATGATCTCGCATCAAGGTGCTGCATGTTTTCTGTGGGCCAGAATACCGCCGTGTAACAGCGGTTGAGATTGGTACCATGCCTCATCGCCCTTCTCATCCCAGTCCTGCCAGCGAACGCTCTTTGACGGGCTGAGACAACCCAAACAATAAATATAACAACAATGACAAAATCTCTCTTCACGAAACACATGCATGTGCCTACTGATACAATTCCGGATCTCCTTTCACAAAAAGGCTCGCTTAGAAGGCCTCTTGTCTTCGAATGGTCCGATGCCGATTCCTTTTGGCGTGTCGCTCATCCCGTCCCGACTCGACATGTACGATCGACGAGGGGCCGTCGATGTCGACATGGCCGGTCTTCATCTGCCGCTGCCATGTCCAGGCGAGCCTATTCTTCCTACTATTCGCATACCAGGATCTCCTTTGTAGAATTAATTCTGCGATTTGACAAATCACCACAGTTCACAGTTCACAGTTCACAGTTCACAGCCCACATTGCTCGGACGCCATTTCAGGTACCCAATCAAGTACGCAACCCGCCCGCCGCACGCCATTGCTGCTGGCACGGCTGAAAAAATGTTGGTCTGTTTTCACCACCCACTGTTCGCCGTGCGCATCGGACTCGCACTCCTCCGTCCTCCGCCTCCGCCTTGCCCTTCCCCTCGTTCCCTCTCGCCACGGGGAACAGGTCGTGCAACGGCGCCCCGTCCATCGTCATTGTCCTCCGTTTTTCCACTTTTATTTCCAGTTCCGTTGCCGTTGTTACTGTTATTCCAGCCGTTACTGGAGGTTGGCTGGTCGTTACTAGCAGCGACAGCACCACGTCCACGGATTCCGAAACCGCCGTTACCGCCGGATCGAGGTTGGTTCCGACTCGTATTCCTCGCGTCGATCCATGATTCTCCTCCCGCCGGCGCGGGTATCGAGTTGCTTCCAAACGAAGCACGAGGGTTGATGCGCATCGACGATGTCGTTTGGTGTGGTGCGTTCTGATTCTGGTTCTGGTTTTGGTTCTGGAAAGATGCGGTGTCGTGTTGCTGTTGTTGTTGAGGTGGGAAAGACGTAGGCGGGTGGATGGACAGGCAGAGGTAGTCGCCTGGCGTGTAGCGCAGGTCTTCGAGCGTTTTTGCACTGTTTACCCGGAAGAGAGAGTGATGTTGAGCGTTTGATTGAGTGGATGTTGTTATAGAAGACGAAATGGAAAAGAAAAAGAAAAAGAGATAGAGAGGGACACACGGACGTACCCTTCGATTTCTCCACAACCCCTAATCACATCCCGACCATCAATCCTCCCCAACTCGCGAGACTTCCAAGGCCTGACCGCTCTCGCATCATTATCCCTATTCCTCTCTCTGTCTCTATCCCTATCACGGTCATCATGCGTTATAGTTGCACGAGGATCAAAGTATATCGTCCGGAAAGAGTATTTACATCCTGGAGCTTGGAGAGCGACCGGGAGCGAGGGGTAGAGCGATGCTAGGAGGGTCGACAGGGTTGATGTTTTCCTATCCTCCACAATACGTACATACATTAGCAAAGCGGTATGAAAAAATCTAGTTGACTAAGGAGGAAGGCTATAGCGTACCACGCGTAAACGCCATACTCGTCCGACAGAGGCAAGGTATGTGCTTCCTGGAACAAGTCGATAGAGTGGTATGCACCTGCTTTTGTGAATATGCGGCAGAGGAATGGGGTGGATTTGGGAGAGCGTTTTGGTGGTGGCGAGTGGGATGGTGAGCGGGACATTGTGAATGGTGGATGTTGCTTGGTGGGTAGGTACTGGAAACCACAGAGGAATGATTATAGAACAAGAAGGAGCAGCTTGAGTGGAAGGAGGTCGCGCGGAAGCTAAGGGAATTTCAATTCTAGGCAACCAAGTAAGACGCGCTGAATAAACGCGCCCTCCTTCACCAAACAGTTTTCCGTAATACTCGTATTGTAAAGCTCGTTGTTGATCAATCATCTAGTCATCTAGTTATCCATCATCATCTCCTTCCCCGACAACGATAACAGCAAACCAACATGTCCGTCGCAGGTTCACGCTTACCAATAGCGCTCAACCTCACTCAATCATCCCTCCCACCCTCCTCCGCCGTTCCAGCAGACTCGACTCCAGTCCAGCACCTCACAGAACAAGCCCTCAAGGCAGACTATGACCTCGTCTGTGTTCCGCTCGCGAATGATCTCTGGCGGGAACGATGGGAGAGGTTGTGCTTGAGAGCACCGGATGACGGTGATGATCAAGATGGAGAAGGAGGGGATGTTTTTGCTGGCGGAGCTGGGAACACGGGGAGTGGAACCAAGGAATGGGTCGATAGGGAACGTTCTAGGTTTGAAACTGCGCGAGAGGCCGAGGCCTGGAGGACGAATGGTGGGTTCAAGAGGAGTGAATTGAATATCACACGGTTAGGTACGTCCTCGCTTTTTCTGCGTTGCGGGTTTTCCTCGTCATGTGATGTCGGCTGAGGATGTTTTCCGATGGTCGTCTCCAACGCGTAGAGGAGACGGAACGGACGATCGCGCTCGCTTCCAGCTGGCTTGAATTGGATTCAGAGGACGAGGGTATCCGTTTCGATTCTGAACTTGTACGTCCGCCGTGCTCTGCCTTCCTTCCACCCTCAGCTAACCTCCTGATACCCCTTCATAGGCACTTCGACAAGAACTAGCCCTAGCCCTTCACCTCTCGATACCAACACTCATCATCCCCCCACCACTCCCGGAGAACCGAGCACACCTACCGTCCTACGCACGTGCTATCGCCTCACTGCTGGAGATGGGCGGGGAAGGCGCTCAAACCCGGATCAGTATACGGATCGGAATCAGTGATCGACCTCCTACCGCTAGCGTTCCTTCCTCTGCAGGCGGCGGCGGGTACGGCGGAGGCGGACAAGGGAATAATAACAGCATGGCTAGTCTTTCCGCTCCTTCCAATTCCGGAGGCGGACGGACCTCGAGCTATGATTATTCCTCCTCGGCAGCAGCATCGACGCAGCAGCTATCGTCTGTAGAGGAAAAACGACACAAGCGGAAATCATCGATGGGTATTGGGCTGAGAAATTCTTCGTACAGCGCTACTACTCAGAATGTCGGTGCTATGACGTCCACGTCCACGCAGCAGCAGCAACATAGGCATAGTTTGTTGAGTGGGACGAGTGCCGGGAATGTTGCGGGTGATTATCATTCGTGGAGTTGGGAGGTGTGGGATTGTATCAGGAATGTATGCGGGTACCATCGGCGGTTGAGTCTCAGTAAGTTCCCCGTGGCCCTTGCCCGTCATCCCGTACGGAAACCTGATGATACTAATTTGCTCGTGTACGCCGCTTCGCTCGTAGCGCTGGATATGACCAACCCGCTCCCTTCCTCTTTGACGAGTCTAAATAGATGGTTGGCCGAACCTACCCAGTTTATCTTTTTGCCCTCTCAGGCGTTTATTCCAAACGCGAAAGGGTATCCGGTGTTGAGCAAGGCTTGTCAGACTTTTGTCCGTGGGTTTGTAAGGGTACGTGAAAACCCGGACGTCCGGAACAACGCGGCCTCGTGGTCTGGTGAACTAATACTCTCATTGGATTGTTTGAGTTGTAGTTGAAGCCAACGATCATCCTCTCCGAGACTAGCGCAAGCAAGCACCCTGCAGGCGGACCACAAGCGTACATCCAATACGTGCGCCACATCGAGCACAGTGCACACTCAAACCCTGCCTCGGTACCCACGACAAACGCCAATGGCGCCGCTACGAAATGTCTGGAAATCTCTCAGTATGCGGATTGGTTGCAGGCGCCGTTGCAGCCGCTGATGGATGATCTGGGGAGCGCGACGTACGAGGTCTTTGAGCGGGATCCGGTAAAGTATCGGTTGTACGAGGAGGCTGTTTGTCAGGCATTGATGGATAGGCCGGAACAGGGCGTTACGTGAGTCCCCCTCCCTCCTTGCTCGAGTCGCTCGGAAAAATATGGTTAACTGTGCTTGTTGCTTTTCTGCTTTGTACGACGTGCTTTTGTTAGCGTGATCTGTGTTGTAGGTGCTGGAAGAGGACCGTTGGTTACCGGGACCATCCGTGCGGCGGAACGTGCGTCGAGAAAAGTACGGATCTACGCCGTGGAGAAGAATGCAAATGCGTTTGTCACGTACGTCATAAAAGCCCCTCTTTCCATCTCTCTTTCTCTCTCTCGGATTATCGAGCTAACGCACTCGCTTTTCGCTTCGGCTGATTGACAGATTGCAAGAGAAACAAGCGCTCGAGTGGGGAGGAGCCGTCAAGATCTTGTTTGGTGATATGCGACAGATCGATGTGCCCGAATTGGCGGATATCATGGTTTCCGAGCTGTTGGGCTCGTTTGGCGATAATGAGCTCAGTCCGGAATGTCTTGATGGAGCCGGACGATTTCTCAAGCGTGAGTTACACGAGAGCGAATGATGAGTGGGCGTGCGACACCGGAGGTACTGAATACGCCCATTTTTTCGCTTCGCACTGAACAGCCGAAGGAATCTCGATCCCTGCATCATACACGGCCCACCTCGCGCCGCTCTCTTCCTCGAAGCTGCATTGCGAGGTGCAAGACTATGCGACCAAGAAGAACAAGAATCAAGAGATTGCGACAGAGACACCATACGTTGTCATGTTCCAGCAAGCTACGATCCTCAGTGGGACACCGGCCGGACCGGGACGTTGCGGACCGAAGATCCAAGAATGCTGGAGCTTTGAACATCCGAGACGGGATATGGTGCTAGATTCAAGAGGTGCGTCCGGCTGCCCAAATGCGGTGTCTCAATGCTGACCTCTCTGTGATAGGTGTACCGTTTACCAACTCGCACAACACCCGAGCGGCGCAATTGACGTTCCGAATTCCTACCGCTGGAACGCTACACGGTCTCGCGGGCTACTTTGAGGCACATCTGTACGGAAACGTCGGTTTGAGTATCCACCCTGAACGAATGAGCATGATTAGTCCCGACATGATGAGCTGGTTCCCCTTGTTCTTCCCGCTCAAGGTGGGTCTGGCGTTTACCTCCTTTGCTTGCGGAAAGCTTACCCTCCCCTTTTAGGAACCACTCTACCTACCTTCGGGTGCTGAACTGGATGTCCATATCTGGCGTCTAACGGATCCCAAGTCGAAGAAAGTATGGTACGAATGGCACGCGGAATCGTTCTTGTCTTTCAACGGTAGCGTCAGTCATCAAACAGGAAACGGATATACGCCCTCATCTGCTGGCAGCATCAGTGGAGGACGAGTCGTTTCGCATGCTTCAAACGCCAGCGGGGGGATGCCGATGTACAGTCCGATGATGGATGCGCCCAACAGTCCTCTGCCCCTCAGTGCAGGTTTGGGCCATGCGTCAGGTGGGGGAGATCATCGGATCAAGATCGGTCAAACGGCATTGCATAACCCTGGAGGTCGATCTAGTTGGATAGGTTTGTAACTTGCATCATGTGTGTATCGAGTGGTTTAAATGTATTTTCATAGCATATGCCTTGCATGATATTTGAGAACGTTCCATTGTCACACGCGTCCGTCCTATACACCGTGTATAATGTACTCCCATGGCTTGCAAGATGCAGTTCCGCAATGCTGCAATGATAGAGACACGCCGGCCAATGCTGCGATTGACATGTCAGCCAGCAAAGTTATCCGAAAAGGAATTCCGTGTCATCTATACTAGTACACCATTGGAAGGATTTATCCGCTGTTCGTTCGTCGTCTAAATCGCGCATTGCGTTCCACGGCCACATCAGCGCATCACAGACGTCGATTTGCTTAGAAGCAATAATATCGCTGGACGCGAGCTTCACATACCTTGAGACCTGTGGTCTGTGAATTTCTACCCACTCTTTATGGTCGACTGTCGAGGGCATAAGTCTCTTTCAAAATGGAATTCAGCAGGCTCTCTTTGTAAAACCTGAAAGATTGCAAGTCAATGGTAGGGTTACAGAGATCTATCGATAGCGCCTTGGTGCTGGATGACGGCGCCAGTATATACTTTGTTCCTTCAATCAGTAGATAAAGCACAACGAAGCCGGATAAAACATGCTTCGAGGTAGTGGTCGCCGGGCGAGTTCCCTTGCCTGCCGTACATAGAAATTGTCACAGCTATTGGAAGGCCGTCCACCGTTTTGTCTAACATGTAACGTCGGTTCACATTTCGGGGGTTTGATACTTTCACCAGATCTGAGTTTAAACTGCTGGTCGTTCGTCGACCACAACCACCGAACCGCAAACAGCGTTCAAACCGCCGAACTCAGTCGCGTTCTGCTCGTTTGGCGTTTTAAACGATGCTCTTTTTTCGCAGGGTAAACCAGTACACCCTTGAAAGGATCGCTTCGCTCTTTCGCGCCATCAGAGTACTGCCACACCGGACGACCATAAAATGAGTCAATCGAAATCGTCGGTTAAGAAGCGGTACTTGTCATCGCCGAATGAATGGCCAGGTAAGAAAACACGCAGGTAAGGTGCTACGCTCCAGCGAATGAGTCCCGCTTAGCCAGCTGGTTAGCCTCTGCATGTATTTGAACGTCGTTTTAGCAACCCAAAGACCAGAAAACCAGACGTAAAGAAGAAAGCAATACTGATCAAGCGACATGACGTGTACAAAGAAGAAAACGGACGACAACAGGAGCTTGCGTGTTTGCTGTGACGATTTCAAGAGGCAAACCTCAACATCACACCGGTCCCTTGGTGCAGTGGTAGCATAGCAGACTTCGAATCTGTCGGTCGTCGGTTCGAATCCGGCAGGGATCTAATAGGAATAACTTTTTGGCCTAAGATAGGAATTGAGGATAACCAGACGTCCCATGCTGTGCTGTTTCCTCATGTCGGCTGTAGTTAACCCTGTCAGCGTATATGATTGAGTAGTAAGGCTATCTATACCTCTGGTGCACTTCTTGCACGGGAGAGTGAAAGAGAATAACACCCAGAGTTCGGACGAAGTCATTCCGCCTTCTGACAAAGAAGATTTTTTGAACAAATTGTCGCCTCGGGTTGCCGCGACGCTTTAGCTTTCCAAACTTTGAGTTGCCCGAGCTTAAGGACTTACTTACATACGTGAATCAGTTGACAACCCTGTTCGGACACGATCACCAGGATAACTGCGAATCAGTACGATATCGTAAAAGCAAAGTTGTCGAAGAGATCAGAGGACTAGACAAACCGTTCAGTATGCTTACGATATATGGACAGAGACTCGGGGCCTCCGAACATCGGAATCTACGTGTGCTGAATCGACGAAAACTATGAATATAGAGAAGCTCTGTTGCGGTTGGTCCATTCTAAATAAACATGACAGAATTGGCATAGGAACGGCATAGTTTCAGCTCTTTGAGTAGATGGGAATCACCAAGAAGGTCGGTCCAAATTCCAGATACTACAGCCTCTGCTTCAGTCAACGCCAAAATTAAGTAAGAGGAGGACATCATGCTAGCAAGGACGAAATATAGATCAAGGATGAAGTTGCTGTGCGCTCGATCCACATAGAGCATGCGAGGGGAGCTGAAGATGTTTACTGACTGTTAAGAGCCAAGTTACTTTCTCTAAGCAGACCTATACTCGTTCCCTACGGTACGAGTGTCGTAAGTCAAAGCTTGTCGATGTTGTATACTTGTCTACTATAACGGTCTAATGGCTCGGAGCTACACAGTTGTTATGTAATACTCACCTGTCTTAGCGACTATAGCCAGTCGATGATACTTGTATCTGATGACGTAAGGGTCGCGGGTCCTTGATCTTCAATACTGAAAGTATAGCATCAAATTACTTGATCCAATATTGCGTGAGTCCTCTTCAAACTAAGTTACAAGTAGTAGCCATGAAGCTTCCTTTATATAGATGAGCAGCTGCTGGCGAAGCTCAGGAGATGACTCGCAGCGGGTGATGATCAGTAGGTGATGATCAGAGGGTGATGATCATTGGCGGTCCGCACCGGCTGATGTCCATCAGCAGCTGAGGCGCTAGAGTAGAGGCTCGCCTGTTGCGCGTCAACAGTAGTTGGGATTCTTGTTGAGTTGTTAGGAAGAAGCTATTGTAATCGGATATGACGTGTATAGGTGAAATAGTATTAGGAGCAGCTATCGTAAGGTACAGTAAGAGTCGTTTCTCTACACTGACACTAAACTGAACTTAGGGACCGAAGTGCTCATCTGTCAGCATATTTCGCAAACTAGGTACATTATATGTACATGTTAGTCGCAACACTCCAAGGTTGTAGCTTCGCTTCGCGCCGCCCCTGACCCTCCAGAAAACGTGAGTCTCCCTAGGAAGGATGTTGTAACTCGGTGGAATGACTGCAATCCCAAAACATTCCTCATTGAACAAACCATCTGCCTGAAACGAGCAATTCCAGAGATAAGCCATTTGCCTGAAGAGAGGAATCCTAGTTTTCTATGAACGTTATTTCGGGGACCCAAAGTGAACTGCTTTGATCACAGAAGCCTTTTGGCTAATGGACGTCGTTCTACCCTCACTTCCTTCGTTTCAGTCATTGGTGGAGGGGTCCATTCGTCAGCCTATGTCACGGTACATGGCAATCTGTTTAATTTGAATCGCGCCATCAAAAGTGTCACGAGTATGTGGTGTAGCTTACTAGAGAGCTGGAATGGCACGACCGTTGTAATAGGATGGTGCCATAATTATACTATTCATGTTACAAGAGACGACACCTGTCAATACACTGACTTGAAGACAACGATAGCTAGTCTTTGAGAAGTCTTACACTTAAGGTAGATCTGTAATCGAAGGTGAACTAAAGGGGTGATGTAAGGGTCAGCCAACGTTGTAACAATCAATGGTATATATAGAAGATATATAACTATCTATGAACAGTGCAAGATCTTTAAGTGGGATTGTCAGATAGGATTATGCTTCACGACTATTTGTATCGGATACGGTAAGCCGTTAACTTACTGAATGTGATATGCAGACCACTAATAGTAGCGAATCTAGCAAGATTACTCAGTATTATAGTTAGTACAACCAAGGCGCTGATCAGGATGTTAGGGAGGAAAAGCGTGTTTCATAAATCATAGAGGCAAAACTTACAACCTTTCTGGCTGTCTTATATAAACGTCAAATCTGGGTGGCGAGGCCAACCCTGTCCAAGGCCTCTTAAGGAGACCTAGGGCTACAACCTATCTATGTTACTTCGTTCCGGATTTAGGAGTGACAAAGTGACAAAAGCATAAAACGACTTGCCAGGCTCGAACCCAATTCCATAACTAAACTAAACTTCCAAATAATACTACAACAAAGGTGGAACTATAGAAGAACTGCACAAGTACAAAGTAATAAGCAAGAGGACAAAAAGGGTAAAGTGTGAAGTACTTACAGGTGAACTAAAGGGTGAGATACGAAACTCAAGCTAAGTACAACGGGTAAATACCAACAACATGCACAGTCTGTCGACGTGAGCAAACAGCACAGCACGGACGTCTGGTTAACAATGCTCCCTATTGGAGGTCAAAAAAGGTATTCCTATTAGATCCCTGCCGGATTCGAACCGACGACCGACAGATTCGAAGTCTGCTATGCTACCACTGCACCAAGGGACCGGTATGATGTTGAGGCTCATGCTCACCTCCCGAGTTCTTCAAACAAACAAGCTTCTGTCGCCCTCCGTTTCCGTCTTTGTACATGTCATGTCGCTCCATAAGTATCATTTTTCCCAGAACACACACTCCTCATTTATCCTCTTGAAAGTTCACAAAACGAGGTGGAAATCGGTATCAAGCTGGGTTCACAAAAGGAAGATCTAACATCTAGTCTTTGTAACCGACCTTCAATACCTGAAAAACAGGCAGTGCTCCTCCACCACCGCAACCTATCCTCCATATTCCGTCGGTATTTCCATAACACGAGGTATCGTGCACCACAACCTTGGTTTCATGTTTCATGTTTTCGAACGATATCTGTCGTATCACTACACAAATTCTCTGTAGCACATTGTAGTAACTTGCGCAGCTCCCAGAGCTTCCACAGGGGGAGTTTCACTATCGGTCAGCAGAGAGATTGCGGAAGTGTCGTCTTGTTACGTTATGAATTGTCGACGTCATGCTCGCTTCATCAATATCCTCATTCGTCTAGTGGCTAGGATGGGTGCCTCTCACGCACCAGGCCGGGGTTCAATTCCCCGATGGGGAAACATTTCTTTTTGGGCGTGCATGCCTGTTGTCGACCTGTCTTTTTGCACTGGGGTTTGCCACGCTTGCTCTCAGCCATATTCACAAAGTCGGTCGAGCTTTCAGTCTCGCTCTGGGAACTGTGTGCACGTCACTGGTGTCGGATAGAAAAAACAGTATATTTTCCAACGATTAAACATTATTTTAATCAATACAACCAATGCAATAAACATGATAAACAGCGTCCGTAGCACTCTGTTGCGCGGTCGTCTTCCCCTACCATAAACCCCCACACGACCGTCCCATCACCCCTGCAACTGCGCCAAGATATCTCCGAAACACTTCTCCGCGCCCAACATCCTGCGTCGATCAAGGTGCCACGACCCGGTCGTTGCTCCACCTGCAAACGTTTCGCGAGCGAGGACGTTGGGTCCATACGTTGGTGTTGGAAGTGCGGCAGATTTGCTGGCCACGGCACCGGCTTTTGCAGGAGTTTCATCTACAGCGGGTTGCGTGGAGGATTTTGTTCCTTGGCTGGGTGCAGGAACAGGCGGCGGAGGTACATCGAGGAAATCGAATCCGCCGAGTGTAGGTTCCTGAGTCGCCGGTTTATCCACGCTACCTGTCGACGTTGACTCCACTTTGATCTGGGTCTCTGGTTGAGATGGTGGCGGTACAGTGCCCGGTTCTGCAGCTGTTGCTGCCTTCTTGCCCTTTGCCGCTGGATCCGGACTTGCGCTCGGCTCATCCACCACCCTCCCCGTCAACTCATCACACGCACGGCGCCTCACCAAGCCCTCGAGCAGCACGTTCTCCCTCCTCACACAATCCAGCAGCTCGGCAAACTCGTGGACAGCCGCCAACGGATGCGCCGACCAATCTTCCTCTTGTTCCGCATCTCCAACGCCAGAAAGACCAAGGAACCCAAATTTCCGTCGCGCGGCATCGTCCATTCCATGTCCTGGCCGCCGTCTCGCCTTTTTGCTTCCCGCTTTCGGTTCTCCGGCAGGTGCATCGGGTCCACGCGGCGCCTCACCCTTGTATACCCTCAGACAATCGTCAAACGACATGGTCCGTCCCGTAACGTTGCGCTTGTCGCCGACAGTGTGTATCTTGCAGTCTAGCTTTCGCACGCACGGGGTGCCGGCATTGGGTACACCGCAGTGTTTGTCTGGTTCGTATTCCTTGATCGCTGTAGAGAACAATGTAAACGTTAGTCGAGATGCACGACATCACCAGTCTGTCAAACTCACGTTTGGGACCGGTCTTTTTCAACTTGAGATCCGGAACGGTCAACGTGACCTGCCCCGTCGATACGCCTGCCTTGATCCGCTCCCTCTCGGCCAATTCCTCGCGCTTCTGTACCCTCCTCTCCTCGGCGAGACGTTTACTCATTTGCTTCTTGGTCTCCTTGCGTCCGTTCTCAAGCCACATCCGCCCGTCATCCGAATCAATCACTCCGACCGTCTTGTCTTTTTCTTTACCATTGTTGTTTGACTGAGAACCGCTCATGCCCGTCATGGCGTGATCAATGCCGTTGATGCTGGCGGCTGTCGATGCAAGCGGGTAGGATGTGTCGACACTGCCGACTGAACGTGAGGGGGAGTAGTTGATACGTTTCTTGGTGGGTGTTTCGGATGGCGATTGCGACACTGTTGTGCAGGTCAGATCAGCGTGTGGACACGAGGCGCGACAAAACGTGCTTACCCTCGCTCTCGCCGCGCTTTAGTCCATTCTTGCCCTTTTTGTATCCTGAACCCGGTCCAGAAATTGTGGCGACTCCTGGTCTTCTTGCTCCTGAATTGGGATCGATTCGGGCATTATTCGGACAGTTCGCTGCGAATAGGAGGCCGGAAGGGTTAGCATCTAATCTAAAGTGTGTCACGGAAACAACAGCGTGTCGGTCGTCATCCAATGTTCGCACCGGAAAATGCAGACTACGTCTACTGGCTTCAAGCGGCCTGTAATGACTTCCACCACCACCACCACCTCCTAACCTTGCGCTACTGCTCGACGAGCAGGGTTACTCTCGCAAAACGGCTCTGTGAAACGTGCCACCTTGCTAAACAGTCGTCTTTCCGCTACAGATCCTGCTGCTCGAATCCGGTCAAGCCGGTGACACCAGACCGTCCAACAGTCGCCCCAAAAGACAGGCGACACTGCGGACAGCCTACTTCGTCGGATCGTTTGTGCTTTCTCTGATTCTCGTCTCTGCCTTGGTCAAAGGCATCCACGTGCACTTTCTTCGGCAGTCTGTGTGAACTCTCGGCGAGTGGAACGAACGTCGCCTGCTCAACGAATCGGTCGTCGCGGCATGTACACGGGTGTTTGGCCGCCTGCGTTTTCGGCAAGAGGTAACCCGCGAGTACCACGTCGATGTCGTCCTCGGGAAAAAGTCTAGACGTCCGCGTTCTCGATCGATGGAAGCAATCACGCCTCGGCCGTCCTACAACAGCATTCGGAGAGCCAGGAAGCCGAGTCTTGGACGCGTCGACAACTCCAAAGAGATACTGATAGACTCGCCGTTGTTCACGCTCGAGTAAAGGAGCCAGTCTCGCTCGAAGAGGTCAAGACGTCGATGCTCGCGCTCGGTGCAGGCAACTACGCTCGACCGACATAGGGCAGCCTCGAAAACGGGACTTTGTAGGAATTTGATGCTCGCGCTCGAGCGCGCCTTGAAGGCGGCCTACGCGGCTCTCAGAAAGGCAAATGCACGGATCCTCGCTGCTCTCGGTGTTATACGAGATTTCTCCTTTGCTCGATGAATGCAAGACGCTCGAGCGGCCTAGGCCGCTCTCGGAGAGGCAATCACTGATTCTCGCTTCGCTCGTCGAAGAACTGACTCTCAGCCGCCCTACGGCGGCTTCGGGAAGAGAGTTCTCCGGACTGGTAGCCTGCGGCGCAAGACACTGATTCTCGCTCCGCTCGGAGAAGAACTGAATCTCGCTTCGCTCGGGAAGACTGACTCTCGCTCCGCTCGGAGAAGAACTGATTCTCGCTGCGCTCGGTGAGACTGAATCTCGCTCCGCTCGGAGAAGAACTGATTCTCGCTCCGCTCGGAGAAGACTGATTCTCGCTTCGCTCGGAAGAGACTGAATCTCGCTCCGCTCGGAGGAGACTGATTCTCGCTCCGCTCGGTGAAGACACTGAATCTCGCTTCGCTCGGGAAGACTGATTCTCGCTTCGCTCGGGAATATTCTCGCTGCGCTCGGGGGAGACTCGCTTCGCTCGAGAATCCTACTCGCTCCGCTCGAAGACTCGCGCACTCACCCTCATGCCCGGCCAACCCACCCGCCATCACCACCCTCCCACACCCCCCCTTCCCCGCACGCCCGCCACACCTCCACAACCCCTGCTCCCTCCCTCCCTCCTCCATCGGCCTCGCACCAAACATCCTCATCTCTTGCACCTGGAACCTCGTACTGGGCGGTATCGGAGGAGGGATCGAGCCTCCTCCTCCGCCGCCGTACCCTGCCGGAGAGGGAGGAACCGGTGCGAGTGTGAATGAAAACGAATGGTCGGTTGTTGATCCATCGGGTGAAGTTGGAGGGGACGATGATTGGAGGCGGATGATGGATGTCATGGTGGCGGTGAGCGAACCAAGAGACCAGCCAACCAATGAAAAGGGAGGGAGGGACCTGTCAACCTATGAAAAGGAGATGTAGATACGTTCCAGGTCGGTCAGTGTGATTTGCATCCGCGCAGATGATCGCGCCATGCTCCCTATCAGTCTTCCCCTATTCACTTTAACGTGCCTCTTTACCGCCTTGCCTTGTATTCCCCTATCAGCGAACCCAACCCATGCCCGCCCGCCTCCACCTATTCGCAGCGGGCTCCAACGGATCAGCGCAACTCGGCCTAGGACACAGGGCGGACGTGAACCGGTTCGCTCCGTGCGTCTTTGCTTGCAGTTTGTCCTCCCCGCCCGAGGAAGAAGAAGCACCAATAACCGCCCTCGCCTCCGGAGCGGGTCATTCCCTCCTCGTACGCTCAAACGGACACGTATACGTCACCGGCACCCCTTCCTCTGGCCAACTCGGTCCGCAATTCCCGTCATCCACCACCTTCGACCCCGGGATCCTCGATAAATGGCACAGGCTCGACCTCGGACTGCTTCTTGCCGCTGCTGGCCTGCCCGTAGGTGATCGAGTCGAGTATACGGCGAGACATGTAGGATGCGCATGGACGACGAGTTTCATCTCCTTTTCTCGCTCCCGATCCCGTAGTCGCTCAGAGGGTGGTGGGCTGCAGGGGGAAAGAGCAATGTCGGATATCGTCTTGGCGTTCGGGACCAATGATTTCGGTGAACTTGGGTGCGGCGGAGAGGATGACGATGAGGATACCCACAGCGGTCCCGGTGCGAAGACCACGCACTCGCAAACTCGTCGTGTTCGAGTTGTTCGTTTACCCGGGTGGGACGACCACCTTGCCTCCTCTTCCCGTCCAACGACCAAGACCAACAACACCACCACGTCGGCCGCGGCGAGGGAGACGCTGCAGGTCCAACACCTAGCCGCAAGCCAGCGGCACATTATCGCCGTCTGTCTCGTTACCCTTGGCCCGTCCGGGGGAACAGAACAACGGGTATACGGCTGGGGTGCGGCGAGACATGGGCAGCTTTCCCCGCCATCGTCAGTAGCATCCGCAGCAACCACAACAACAAACAGTCACAACGGTTCGCTCCCTGCCTCGTCCTCCTCGTCGTCGTCGTCGTCGTCCGCCAACCCTCTGCGCAGCGGAAACAAGAACAGCCCAACCCCGCTCCGTCGTGTACGATCGATATACCCAGCTCAATTCCCCGCGCCCGTTCTTATCAACCTCCCACCCCTGCCCGCGCCAGCCGCATCGGTATCTCCAACCACTCCTCTCGCAATCAACTCCCACCCCGACCCAGACCAAATCACCCACATCGCCCTCGGCGCACGGCATACGATCCTCCGTTCCGCCTCTGGCCACCTCGTAGCGCTCGGAGACGGGAGTAAGACCCAACTCGATCTCCCGCCCGTCCCTGACACACCGGCGCGGGCGGGGTACGAGCGTGTGGCGTGTACGTGGAACGGGACCGTCGCGCTTCTTCTCCCACAAAGTGCGGCGAACGACGACGACGGGCGCGGCGGGGTGCTGCTCTCCACGGGGAGTAACACGCATGGGCAGCTCGGGCGCGGTGCGACTTTTCCTTTTGCTCCTGCTCCTGCTTCTGCTTCTGCTTCTGCTTCTGCTTCTGCTTCTGCTTCTGCTTCTGCTTTTGCGGGTTTAGCAGCCGCGGGAGGGACGGCAGGACAGTCTGGTGCTTGGCGGGAGAAACAAGTACTGCTACCCGTCGGGAAAGGACGAAGGCGCGTGGGCAAGCTCGTCTGCGGTAGCGAACATGTTTTGGTGCTGCTCTCCGCTGCTACGCGGACGAACAGGGACGCGGTCGAGGGACCGATTTCAATCGCAAGGGCACGACCCGCCAAAGTGGAACCGGACGCAGCCGAAGCCGAGGATGCGGACGACGACGACGACGACGACGACGACGTACTGCTCGGATGGGGATGGAACGAGCATGGCAACCTCGCGCTAGGGCATGCAGAGGACCAGCCGAGGCCTGTTCGGATTCCCCTTCCGCGGGAGATGGAGGGAGGAGGCATCACATCCACGGTGGGAAGGAGCCGGGTGAGGGTGAAAGTGAGGGACGTATGGGCCGGGTGTGGGACTACGTGGGTTCTCCTCGAGGGGTGATTGCGATGGGATCGGATCGAGGCGTGGTTGATGTGGTATGTGGATGGATGCCAGGTTGTAATCTTGTGGACAAGAATGATGTCACTGCGTCGCCCTTCCTTGGCTGCTTGTATGCGTATGTAGCAAGGAGCCCTCGAACATGGGGAATACCATCCCCAGCAGGCACAAGGAGAAACAAGGGGCCGCGCGTTCATATTAGGGGTCGGATTGGATTAGTCGTAATCAATCAAGTACTCAGTAATCGCGAATCTCGAGTAACATTACAAACACTGGATACCCACCCGCCAAGCAGTGACTTTGTGATCAAAATCGTATGTAATCGCCTTTTAGGTGGAAAGGCTTAGTGATCCCTCCTCAAACTCAAGCGCAGCACAGCTTGGCGGAAGATCATGTAGGACATGCAGTAACTGTGGGAGAAGAAATGCGAGCTTGTTTCCCGTCATCTGACTGGGTACAGGCTTCTCCCTCCCGCCCGCCGATGCCTCGTCGAGCGCGTGACGAAAACTTGACACTCCCTCATCTCGCAAATGAGCCGCTGTGTGACAATCTGAGCCCCAGATGACATACCAAGTATCGCGTGGTGCGGGGGTATACTAGTGTAGAACACGCGCTTCTAGTGACGCTCTGACGATGCGACAGTGATCCACCAAGACGGTAGGGAGCAATGTACGATCAAGGTCGGTGATACATCGAATTTATAGATGACTTGGTCAATTTTGTATGCAGGCGGTTACAGATTACGAGACGGATTGTGCCCTCGACAATTTTGGGCTGAGCGATCATTGGTAATCGTTTAATCATGTCCGAACACTACGGCTCATATCCGCGGGGTCGACGACCACTGCGGGTCCACAGGTACGACAGGAGAGGATGGGTGGGACGTTCGTTTCTTTACACGACGCCACCTGCCAGTCGGGGATGTACGGCAAACAAGTATCCCGTCGGCGGTCGGTTGGTGGATGCAAAGATGCACTCTTGCTGCCTTGCCGCCGCGGAAACTCGCCGCACGCACGAAGGCAGACACGTACGCGCTCAGGTGTTTCGTGGTGTCTTCCGCCGACGAAAACGACGAAAGGACGACTTATACTTGGAACCCACGGAGACACGAACCCTGTATCGACAGAGCTGCCGTCCATGACCGGCTACGTGCTCGTATTCATGGGGCGGAAAAGATGCTATCATCTGATACAGCTCTTGATCGGGTCTAATGGGGAAAGACTACCACGCCATGCTGCGCCAGCGGATTACGGTGCCCGGAGGTAGTGATAGTAGCGGAGTAAGCATGCGTTAGACAGTCGGACAAGCGCGGCGGTCATTCTGTATAGGTTCACCTGGGATAACATGTGCAGAAACTGATTGGGAGCCTGCGTGCGTTGTTTGTTTGGAGGCTCATTACTCGTTGTTCAAGCCTACGACTTGCAAGAATGGAATCGCGACTGACTTTGGGCGATAGGGTGGCGGTACCAAAAAAGTGCCATCATCGCGGTCTTCTGGCTCTCGTACGTGGAATAGTGCGAAGTCAGATGTCACGGCACTTTCACAACCTGCAATTACGCACCTGTCACCACCAAGTGTCCAGAGTAGAGTCCGGCCGGTACAGTCGGGTCTTACAGCGGATCGCATTCAAGAGGTAACCCCTTGCTGTTGGTCGGTCCGGATTGTCCTGCGGATAGTGTTGCCCCAAGGCGCGCACATCAGACGACATTGCAGGATCTTGGCGCTATGATTCTGGCCTACTATATATGACGATGTGACGCTATAAGCTAGCCCGGACTTTCAATCATGCTCTGCGCGCCCCCCTCATCAAGTGTGAATTTCCCAACGCAAGACCGACTCACGCGGATTGTTTGTATAGGTGATTGCCTAAACTACAAAGGGATATCAGACCGGTACTTTCACGTCCTATTTTTATTATCAAGTCGCTGTTTTACCCGAACAACACGTAGTAAGAATGGAGATACCATCGTCGGGCATTGCTCGCCTGGTCCGCTTCATAGCCCGTCGCTACGACCGAACTTCCTTGACTTCTTGTGGTCCTCTCCGATCCAAGCTTCGCTCGCAGCGAGCGGTCCATGGTTCTATGACATCGGTCGATCAGGTCGACTCGTCGTTGTTCTTGCATCGTCGTTCGTCTCATCGTGTCGATGCACACGATAGAAGAGGCATGATGATGGAGCAGCTGTTTTTGGGGTTTCTTCGGCGGCCGGAAGAAAAGCGGGCGTGGCTGGCGGGTGGATTTGGAGTCTTACTTACAGTAGTTTATGCAAACCTTATCCTAGAGTAGAGCAGGGTTATCACCGTATTCCTTCTTCCTCTCTCCCTCCCCGCCACTGGGTTTGTACAACACCAGCAGAACACAACCAAACCAAACCAAACCCAGGGACAAACACATCATAAATGTCGCGAAACCACCCGCCAACGCCGCTCCACCTATTCCGCCGTGGCTCGTCACCGGCAAACGTCTCCCTCACACCACTGGTCATCAACCATAAAGGTGCAGCAGCGGCCGTTGCAGGTCTAGGAATGGGAATGGGAATGGGCCTAGGCACGGCTGCTGTGGGTGCGGGTGTAAAGAGCGATTTGACAATGTCGGGTACAGGCGTGTGGAGTAGGCCGTTTATGCATCTGGCGGCGACGGCGACAGCGGGTTCATCGTCGACGTCCGTGGCGAACATTTCGACAACGATAACGGCTTTACCGACGTTACGGAATCGACTACCTATATCATCACCATCGACGGCTACGATCTCGCTCCACCACCACCACCGACAACGAGCTGTTCCGCCGTCTTCACTCACGCCTTCCGGCACACAAGTGTTTCTGGGGTACGGGTATGGAGCAGGGTACGAGCAGCACCAGACAGGTTTATCCCTCCCTGCTTTCCCAGTCGCTGGTGAAGCAGTACACGCACCCGATCCAACATACTCCACGGCCGCTGCAAATATCTTTGGGTCGCTCATCCGTGGTCCTCCACCGCCGTTTACGGTCGATACCCCCGCACCAGTCCCGGTGAAAGCGCGAACACAAGCGAAGAATAGGCATCATCGGGTATGGAGTCTCCGTCCGACGGGTGATGAAAGGCGTCGTCTGGAAAGGAAAAGAACGGAATCGGTGGTTGGCGGCGAGGCAAGCGGAAGCGAAAGTGTGAACAGGGAACAAGGGAGCGGCGTGCTGGTGCCGCCGACGAATGGATACCGTTCATCGATAACGTCCAAGCATCCATCCACCGTTCTCGCGCAAGCGACTCCATTACCAGCCGCACCGACGTCCCAGAATCCAGCGCCGGCACCTCCACCACCACCAGAAACCAAAAAATCCCCTTCCTCGCCCACCCCCCCCACGCACGCCGCCAAGCCACGCTTCACACTTCACTCGTCAGCCTCTGGAATCCCCAAACAGCGGCACCAAACACCCCCTCCGCCCCGGTCCGGGACAAACACATCGGACCCGTTATCGAAAACAACGGCCGTCCAAGTAGGTGAAGACGCCTACTTTCTCCGGGACGACTCGCTCGGCATAAGCGATGGCGTCGGCGGGTGGTCGAGCGCGAGGCGGAAACGCCAACAGCGGCGTATAAAATTCGATACGGATGGGGAAGACGGGACACCCGGCCGGCGAGGTGGGGAGGAGTGGGTGGAGGCGGAGGGTGATGCTGATCCGGGGAGGTTTAGCAGGTTGTTGATGCATTTCTGTGAGAGGGAGGTTGATGCTTGGCGTGCGCGTGCAGCAGCAGCAGCAGCGGCAGCAGCGGGAAAGGACGTGAGCGTGACGAAAGGGCCGGATCGAAGGCAGCAAGGACGGGGGGAAGCGGCGTCTGATTCCGATGGTAGCGTGGGCGTGAATGCGGCGTCCGACTCCACTCTGGCAGAAAAAGAATCATCGACGGGAAGCGAGAGCAGGGGTGAGGGTGCGTACGGGAACCCGAGTGGCAAAGAGAGTGTGGTGGATGTAGTGATGAAGCCGCTGGATCCGGTAGAGGTGATGCAGAAGGGGTATGAAAAATGTTTGGAATGCGTGCAGAGCGAGGTACGTTCTTGCCTTTCCTCCCCCATTTTCCCCCGTCTTTCTCCCTTCCTTCTCTCTTTGTCACGTACCGCACGCTAAACCCACCTACTCCCTTCTTGTAGGGCATCTTCGGCTCAGCAACATGCCTCGTTGCGACTTTAACGGAGAACACGCTCCGCGTAGCAAACTTGGGTGATTGTGCAATTGTCGTTGTGCGCAAGGGGGAGATTGTTTTCCGGACAGAGGAGATGCAACATAGCGTACGTTCCCTCTAATCTCAACCTGTTTTTACCTTGCCGCTATCCTGGTTGTTTTGGTCGGTATGTTGACCCGCCTGTGACGAGCAGTTCAATTTCCCGCTTCAACTCGGCACTAATTCGCGCGATGAACCAATGAAGGATGCAGAGTACTTTGAAGTACGCGTAGAGGAAGGGGATATCGTCGTCATGTGCTCCGATGGGTTGTCCGACAATCTGGTGCGTCCCCCCTCTCCTTTCCTTTGCTTCTACTCTATTCGCGACCGACTTGCACACTTGCTTACCGTCCTCATGCCCGACCGACGCGCAGTTTGACGAAGATATCCTTGATATCATCGCCTCCCATCCATCCCCACCACAACCATCAACCCTTGCCGACGCACTTTGTAAAGCAGCACAAGAAGCATCCGAGGAGACGGGTAGCGCGAGTCCGTTCATGTGTCGTGCCATCGAGGAAGGATTGGATTTTATGGGCGGGAAGAAGGATGATATTAGTGTGTTGGTTGCTGTTGTGAGGGATGGCGAGGAGGGTGTATAGCGAAGATGGGGAATTACGAACGCTGTGATTGACATGTATGTCATGAAGTCTCGGTCTGGTAGACTGATTCTATTTCATGTGCGTTTCTGGATCCAGGAGTACTCGTCGGTGACGCTGCAGCGTAGAGCCACTTCGGCGTTGGGGAGCTGCCTGTACAGGAACAAGCAGTGGACGTGGTGATACATGTGCATTACAGAGATATCTACAACACTGATAGTTTGGTTCTTAGTGGCAAATGCGTTCTTCATTCATTTCTCCTCCCAAAACTCTGCCCCTTTCTCATCTTCATTACCGACTTCTCGCTGCCCACGTTGCTACTGGAGAAGAGATGTTCAATTCCTACTACGGCCAGCTTTCTTTTTTTCGACGGCCCACGTTGATCAAGGTGAGGTTTAGCAATCCAGCATAACTCGATGGTGGAGAGCAAATGTACGTACATAGACTAACAGGAGCTGTTCATGTGACAGATGAGCGATACACTCCACGTACGGTTCGTCGGTCTCGATGACTCTCGTTGCTTGAATATAAGGAGCCTTCGTCCTATACTCTCTTACGAACTCTGGTGCTCTTTGTTGTAAAGCCGGCGTTTGAGGACCGCATGTATCGGTAGTGAAACGCTGTAAGTCGGGATCATCTTTCAGCAAGCGTTGTTGTCCCAAGGCCCCGCTGTCGTGAGCTAATGGTACTGGTTGCTTCGAGTTACGATCTTTGGCGATGATAGCCTGATGTATGCGATATGGGGAAAAGTCGTAGATAGTAAGTCGCTGATTCCCGGGGGCGCCATGCTGTGCATGCGCAGCATCAGGTTCCGTTTTCTCGGAGACCAACAACCGATAACCACATATCGAATGTACCGTTGGAGGATTAGGAAGACTGGGAAGCCAAAACAGGCACTGTATCGCCCATCTGGAATAGCTGAAGTGAGCTGTTGGCAGGGCCATATCCTGGCATCTCTTGTGCCATGCATATCGTGCCTGTTTGTCGAAATACGAAATACGGCAAACAGCAGTGATCAAGTCCAACGTCGAGAAGTCGATCGGCGGTTCCTGACTTGATTGTAGACTCAATCCACCGTTGAATTGCGTTTCTAACGTAACAACCAGTATTCCTTCTCCGTCTTGTAGAATATTATGAGGCTCACGACGCCTATGATCTCGAGAAGAAAGGGAAACTGGACTGCACTCCATGTGAGCGTGAACATAGGTGAAGCCCGCGGGCAGCGTCGGGAGAGCATATCGTGCGACTGAAATGGCCTTGTCGAAGCTCTTTCCCGCCGCTCTGCCTCGGCTGTAGGCAAACAAGTGCAAGTACGCCGAGGTCGCGTACAGTTCAAGACTAAGTACTGCGCTCAAAGACAGGATACGAGTGATCACATGCTCGGCTTCACTGATTTTATACTGATGAATTCCAGCCAGAACGTAACCCCAGTCAATTTGTCTATACTGCTTGCCAGAACAGACGAGGAGACTTACGTTCAAGAATATACCAGCATCCTGCGGAGTATACAGTCTCACAAAGTGCTCGAGATTTGCGTGCTGGAACGTTCTAGATGCAGAAGTCGTGGCAAGAAATCCCCATCGTGTGCTCACGCTAGACGCTGGCTGAAATATCCGGCTGGTGAAGAACTGTAGGCCCGCCATTGGGGAGCTGAATGGCCTCAAGCTGTGTACATCATACGCCTGCAGCGAGTGTCGATACAATTCTTTTCCGTGAACAAACCTTTGCACTCGAGATGTCAGTCATAGAGCAGCAACACAATACAAGATCCAAGGGGGCTACTTACCCCCCTTCATCTTCCATCGTGAGCACAAAGAGAAGGCCCTCGGCTGCATCGAGCTGGAGGTGACTTGCTGCTCGCCCAAGGTGTATGATATCCGAACCTTCAGAGAAAGCGCCGAGACGGTATCGAGCAATGCTTGCCATTCCGAAAGATCCTGGCGCTGACAGCGGAAAGAAAAGGAACCCGCTGGCGGTACTGACGAGGTGCATGTCTGTCACCACAGCACCAGGTACGCCCAGTTGGCACATTGTGGTGAGCGGGTGCTCTTTGCCGTAAAGGAGCTTGGCCATTCGTTCTTCGATTCCACTAAGACGTTGAAGCTCGTCCCTTGCTTTGTATCGAGTTCGTTCTGATTTCCTAGGACGTGATATGGCATTTGAAAAGAGATGAAGCCGCAATTGAAGCTTACTATTTTGTTTGATCTGGTCCTGAAAACTCTTGGTGACCAATTGGCATCTCAGTAGATCCCGGGCAGGTAGATAACCCAAGCACTCTTCGATCAGATCTGGCGGTAGACGAGGAGTGGCAGAAAGATTCATTTTCCGTTTTGTGAATTGTGCGAACGGTCGTGTGTTTCTCCTGTTACGTAGAGTATGCAGACGAATGCGACCTGCGTTCTTATATCACGCTTCAAAGACCCCCTGAAAGGGACGACGAGGAAAAGCGTTCCTTTCATTTTCTTTGAAAAGCTTACAGCCCTAGAGTGGCATTTGGTCGCGTTCGCCTAGTGTAACAGCACAATATCAGAACATTTACTGTTTGAGTGGATCTTAAGGAGCAGCGCCACTTTTGAAATTCCTACTCAAGCGCAAGCGTCCCACTGGCGTCACTGGTATGGAGATTTACAGCTTAGCGCTAGAAAGACAATGGTTAATACAAAGATGCGAAAGCAGTCAGGCGCTATAGTTGGATTCACGGGCTCTCACTAAAAATGTTTTGCAATAATACAAGAAATGCTCCATGCTGGTACTGATAATCTACAATCGTACGTCTTCCGGCGGTGCTTCGGTCGGACACGATCCGCCCTGAGACGAATGAAAGCAGCCGAGCTCTATCTTCACATCTAAGGTATCAACTGGTCCCATCTCGAATCGCCGTCGAGCAAGGGCTATATCCGCCGTAAAATGATATCAAGCGACACACTAAAGCATGACATCCGCCCCTTGCATGTCGTCCGACATTACAACACCGTCGTCCAAAGAATAGCTAAACGCATCCCGGTCATCCGCTCCAAGTCGTGCGTATTCCAGCAACAGTCGGAACATCTAAGCGAGACGCAAGTAACGTCAGCATTGCCTCCTCTACCACGCGCCTACTCCTTGAGGGTAGTCGAAGCCACGTACGTAAGCCTGCATGTCCTCCCATCTCCAGTGTTCCAGCCTGAATTTCCTTCCCTGCTCTGCGATCTTTTGCGCGAGATCGTCGCGGCCTTTAAACCTTCCGTCTGGAGTCCCTGCGAAAAAGGCCATGATGTTGTAGAGGTCCGAGTAGTCGAGTTGCATTGGCTACGCAGAAGGAAACGGATAAGTCAGACGGGAATACGACGAAGAGAAGACGCATGGCGGAAGTCGCGTACGATAAAGTGAACCCAGGGCGTCAAATAATCCTATCAAAACCAAAGACGCCCGTCAGCGATGTCACACTCTGCCCCACACATCAACTACCTCCTTAGAACCTACATGATGCCATTCAGGGAAAAGCGTATGCTTGATAACGACAGAGCCAGACATGAGTAATCGCGAGAACCTGCTACTCCACCCGTTTCCATCGACTACTCGCCGAACGAAAAACCAACAAGAAGTGCTAAATCAGTATCGCAAATAATACGCCTGACAATGAGGGCACAACGTACCATCCAAGACATCTGACGGGTTCCAAACAAGAGAACGGTATCAGTAACACACTCTTTGCCCTTGCCATCATCACCCAGCGGTACTCACATTTATAATCCGCAGCTTTTTCTGGCGACACCCGGTCCTTGAACTCAATTTCGGCTGCCATTTCGTCACATGTCCCGTCCTCTTGGTTACACTATTAAGAGTAGGGACGTGTAAATGAGCAATCAAGGACGCGTGGCATGAAGAGTCTCCGAGAAGAACATAGCGAAAGACCCACCTGATGCGGCTTCCCCGTCAACCCGATATCCAAATACGCATCATTCAACTTTTGGACATTCCAATACTCTGGTTCCCACGTGCCATGCCTATTCACCCACACCTCTGCCTCGCCCGTCTTATTCTGCGCCATCAGGGCCAATCGAGTACGATGCTGACTCCGCCAATTGTACGTTGGGTCTCCTTTTCGTTTACTATATGAATCACCCGTCGACGTGCCACGCCAGAAAAGCTTGTTGATTGTTTTCTCGGACCATGGTTTAAATTTCTTGATGGCCGCGAGGTCGGTAGCGTTCTCGTATGCCTCCATGGGGGGGAACAGGAACTCGTTGTTGGCCATGAATTTGGAGAGGACAAAGATGGGACGGAGGACGGTTTGGCGTGCGAAATCATAGGACATTGTTCCGTGCATCTTTTTGATTTCCGGGTTTTCACACCAGTCGAACCCGGGTCGAACGTCTTTCACGAATGCCGGTGCTATCACAAGACCACGGAGTCATGTTAGAGCGCAGCTGTGCGGAATGACAGGAACAATCGGCTTACAAGCGGGCTCAGGTAACGATTCCAGACCCTCCATCTCCCGAAGCCTATTCTCCATCGCACGATCCCGACCTCTCGCTGCTGAATTCTCATCACAGGCGGACTGCAGAGCATCCAGCAGCTAATTAGTAAACGGGACATCCATCTCGAGGGAGATGAAAGGGAACGTGACGACTCACAAACCACCCGGTAATGCCATTTCGATTCTGGTTCTCCAAATGCTTCAACTCGCTCCCTCCTAAATACCTCACATTATTCAACCCTCCGGTCTTCCCTTCCTCCCTCGCCTCATCCAGGGCAGTATGAACACGTCCAATCGCCAAACTCCTCTGATCCGCTCCGAGAATCCAACTTCCCAAATCGTGGTCTGATGCAACCATTGTGATATCCGTTGGCAAGAGGTCGGAGAGCGGGGAGACGAGGGAGAGGAACTGTTTTGCTCGTGTTGCAGAGGCACGCGGGCCGCCAATTTTCGGGACGATGGTAGGTCCTACGGAGATTGAGCTGTCAGACGCAATGAAGCAGCAAAAAGCGAGAAATAATAAGTTAGTTAGTGGGGAGTGAAAGTGGAAAGAAAGAAGGAGGAAGGAGCAGAAGATGTACGTACTACGTGAATTGGCTGCCATCCAATCCTCGCACTCGTTCCCTGAAGAACTCTGGACTCAACGCCAAGTACGGCTCGATATCGTGATTGATCTGATCGTAATCATCCACAATCTTTACCCCATTGTCCACACAATACTGCCACCACCTATCGAAGCCCTTTGGCGGCAACCGCTTGTACCGACGTTGGTATTCCGCTACTGCTTCCGCCAAGGTGGTGGACTGTCGAGCGAGAAACTTGTTCCATCGTTTACTGTTCTCCGCCATCAAGATCTCGATAGGATGTGTCGTTCGGGTGCCTGCTTGCAGCGAGGAAGAGGATTTCGGACGACCAGCCGAGGATTTCAGTCTATCGAATTTCCAGCCACGGATTAGACCGTCTCGTGGTGTGAATTCCAGTTGTCCGAGTTGATGATGAGCCTGCGCGACCGCGTCTTGCTCCCATTTTACTTTCGAGGCACCGCCTTTTGTGTCGCCGTCGGTAGTAGATGATCCGAACCAGTTTGCCAAGTTTCCTATTAACCCGGAGGAAGACTGGTCGTCCTCGATATCCTCGGCATCAAACCCCTCTTCACTTGACTTGTGGCCAGGAAGGAGGTGCTCCTCGATATGCGCATTCTTTCGTCCATTCCGTGTGATATCTGGGTACATGTCAAAATTCAGCAGGTGTGCATCCACAATCGGCTTCTCTGCTCCGCTGAGCCATGTTGGTAGGTATCCTTCTCCTGTTCCTGCTGTGTCGGTCGGCGCAACGAGCGTGTAGACGGTGTAAATGACAATGAACGATAATGCCAGTAACGGCAAACGTGATGGCCGAACCCTGAAAAGCCTGGAGAGAAAAGGTAGAGCCGAAGCCAACCGATGGGAGAGTTGATTGAAGGCCGGCATGCTTGACCAGATGTATCGCCTTTGAAGGCTCTTTACAGGAGAAGGGAAAGGAAACAGATCAAGAAGAAAGATAGATAGATAGATGACGGCCACGTTCAATTATTGTCTACTCTTCCAGTTTGGTTCCGCAAGTCAGGCACTGCTGGTTCCTATATATATGTTCTTTGTGCTGGCGAGGCTGCTGAGCTGGCTGCTGGCGATCTTACCGCGTTCGATGCGACGATTATGTATGCAGATGACTACGTAACTGATAGCTGTACTGACTATGTCATTGCCGTACACTAGGCCTATCTCACCTATAACAGCTACTACGTCGTGACACGATATAAATCACTTGAGGAATGTATGCATATGTAGTCAACTATGTCTATGTTACATCCGTGCTGTCTTTTCCGTTTCTCGCCATCACGTTTGCGCTGTCCTACGACTACATTTAACCCATGTACTTGTTCTCCTTCAACCACTGTTATTACACAAGATAAATCAGTAAACGTCTGGATGACCATCTCCAAGTACCGTCTCACAGTCTCAACATCTTCTCGGTCCCTCTCCAGCCATCCGATAGAAGCCTGGATCGTATCCTTGGTCTGCGCCAATGCCAACTTGTACTTCTCAGTCTTCTTGTCCTTGAAGAATGCGTCAATGTCGGCCAAGTCTTCCTTGGTGGTGAGGGAGTTGAATGCGTAGGAAACGAGTCTGTAGGAAGGAGGAATGATGAGTATGAAGCATCCCTCAAAGGCATCGGGTGAGAGGAAAAATCACCGTGCAAGGCCAAAGTTTTCGCCGAATCTTTTCATGAGCTATATATCGAAAGGAAGTGGTCAACAAGCTGTATCGAGATGAAAAAGCGATGTGACGTACAGTATCGTAGTTGTCCTTGAAGTACTTCGCAACATCTCGCGTAGCAAGTCGGTTGGAAGTCAAGGCGACAAAGGCGTACCTATCGGTACCACATCGAATGCACGGTTAGCCGCTGAGCAACTAAAGACGGCGCCGGTACCTACATGACATCCTGGTCCAAGACCGACCCGTCTGTAATCATCTCGAAAGTCTGTTTGATCAACTTGATATCCTTGGGCGCTCCAAGAGCGAGCAAGGCATCGATCTTGGTACTCGGGTTAGGAGGGTTATCATATACCTCTCGAATCTTCTTGTACTCTTGCTCTCCACCGTGTCGGACCGCAATAGTAAAGATCGTTCGTTGAACATCAGCGGGGATCTGCGAGTCGTCTCCGTCGGCGAGGAAGGGCTGGAATCGTTTCTGAATCTCGGCGATCATGGCTGAGTCTTCAGAGCTTGCCAAGGTTCCGATGGCGAGTGCTCGAAGTTGGGCCGTCGCAGGGTCCTCGTTCTCCCTGAAGTCCCAACCGAGTCGGTCGGCAACAGGTCGCAACAGATCGGCACGGAACTTGTCCAACGCGGCGCGGACTTCATCGGATTGTTCCCACCAGACAGACTTGAGCTTGCCCAAGCTCATCGCAATGGAATCCCAGACTCGGTACTCTTGTTCGCCCGAAAGGTTGGAAACCAAGTTCAAGCCACCAGAAGTCTTGCTGTAACCGGCTCGAGCGAGCGTCATAGCGTCGGAAACGAGACCGATTCGATCTTCAGTTGTGAATCCACTTTCCTTCTTGGCTGCCTCTTCACCGAGAGCAGAGAGTCGTTCGGCAGAGTAGGCGACTCGGTATACACCAACGGTTTCGGCGTTTAACTTGAACGCTTTGGCGTCTCCGATGTCAAAGGTGGCTTCTCGGTCGTGCAAGATGGCCTTGTGGTTGACCGAAGCTTTGCCGTTGGAAGCGACCGTCTTCAACTCCAGAGGAACGTACCAGAGCGTCTCGTCCTCCTCTGGCTTCACATCTCCGGTGTTGAGGAATCGGTTCTGTCGGACCTTGATCTTGCTGCCGTTCTCGACTTCTTCGACAGTCAAAACGGGGAATCCAACCTTGAGAGTCCACTCCTTCATGATCTTGGCGACATCGACACCCGACGCTTCCGCGATACCGTCCCACAAGTCTTCGGTGACCGAGTTTCCGAACAATCGCTTCTTCAGGTAGATCGAGACACCCTTGAGGAACTTTTCTTCGCCTACAACGGCACTAAGCATTCGGAGGACCGACGCTCCCTTGGAGTAACTGATTGAATCGAAAATCTGATGCACAGACGCAGTGTATAGAGCTCAGCAACATCACATCTTTCACGACCAATATAAACTGCTTACCTGATTAATCTGGTTCGCATCAGGACAATCAACCTCGATCGGGTGACTAGACCTCACAGCATCCAAACCCAACGCACTCGCCAAATGACCCGTCAAAAACTCCTGCCTGACGTTGAATTCTGGGAAAATTCGATCCGGAATGATGACTTCACCCATCAACGTCGCAAACGCCTCATTCAACCACAAGTACGTCCACCATTCGGGGGAAACGACATTACCAAACCACATGTGTGCGCATTCGTGGGATTGGACATCGATGACGCGTTTCTTGGCCGACAGGGAGGATTTCTTGGGGTCCCAGAGGAAGACAGAGGTTCGACCGGTGATCAGGCCCCAGTTTTCCATGGCGCCGGCGTCGAATGCGGAAGCGACAAGGGTGTCGAGTTTGGGCAAGGGGTATTCAATGTCGAATACTTCTTCGTAGACGGGCAAGGCTTTTGCTTTGACATCGAGTGCGAATTGAGCTTGGTGGATGAGTTCCGGGGTGGTGTAGATTCGGAGGGGGACCGTTCTTCCGCTCAAGGGTGACTTGTACTCGGAATCGAGGTGGACGAATTCACCGTTGGCGAATGCGACGAGGTAGGACGAGATCAAGGGTGTCTTGTCAAACTTGGTAACGATCCATTCTCCTTCGTCCGACTTGCTCAAACCCTCGCCGAGGTTCTCGCCATCGAAAGTGATAGATCCGGTCCAAGCCTTTTCCTCGACCGCAGGCATGTTGCTCAAGTTGGTCAATCCCTTTCGGGAAACCATGGCGATCGTGTACGTGCTCTTCAACGCGGGTTCATCCCACGAAGGGTAAGCTCGTCTGGCGGCAGTCGGTTCGAATTGGGTCAACGCGTAGTGAGCGTCTTTCCCGTCCTTTTTCCACGTAGACTTGTAGTAACCCATCATCGAGTCGGTCAGCTTGTCCGTCCAGGTAGCGTGCAATGAGAGTTTGGCGTTGGCGTCCAACTTCCATGATTCGGGGACACCGACGGCGATTCGTTCTTGCGCCTTGTCGACCTTGACTTCACCGGCCTTGACACTGGAGAGATCCTCGACGGGAGTAGCTTCGGTAGCGAGGTTGGACTCGTTGACATCGGGTTCGGGTGCGCTGGAAGGTGCGGGAACCGAGTACGAGTGGGTTTCGCCAGTGGAAGCATTCTTCAACGAAAGCTTGGTGAGCTTGACCGAGGGGTTGAAGTTGAAGATGACGTGGTTGGTGGCTTCCTTGACGTCGAGACTATGCAGGTGGAGCTTAGCTCACACCTGCGTGGAATGACACCGCATAGCACTTACTGAATAATACCCTGACCCTCGAAAACGAGCTTTTCCAAGTCGGTCTTGAAGATCAAGTCATAGTGACTGGGATAGACTGGTAGAGGAGTTGTTGTCAGCACCTCAGGTAGCGCTTACAGTCTTTCCGAACTGTTACTCACCATTCGTAGGCAATCTGTATGCGTCCCTCTCCTTTCCCTGAGGCTTTGAAAGCGCTCCTCCTTGACAGATAGACATGACTGACTTATCTTCTCCGTCTATTACGTGAGTTAATGAAGTGGCGTTATGAGAGGCACAAGAGCACCGATTCCTGACTTGCTGTTGAAGTGATTGGGTTCGCTGCTGTAGCGAAACGTTGAGCGTAGGTCGTTGGTGGACAGATGCGGTATACCGGAAGGACGGTGATACACTAGTCGCGATTGATCTGGAGAGGTAGGTTGTAGCGGACTGCTGTGGTTGAAGCACTCGGGTTGTTGATACTGCCGAGTAGATACGACACGCTGATATTCTCGAGCTCAGCATAAGAGGGATGGGAGGGGGGATATGCAATGAAGATGGAATAGAAATATGAATCAACTATAGAAACGAACAAGCTGACGACGCTCACTCATCTTCTAGAAAAGGCCGATCCCGTATGAATCACGCGGGCGGGCTCAGCGAGATCACATGGTTAGAGTGCGCCCCATACAATTATACCGGCTCATCTCCGAAAGCGTGTCCGGCTATCAACCTTCCCTCCCGGTAGTTCGAATATAACTAGCGCAACAACCCATGCTTGGTCCTTCGACGTGTGGCTGGACTCGACAGCTGACTTGACAAGTTGGTCAGGCCGCCAATCCATGGTCACACAGCGATGTCAGAGCCAGCGTATACCCTGTGCAGCTAGCGCGCACATTTGACCGGCCGCCGATCAAGCGTGTCGCTGGAGAAAGTCGAAACCGACCACTTAGGCAACTGGTGGCTGGTGCAATAGTACTGCACCTTCGTACAGGAACCGCACCTGAGGATGAACGCACCAGCAAAGGACTTGAAAGTATTTGTTTTACTAGACGACGAACGAAGGATAACTTCCAACTCAATTACTAACAGTTGATTCCTTTCTTCACACTCTCGGTAAACCGCATACAAAGAAGACCCGTGGCATACTTCTCGATAAAGTCTTTTACTTTGTCCGATTCGTCGATATAAACCAAATACAAACACAGTTTGCCAGTTGTATCTTCACCATTCAATTGGCTTGAAATTCGACTTGTTGTTGACCGTCGGTCTAGCTAGCCTCCGCTCATCATTGAGTTCAGCTTCATGGTTCATCCCGTTAGTTTACCGACTTGCGTATATGAATCCTTCATACGAACTACCTGACTGCATCTGAACTTTCAATTTGACTTAGCGCGCAGGCGAAGATTCAGCGAATCTCGACGAGCTTCCACTTCCCTTGTTCCAACATTCATCACTTTTCACCAATCGTCATTGTTCCCACCACCGACTTGTCACCATCTTCAGTTTTTTTCACCAACGGCTCGATTTTTCACTAACTTTATCGCTGCTACGGTGATTGTACCCTGTCGTTGTAGTACCTACTTCTGCTATTTAGCTTGCTTTCTAACGTACCGGGCCTTCCACTTTACTGTTTACCGAGTACCGACCTTCATCATTTTCGCCAAGTTTTCTCTTTTTCACCCATTTCTGGTACGTTTGATCAGCGACGCCAGCCACGGCATGCAGAGTCTCCTTCGAGAAGTACTTCACCAGCGTGTGATAGGTCGACCAAGACACGATCCTGTGGATGCACCCTGACGACGTTCAGCAATACCTCTTCTACATTTGGTCTCACCTAATGTTAATGTAGCGGGCCTGTGGTTAGTCTTACGTAAGATACGTCAGACAGTACCGCCGTTGTATGAGGGATCCTAGCACAAGTTATCAAATACCTTATCACGTAAGACGGGGCTGTTATATACCTAAGGTGGAAGACGAAGGGTAGCTAATCCTGGGAAAGTCTTGCACTCAAGGTAGCTTTGGAATTAAGAGGTAAGCAAAGGGTGAATCATAAGTCATGTAGCTAGCTGAGATACAACTGTAGGATGAGTTCCATTATATAGTGATCCGGCTAGGCTGTTCGACTTAGCTGCTTCAAAGTTACATGGTTCAGTGAAGCTAGTGAGTTGGAAGCACGCTTCAACTTTGTGTGCTTCAATGAAGCGTGCAAACTTGAAGCTAGGCTGAATCGGTGCTTCTGGCTGCTTCCGTGAAGCTAGGCAGCTTGAAGCAACGACTTAGTCAGTTCGGATGACGAATTTGCTTGACAACATGATGTCATTAGGCACTATTACGCTATACAAGGATTGGTTCTCTACAGTTAAGACAAGGTCGTCACTTCAAATCCGGGTGGAAGTACTGTACTAGTGTCGCAGCTTCCACTCTGCCTTTTTACCAATACTCGTTGCTCTGGAAAGCTATCGTAATAAGATGAAGGTACAGTTATAGTAGGCCGGCGGATAGCAAACGAGCGTTGTATCTAGGCAATACCAGTATATCGAATACAGTTTGAGCAACTACTTTGATCCCGTCCGTTCATCTTTACTAGGTTGACCTGGCGTGGCTGGGAATGATTTCACCTCTGCATCGGAACTGAGATATCAACACCTGCATATGCCTCGTAGGCAATGTGTAAAGCTCGAGATAATTGTGAATCACATTCCTAATACGTCGCCAGGGTTCTCGTGTGACCCCATTCGAGGGTCCAGTGGCTTCGTTCTGACCCACCGAGTTTCGAGGATCCCTATCCCGTAATTCTTTTTAAAGGGATGCTTAATAGCCAGGCTGGGCATTTCATTACTTGGCTGTATCGGGCACAGAATAAAGGGATGGTGACTTCCTTTCTTTGCTGCGCGTTCTCGAGGTAGAACCAAAGTCATCTCAAGGAGGACCGAAGTTATTATGCAGATAACACTTGAGATGGCATGCCGCCGTACAATTACTGATATCGGTATCCAAGACTAATATTGAACCCGCTTCGCGTCAATCATGCCCCCGATCATCAATAGTAAGCACCGATGATGGAAAACACCGAGATGCATGGACTGACTTTTTAACTTTCAGGCGAAGTCAGTGCGCGATCTCTATGGGGTGAAGACGACCCGGATACGAACCAGCAAGATCTTTCTGCTTCAGCGGGCTCACAATCCGCCTCCGGCATATCGAAGCCGGTTGATTGGCGGCTTGCCTTTTTTATCTTGTGTGCGTTGCTAGGTCTTGTTCTACTCTGGGTGCTTATCAATGTGCCGCGCTGTATCAACGATCGCAAACGCAAGAAAGAAGGAAAGCAAACGAAAGGGGCTTATAGTCCTTGCAATGGCGGTGGATGTGGCTCGGGTGGCTGCGAACCTGGTTGTTAGCTTCTTGTCTCACTGCTGTATGAGCCTCTGCGTCGAAATCAGTGTCAGGGTCGTGCCATTTAGTCGCACTAAGACTCCTAGACAGGGTCGATCTTCCGCTCGCGAGTTCAAGAGATCGCATGATACATAATCCCGCGGCAGCGCGACAGTGGTGACACTATCACATACTGGCAGAGGTGCTCGGGACAGCGGATCGGCGTTGAGGACTTAGAGTTCCGATGAATAATTGCATCTGAATAAAATTATTTATCGTCATGCCAATGGCCATATTCATATCCATATACATATTCATATTCACAAAACTACACTTCATTTTTATTCAGATATGAATAATTTATTCATTTTTCGCTCGATAAAGTGAATACTCCGCCGCTATTTATTCATTCTTATGCGCCAATCTGAAGATGCTGCTATTCATATTCGTATTCATATCCAAATCTGAATACATAATCGCGTTTATTCAGTATATGTACTATATTCATATTCATTCGGAACTCTGGTTGAGGTGGACTTAACCCTCTCGGTACTTTATGGTCATCCAGTCTCGATATGGTTGCAGCTCGAGAGACCATCGCATGAATCGGCATTTGCTTCACTTCAAGTCAAACAGCGATTGTAAGGCGGAATGATCGTTCATCAGCGTAGATTTCACACCGTCAAGGTATGCATGGAATTTCGGACCGACCAGACTATCGCTACGTACTCGAGCTCTGTAATAGTGTAGTTCGCCTTTGCCAGCTTAAGAGTGCTTGAGAAGTAGATGATGACATGGTCTTTCCCCTCATTATCGGGTTGGACCACGACAGCTCCTAGTTCCACATTACTTACCACAGTCTATAACAGAGAGAGTTGGTCGTAATCAGGATGCAGTGTTGGAGTGGTGGTAAGTGTCAGCTTCAGATCGTCGAATACTGCCGTCCTCGCAGTGTTTGTCCTAATTGTAGTGCATATTTTCTTTGATAAGATAGTACAGGGGTTTCGCAATTCGAGAGGATTCTTCAACAAATCTTCGGTAATAGACACAAAGTGCAAGGAAGCCTTGAAGTTCCTCTTTTGCAGTAGGTAAGCGAAATTCCTTGACGGCTTTGACGGTACCGTCGGCTGTACCAATACAGAGATGTGAGATCGTATGGCCTAATGCGGTCAGAGTTTGGTATCCAAGGTGAGATATGGATAATAACAGGGTGATGCCGGACTTTACGACGAGGGCCAGTATGGTTCCGATGTCTTGAGCGTGAGTCGCGAAGTCTGGGCTATAAATGATCATATCGTCGATATAGACGAGAGCGATTTGTGTCATGAATGAATTCAGTTAGCATGCAGCATCACGTGACATCCTGTCATCAGCTGACAGATGCGTCGTCGGTCATCGCGGATGTCCGACAAGTCCGTAGTCGGCTGACCTCAAAAGAGGGGTTATCAAAGGGCGAAGTAAAGATCATAAGAGACTATCACTGTTGAACCGAAATCTTATCTCTCTATATACGTTTTCCGGCCGAGGGGGGAGACCAAAGGAAACGCATCACCTAGCACACGTACGAGGGCAAAAGATCTGCAATTGTGGGGGGCCAAAAGGTTTGCATCTGTCTTTAGGAAAAGGGGTCGCGCGTTTCCGCATAGGCAGAAGGCCGCGTGTTTGCCTTAGCAGAGGTGGCTAGGCGTTTGGTCAAGGGGAAAATAGACCAAGATGATGATAGAAGAATAAGGATAGGATGACTATTGGAGAGATACCGTTGTGTTTCTACAGTATTGCTCGAGGTGTGAGTGTCGTGCATGATACCGATTGAGAGATCCTCTGGCTCATGCTCACATATGTCTTTTAGACGCATCGTCGACCAATCTGCAGCGCCTCTGTCTGCGTCTCCCTGTTCAAAACGTCCTCCGAGCAAGTATTCAATCTATCGTTGAAAAGACCTGATGGAGTAAGGTCAATGCCGCTGTGCATAGTAGCCCAAGAATCATGGCACACAGGCACAGCGCTAGCATTCGAGCTTGAGGCTTGAGCAATGGGAGGAAAGTCTTGATAGGATTCCACATTAAATGTTTTAGATCTCGTGGTAAACGAGTCAGTACCAGTTGCAACCACTGTTGCCGATAATCGCTCCAGCTTTGGATGCCATTGCTTCCATCGACCCTGGGGAATCCTGGCAGGTAGATATTCTTGACGTTACCGCATTCCATGAGTTGGCTGATCCATCTGTGAGAGTGCCTTCGAAGCCAAAAGCAAGGCGGCCACCAGCTGGGTGAGTACTTCACACTTTACCCTTTTTGTCCTCTTGCTTATTACTTTGTACTTGTGCAGTTCTTCTATAGTCCCACCTTTGTTGTAAGATAATTTGGAAGTTTAGTTTAGTTATGGAATTGGGTTCGAGCCTAGCAAGTCTTTTTATGCTTTTGTCACTTTGTACTGAAAATAGCAAAGTGACATTTGTCATTTTGTCACTTTGTCACTTCTAAATGCGGAACGAAGTGACATAGATAGGTTGTAGCCCTAGGTCTCCTCAGGAGGTCTTGGACAGGGTTGGCCTCGCCACCCAGATTTGAGGTCTATATAAGACAGCCAGAAAGGTTGTAAGTTTTGCCTCTATGATTTATAAAACACGCTTTTCCTCCCTAACTCTCCAAGAAGCGCCTTCTTGATTGTACTGACTACAACTTTAGATAATACCTTTAGGTTTGCTTATATCAGCCTTCCTATATATTATCTAGTAAGTTAGCCGTTTACCTTATTAGATACCGATAATCGTGAAGCATAATCCTTTCTGACTGATCCCACTTTAGACCTTGTACTGTTTTCAGTTAGTATAATATTACATTTTATACTATTCGAATACAACGTCACCGGGCTCTTTACATGCTGCGCCACAATAGCATCGGATGATGCTCAGCGTTCGTGCACAAGTTGCGCAGTACGCGCGCAGCGGGTGAGCACCAACGGGTCATGATCACCCGGTCATGTTCAACGGGTGATGATCAAACAGATGACGATTGACTGTTGTCGCTCAGATTGGATCTACTGGGAGTCGCTGAAGGATTCATTAGCTCTGTCATTCATGACACATAGGGACTTGAAACAGTAGAATGCGAACGCTCTGCAATCCCAGATGAATGATTGGGCTTCTACTACTCTATGGTCTGTTATAATTATAGTCTTAGAGCTGCTTAAACAGCTGCGGCGGCAAGTCTCAACTCTTGTACCCGAGAGTGCGGTACCCCGATTCGGGGCTCTGTATTGTTCGACAGAGCAGTTCTACCCTAAACCCGTTTCCACTGTACATATCTCTTCGAAGTTGTGCACTAACGTCGGCCAAGCGACAGCCCAAGGCTCATTGCCGGGATGTTAGGGCTCAGCCCAAACTCGCATGATTGCCGCTGCGGCAGATCCGATTCGCTCTGACAGAGCGCTTCAAAGGAGGAATTGTTCCTACGGCAACCGCCAAGTTGAAGGTCAGGTCTAATCCTCGAATAATGTTGGAGTTACGAGCAGGCCTGGAATCAGTCAGAGGCCTATTATGACACAAGGAGTAAGCTGGGTGACATATGTCGTACGGGATTTGCTCGTAAAGTTGCGATAGTGATTTTGAGCTAAATTGGTCTGATGGCGCACAACACGGCGGTGGATACTGGGGCAACCACGTAAACCAGCGAGCAGGTGCAGCCTTTGCGTTCGCAACTACATTTTGCGTCACGTGATGTCACGCCGCGCGTTTGATGGATGATGACGAATCGAACGAACGCAAAGGTGGGTGGTGGCCAAACGAAGAAGCGAAAGCGAGCAAGCAAGCTTTATTTTTTCATCAAAAAGTGCAATCTTCCTGTTTACCACGCTCACCCACACAATCATTCCATCCAATACATATCACAGATGGATCTCGTACCCTGTAAGTTTTTAGCGGAATCTGCCTGTGTTGACGGAATTGCTGACACGCAGTCACGCAAGATATCTACCATGAAGTGCAAGATCGGGACGGGTCGATGCTATGTACGTGTCCTGCATGCTGAATGTCCGCGTTTTGTGCTGACCATTCTAATCTGAAACGTAAAGGTGCACAACATTGCTTGTGCGTCCGAGACCTGTCTTCAGTAATTAGATGCGTACTTATTCTCGTCGTTGTACAGGAACAACTTACTGCAGCAGAATCTGTACACTGCAATGGATTTAGCGGATATGGCAACCGAGTTAGTCCCTATCCTCGTCAAAGGTTACGGAGGTGCCATAGACTGAACACTTTTCTGTTACAGCCTTGATCGAAGCGAGAACGCAACTCTCGGCGCGGCAGAGCAACGGACGCAAAGCCAGAACATGGATGACACCGGGTTCTTCAGTATTTCGGTGTTAGAAAAGGTGCATAGCGTGTCGAAGCTCTGTTTTGGATTAAAATTCACTGACGTGGTATGGTTGATAGGCACTGCAAGTTTTCGACCTGAGTCTTGTACGATGGCGGAGTCCGGAAATGGCGCAGTTCCAAGAACATCCTGAGTAAGTAGCAAGATCCGCCTCCTGTCAGCAAGCTCGCTAAAACGGTCCTCACAGAAACCAAGCAGCCTTCGTCCTGAACCTCGCATCCCACTGGCTCCCCGTCCGTCGCTTCGCATCCTCCTCAAACAGATGGTACAACCTGAACTCATTTCTCGCCCACCCGGAATGGATCAGCCCGACGTACTTGAAAATGGTATTGCAGGAAGCCGAGCGGGAAGGGTATAGTGTCTTTGTGGTGAGGAGTTTGGATGTGCATGCCATGCAGGAGGGGATGGTGTTGTCGCTTTTGCCCGAGTGTCAGGCGGATTTGATTGGGCTAGAGATGGGGGATCCGACGGGTAGAGACGGCGCAGCAGCGAACAGTGAGTGTTTGTCGATCTGCTTGTGCTGTCAAATTGCTCAACGATTCCGTGGGATAGGTTCCACCTACGCATCAGTCACACGGTCAAACCTCCCTTCCTCATCCACGTCCCGACCAGTCCACTCCGCCGCCGCTCAAGGAAAAGCACCATCAACGACAGCAGACGCCTCATCAGATCCAGACGACCTCGTCGCAGCATCACTCAAACGATCCCGCGCCGCCCTCGAACGGTTTCAGCAGGAACAATCCTCCGCCGCTGCGATGGCTGATGCCTTGGGGCGTTCTCGACGACGAAGGCAAGCGGATGTTCCGGATCTGTTTGGTGACGCAGTGGCGGAGCAGGGGAGGTCGAGGGATGAGATGGCTGGTGGCGGGGAGGAGCCGGAGGTTTTGATGACCGAGTTTGATAGGCGGAGGATTAGGGAGGAGCAGGAGCTCGAAGCAGCGATCAAAGCGAGTTTGGCCGAATCGGGGCAGGAGGAACCCGCCGCTGAAGCGGTCACGCAGGAGGCTGTCACACCACGGGCAAACCCCACCCCGCCACCGGTTCTACCCGTACGGTTAACTCATGCAATGGAGGAAGACGACGAGGAACTCGTCGACGACGAGATCGACGAACAGCAGGCGTTTGATTTCCATCACGAGGCACGTCTGTACGATGATGAAGATGCACAGCTACAAGCGGCCATCAATGCGTCGCTGCAAGAACAATCGCCGCTGCCTCCTGATTGGCAGTTGGCGGCTGATGCCACTGTGGTGCGCAGCGCAGAGAGGGCTCCGGTGCACCGGGAGGCGGTGGCCGTGGCGCCAATACAGTCGGGGCATGATGCTACGGTGGACGAGCTACCCAACGCAGGGGAGATCGAGGACGTCGAGTCGGAGCCAGAAGTGCACGAGTTGACGCCAGAGGAGCTGCGGCAAAAGCGATTGGAGCGGTTCAAGTAGAGTTATTGCTTGTGGCAGGTCTTACAAGTAGTCTGATAGCATGAATGAACCGCTCTTACAATCGCATGGGTATGTTGTACAACTAAAGTGTCTCTGTCACATCTTCTATTTGATGGAAATACATGTGAATAGCATTCACCGGAATCTCACGTCTGAGGCCGCATCCGTTCCGCTCCTCCCGCCCTCGCCGCATCTGACGCAGCCGAATCATCTCCCATCCATGATCCTTCGGACATGTCGAACCCTGCCAGCAGATCATCGGGCGGCGGTGCGATCGGCAAAATCCACCGTTCTCCGTCGTCGATGAGGTCCCAAATCCCATCATCCTCCGACGCTTCCGCGGCAGAAAGACTGCCAATATCATCCAACTGATGATCGGGACGTACAAGCACGCTCGGGAGCGGGTCAAACGCGTGGTTGTTGAAAGGACCGTCTGGCTGGTGTTGTTCCACAGGTGGAAGCGTATCCCCGAGTGGTACAATGTTTGAGGAGACGCCGGTCGCACCAGCCAACGGTGAAATATTCCCCGACAGGTTCAGAGGTGTCGCCGTGCCGGACTTTTGCCCATTGCCGCCGCCACTATGTGTACCGACCTTTCTCCCGCTCGCACGTCGTTGTAGGCTCTTTTCCACCTGCATTGTGCGCGAACTCGTTGGCAAGACAAGCTGATGTTTGGCGCCATTCTTGGTCTGTATGACGGAGACGTTGTGACTGCTCGACGATGCAGCGGATGTTGGCCGCGGGAGGATGGGTTTGGGAGTATGGCTTGTTCCCGGAGCATGTTTGTTAACGGATGAAGAACGGGAGAGCGATGGAGGAGCGTTCGCGATAGGTCGGGGTTTACCCAGCGGCGCAGGCATGAGAACAGGAGTGGTCATTTCTGTAGCTGTTGGTGGTGGAGGGAGAAGCGGGGCGGCGGTGGGCTCGCTCTTGCCGCAGCTCTTTGTAGTAGGCGAACCGGAAACCGTTTCCTCAGGTGAACAGACATCGATAATCTCCGTCTCTGCCTGACTGACTGATGATGTTGACGAGTACCCGGTATCGAGTTGCGGTCTTGCCGCATTACTTTCCAACGAATAACTGCCTGCAAGGCCGGGCGCACAGTGAGTGGAAGCAGTCTCCAATACCGCGGACGTAGAAGCGGAAGCCAGCACATTGCCTTCGGATCGACAACAGCTCGACGTGCTCGATTCCGACGCCACAGGTGGAGGCGGAGGGAGGAATGCGTGCGTCCAATCCAAGTATGGGCTGTTGCCATCCACATGCATCGGAGCGGGATCACCACAGCTGCAAAAGGAGCAACATCCACAGCAGTCGGACTCGCACTTGCAATTTCCGGGGGAGCATTGACATCGGCTACGGGTAGAACAAAGAACGAAATACGCATCAGTCATGGCTTTGGTTAGACTTATCGTAGGTATAATCGCAGACTTACCCGTTACAGCAATCCAAAGGCTTCAACTTTGTCAACCCCCACGCTTCCGCCGCTTCCTCATTCCGCAATACAGCAGGCGGGAGCACAGACATATTATACCCATCCAAATCGAACGCCGATGCCGCCGATGCAGACCCACCGCCGCCTCCGCTTTCCGTCTTGATCGGTCGACAAGAGGATGGTGCGGGGATAGCAGAGGACGCGACGGTGATTAATTGGTCGATCGTTGGTATTCCAGCCGGAACAGAGACGCGCGCTCGGCAGTCGAAGCAGCTGTACGAGCCAACAGACAACCAATCAGCACTCGGTTTGCGCCGTATGAAAAAAGAGGGTATAGGAGCGCGACTTACGAAGTGCAACTCGTCGGACAAGTCACCGGATCAAACTTTGCCGTCGTACGCCCGGGGAACAATTTGCTCCCCATCTCCACATTCGACGTTGACCCTCCCTGACCTTGTCCGTATTGCTGAGGATGTACAGCGCAGCCAGGACAAGCACACCCATCGCCACACGTGCACCCGTCCAACGTGATTTCCATGGCGGTCGGGAAGTCGAGCAGCCGCGGAAGAACGAGGTCTTTGATCCGTGTTCTTCGTGCGCCAGCGGCGGAAAGTGCGCGGATGGAGGGGAGGGTGTTGTTGCTGTTGCTGCTGTGGGAATGCGGGTGGTCGATAGAGGAGGAAGAGGACGAGGATAAATGTGGGCGTGTTGATGGGCGGCTGATGGTGCTTCCGACGGGGCCGTCTGGTATGTGTCGCATGTTGGGCGAGTACGGGCTGTACAGTTTCGCTTTATGCACGTATGGCGAGGTATGTGCCGGATGGTGGGTATCTGAAACGTGGATTGATGAGTCGTGGTGGCCGGATAAGGGTGGCGGTGGCTGTTGTTGCTGTTGTTGGCGGTAAAGGTACGCCGGAGGCACGCGTGATGTTTCCGGATAAGGTTGCAACGGAGGCGTAGAGGTGCTGACAGTGCTAAACATGTCTGCGAGCTTGTCCGTTGACGTCGCAGCGCCGCTCTCCAGCGTCATTGGCGTAGACGTACCGCTTGAGGCGGGAGCGGGAGCCGGGTCGACGCGGTCTCGTGGTCGACAGCAGAGGCATTTTCCACCCGAATGACATCGACAAGGGTTCAACAGTGCATCAACTATGGGAAGACCGGTTGTTAGTGCGCATTCGGCGTAACAGGATACTGGAGAGGAGACAAAGAGTCAAATGGCACACGGCCTCGACGCCCTTTAGAGGAGGCAAATGCCTCCATACTCGTGTGCGCGCTCGGTGATGATAACGAGCTTGACCGTCCTCTCCCTCCCCAAACAATTTCAGAAAAGAACAACAAAAAAGGCCCACATACCTCTCCGAACCTTGGCTTCTACCGACCCATCCTCCGCCGCTCCTCCACCACGGGTAAGCGAATGCAATGCCTCGGCCGCTTGATTCATTGCGTGTACATCACGAAATCCGTTCGGGAAGGCGGGTTTTGCGGCGCCGCCGCTGTTCTTGGAGGTTGATGATGGTGCCGCAAATGCAGATGTAGAAGCGGAAGCCGAGGTTGAGGCTGAGAGTTTGCCTGTGATTGTGGAGGTGACACCATCGGATAAGAGAGATGCTTGTGACGGTTGGTGGGAGGGTGTTGATGTACCTGATGACATAGATAACAGTTAGCGCTTACGTTTTCCCCGAATATTGCATCACACTCGGAACCAAGCGAGCAATGAGCCAGGACAAGGACATCTTTGCCTGAATCGTAGGAAGCCGCTGCACAGATGTCGTTACACCAGCTGAATGGGAACGAATTCCGGGATAGGAGAAGTCTCCTATCAGGAGTGATCACTGTTTGTGCGATTCACAACGTATCCTCCCTACTTGCTCCCAACGTTTTCACAATTCTCTCCCAACCACTTCTCGCATCCTCGCACTCATCAGCCATGAACGCTCATGTTGTACTTCTATAATCCCTCGCGCTTGCCGTGATCCTAGAAATCGTGCTTCCTCCGACCGAGATGGCTATTTCTGACATTCGATGGGAAAGTCGGCCCGTTCAGGCGACGCTACGCCGCGCTCGCATGGCCTCCTCTCAAGTCTCTTCTCTCCATCTTGCTGCATCTCTCGCAAATTACGCGCTCATCACTTTTACCACACTTTGACCTTCACTCACCATCCTTGACCGCACAATCACACTTGATATGCAACGCCCTATCCTTCCGCAACTTCCTACAATGCTGACACTGCGTCACGGGCCTTCCCTTTTTCTTGACCTCGAACAAGGGCCGGTCGTTGTGCGTGCACGAGGAGGAACGGTGGCCCTTGATGCATGTCGCGCACGAGTATTTCTTGTCGTTTATGAGGACCATTGTGGGGCAGCGGCAGGTGCGGCTGGAGGTGGAATGGAGCGGGGGCGTAGTGTTATATCTGCAGGTTGAAAAGGTGCATGGTGGTCGGTCCAGACTGTTGTTTGATGGCGAGAAGTCGAATGTTGATCGTCCGAGAAGAAGAAAGAGGAAAGAAGGGAGGCAAGTTGATTACGCTAGAGCCAACAAGGAAGGCAGTCACCGTGGGATTGTCACGTGCGCGCGAGGGGGGTTTAGCTGGGCTAAAACCGGCTTATGAAGCAGCCTAAAAAGGCAGTGAGCCAGTCGGTCGCGAGCGGTGGCAAGCAGAGTTCGGATCATGTTAGTTCTTAGTTCACTCGGATCATACCGCTTGGCCTCGCATCTTCGAGCATTATACAGCAGATGGCCTTCAAACCAGGTAGCTAGACAGCTTACATAGATGGATGTCAGGGGAGGACCACTCCACGATTCTTGACAGATGGTACAGATGGAACTTGAACAGTAATCGGCCGAGACGACATCTGCTTGCCAGCCAAGAGCCTTTGGTTCCTTTCGATTGCATGTGATCTCTCTTGAGCAGAACCAAGATGTACATTTGGGCTGCGTTCCTTTCAGTGACTGTTTCAATATCAGAACCAGGTTCCAAGGCGAAATTCGAGCATGAGACGCCTGAGTATCTCTACATAACCATCTACGAGCTTGTACGATCCCACGAAATCAATATCGCATATCTTTCTTGTCTTGCATTCGAACAGTCCTTCAGTCAATCAGCGAGCACGGGCTACCCTCCAGATATCAAGACCAGTCTCATACTTCGAGGAATATGCGCTTGGAGCAGAGAGCCGAACAGATGCAAAGACATATGAGCCCCTCTTGAAATTGGCCATCAGTATGATGGTTACGGATCCTGCCGATCCGGATTTCCAGTTAAAGGTTGATCCGAAGATGGATCTGGGTAACGCGACGTATCGGGCGGCAGTTGCACAGAACGCACAAAAGGCAAAAAACATGCTGAAACGTCTTGAAACGCCTGAGGCTCTAGAGATAGCCAAGGGGCTTAATCTCTTCAAGGTTGCGCTGCGGGAGGTGCCTTTCGAAAGATCAAAGGCATGTCAGGCGTTTGGCCATATCATAGGCTTTGGTAATTCAAAAGTGCTCAGCTCGGTATGGGAAAATTCAGACATTAGACGGATCGTACGAGATCATATTCTTGTGCCTATCAGCTCAGAAAGAGAGACTACACCGATTGAAGACATGATGGAAGGTCTGCGTGTGGACGGAACAGCCGGCGTAGACGGCGTGAGTCACAGGGATATAACACAAGACGATGTGGGCTTTGTGGACATCAATGACATCGTTGAGAAATGTACTGGCACTACCGACAAAGGATCACTGGATTCGAAAGGAAAGTACACTCGAAGCTCCAGGAGGTCATCTTATAGGCCCTGGCAAGATTTGTCGCTGCCGACGACTTTCGTGAGTGGACGGATTGCAAGCGGTATCCAAAAGAAACGCCGCTCTGAAGGAGGGCAAATACGGAATGAACAGCAACGAGCGCGTCTACTGTCTGCAGCCATTGTCAAAGCATCAGAGGACACCATGGATCTCTCGCTATCAGATGCTACTTCTGCTGAGAACATGACTCTACCTGAGGAATAGAGGCTTGTAGTACGGCGTTGAGATTGATGATCCATTATAGTAATCTATGCCATTTTCAAGTCGGGACTGGGGTATATGGTATGGGTTTGTACAAGAAAGGAATGGTGACGGTTCAGAGGGGGGTTGGCTCACTGCATCGGCGCTGTACCACTCACAAGTCTCACAATGAACGTTAACCGATCACAGATGACGCACACGTTGCTGGAGAAAGGAGAAAGGCTGGACTGATATGTCCATTGCATACTCTCGTTGTATTATCGCTGCTGTGTCGTTTACGTTACCAGTCCAGTTACATAATCCATGAAGCGCCAAAATGCCTCTGCGCGCGATCTGTTCACTGAGATTTCGGTTCAGGACTATGGTATATGGCACGTGGTTAGCCTGCAAGGTTATTGAAAAGACGTCGTTTGTTTGTAACCCATACGTCAAGAGAGAAAGAACTCAGGGTAGACGGTGCCGCAAGTCTCGTACTACAGCAATATAATATGCCCTGTCGAATGGTCAACCCCCTCGACGCACTATTTACGCCGACTATACGGAGCTCATGGCAACGATTAACATAATCGTGTACGTACAAATGGTATATTTTACTTTACTTAGACTTTGTACCTGCCGCCAATGGTCGGCTCCCTGTCAGCACTCTGTAGAGCTGCAACAGAAGCTTCCAACAAAATTCGTCGCAATTCATCCACCGCCAACTTGACCCGGAACTCTTCGTTGCTTTCAATAAGCAAATGTAGCTTGGGTTCTTGGCCAGGGCCTGGCTCGACGCCAGGTGGGTAGAAGATACCTGGCGGGATGCAAGGGTTAGAGCTTGTACATACTATGCTTGCGATATTGCCAACTTACCTTTGTTGGTGATGGATGCTCCAGACAAATCCTGCAACAATACCATTTGCTCCTTGTTGGTCGCCTTCCATCTCGCCTTTTGAGGGTAATCGTTGATCGGTACAATTGCGTGATAATCGGGTGCTGAACTCGAGGACTGAACCTGTGTTCCTGATTTCTCCGCCTTTGTTTTGTTCAGCGAAGCCGTGATTTTGGCCACGGCGTTGGCGAGACTCTCCTGGACATTCTTGCCAGCCGCAGCTGCCCGATCCAGCGCGGCCTGAGTCTGGGCAGGCAATGTAGCCACGTCTTGTCCAAGCTTGATTTCGCCCTTGCCGGCGGAGGACGCTGCAGCGGCAAGACGTTCCGGGGCAGGTCCTTTGACGATTTCAACGTTAAAGTCCTTGAGCTTGAAGTCGGCTTCCGCTTCTGCAGCAGCGCCTTCCTTCTTGGTCTCTGGTTTCTCGACAATCTGACCGTCTTCTCCGTACGCGGAACGTTGAGCACGGTCAACCTTTTCACGCTCCGATTCGAATTTGTCGAGACCCTTGCCACCGAATCCGGATCCGGCAACCTTGGCATTTCCAGATCGAACTTTTGCCAGGAAGTCTGCGCAGGAGATGTCATCAGCTTTGTAACCCGAAAGATCCTCAGAAAGTACCTACCTTCCGACATCTTGTCCAGCTCTGGAGGAACGGTCGCTTCACTCGCCTTCAACGCCCTCATCAAATCGACCGAAAACCTATCCTGATCCGGTGTAATAAAAGTAACACATGTACCCTTTTGGCCTGCTCGACCTGTTCGACCGGCACGATGCACATAGTCCTCCATATGGTTCGGACAGTCGTAATTGATGACGAGTTTAAGCTCCTTGACGTCTAAACCACGCGCAGCGACCGACGTCGCGATAACAATCGGTACGAACCCGGCCTTGAAGTCTAAAATCGTTTGATCTCGATCGACTTGGTCTTTGCCGCCATGCAGCGAAGAGCAGATGTACCCCTTGCGCATCAATTCCCGGAACAAATCATCTGCGGCTTCTTGTCTTTCCACAAAGATCAATGTACGGAAATCATCCGCTTCGTCTTTATGGGCCTCGCCCATCTCACCGAGAATCTGCAGCAGACGCACAAACTTTTCCTCGGCGTTGAGGATTTCGACACGTTGTTCAATCTCCTTGGCAACGACGGACCGGCCACCGACAGTAATCTCCAAGGGTTTTGACAAGATTTTCCGAGCGAGGGCGTCCATCTTTGCTGGAAACGTTGCCGAGAACAGCACGGTCTGACGATCTGGTCGGATATTGTTTACGATTTTCATCACCTACATAACGCAATCTGTCAGAAAATGCCCAAGGCCAGCAAAGAGCTTTCACTCACCTGTGGCTCGAAACCCATATCAAACATCCGATCAGCCTCATCCAGCACCAGATATGTTACCCTCCTCAAATTCGTCACCCGCCCGGAATTTGCAGTCAGCAGATCAATCATCCGGCCGGGCGTACAAACGACAACTTCGGCACCCTTTTTCATATCCCCAATCTGTTCGGACAATGGGGAGCCTCCGTACGCACAGACCGCCTACCGAAACGAACTACATCATCAGCTACGCTCATCTCAGCCTCTCAAAAAGGACCTGTCCACTCACGCGCATCCCAAGAGCCGACAAAAACGGCTTACTCTCCCTCCAAATCTGCGTCGCCAACTCCCTCGTCGGCGTCATAATCAACGCCATCGGTCCCTCCCCATTCTCAATCGGCCGCTGATCCTTGATATGTCGCATCATCGGCAAAAGGAACGCTATTGTTTTCCCTGACCCGGTTTTCGCGACACCGATGATGTCACGGCCGGACATGATTGCTGGGATCGCTTGTGCTTGGATTGGCGTAGGGGCGGCGTACCCGAGTCGCTTGATGACGTCGTAACTACCATGCGGTCCCGAAAGATTAGCCTCGCATACTTTCGGATGCACAAACGGGGGCACACCGCAACTCACCACCCAGCAGGTAACCCAAACGCCCCCCAATTCCTCACGGGCTTCGGACACCCTACCCCGCGGATCTTGATCCCATCCATCTCAATCCGCATCAACTCGACCTCGTCCTCATCCATCTCGCTCGTCTCTGCACTCGGATGGTAGAATTTCTTCTCGAATGGCTCATATGCGATTTTACTATGAGCGGCGGCGGGGAGATCCTTTTTCTTCGCCTTTTTAGCGGCGAGGGCGAGGATATCTTCCGCTGTCATTGGGCCGTTGCCACCGTTCTCCCCTTCTTCATCATCGGACGGAACATTCTGATCATCGACGTCCGCCAAGTTCTCGCGTGACGTTGTCGATTTCTTCGGATTCTTGGCATCCCCCTGATGCGCCAAGTCCTCCTTATCGATCGTCTGCACCTGCTTGACATTCTCCTTCATAAACGCATCCAGCGGATCCTCTTCATCTTCCTCCTCTGCGTCATCAACCTGCATCTTGCCACCCTCGGCATCACCACCTTTCCCGGCAACCAGCGACGACCCCTCCTCTTCATCATCTGAAACGGCATCCAAATCACCCACCGTCGCTTCCTCCCCCTCTACCGCGCTGACACCAACAGCACCAGGAACCAAAAGCGGTGCGATCGGTGGTAACACCAATTTCTGCAATTTCCTCTCACTCTGCTCGGAATCATCGAGCGCGATCCTGCGTCCGCCTACACCGCCGCCGGATTTAGCTGCCGATGCCGAGAGAATGCCTGAGCGCGTGGGGAGGGAGAGGGCTGCGCTGGGTTTCAGGGGTAGTCCGATACGTGACATTGTTGAAGCGTTAAAGGCCGAGAATGCCGGTTTGCCAGGGATTGATGCTATGTCACACATGACCATAGGAAACAGAAGGTCAGCCTCGTTCTCGCCTAGTAATCAGGCGTGACCGGACTACACAGCAGATGATATGCAAAGGAGGAAAGAAGAAAAAGAAGACAAAGAACGTACGAGGCAACTTTATACTCGCCGCCGCCGAGTTTGCTGGTTCCATTCTCCCTCCGCCAAGTGAAAGAACAACAGGTGACGCTGCTGTTGGTGCTTTGGCGACACCAAGACCCAACCCGCTCGCGGCTTCCTGCGCTGCCTTTTTCGCCGCCTGTGCTCGTTTCCAGGTTTCTAGTTTTTCACGTTTTTCACGCTGTTTTTCTGTTTCTCCGAGAGGAGCGGTGGATATGGCTGGTGCTAGTGTTGTCGTTAATGGCTGTATTTGTGGTTGTACTGCGGATGGTTGTGGAGGTGGCGGTGGTGGTGCGTCATTCCGATCATCATACCGCCTCTCTCTGTCCCTCTCGGAACTCTTTTCCTCCTTATATGCATCCCTCTCTGAGCGATCCTTGTAGCGAGGCTCTCTACTATCACGACGGTAGTCGTCTGTCGTTGTTGTCGTTCTCCTTCTTGTATCGTCCTTTTCATCACGATATCTCCGCTCCGAGCCACGTCTGTCGTCTCGGTCTCTATCGCGGTCGCGATCCCTTGTCCTATCCCTATCGCGGTCTCTCTCCCTGTCTCTTTCTCTTACTCCGTCTCTCTCGCGATCCTTATCTCTCGTCCTATCCCTGGACCGGTTCCTGTCTTCACGGTCTCTATCCCGGTCAGTACGACTAGACTCGTCATACCGCCTTCTTTTCGAATCCCGGTCTCGTTCTCGGTCGCGGTCTCTAGATGGCGAAGGTGATCGTGATCGTGCCATTCTTGTTCGTGCTAGTGTTTGCGTAGGTGATGAACGACGGGTAGATGGATTAGGGTAGATGAATAACAGGAAATGTAACAAGTAAAGTGGTGTGAATGTCCGTTTGCCTCGACTCGACTCAAGCTTGCCGATTGTTTCCCCCGATTTTGCATCCGCCCACCAGCCACCAGCCAAAACGGGATTGTTGACCATTAATCTAGGTTATCGGACTTGTTCCCAGCAATCTTTCTCATAAAACCGTATACAACCTTTTCCGACGGCCTTCACCATGCCTGCTCATCCAGACACCGACTCGATAACAACCCTTTCAGCCCACCTGGACCACCTCGCCTCACTCCATGCAGAAGCAAAAGACTTGATGCCATACAAGGTCGACGAATGTTCCTTCTCACAGGGGTACGTCCGACAAAAAGTGTGGAGTTGTCGGACGTGTGCTGCCACGCACGGAAGGAACGAGGATGGCAACGGAGTTGGAGTGTGTTATGCTTGTTCTGTTAGTTGTCATGCCGGTACGTTGCGTCTTTTCTTTTTCCGCGTAAATGGACAGTGCTGATAGGAGGCTTTCGTGGAAGGGTAGAACACGACCTTGTCGAGCTATTTGTGCGAAGAAGATTTAGGTGCGACTGCCTGACCCTCCCTGCAGACACATGCACGCTTTTTCCTACAAACACACCGACCGCACGAGTAGCAGCAGCACCATCAATACGACCATTCTTCACCAACCCGAAAAACAAATACACAAGAAACTTTAAAGGAGAGTTCTGCCGCTGTGAAAGAGGCAAGACGTATGATCCGTTGACAGAGGCGGAGAGCATGGTAGAGTGTCTAGGGTGCGAAGATTGGTTCCATGAAAGTTGTTTGGTACGTCTTGTGCTTTAATTCCTTCTGCGATATTCTCCGAGATCTCGCTGCCGCTTGACGTATCACTAACAGCTTGATTAATCATTACTGTAGAACCTGCAAGACCCAAATAATCCAACGCCACCACAAGAAACAATATCAAGCGCCTCCTCAACCTCATCAAACGAGAACGAATCCCCGCTCCTCCCTTCCTCGGCGTACTCACACCTCATCTGCTCATCGTGCACGCTCTCGAACCCGTTGTTGAGCAGGTATGCAGGTACGGAAGGGTGGATGATGATCATACCTTCTCCTCAAGCGCATGAAAGAACTGTGGAATGGAAAGACAAGTGGCAGGTTATTGGACGGGAGGAGAAATCGACTGGTGTCTTGGAGAATCCCGATGAAGCTCGTCAAACAGGGGAGAAACGGAAAGATACCGAGGTGTCAGATGATACACCAACAGCGAAACGTACCAAACTTGACCTCTCTGACACGACAATCGCAACTTCAGCCACGCCAACTACATCACTCGCAACCACCTCCGTTTGTAAAGCACCAACACCGAATCCGACCGCTCAAGAAATCATCGCAGCCCTTCGTAGTAGTACCAGTAAGACCGCCGATTCCGGTTCCTCGTCCTCATCCTCATCAGTTGGATCGAGGCCGATAGCGGATTTGTTCCTGCAAGAAGGAGCACGAGAAGCGATCTGTTCCTGCCCTCGCGTAAGTGCCTTCTTTACCTTACCAATCCCTCTGACCTTCAATCCCTTCTCTTACACTCGTGTCTGATTGGTGATGGTAGTGCGCAAACGAGGTGGAGGGGTTGTCGTTCCCGCTGGACGAGGAAGAAGAGTATGAGCCGGAGATGGAAGATACACCTGGTGCTTTTCTCCCCTTTCCGCTGCGAAAGTAGTACTGGAGGCTGATGTACCAAGTAACTTGCGTAGATCCGACGGAGGAGGAACTGACAGATCAAGCGTTATCTGTTTTACCGCGCTCGCAGGCGATTGAGGGTCTGTTGAAGTTTAACGCGATGAAGTACGTTCTCCCCCCTCTTCTTTCTTCCGCCCTTCCCGCTTCCCTACCCGCGCGTCGACCGACCGCCTCTAACCGCTTTTACGAATACACTGTTAACCACGATTATCTGTTGACTTTCGGTTAGGGACCGACTGAAAGAGTTTCTTGAGCCGTTCCGGGACGGAGGGAAGGTGGTCAGTGCTGCGGATATTGAGGAGTTTATGGATTCGATCAAGAATCCCGAGTAGGAGAGCTTGATCTTGTCTTGGTGGATAGAGAGGGAGACGTAGAGTGGAGCGCTTGTGTGGAAGAGGATATGAAGAAGGAAACAAAAGTTGTATACACAAACAAAACTAAAAGAATCATAATAATATAGTCATTAATATACTTAGTGATCGTCACGACAAGCCCTTTGGATACCCTTTCCACGCCACTCGTAAATCTAGTCGGTTCACATGACAGCTTAGATTGACTGTAAATATGAAGTGGCTAAATGTGAGGAGCTGTGTCACACCAGCAGGCAGTGTCTTTGAGTGTGCGTCCTTTGGGATCCCTTTTCACAGTTGACCATGGTTGACTTGGCATTATTATCAGCTCTTACCAGTTTTCTACTTACACGTGCCACCGTTCCAGCCTCCTCTTGGTGCAGGTATTTTCTCGACATAGCAATCATCGTCGGGGTTGTTGAAAAGAACGAGGAGGTAGTGAAGGATACCTTGTCACAGAAAAAGCGAGGCCGAATCTTATGTCTACTGCGATGGTATGACATAAATCCCCACATCCACGATGACTGTCACAACCCATGCGAACCATGCGCTTGTTAGGCCGCTGCGCCAGCTCTCACTATTCCCTTGTCCGCATCGGCAGCCAAAACATTAAGGGCACTCCCAGCCATGAAGTAGTTGACCTGGCGTGCCGTAAAATTATGACGGACAGGTATCCGCTCCCTCCTTCCATCTTTATGCACGATCTCCACCTGCAGATCGCAACCAGGCGCGAATGTCTTTAGGCCGTGGACACTTATCATACCCATGCCGGAAATCTTGTCGTAGTCCGCAGCTGTGACGAGTGACATGGTATCAGGTTAGCACTGGTTTTATCCTACCGGGGATATCACAGGCAACGTCGCGTTCCGCAATAACAAGACTTACGATTCCGAAAAAAAAGAGCAAGAACCCCTTGCTTTTTGAGATTCTGCCCGGCTCACATAGGCGAAATCAGCCTCTTGCCTTCCGTTGTGCTGCGAGTATCTCAGACCATGCGACTCACCATCTCATGTATTCTCGCCATACTCTTCGCAATCACCGCGAAACACCCCATGTAGCGTGGCGACATAGCCGCGATTTCCCTAGACGATCCTTCCCCATAGTTATCATCGCCTATCACCACCCAACGCTTCCCCGATTCTCGATACGATCTTTGCGACGTTCCCATGTAATAATTGTATTAGTCGTCCTGTAAGTGAATCGCCGCTTCGAAGCGGATGTACGTACTTTGCGACAGAAGGAATGGTACCATACGCTCCTGTCAACCGGTTCATGACGCAATTCACTTTACCATTCTCAGAGTTGATCGCGCCGATCAACAGATTCTCTATAGAACAAACGAACAGCCAGAAGAATAACTTCAGCACAAGCCTATCTTAAGCTTGGAACAAAACTCCGGAAGGAAAGACGCACCAGAGATGTTTTGTAAATGACCGCGGTACTTATACCACGGTCCGGCAGCAGAGATATGATCAGTCGCTGAATGGACAAAAACGATAAGTCGATCATATAGATTTATAACGGGAGCCACGGAACTCACTGCATTTTCCCTTGACCTTGATCAACGTCTCTACCTCCTGCGCGTCCTCCCCTCCCCACGGCTCGAACGGTGCAATCAGCTGTATTCTTTCTGACCGTGGGTCAATCTCTAGCTGTACGTCCGCTTCATCATTTTTGGGAGGCTGATAGAATTCGAGAGAGCGCTGGTACCCCTGTTTCGGCCAGATATTGCCTGCCGGTGGAGTGAATCGGAAGGTTCTGCCGTTCGGTAGCGGAAGAGAGTCCATCAGTGGGTTGAAGTGTATTGTTGCGCCATATGACATCGCTACCACCACCTGTTGTCGGAAGAAAAACACGTCTTTAGAGGCGTATATCTGGTCACAGACTCTCGGTGGAACATACCTCGGGACTTGAAACAAAACTGTGCGTAGCAGAGTTGCCATCCTGTCGCCCGACGAAATTCCTGTTGAAGCTGCTGATTATACTATTTCGCTGTCCCTTCACCACATCCGCCCTCTCCCACTGCCCAACACAAGCTCCACAAGCATTCGCCAACAACGTTCCTCCAGCATCGTGCGTAAACACGTCAAGAACTCCGTCGCGTTCCAGTGTCGCTCGTATCTCTTCCGATCCAGGTGCGACGAGCAGTGGGATTTTGGGAACGAGCCCTGCAGCAGAGGCTTGTTTAATCAACGAGGCGGCACGAGTGAAATCTTCGTATGAGGAGTTGGTGCACGAGCCTATCAGTGCGGCTGAGAGCTCCTTAGGCCACGAAGGGTTCTCTTCAGCTGCAGCAGACAGCGTTGAGATCGAATGTGACAGATCCGGAGTGAATGGTCCGTTGACATGTGGTTCCAAGTCGGATAGATCCTGGGCAATAGTCCTCACATCAGCATCGCTAAATCTGACTGCTTTTGGTAGACACTTACGATCTGGATGTGCCTGTCGTACGAAGCACCCTTATCGCTCCGCAAATACCACTCTCCCTCGGTCTCCGCTTCACGTGCGATCCCTTCCCTTCCCGTCAGTCGCAAGTATTCTCCCATGCTTCGTGTATAAGGAAAGATACTCGACGTCGCTCCGACTTCAGCGCCCATGTTTCCGATCGTTGCCATCCCCGTTGCGCTGAGGGAAGAGAGACCGGCCCCGTAGTATTCTATGATGTGGTCTGTTGCGCCTTTTACTGTGAGAATGGAGGCCAGTTTAAGAATCACATCTGCGTACCCACCGATCAATACCGTCAGCTCCCGTCTTGTTACTGCGCTTCTTAACAAGCAAACTCACCTTTCGCAGACGTCCACCCTCCAAGCTTCCCGGACAACTCCACCCCAATAATTTTGGGATGCTTGATCTCGTACGCAGCACCGGCCATTACATCTACCCCTTCCATCCCGCCACATCCGATTGCTAGCATACCTAGACCCGCGGCGTTGGGAGTGTGTGAGTCGGTTCCTAGCATGAATCCCCCTGGGTAGGCGTATTGTTCGCTGTACGGAAGTTGTCAGTGAAGGAAAGGCGGGTAGTGGGTTTGGGAGGATACGGCTTACAAGATGATCTGGTGCAATATTCCTGCTCCTGGTTTCCAATATGCAATACCATACTACACAACCGGCCACAAAACCAACATCAGACCCTGCTATCTCACGGCGCACTGGCATTAGCTACTCACTTTATCGCACGCGCTCTGAAGAAACTTGTAAACCTCTTCATTCACCCGTTTCGCCTCTTCCAGATCCGCTGCGGCACCATTGCGAGCAGTGATCAAGTGGTCCGTATGTACCGATGTTGGGATGCGAACACGCGGGATGGAGGTGGAGATGAATTGGAGGAGGGCGAGTTGGGCGTTTGCGTCTGTTTCCGTGAAGTGGTTAGGTAAGAGGTAAGAAGTAATCACATGTGAGATCGCTCGGTTAGTCTTTGCTTCACGCGTGATAGTTGACGTCGCGTACCATGAAGTGCAAGTCTCTGTGTTCAGATGAAGCTGAGTACTCGCTGCTAGTCCATAAGAAGGAATCGCTTGAAACTTGAAACTTACCTTTGGTAGCAGTGCCAGATGGCTGGAACCCCGCTCAAGATCCTGTTCCGGGTGGGCAAGATGCGCATAGAGGATTTTCTCGGACAAGGTCAGCGGCCGACGTAGCCTAAAAGCGACCGAAGAACAAAGTCAGCCGTAGCATTGGGTATAAGAGTGCCTGGTACAAAGTACGATCATGGCAGGATCCGGCAGGTATGTATATTTGGAATGGCTCGGAAAAATACTTACCGTTCTCCGACCGCGCGTGCTTTTCTTTCCAAGTCCGCATAACACTCGGTCCCGCCATCCGGCTCCAGCGATGCGATACTAAACCTGTTGGACGAAGATGGACATCCTTTACCGGATACGGTCGCAAGATGTCGATGGCGGACGTTGCTTAGTCCTGCGATAGTGCGAGGAAGACGACGCGAAAAGCAAGGGCTGAGCATGATGGTCGAAGATTGCTTTTCTTGGATCTCGCTCACCGGCTCATCTTTCCGGATCACTCTTGCATCTCCGTCTTCTTGTATCTATCCTATATATCCCTGCTGTTTCGCAAAAAGGGCAGAGGAAGCTGTCGAGTGCTATGACCTTTCGCGCTTTATCGGTCGTAACATCGAGTGAGACCTGATCGACACTCGACACCCACCTTGGCAGTCCGGCGAACGGCGTTCCCTTGTAACGACGACAAAGCCGAGGTGCTGGTCAAAACTCAAAACTGAGTCTAAGTGACGAATCAATACCCCATGGGGCGAGGCGACTGTCAGCTGTGTGCGTTGTGATTATTTGAGGAAGAGCAACCTGAGAAATTGACAGTTATTTTCTTGGCCCTACTCCCGCTGCTCGACACGTCCTGACCTCAGCCCTGCCAGGTTTGACCGTTCCTCTTATCGTAAAACTATCCTATTTTCGCGCAACGTGTTTTGGAACGCAATCCGAAGAACCGCAAGGATGGCTTGGACATGTACGGGACGTTCCAACCAGGAGGTACGTCTTCTTCGCACTCCGTATAAAAGACTCGGGAACTGACAATATTATACGCACTGATTCTAGTTGATCGATAATATGCGGGAAGCAGGTCTGATCAAGTCCGACAGGGTCGCGAAGGTACGGTCTCTCATGCACTTTCAGACCCTTCCGCCTTGGGCCACAACTGGACGCTCATGAGGACAGACATGCTATCATAGGCAATGTCAAAAACAGATCGCAAATACTACGTACCAGAGAAATCATCCGCGTACCAGGATTCACCACAGTAAGTCTCTACACCGCATCGCATCGCATTGCGCCTCATTCTCCCTCCTATCGACTAATCTCGTTTGTCGACCGGTTTAGGCCAATCGGTTACAACGCAACCATATCTGCGCCACACATGCATGCACACGCTTTGGAAGACCTTGAGGAGTATATCCGACCTGGTATGCGGGTGCTGGATGTCGGTTGTGGGAGCGGGTACCGTTCGTATCGCGTTTTCCTCCTCCTTATTCCACATGATCATCGGAGAAGCTAATATTTCAACCCTCATCTAGTCACAGCAGTGATACATAACATGATTGCTTCTCCTCAGGCTGGTAAAGGGGGAGTAGTAGTGGGTATCGATCACCTTCCTGGTCTTACGGACTTGTCGAGACGGAACCTCAAAAACGACGGGATTGAACTGTCAAAGGGTAGCGGGATTGAGATTGTGACTGGTGATGGGAGGAAAGGTACGTTTGCGCTTTCGTTGCGTCTTTATGGCGCTTTGACTGATTTTCGGCGGTGCAGGATGGCCATCCCAAGGTGCGCGTTTCCCTTCTCCCCAACAAAACTTCGGCGATCGCTGATGTGTTACGACCTGGGATAGCGCCATACGATGCTATACACGTGGGCGCAGCAGCACCCACACTTCCACAAGCACTCGTAGATCAGGTCAGTCCTCACCTATCTTCCATCGTAGCGTGACACAGCTGATCCTGGTATCATCGTTGTTCAGTTGAATACTCCGGGAAGGATGTTTATCCCGGTTGGCACACGTGAACAAGGTTTGTCGTCTCTGACATTTACCAACCCAGAAAAGCCACCCTCCCGGATATTGCTTGACTTGACTGACGTCTTGAAACAACAGCTATCTGGAGAGTCGATAAAGATAAAGATGGAAATGTCACGAAGGACGAGCTGTTCGGTGTACGCGTGAGTAGTGGGAGCGCTTCCTGCGACGAGTAAGAGATCGTTGGAGCTGAGCGTTTTATTGTTGCTATGTTGATAGTATGTACCACTTACTGACCGGGAATCACAGTGGGCGGGATGATCTGGTTCCATGGGGTCCGCGAGATTGTAACATACGGGGGAGGGAAGCCAAGGGGGAGGAAAGGGTCACAGAGGCCGCGATTCGAGGGAATGAAGGGTTGTGGCTCGATGATGATTCATGTATTGTTATAGGCAACCTCATCAGACTCATAGGAATGCAGATGTGTAAGATTTCTCTATGCATAGAAATGTATCGGCAAGCACTGGCCGGCTGGAACCCCAATAAGGATAGAGGCGGACCGAACGGTTGCATGCTGGTTGCGAATCTAGTACCTAAAGTCTTGCTACCTTGCTAGCTACCTTGCTACTTGCTACCTCTAAATTAGACACCCGGTATTACCTAATATTATCCCACCAAAATCGTCATTTTGGCGCGTCTGCTTCTTGTTGACGGGTTGGCGGCGCGTAGATACTGCTTCAACTAGTCAGAGCGAGTAGGTCGAACGTTTGCTTGAGTCTTTTCGTACAGCAGAGCAACAGACGTTTGCCAAAGCGTCAAAGTATCTGCTCAGACCCTCAACGGACCGTAGTAACTGGCGCCAATTCGGGTACGCCAGCGGTACAACAACAAGCACAAACTCCGTGTAAACGACAAATCTCTCCGACAATCAGCAAGCTACGCCAGGCTTCGAGCGACAACCTTATACTTTGACAAGGCAACTGGCTGGTACGAGATAGAATAGGAATGGCGGAGTATACTCCTAGATCAGTATTGAAGCATGTGGCGGGGTGGACTTTGGGGCCAACATTGGGAAAAGGAGGTTTCGGTAAGTAGCTTGCGCCAAAATCGATTTTTATTCCTTCGCGAGATGATCTTAATCTTTACCTCTTCCTTCAAAACAGGTCATGTCAGACAAGCTACGCATCGCGCAACAGGTCGAAAGGTAGCAGTCAAGATTCTTCCAGCTCTCGATTTCGAACAAGTTATTACAAGGGATATTCTGCTAGACGCCATTGAAGCACAGAAGGAAGTTATATTGCTCAAGGTGATGGGTGCATTTGGGATCAAGGGTGTAGTCGGACTGGACATGGTCAAGCAAGAGGGTGATTGGAAGTAGGTATCATCGGCTCTACAAAGTTTTGGCATATTTGCGCACTTTGGGCTGATCTCGTAACCCCTACAGATATCTCTTCCTTCCTATGATACCGAAAGTCGCTACCCAACTCGCATGTCCTCTACCAGCTTCAACATTCGTCCCTCTTTTCCGATCCTTCCTCGTCGCACTTCACGCCATGCATTGTCTCGGAATCAATCATGAAGATTTAAAGCCTGGAAACATTTTGATGTCTGCTACGGATGAACCGATCATTGCGGATTTCGGATTCAGCAGCTTTTCGCCATTAGGAAGGAAGGTCAGCGGCGGAGGAGGCACAACAGAGTATCTGAGTCCAGAGAAGGTCAACGTACGTATAGGGTAATGCTCGATACTCTTTTGGCTTCGCTAAACATCTGCGTTTTAATCTTCAGGGCGACCTGTATCGAGGACCTCCTTCCGACGTCCACGCTTGTGGTGTACTTTTTGCAAAATGGTACACAAATTCGAACCCGTTCGTATGGTACAAGGGAAAGGACGAGGAAAAAACGATTGAAGATAGGATTTATGCTGGAGACACTAGATACGTCTTGCCCAATGAACCTGGCTCGGCGGGTGAGTTGATGCGAGCGATGCTGGCTAGAGAACCCAAGAAAAGATGGACCGTAAGTCGAGGTGCTGCCTTGAAGATCACTTTTCAGCGCTGAATGTACCTTTTCTTCAGATTCCGGAAATTTTACGACACCCTTTCCTTAATCCTGCTTCTCCGCTTGCGCCTCTCGCTCAGATCGTTCCTATCACCTTTTCCGAAGAACCAATCTCTCACCCCACCATGGACCTTGTTGAAGAAGTAGCCTTCCTCGGTTGGATAGCAGAAGAATGGTATCCCTGTCAGACCTACACTCGAATCACTAGACACTTGAATGCTCCTACGAGCGAACCGCGATGGGAAAAGAGGATGTATCATGCTTTGCAGAGTTGGAAGCCAAAGGACCCAGATGCGGTAGGATTACGAGCTGGAGAAGTCCCTCAGGGTGAGTTGGCAGGCGATTGCAATTTGAGAAGATTAGCTCATGATGTTCCGATTTTAGCCAAACCCAAGTCCATCACTCGATTGCTGAAAGAGCTCAGTGTCACAGAAAACGTGAGTCATGCCTGCTATAGCTTCCAAGACTGGTGTCTAATGATGACGGCTTGGTCACGTTCACAGAAGCCAAGCACTGCCGAAGAAGACTCTCCTTCATCTCGAACCACCAAGACCAAGGCTCAACAGGCTACCAAGCACGTTTCCGTCAAAGCTATCAAAGAACGAGACATCAACCAAAACACCAATCCTTTCGATGTCGACGATTCCGTCAAACCTCCTCGAGTTTCTGCTGCTAGTACCGATTCTGCCACTACCGTGTCCCCCGATACGCCGACAGTGGCTAACAAGGAGAATGACAAGGAGAATGTCCCTGTTACGAATGCTGTGAAGAAGAAGGAGAACAAAGCTCTAGGAACGAACTTGACGGAGAAAATAGCGGAGAAGGTCAAGGCCATTGTGACGCCAATTATTGTGATTGATGATTCGGATGAGGAAGAGGAGGACAAGCAAGGTATGCCATTTGGTTTTCCTGGGATCGGCACATGCGCTGACTCAGGTATCCACATCACAGCTACGGTTGAGCCTCCGAGAAGACCAAAGACGATCAAGATTGAACCAAGGCGATCTCCTAGATTGGCTGGACTACCACCTGAGATGGAAGGACTCGGTGAGTTATCTTTCAGCAATCCGCATCGAGCGTCGAGTTGCTAAATTTCGGTTTCCCTTGTAGCTGAACGAAATGCTGCTAGACGCGTCCGACGAACCAAGGCGGATGCTTTGGAAGTCCTTTAAGACCAAGACCAATCCTTGACGGTCACGGATGAGAACCTCAAAACGCTGCCGTTTCCGTTATCCACCTGCGTATAATTTCGTTCTCCTCTCGACTACTGCTGCACGCAATCAAGACTATCTACGGCAGCACCTGTATCGATTTGTGTATCGTTTGGTATCCTGTACAATAAACGCACTGCTTTCCAAGCGCTCTCCATCGGATGTTTGTACAATGCGAACGATACAAACTCCGTTACATCGAACGTATTCTCGACGCCTTGGCTGCGAATACAGTTCTACAGCACTATTTTGTGGATTCACGGTTGTATATAGTCTCTCGGGAGAAGGTTTACGATATGTGCCGGAAAACGATATATAATAGATTCCACTAGACAGACCAGAGTCACGACTCGTCGAGTAGCGAGGAGGAGCACAAGCGGCATCATTTGCTTGAATCACTCGAACGCGACCTCAGATCACGTGATATGACCTTGAGTTGGGACTAGGAGCTGGGCTCGTCACTATCTGTTGGTTCTCTGACTGCTCATGTATACATCTCCTGTGTGTAAAAGCTCTCGTCTCCCGAAAATATCTTCACTCGCACAAGGAGAGCATACGATAAAGGTCAGATAAAGGCGGAAGCATCTACCAACCCGCACAAAATACCACGATCCATCGGATTTGGAAACAAAACAACATCTTTCTGATCGATCTCTTCCTGGCAACGACAAGTCGATAGGACGTTTTCAAAATGGCAAGTTATCCTAGTTGTGAGGTGTATGAAGTCGATCGTTAACGCTTCCTGGACCTACAGCTACCTCTATCGCTCCTGAATGCTGCTCAGGGCAAACCCATGGTATGCCACCGTCTATCCATCTTACTTCGCTCTGTTTCACAAACGAGCTAACCATCTAATCTACCGTCACTACAGTTGGTGGAACTGAAAAATGGGGAAACCTATAACGGACACATGATCGCTTGCGACAACTTCATGAACGTTACGTTGAGGGATGTGATCTTGACATCACCGGAGGGAGACAAGTTTTACCAGATGAAGGAGGTTTATCTGAAAGGCAATGTGGTGAGTGCTTCTTTTCTCCTGATCCAAGGGCATAGCACAGGAGAGTAGGTGGACCAGCACAGTATTGGGTTTCCAGATGACTCTGTCTGTGGGGAACCATGCACATGTCGTGGAAGGTCGTGTGTTCAGGATCGAGGAGGGTTTACTGCGATGGTACTTTGACACGTTGGCGGTTATGAGGAGGTTAGGACTGCAGGGAGACCAGGAAAAGAAAACAATCTGGGAAATTGATCGGCCTCGAGATCATTGCCGGAATGCGGGAGGAGAAACAGATGAAATCTCTGTGGAGAGCGTCCCGGTGCGTGAACCGATGATGAAAATTATCCCGGATGGAAATGACATATGGAGGTGCACACATTGTGACTGCGGTGGTGATGATCAGTCTACGAACGAGACAATCTGCAGCGATCACTGACATTTTTCGGGACTGACTGGAGTGATTGTCAAGTGTCCGATTGCAGGAACATCGGTTCCTATTGATGCTTCTTATGTCTCGTCATCATTATTCTCCGCTCTTGCGTTAACGCTATTACATCGTCTCTTTAGATAAAGTACGTCCGAGTAGCAGACCAGATTCTCGATAAAGTACAGGAAGACCAGCATCGTATACGGGAGCAGAACAGACACTCGGGTGGCGGTGGTGGTCGTGGTGGTGGAGGTGGAGATCGTGGAGGAATGCGAGGTGGTCGAGGCGGTGGTGGTGGTGGATTCCGAGGCAAGTCGAGTCACACAAAGTCATTCCTTGATTTTTTTCTGAATATTCGTCACGAAACAGGCGGACCGAATCGAGGAGGAGGAGCACCACGAGGTGGTAGAGGTGGGCCAGGGAGAGGCGGAGCGCCAGGCGGGAACCGAGGCGGTCGTGGTAGCTTCAACGGCAATGGACCATAATAGGGTGTTTTTCTAGAGGTGTATCGTATCAGCTTTTAGACCGATATATCGAATGAAAATGGCCAGGATAGCTTCTGGTCCTTTGCTTGTGTGACTCCTGTGCGTAGCTGTCTGACTGAAATGCCTAGGTAGATGTAAGGTATAAGGTGCAGATATAACGGTCGTTAAGGTGTGTATTCAAAGTACACAACAGTGCATTGCATTGGGTGACTAGCCCTCCCCTCTACGGCTTCTGCATTTGAGATTCCTCACGTAAGCCGGTATTTCTCTGCAATGGGCATGACGAATAGGTGGAGGTTTGAATGTCTTGTCCTGCTTACATTCTCGGTTCTATCGGAAAAGAGTATATATATATCGACCTGGCAAGCAATGACCCGCCGCATCTCTAACCGGTCCACACATCTCTCCATCATGAAGCAGACTTATATCCACGGAGCACCAAATTTCAGGGGAGAAATCCAGCAAGTGGATATTCCGTAAGTTATTTAAATCCTTCAGCTTCAACGCCAAGTCCCGAAGCTAACTCTTTTGCACCATGACAGAACTCCCAACGATGACCAGCTCGTAATCAAGGTCATCTACGCCGGTTCCAACCCCAAGGACTGGAAACTACCCGACCTGGGTGTGCCTGGAAACTCGGGTGACGATGCGGCAGGATACGTGCATTCCATCGGAAAGAACGTTACCGAGTTCAAGGAAGGTGATCGAGTGGCCATCTTTCATGAGATGACAAAGGAGGGTGGAACTTTTGCCGAGTATGCGTTGTCTTGGGAACATACGACGTTTCATTTGCCGAAGCAGACGAGCTTTGAGGAGGGAGCAGCTATTCCGCTCGCTGGTGAGTTGTCAAGCCTTTTCCGATAGGTATGTGGAGTGCTGACTTGCTTGTTACGTTTCTTAGCGATGACTAGTGCACTCGGTCTTTTCGTCAACCTCGAGCTTCCTACTCCTCTCCTTCCGGCTACCGCACCTCGACCACTCCTGATCTACGGAGCAGCCTCCGCCGTTGGCGCATACGCCATCAAGTTTGCCAAACTCGCCAACATTCATCCTATTATCGGCGTGGCCGGTTCCGGAGGAGACTTTGCAAAGTCGATCGGATGCGATGCGATTGTGGACTACCGAAAGGGAAATATCGTCGAGGATATCGAAGAGGTGTTGAAGGAGCATGCGAACGGACAGAAGCTGTTGCATGTGTACGACGCCATCTCAGAACACGGTTCAGGCGACCATATTAACGCTGTTGCCGATCAGGGAGCGATCGTTACCCACGTCTTGATGAACAAGGACGACTACGACTCGAGCAAGTTTACCGTCATCCGGACCATGGTTGGTGACTCGCATGGCACAGAGGCATACCGACGAGACTTTGCGTACACGTATTTCAGGCTATTCGGGAAATGGTTGAAGGAAGGTCGGTTGCAAGCGCATCCTCACGAGGTTGTTCCGGGAGGGTTGGAAGGTGTAGAGGGTGCATTGTTGCGGCTGAAGGAGGGCAAGGTCAGTGCGAAGAAATTGGTGTTCAAGGTTGCCGAGGCATAGAGCAGGAATAGAAAATCCCAAGTTGTAAGTATACTCGGTCGCATGACACACAATAGTGCATTCGATCTTGAACGGTAGGATAGTGGGCCATACGTGCCTACGTTGCCTCGCCTCCGACCTACTACGTACAAAAACCCGCTATGCCTTTCCGATCTGGCTTTCTGCCTGATCGGTCTTTTTCTCAAGTCCAAGATAAACCAGCACATCCACAACCCTCGCAAACGATAGCCTCCTCTTCTCGTCATCATTGTCCTCAATCGCATCATCTACCACCTTCTTCAAGCCTTCTGCATCGTCCACGTCCAAGCCGACCTCTCTGGCGGCTTTGATAGTCGCTGCATCGGCAAACGGATAAACCTCCTCCCAGTCCGCCTGAACCCTTCGGAAAAAGATATCCACTGTTTTCGGGCCGTAGCCTTTGAAGGACTTGACTATCAAGTCTCGTTCCTTTCCTGGATCGTGTGATGATTGCTTTCGCAATGAGGAGAGCGACGAGGAACCGTTAAAGGAGGATTTGCAGACTTCAGCGATCCCGATGATTTGACCTGTGGTCTTGTCTTTGTGAAGAGTCTTTGAGCGGTGGAGACTCTCGAGACTGCAGGGAATCAGATATCAGTCCCCGGTGCCCCTGGTGTTATTGCTTGATACTCTCCATACACTTTGTCATGCCCAAAGTCCAAGACCTGTTTCGGATCTTTCAAAGAATGCCTTTCGCTGAAGAGATCGTTGATCGCTCGAGTGGCGACTCAATGGCTGAATGGCTTGGACACCATACAAGCGGCAATCAAGTCCTGAAAGGGGTTGAGACTGTTCAAGCGCATGCGCATGCGTCATAAGTAAGAGATCTCGGGAAACGGCCATGTAAATGAGAATATACAGGAACATACCGGTCCCGAGGGAAGTGGAAATCCGAGTCTTTCCCAGACTCAAGCTGATCCAGCATTTCGAGCGCCTTGTCGGACAAGAGAAAGTGGACGATTTCCTTCGGCTCGTGAGACGAAGATTCGGTTTTCGAATTCCGAGTCGTTCTTCTGGGCGTCTGCTTTACCTCGACGCTTTCAGTCGATTGTGTCTTCCTCTTTTTTGAGGCACGCTTTACTGCTTTGGCTTCGTCCTCCTGCTTTGCCGCCGACCCTTCCCTGTCTTCCTGCTGGTCGACCGACTCGTCATTCCGTGTTTCAGTCTCGGCCTGTTCACCTTCCGCTTCGACCTGCTCGACAGACCGTTTCGTTGCTTTGATCGTCATCGTTCAGGTCAAGGTGAAGTGACTTGTAGGTGGGAGTGAAGCTTGGAGGATGAGCAGGAAGTAGGTCCCTGACTATGTTGGAACAGACAAAGTACCACCCCTCTTCATCAACTTCTTCATCGGGTTCCCCGCGTTTAACCCACATGTGAATTCAATGTTCGATACTTCCGTTCATGATGAGGTCATGATGTTTCGTCACGGCGGGAAGCTGGGCGGGACCCAGAATTCTTGCACTACCTTCTTCAGCTCCTTCTTCTCCTCCCTATTTAGTAATAATCTAGGACTCGTCGGTGTCCTGGATGTTCCTAGGAGCAAGCCCCGCCCCGTAGTAAAGGCGGCTTGTGAAATCGTGTAGCAAAGGCACGTCATGGCATCACAAGAAGTGGATCATACATTCACAAAAACATCGCATTTAAGCGCAACACAAAAGCCTGAAATCTATTTACAAATCCGAATCACACAGAAACACAACCTTTTTTGTTGGCCGAAATTCATACATCTATGCAAGCACTTCAACGTTGGTCGCAGAGTCGACTGTAACGCTATCTCCACTCTCACTTTCAGAGTCACCCTTCCCATTGCTTTTGTCAGAGGATGCCTTGATCGCGGGCGGTATCCACTGTCGCTTAACGATACCTCCTGGTTGAGGCAGTCGAGTCGAGCCTGTCAACGCGATGTCAATCTCGGCCGCGGCACTACGTCCCTCTCGGATTCCCCAGCTGTAGAGTGAATGTTAGATTAGCTTCATGAGCTCCATAATCAAGTAAAAATATACGTACACAACCAAAGACTGTCCTCGTCGACAATCCCCAGCCGCAAAGACGCCTTCTGCACTGGTAGCGTATTGCCCTGCAGGAGTGAGAATATTGCTTCGTGCGTCTGTTTCGAGCTCAAGCTGCTTGATGATTTCTTGCTGCGGACCCAAGAACCCGAGAGCGAGGAAACACAGTTGGGCAGGGAAGAACTATAGAGGGTTCGACGGGAAGGTAAGACAAATCACTTTGAAATGAATTTCAGCTGTACGCACCTGCTCAGAACCAGCAACTTCCTCCATGTTCCACTTGCCGGCCTTCTCGGTCCATTCCACTCGGACAGTGTTCAAACCTTGCAGATTGCCCTCTTCGTCAACCTTGAAACTTTTGGTTGAGATGCAAAATTCTCGAGGATCCTTGGCAGTATGTGCGATAACTTCGGCGTGTCCGTAGTCTGTTCGGAAGATTCGAGGCCACTGCGGCCATGGGTTGTTCTTCGCACGAGTGGCAGGCGGCGGAGGCAAGAGCTCAAAGTTGACAATTGACTTGGCACCGTGTCGCATCGAGGTACCGATACAGTCGTTTCCAGTATCGCCTCCACCGATGACGATGACGTCTTTTCCGTTTGCGTTGATGTAGTTGCCATCGCTGAGGCCGGAATCCTGTAGTGATTTGGTGTTCTTTTGCAAAAAGTCCATTGCAAAGTGGACACCGTTGGCTTCTCGGCCAGGGACACGAAGATCTCGAGGCCATGTGGCACCGGTAGAGATGACCAAAGCATCGTTCTGTTCTTTCAGATCCCGCGCATCTAGCTCGGTACCCACGTGTGCCTGAGTAATGAATTCAATCCCTTCTTGACTCAAAAGATCGATTCGCCTTTGCACGACCTTTTTATCGAGCTTCATGTTCGGAATACCGTACTGAAGCAGGCCTCCGACTCGGTCGTTGCGTTCGTAAACAGTAACAGTGTGACCCGCCTTGTTGAGAGCCTCGGCGCAGGCGAGTCCAGCAGGACCAGAGCCGACGATCGCGACCGTCTTTCCGGTTCGCTGGTGTGGAGGACGAGGAACGACCCATCCCATTTCGAAAGCCTTGTCGATAATGGCACATTCAATACTCTTAATACCAACAGGTTGCTCGTTGATACCAGCTACACAAGCACCTTCACATGGAGCGGGACAGACCTGACGGAGAAAATGTCAGTAGCAGTAAGCGACATCCAATGATTGATCGAACTCACTCGACCAGTAAATTCGGCGAAGGGGTTCTACACAGGCAAATCTAGTCAGCTTAACATTGTTGAAGAGTCTGGAAAAATAACTTACCGTCATGGCCAGTCGGTGATACGCGGATTCCCATTCGCCTTTGAATACAAGGTCGTTCCACTGCGGAATAATGTTCGAGATGGGACACCCGGAGTCGGATTGACAGAATGGGACACCGCAGTCCATACATCGAGCGGTTTGTACCTTGAGCTCCGGCTCCGTCAATCGAGTACTGATCTCGCTCCAGTCCTTGACTCGCTTTCGAGCGGGTCGATAGGCTTCGCCCAATCGCTTGTACTTCATAAAGCCTCGGGTCTTGTCCAGCTTTGTCATGCGTTCCTTTGTGGTGTTCTCGTCTACCATAGCATCCTCGAGATCAACGACAGATGGCTCGTGCGCCTTGGGAGTAGCCAGCGGCGTCGAAACGCGAGAACCGGCATATAAACCTTGGTGTCTGGATTCCAGCGTGACTGCAAGGTCCACTTGACTCGCGGTTTGAGAAGGAACGAGGTCGATCACACTCTGTCTGGCCTTTTCTTCAGCCTCGCGTGCAGCTCGTTCCTCCATAACCCGCTTGTAATCTGTAGGCATGACCCGCACAAATTTGGGCAACGTGCGATGGAAGTCTCGAAGAACCCGTTCTGCGATCTTGGATCCAGTAAAGTGTCGGTGGTCTTCGATCATGCTTCGGAGTTCAGCGATTTCGGACGGATCGTTAACGGGACCGAGTTCGACCATCTCAGGATTGACCTTGGCGGCGAATGTATGCGCGGTGTCGAGTACGTAGGCAATACCTCCGGACATTCCGGCGGCAAAGTTGCGGCCAGTGGTTCCTAACACAACCACTCTACCTCCTGTCATGTATTCACAACCGTGGTCACCGGTTCCTTCGACAACCGCATGAGCACCAGAGTTTCGAACGGCGAATCGTTCGGCTGCCACACCGTTAAAGTAGGCATGTCCAGAAGTGGCACCATACAAGCAGACGTTTCCAACAATGATGTTTTCTTCCGCCTTGAAAGGCGAGTTCTTGGGCGGGAAGACAATCAAACGGCCTCCCGAGAGGCCCTTGCCAACGTAATCGTTGGCGTCGCCTTCCAGCTCGATAGTAATACCCGGAGCAAGGAACGCGCCCAAGGATTGACCAGCGGAACCCTTCATGTTGATGTGTATGGTGTCTCGAGGAAGGCCTTCTTCTCCATACTTCTTGGACACGCGGTAGGATAAGGTCGTACCGAGGGCTCTATCAGTGTTGACGACTTCACAGTCGATGCTGACAGGAATGCCCTGTAGGATAGCGGGCTCTGCCTCATCGATGAACTTGTTGTCAAGCCGGACATAAAGTTTATGATCCTGTTGACGGACTTTGTATGTCGCGGCTCCAGGTCGCATTTCGTGGGCAGGCTTCAAGATCGGGGACAAATCGAGGTGTGCCGTCTTTGGCGTCCTCAGAGACTCGTTTACCTTGAGCAACTCTGTCCGACCGACCAGTTCGTTCATGGTTCGTATACCAAGTTGTGCCATGATCTCCCGCGTTTCAGAAGCGACCATGTAGAAGAAATTTATAAGCTAGCGACGTCAAGGGAGGCGGCAGAAGAAAGAGAAGACCACAGGGTGAAGGCGAGAGGGAGTCAGCGATGGTCATGGGCGAAAAAACCATCACTCACCTGTTCGGGCTGTCCGGCGAACTTGGCTCGAAGGGCGGGGTCTTGAGTAGCAATACCGACAGGGCAAGTGTTCAGGTGGCATTTTCGCATGCTATGATTACGAGATGGGGTGAGTACCGACAGACTTGAAACGAAGAAGGGTAGATGACTTACAAGATGCATCCCATAGCAATGAGAGGAGCAGTGGCGAAACCGAATTCCTCGGCGCCAAGTAGGCACGCGATAGCAACATCTCGCCCGGTCTTGATGTTTCCGTCGGTCTGAATGCAGACTCGACCTCGCAGGTTGTTGAGGACCAACGTTTGATGAGTTTCGGCGAGACCTAGCTCCCATGGCAATCCTGCGTACTTGATACCGGTCCATCGAGAAGCACCAGTACCTCCATCATGTCCCGAAATCAAAATGTGGTCGGCCTTGGCTTTCGCGACACCAGAGGCAACGATACCGACGCCCACTTCTGACACCAGCTTAACTGATACTCTTGATCGCGGGTTTGCGCACTTCAAGTCGTAAATAAGTTGCTTCAAATCTTCGATCGAGTAAATGTCGTGATGAGGGGGAGGCGAGATCAAACCGACACCGGGAGTCGAGTGACGAGTTCGAGCGATAGAACCAGATACCTTGTGACCTGGTAATTCACCACCCTCACCTGGCTTGGCACCTTGCGCCATCTTGATCTGCAATTCATCGGCATCGGCAAGATAGTTGGAAGTGACACCGAACCGACCAGACGCAATCTGTTTGATAGCTGATCGTCGCGAATCTGTGACAGGCTTCAAGTCCATGGCGTGGGTATAGGTAGAGGACTCTTCATCGGCACCGGGACCGGGAATTGGATTGGATCGCTCGGCATCTTCACCTCCTTCGCCAGTGTTGGACTTGCCCCCCAATCTGTTCATGGCAATGGCGATTGTTGAATGCGCTTCCATGGAAATGGATCCATACGACATGGCACCGGTCGCAAATCGCCTAACAATCTCGTTCCAGGGTTCGACCTGATCGATCGGAATCGGAGTCGCCTTTTCAAAGTCGAATTCTAGCATACCTCGCAGAGTCGTGCGTTTAATAGCCTCATGTGCGTTCTTTGCGTAAGCGTCGTAGGCGCTGCTGTTCTTTTCCCTGACGGCATCTTGCAGGTTGGCGATACTAGTAGGGTCATTGATATGCGGCTCGCCTCCATCTCGCCAGTGGTATTCGCCCGATTCAGGCATACCAGGCTCACCGATAGTCTCCCTCGATGGCCAGCCGCGTTCGTGGAATTCGAAAGCGTCCATGGCAAGCAGTTCGAAAGTGGCACCTTCAACTCGAGACGCAGTTCCGACGAAACACTGAGCAATGACTTCGTGGTGGATACCCAAAGCTTCAAAGATCTGGGCACCCTTGTACGACTGCAAGGTCGAGATACCCATCTTGGACATGACCTTGAGAATACCGTTGTCGGTCGCGTATCGGTAGTTTGCAATCATCTTCTCGGCAGAAACGCCACCGGAGAGACCTTCTCGGTCAACCTTGTGGATGACTTCCATCATCAAGTAGGGACAAACGGCGTCCGCTCCGTAACCGACTAGCACGCAAACATGGTGGACTTCTCGCGCTTCGGCGGTGTCGACCATGATGGCGACAGCTGTTCGTCTCTTCTTTGCGACAAGGTAGTGGTGAACACCGCCAGTGGCCAACAATGCCGACAACGGAACCCTTTGAGGACCCGTTGCCCGATCACTAAGGATGATGACCTTGAAGCCGGCTTCAACGGCGGTAAACGCTTCCTGGCAGACTCGATCCAAAGCCGCTCGGTACCCGGGCAAACCGGCATCCTTGTCAAACGTGATATCAATCGTGATACTCGGCCAATCGCTGTGAGCGACCTTCAAATGCTTAATGGCGTTCATCTCCTCGATGGAGAGAACAGGACTGGCGAGGTGCAATCGTCGACATTGAGCCGGGTTCATTTCCAGCAAGTTGCCTTCCGGGCCGACCGTGGCGGCGAGGGACATGACGATTGCTTCACGAATCGGATCGATCGGAGGGTTGGTCACCTGAGCGAAGAGTTGTCGAAAGTAGTCGTAGATGACACGAGGCGCGGTAGCGACACATGCGAGAGGAGCGTCGTTACCCATCGATCCGAGGGCTTCTTTACCGTCTTTGAGCATAGGGAGCATCAACAAATTGAGCTGTTCGATAGTGTAACCGAACGCGACCAGCATCGGGTCGGTGCTGAGTGAGTCTTCGCTGATTGTCGCCTTCAAGACTTCGGGTTTCTTGGCGGAAACACGCTCAACAACTTGCGGCAGATGAATCATCTGTTCCTCGATCCACGCCGCGAATGGCTGTTTCCTCGCCGTGGTCATCTTGAGCTCTCGATCATCGACGATCCTGCCTTCCTTGGTATCGACCAACAACATTCGTCCAGGCTTCAACCTCCCCTTCTGGATGACCTTTTCGCTATCAAGCGCGATCGTTCCAACCTCGGACGCACAGATCATCAAGTCATCACTCGTCACGACGAATCGACAAGGACGCAACCCATTTCTATCCAAATTGGCACCGCAGTACCTCCCATCCGAAAACGTGAACAACGCCGGACCATCCCAAGGTTCCTGCAAACACGCAGCCCACTGATAAAACGCCTTTTTCTCGGGCTCCATCTGTTCGTTTGTCTGCCACGCTTCCGGGACGAGCATCATGACTGCTTCGGGTAAGGTGAGGACACCGTTAACGACGAGCAGTTCGAGCACGTTGTCGAATGCTGCCGAGTCGGAGCCGCCGGTTTCAATGATTGGGTAGAGCATGGCGAGTTCGTCTCCGAATTTTTCGGATTTGAGAGCGCCTTCACGTGCGCGCATCCAGTTCTTGTTTCCTCGGACCGTGTTGATTTCACCTGCGGGAGCGGCAGCGGAGAATAGGGTTAGCTTACAGATATTGACCTGCTTCTCTACCGACTCACCATTATGCGCTGCCCATCTCATCGGCTGTGCTCGGTCCCAACTAGGGAACGTATTGGTCGAGAACCGGGAATGCACAAGCGCGAAATGACTTTCAAACAATGCGTGATTCAAATCATGGTAATAGTTGTACACTTGCGGCGGACTGAGTTGACCCTTGTAGACGATATTGTTCGGCGTCAATGAACAGATGTAGAAATGGTTGTCGAGACCGATTTGATGGCCCGCGTGTTTTCGCAGAACGTAGAGCTGGCGTGCAAAGAGCGAGTGGTCGAATTTACCAATTTCCTCTGAGTGGTCAGAGTCTCGTCCGTAGTGGTCTGCGAGGACGACAAACGGTTGCAGGATCTTGGGTTCCCTGCTGCTGCTTGCGGGACCGAGGATCGTTCCATCCGTAGGCACTCCTCGCCATCCGAGGACTCTCAATCCCAACTCTTCGGCAATCGCCTCGAATGTTCGCTGTTGCGCGGCGAAAGCGGTTCGTGATAAAAAGATATTTCCGACGGCGTATTGTCCGAGTGAGGGGAGTCGGGAGATGAAGAAATGTGGTGTTTCTCGGAGGAAGAAACGGTGTGGGATGGCGTACATTCCACCTGCGCCGTCACCGTCTCGAGCATCGGCACCGGCTACGCGTGCGTGTAAGGATTAGCGAATGAGCCCCGCAATAGGGGTAGGTGACGTTTGCAAGACGTTGATAGGGTTACTCACTGGCACCTCGATGCGTCATGTTGCATAGCAAACTCCTCGCATCACTGACAATCTTGTGATTCGCCTTTCCCTTGATATGACAGACGAATCCTACACCGCATGAATCCTTTTCGTTTTCCGGGTCATACAAACCTTGTGCTGCTGGAAATCCGGGGTTGGTAGGGTCCGGGTTGGCAAGGATGTGTTCCAATCCATCAGTGGAATCCGAGGCGCGAGGAAAGGGAAGTGAGCCGGATGAAGTGTCGATACCAGAGTATTCCGAGTTGATGTTGCTACTGTCTGATGCGGTCCATATCGCGTTGTTTTCGCGTGGATCTTCCGCGATCCATGGCAAGCCGTCGAGAGAGGACATGGTGGACGGTAGGTGTCCAGTTGACGTATAGGCGGGCACGTCCAACGTATAGGAATGCCGTCTTTCTCCAACACGTCTATACCTGTTGTTGGACGGGAAGAAAGGCAAAGTGGAATGGATATAAAGGGAGGGCAGGCTAGGCGGCGGGAGGGAGAGGGTACAGCCTGAAACATTCAAACATATCATCATCGGGCCTCCAAGCTGGCCTCCACTTTCTCCCCCCCGTTTCCCGATTTTTGTTATCCACCAATCAAGCGCGGCCGATAGATAGTCGGAAGCTAATCGGAGACACTCGGACACGTTTCATGTAGTTTCAGGGTCGGTTTGAGGTTTGGGCCGGGAAGAAGTACAACTTGGTCGCACACAATACCTTGATATCAGCTGTAGCGTCCTTATGTTCATCTTTGTTAGCTATAATACTGGTGTATGCAATCATTCGGAAACACTAAAATGATGCCAAACAGGCCGTAATGGTCCTGTCAGCTGACCTTTCCCGTGTTGAATCGCAGTCGTGATTGCAGAAAAATTGCCAATCGAGGAGAACAATCTCAACACGATTCCTTCGGGTTTCCGTCTCCCTTTTCTCTTGTGACTATAGCAGAGCTGTCTGGCTATTCTGGTGTTTCGATGCAAGCGACGTAGAGCGACCCTATAGGTATTTTGTCATTTGGAATTCTTCGTTCTCGGTCAATTCGCCACCGTCCGCGACCGTTTTCAACACAGCAGCCGCACATCACCTGATGATAGTTTGCATGAAGCCACTCTACTGAGTTCTGAACCGCGAGGCGATATCTGTGGAATCTTAGTTACCTATCCCTGCTTCTCACGACGAAGGAAACATGGCAGGAGAACTGATTCTGCGATATGACGGACAAACAAGCCGGTTTCGCTGTTCAGTGTCCCCTAACGCAGTCCGGCTGAATGGTAGGTCCTTTCGATTATTCGTCGTGGATTCTCGTGCTTCTGACATTCGGTTGTCCAATGTTGCCATTTGTGCATCGCCTCATAGCCACGAGGGAGACTGGGGAAAAGCTTAGGAAACGCTCATGAATTCTTGGAGGGAATGCAGCGCGCGGCGGGCGTTCGTCCCGTGTATATATGATGGCGTCCGAGCGGCAAATGTCTGGTTTCGCCACCGGTAGAGAAAGGCAATATCAACGAATCTGTCATGTTACTGCCGGGAAATATTGCTGTCTGATAACATTCGACAATCGTCATGTCTTCTGGAGCTTCTCTAGAACCCGTCGCCATGTTCGAGCCATTGATGGAACGGGTTGCAGACCTGCTACAGTCAGTGAATGACGCAAGGGTTGGACGAACGCATGGTGGGATGAGCAGGTAGACGTGACGAGGCACAGCCTTCAATACACTGTGAGTCGGCGCCGCTCGTGCTCACACTGGCTCTACTGCTTTTTGGAGGAAATAGCCATTCGCTGACATGCAAACCCGTCGTCTCTCCCTTTGTAGCCATATTCGTTCGACTTCCTCGTTCGCCACAGCGATATCTCGATTATCGTCAAGGGGCGCGACCGAGCAACTGCTCGGGGCCCTTGCGGGTTTGGAGTCCTAATGAAAGGTGCGTGCTTGAGCAGTTGGTGCTTCGGTGTCAACAACCTGTGACATCCAGCAACGTCGGTGGCATGACAGGGTACGTCGTGGATGGGATGAAGCATACCTCTTAGGAACCTGATAAGAATACGCCGGGTTTCTATGGCTGCATTGAAGACATCGGTTCAGGTGAGCAGCTATACACGATTTTAGGCGGCTCTTAAATTTAACTTTTGGCGTCTTGGTGTTTTCTCTCTGGCGCTGAAAACAAGGATTCGACGTGGACGTTCTCCGAAATAATTCGTGGAACACAGGTTGGAACCAAGTACCAGGGCGGTTGGCAGAGCAGATTTGGGATGGCATGGGGCTGGGAAGTAAGTCTGTATGACTTCTATCTTACGAGCAATGCTAACTCGCCGCTTGTGTTACCAGACGGAGAAGTGGCACCAAGACCATCTCACGGTCTGGGGAATCATCAGCAAGACCTGGGCCCGTTCTTTCCCGAGGTAAGTGAGTGTTTGATGACAATTACACGTTGAGTAAGGACCCACTAGATGGCACTGAGATGACGAACACCTAGCAGAACACCCCAATTCGGAGGAGATGCAAGCGACGCACACAACGTCGCATGTGGGACTGTCCCCACATAGTAAACTCATTCCGACCATGGAATTGACAGGTACACATCGGTGACTTTCTTGCATAGCCAAGGCCTAGGTCGAATTTCTGATTCCTGTCAAATATAAATTCAGAAAGGACGATTCCCGGCTCTTCAGAGAAACTGGAAGCAACAACCCGTGAGTCGCCCACGTAGAACGCCAACTGCTTCCTGTAAAGTCGGTGTCGAGGTCGGGTTGCGAGCTGAAACTGACTTTCTTCGCGTCGCTACCTATTAACAGATAGTGATGCTTCCCGATTTGCAGCGCTCCATCTTTTGTGACCCTACGGCCTTTGAAGAATAACCGGTAAGGAGTAAAGACGATACTGTTCTTCAGTCTTCTTTGATATTTCGTTCTCAAGGCATCCTCTCGATACTCCTAGCTGTAGTGTTGTCTGTATCCCTTTCGATGGCCTGATGACAGTCGGGATGTCCAACCTACGCGATGCGACGGAGTTGTTGTGCGATATTGTTGTGCGATAAATGTTGTGCGATAGGATACGCTGCCTCGTGATTCATGGCACCATCCTCAGAGGGTACTTAAGCTGCTGTATATGGTATCGAGAATAGGCGCATCTTTACATTCGCACATATCCCCATCCACATCATATTGAACAGTATACCAGTAAGCTTACCAGTATATGAGGGTGTATGTCACGTGACCGGGATGACGAAGCATGCGAGATGCTGTATGATTTGATGAATGGGATGGTTATTGAATCCACGCTGGTTTCCACACCTATACCACCAATATAAGCAGGTCAGAGCCGACTGCTTACAACAAACCGCGGATATCGATCTGGAAGAATTTCGTGAATACCGCTCGACCGACCGTCATGAAGCAATAAGCCTACCGAAGATGAGCTATGTGCAGATTTCAATCCCTTCCTATGATCAAACGGAGTTGGAGGGGCGGATGTACCCTGCGTATTCCGGTGGAGCAAATCTAAATCATGCAGGTCAGTATCTTATTTCCGCACTAGAGGTCCGGCGTTCTTGTCCACCAGTACTGCTCAGTAGGAATGTTAAATTCAGACTACTTGGCCCGTAGGTGAAGTTGCGACTCGCGCAGCAATCATCGCACATCCTTATGGATTTCTCGGTGGATCTATGCATGACCAGTAAGCAAGGCTGTTCTTTCATCTTGCATATCGTCGAATCTCAGAACCCTCCACAGCGTTGTCCAGGCGTTGAAAGACACCCTCTGCCGCCAAGGCATATCAGTTCTTCTTTACAACTCGCGAGGAGTCGGAAAATCCAGAGGTCGTGCCAGCTGGACCGGGGAACCCGAGAGAAAGGATTACCAGGCCGTAGCAGATTGGCTTATCAAATCCAAAGCAAAGGAGATTTTTGGAACTCCAGGCAAAATGAAGAGGAATTTTGAGCTTTTGTGCTGCGTGAGTGCCACTCTTATCCCGCAGGATAGACGACTACAGCACACTTACTATTCACTTATGCAGGGCTACTCATACGGGTCCTTGATGGCAAGTTGTGCTCTTCCTCCAGTCAGCCCTGACCCTCAGGTGGAGCTGCGGTATATCTTAATATCACCGCCTTTGTCCAACTTTATCGGCTTCCTGCTCACGCCGTTCCGCTCAGAACAATTCATGAAGGCTCTTCAACGGGTTTTATCACCGGAGGCAGAGCAGTCCACCGCCAGCTCCTCGGCAGGAGCATCCAAGGCGAGAGCCTTGATTGCGTATGGAACCCGGGATACATTTACTCCACTCGACACATATCGCTCGCAAATACAGAAGCTTGTAGCGCAACCAGGAGTAGTGGCGGATATGCTATCTGTCGTTGAAGTGCAAGGCGCGGACCATTTCTGGGCGGACCCTCAATACAGATCGGAGTTGAGGGTAGCTGTTTCTCAATGGCTTTGACATCAAGTTGTTCACCCATTGAAGGCCTCCAGTGGAGCACAATTCAAAAACTTGTGAAGCAGAACCGACGAGCGCAAATGATACACTTCATCTATATAATGGTACCCGATTGTATAGATTATTACTATGACCACGTACAAGTCAAGACAGATGCAACGTCCACGAGTCCGAGAAACGGAACCAAACCATGATGTACAACCCTTTTATTCTTGTTCAAATGCAATTACCCCTGGCTGGATCTCTCTAAGCCCCACCACCTGTTCGCTCGACACTGATCGCCTTGACGTCTGCTCTCTGCGCGCTGTATTCCTTTGCACGAGGTCCAGCCGGGTCGCCGTTGGAGACGGAATGTCCGATATCGCCAATATGTGCCAAGTGGGTGAAGGCGTTCTCGAGTTGCAATTCTTTCATGCCAGCAGCGATCTCCAGGAAGTCATGCAGCTGGACGTGCCCCTTGCGACCCATATCCACTTCACGAAGAATTGAAGTCGCAACCTCTTCGTCGTCTGCGTAGCCCATATCTCGCATAGCGTGCATCAAATCCACCTTCGTGATCTGTCCGTCGTGATCAAAGTCGAGTTGTTCGAAAGATTTTTGCAAAGACTTGACTTCGTCGGGCGAGAATTGTGCTCGGTTGTACAAGTTGGTCTCGTCCATTGGGCCAACGCCTTGACCAGTGACAGCCAACAAGGACTTCTTCTTCACATCCTGGAGCTTGAGACCCTTGAGGTGCTGTGAAGGCAATCAAACGATGTGAGTTTGTGTCTTTCACGAGCAATAACCCGTTCAACAGACTTACCGAAGGCAAACCCATGGACTCAAGGAATACCAAGGCTTCATCAAACTCGGTGTCTCGCCTGGCAGAATCCCAACCTAATTCATTACCCATGATTTCGATCACTCGTGGCAGCGAATCCAAGGTAGCTTGAACGTTCAAGAAACTCAAACGTGTTCGACGAGCGATAAAATCGGTAGCCTTGAGCGCGTATTCTGCTCGACAAGCGTATCGCGCTTCGGCTTCGATGTATGGGTACAGCGGGTTGAGACGAATACCATGAATTGGCCAGGATTGACCGGTCTCGTCGGCCATGGCGGCAACGGTCCAGGATCGATCACCGTATGTGTTGGAGAGATGCTTGGCGACTTCAGTTTCGAGACCGAACTGCTGGATGAGCTTGATAAACATGGTTGGACTCCAAGCGTGTGCACCGATAAGCTTGATCCTGTGGGTTGTACACGGGCCAGCTGGCTTGAGTTTGAACTCCTTGATGGCCTCGTCAACTGTTTCTTCAGCCATGGCTCGATACGTTGTCCATTTACCACCGGCAATGGTCATCAGACCGGATTCAGAGGTGTTGATCATGTGGTTTCGAACCAGCGATTGGGTGTCTGCCGCATCCGGATCTCGGACAAGCGGTCGCAAACCGGACCAAGCAGCCAGAACATCACCTCGTCGAACCTTGATATCGGGAGACAGGTATCGCCTGACTTCATCCAAGATCCACTGGATCTCCTCCTCTTTCGGCAACGGGTGCTGTTCGACCGCGGAGGGTGAATCGGTAGTACCAGCGATGACATTTCCTTGCCATGGCAGGAAGAAGATGACTCGGCCGTCAGAGGTGTTGGGATCCAGCAAACCCATGGATTTTGGTCCGTAGTAGTTCGGCAGAGTGATGTGGACACCGGAAGAGGGAGCGACGATCTCGGCGACTTCCTGGTTATCGAGCTTTCGGAGACCGTCCGTAAAGGGACCGGTAGCGTTGATGAGACCCTGAATCGAAGGAGGTTGATAGTATCAGCGTGCGACTCGGCTCAAATGGCAAAAACACGCACCTTGCACTTGACATCCCATTCTTCACCAGTCATCCTGTCCTTCAACCTAACACCGGTAATCCTCTCCTTGCCACCGTGAGCGCTGCTAGGCGCCTTGTTGACTTTGACAACCTCGGTGTAATTTGTGACGACAGCGCCGTATTGAACCGCAGTCATGATCAACGAAACGTTCATTCGAGAATCGTTGTGTTGACCGTCGTAGTAGACAACACCACCGACAAGACCTTCGGATTTGAGCATGGGGAACGCCTCGAGTGCCTTTCCTCGACCCATCCAGTAAGCGGTTTCCATGTTCTGAGACCCGGCAAGGAAATCGTAGAGCTTGCATCCGGCGTAGTAGTAAGGAAGCTGCCACCAGGTGTAAATCGGTAGAAGCAATCTGTGACAAGTAAAAGTAAAAGGGTCAGCCAAGTCGAGTAGGATGGTATCTTCGAATAATGACACTCACGGAAGAGAATGTGACAAGTGAGGAGCAGTCTCCAAGAAGATCTTTCGTTCTCGCAAAGCTTCTTTGACAAGTTTCCACTGTTCGTAGTCGAGCTCGAATACTGCTTTCTGGAGGTACCGGACACCACCGTGTACGAGCTTGGTGGATTTCGACGATGTACCGGAAGAGAAATCTTCACGCTCCACACAGGCAACTTTTAAGCCTCTTGAAGCGGCGTCCAAAGCGACACCAGAACCGGTTGCACCACCACCAACAACGAGAAGATCAAAGATGTCTTCGTCTTCCGGATGCGATGCCGTGAGTGCTGTAGGAGTGACCTTTGCACTGGCAGGTGGCTCGTTCTTGTTTCCCGAGACTGGCGCATTCTTCAGTGTCTTGCCGGAAGACTTGAGATGTTTGAGCATCTGCTCTCTCGTTGGCGGTGACCACAATGGGCCAGGTCGACGTCGCGAGACAGGGATCTGGCTGCCATCTGCGTGTGCGGTGGAGGAATTGAGGAGGTAGTAGGCACCTGTTGTTGCGAGAACCGCAGACGAAGCGAAAGCGACATTGCGCCTGCTGAGTGACGGGAGACGTCGGAACATGTTGGTGTGGTGTATTGTCAAACGAGACGGCCAGCTGTGCTCGGTCTCGTAGTTTTCGCGCTACCTATATACTCGAACAATCCAAATCTGGGCGTTTGTATCAAGTGTCGAGATTCTGTCGAGTTTGAGACCAAAGATGGGCTGAAGAAGGCAAAACCGGGCCGGGCGATCCGGAAAAGCGTGATAATGTCCGAGCGGTGAGCTGAAACGCGAGATCGAGAGCGGCGCGGATCCCTTGAACAAGGTTTTCAATTGGGAATTTTGTTCTATTGGTAGGTAGCAGAGGGCCAAGTGTGCGATTCCGTCCGCAATCGATGATGTCGTTCAAATCTTATATAGTCTGTCATCGCAAATATTCCCAATCGTTCCTACCTTTGCCTTCGTCATGGCTGTCTTCGCATCGACAGCCGACCGACTTGAAAAATTCGGGGAAAATGGCTGCAGCGGCACGGATGCGGAGCTGTCCTTACATCATTCTTTGCCTACGCGATGATGGAAAAGACGAGTTCAGAGTCGGTTGTATGGGTAAAACGTGCACTACCCCGCGTCTACGATGTTGGCTATCTTGTAAGGCCGTCTAGTCCACCTCCTAGTGCCCATGGAAATTCACCTCTTGGCCAATCATGACTCTAGAAAACGAGGACCTCCGCACTCTCGATGGCTTCCTGTCACAGCCAGCGAACGACTTTGCGCCTGCACTCCACAACCCCATTGATACTCCAGCTGACACTCCCGCTGCCCCGTCCGGCTGTCCACTCCCGTTATTCATCATACGGTCAACGGTGCATACGGACTACCAGAGTATTATGTAACCTGCACTTGACATAATCGCACTCTTCTTCATTCTTATCGATGCATGGATTCATACTCAGCTGTACACACATACAAGGTAGCTAGAAAAGCGTCGGTTGACAGATGATGTACCTAGTATAGTATGGTAACAACCTCGACAGGCAAGCTGTCTAACAGAAGCAGGAATTGAAACTCCGAGGGACCAACAGGCTATGTTGAAGTATAAAGACCGGGTTGGTTGCCGTAGCGAAGCGATCAGAGAGACGAGGATACTAGTATATCACTTATTGAACATTATCCAGCACCATCCAGCATCATCCAGCGTGCTTGTTCCGTCTAGCGTTGACCGTCATCGAGTATTGCTGTCCCGGGGCGGTAGAGCTCATAGATGCATCACGTCCAACGTCGACTTACACCGTATGCAGATTCAGTGATTGCAGCCTTATCCTCCCTATGTTGCCATGATCTCCGTGATCCGGGAAGCCAGCACATCAATCGCTTGCTCGACGGCGTCGAGCGACGTGTCGGTGTTTTCATCCTTTGCACCAGCTGCGTATCCACAGTGTTTGTAAGATTGGGCTTCATAGTTGTATCTTATAGCGCGGAAAACCAAGTACGTACTAGATTCAACGTGCATCTGAAATGATGGAGAGTATTCTGCCCAGTAGTCGTGTGGCGGGACATCTTCAGGTATATCACGTCCCAACTAGCACGTGGTTTCAGCTCTTGCACAGCATTCGGTAGGGAGGAGGGAGATGCTCACAAGTGTGCTCGTGACGACTGCCCAACCCCTCGCTGTATTCGCACGATGATACCCTCCGCCACCAAGCACTAAAAGCTTGCATCCCCATTCCATGACTCTTTCTATACACCACGCTACGCCACCTTCTCCCTTCGTCGACCAGTTTGCAGCGCCATCGACAAGCTTATCGCCAGCGAGGGCATCCATGCCGAGGAGAAGCACGACGTAGTCTGGTTCGAAAGCCGTGCGTAGGGGCTCGATGCATGTTTGCCATATTCGAGCGTATGTCGGAGCTGATGCTGCACGGCGGAGAGGGATGGAGATGGTGCATGGCGTAGGCGATGTTGGTGATGTTAGGCCCGCTTCGGTGGTTGAGGGGAAGAATCCAGGAGAATGGTGGTGTACGGAGACAGTCATGACTTGCGGTTTAGGTTGCCGCTCTTGCGCAGAGGTCAAGGGTGATGAGTAGCGATATGGGTGTTTGAAGGCTGCGGCTGGTGCGTCTCCGAAATGTACGTCCAAGTCGAGATACATGACGCGTGGTTTACGATTCGAAGAGGATGTAGAGCCGGTTTCGTTCGACGTGTCCTTTTTCTTGCCATGTCGACGGAGGTGATCGATACCTAGGACAACGTCTTGAACGTAGCAAAAGCCCGAACAACGGTCCCGTAGCGCGTGATGTCTTCCTCCTTCCCAGTTGATGACCGCTTCAAATGCTTCCTGTAGGAGCGTTTCGGCGGCAGTCAAAGTCGAGCCGGCTATGAGCTTGGTGTAATCGCTCAATTCTGGAAAAGGCGGACAATCCTTTGTATCCAGTGTGAAGTCAATATACAAATCATGTCGCTCATCGCACTGTCCCTGGATGGACTAACCGCCGTACATCCTTGAGGCCGAACCTATCCGCCAGAGTCTGCTGTATCCGTCGCTTCTTCGACGGTCTGGAATCACAAGATTGCGAAGTCGAGGCGTCGCTACCACCGGATTCAGTGTCATAGTCGGAGCCCTCCGAGTCCGTGTCCATTCGTTTCTCTGCTGTTTGCGTTGGTTCGAGCAAGAAATCTGAAAAGATTGGTATGTCAATTTAGGCTTTAGAAAGCAGGCGAGGAGCTGCAACCAGGCTCACCGACGAAGCCTTTCGAGTGATATCTCAAAAGGTCTGCTTCGGTAGCAGCACGGGGTGCAACCACATGTACCCTTTGCAGACCCGTCTGCAATGCCGAACCATGCTCCGATTCTTGGCCGCTGATGTCGAGGAGGTCAAGACTGTTGATCAAGCTGTGAACCCGGTTGGAGCGACCCGCAGGATGTGTCCCCGTATTACCGAGCCGTTCCAGTTCGTCAGAGTGAATGTAGACGACCTTGTTCTGCATGTCGAAGGAGCATGTGATAGTGAGTCGAGCTATTGTTAAGATAGGATACTTATCACCGCATCGCATTTACATCGAGTTTCTCTATGGATGTTCGTCAAACATCGGCGTTTCGGAATGTTTACAAAGTCGCTCTAGCGAAACGGAGACCGGTTCACAGTCTATTGATACGTGCTACTGATAGGCCAGTGATAGGCCTAACAGGCAGGAATCATTACAGTACACTATCAAAGATTTGCTTGGATACACTATGTTTATATATAAAACGATTATTCGTTCTCTACAAGATGATCAATGCTTGGTTATACAACGTGGGTGGAAACTATTGATTTTTGTTTTTTGGTGGTTGATGATTGAGTTGTGACGGATCGCCGCACAACGCTCACGCCGCTTGGTCTTCCGCTAGCATCCGGTCCATGGCATCGAGGTTTCGGTCCCGTGCAGCCTCGGCAGCTCTTGCAGCTCGTTCGGCTTCGGCAACAGCTCGCGCATTGCCTAGGGAGGAAGAGTACAGAGGCTGTCAGCAGATGTTTCCGGCTCACTCGTACGAGATTAGACTGACCTTCAGGGGTGTCCTCGGTATCGGGAACACCTGGCGCTGAGACAGGTGGTGCGGGCTCTCCAGGACGTCTTCTTCTTCGGCGTCGAGGTAGAGTAATGATTTTCGGCATTGGCCTCTCATCAAGATCCAAAGCGACATTGCTTGCAGCTTGGAGAGCCTGCGATGACACGAAACGTTAGAGTCAGCAATCAAGTAGCTGTGATACGTATCGGTCGTACTCACCTCGATCCAGTCCACGACATCTTTCGCACTCTCCGTCTGAAGCAGGAACTGCTCGCCCTCTACTCGCACCCGTACGACGTTCTTCTTCTTGACGTAATCTGCCGCCAAACCGCTTTCCGCATGTTGCAAGGTGTATTGCTTGATTAACGAATTACCGCCATGGAAGGGCAAATGGACGGCAATTTCCCGTGCGTGGCCTCCTGCAGGCGTTGGATGCGACAGCTGGCTCGAGGAGACACTGGGCCTTCTTCCGCCGGAACTGGTGCTGGCGTTCGAAGAGGAGGTGAATAGTGCGAGGTCTTTTGAATCTGGACCATTACTGGCAGAGGTGGAGATGGAAGTACCGGCGGACATTGATGCACGTCGTGCTGCAGCGGCAGCGACCAGTCCCTCTCGCGTATTCGGGACAGCTCCGGTATCCACCACAGATCCTCGCCTGGAACCGTTTGAGGGGCTACCACTCGGAGCGGGAGAACTTCGTCGTTCTGCCAGGGCAGCAGCAGCTGTAGATGCCAGACTACCTCGTCTGAGCTCCCCTGGACGGTGTACGTGCAAGTTGTCGTAATCCGCCTCGTCTATCTCTGGTACCGGGTGCGGATCGTTCGACTTGAGAGGGACTTTGTGAATATCGTGCTTGTAAACGCTCAATGCTGTTCCGTGAATAACAAAGTAGTGTCGTTTCCAGCTTCGATCTCGAGCCTGGACTCCGGGTGCCGTAAATTCCATCTTACGGGGCAGGTAGCCTTCAATGTGTACCTAAGTAAGGATTGATAATCAGTTTAGGCTCATTAATACCGCCTTGCGAGCGGCAGGCTTACATGGCAGAAATACTCCGGTAACTTTTCATGTCCCTCTTCTTCTCTTGGTCGAGGCAGCCATATCCCTTTTGCAGGAGGTGCATAGTCGGGCAATCTGACATGAATATCGTCCAGTGATCTCCGTCGTTTCATTGGCGATGGACCAAGCGCTTGTAGTTGTCGATTCTGCACCATCTGTTTTGGGCTCTGCTGCACTTCTCCAGTTCCGGGAAATTTGAACGGCTGCATCATACCAATACCCGGTGTAGGCGGAGGTTTTGCCCAGTCGACGGATGACCGAGCGCTGACGGGCGTGCGGACGCCTGAAGGTGGTTTAGCGGAGACGGCCGCGTTGCTCGCGGTACTGGCGTTCGTGAATGTGCGGTCCATTCCCGTTGACGAGGGCAGCTGCTGTTGCGACTCGCCGTCCTCTTCTCGTGATGGTGACGCGACGTCGACCATACTTCTTGATGCTTGCTTGTAGAACGATGGACGCGCAAATCGGCCACTAGGTGCGGGACTTGCCATCGCAGGCGTCAATGATCTCGAATTCATACCCGAATCTGTCGGAGTGTCAGGTGGTCCAGGAATGGTATTCAGTAGGACCGATTCATCTTCAGCCGTAGCGTGCTTTAACACAGCAAATTGAGGCTGGCCATCCGGATTGTTCACGATTAGCGGTGTCGACGGCGAAGTTCCCGTCGGAGTCGACGAAGCCGCGACAGGTGCACCCAGGTTCAGGGCGGCGAGCGGAGGTGCGATATCTGCAACTTGTGGTAACGCCGGAGAGGCACGTTGTATCGGAGTTGTCACGTTCTCGCCTGCCAACGACGAGTTGGCAATACCGTGACCACCGTCCGTACTCTCGCTGGCACTAGCGGTAAAGTACTCTCCGGTCGAAACGTTTCTTGGCGATTCATCTCGAGGTGTCGCAACAGGTACGTCTTTGTGAGGCACGGCTGACCGGGGATATTCCACCTCGCTGCTGCTGCTTGCCGTGACCGAGTTGACTGGATTAGGCGGCGGGCCACCTGTCGGGGTCGCGGCATTGAACGACGTCCACGAAGGGTTGAAGAAAGCTTGCGCGCCTGCCGTTGGGGTTTTCGGTGTTCCTAAATCCCAGGTGGCGGACTTGGAGGGCCCGGGTGCAGCGGCATCGAGTGATGTGAGACTGAGACGTGGCTGGTCCACGTGTCGTCTACTGGAGAGCGCTGATTGCTGGCTGCCGGTAGAATCTGAAGGGATCATCCTGGAGACGTCGGAGACGGACGTGTGCTGTGTTGGCGACGTTGACATTTGGTAGGTGGCGAAGTTGGGGAACGTGTTGCTGTCATCTTCGTTCTCTTCTCTGATTGACGAGACTGAGAGCTGCCGACCGTGACCGTAATGCGGTCCACTCGCTTGTCTTGGTCTGTTCTGGACTTGGCTTCTCGCCGCGGCGGTACCCGAGGAAGTCGTTGTGGAGGGTTGACCTGTGCGGTCGTCCATGATGTCTGACCGAGAAGGTCCGGAAGATGACGCCCTGTTTTCTGATCCCTCTTCCGTCTCCGTCTCCGCTTCTGAAGAACTTGCGCCGGAGTGATCACCTTCCTCGGAACTCGATTCATCGTCGTCCTCGTCGTCTTCGCTGTCCTCTTGGGTTTCCGAGCTTTGCGGAGGCGGCTGGTGCGACGGTTCACGGAGCATGACAGGCTAGCAAGGAACGGATGTGAGATGCCTTGACTGGAGTAGCGCAAAGTATAACGGGAACGTACCATGTGTTTCTTGGCCCTCCTAATCTCCGCAGGCGTATTTTCAGTCCCTCGGGTCGGGCTTGTCGCAGCACTACCGCTTCGACTTCCACCCCTACTGCCCATGCTACGACGTCCTTCCGCTCCTCCGGCAGGTATCATAGGAAACCCATATCCGCCTCCTGGACCTTCTCTCGTCTGATTTGAACGAGAACCAGGCCCGGATCCCGATGGTGTTTCTGCAGCGTGATTGTCCCTGAAAGTGGGCAAGTTGGCAATCGGTTGCGGTAGCGGTGTTGAAGGAATGATCGTTCTACCCCATCCGTTTCCTCCGGGTGTTCGAGCACTGCCGGGAACGGGTGTTCGTGCGCTCCAACCGCCTACGGGAGAAGAGAGCGGGCTGTCCCGGAAATGAGATGACGAGGCGAGTCGGGAAGGAAAGGTGGGTGGTGGAATGCTGATTTTACCCACTTCTGGGCGGGTGGAAGAGGCGCGTGGTGAACTGGATGAGAAGGTGGGTGCGGGTGATACGAATGTGCCAGTCAAGCGAGATTCGCCGTTGACGGCGGATGTGGATGTGGATGAGGGAGCTAGAGCTCTTCTTTCCGGCTCGATGGGTTTCCATGAATCGTTCAGGGCTGCTCGAGTGCCATTTGCGGCGGTGGCAGGTTGGAGACTAGAGCCTTGGCGGATCGAGTTTTCGTCGAGCGGAGTTTCGGTGTCGGAGAAGAAGGTCGTCCCGGGAGGATATACGTTTGGCGATCCGGTAATGTCTGCTAAGCGGTCAGAACTGGCAGGAGCTTGCGGTATGGCTGACGTCGCGAGCGAGCTTCGCCTTCCGGCTCTGCCAGCACTAGCAGACGGACTTGTTGGTGAGAGGCCGACAGACGAGTTGTTGAATCCAGAGAGGGAAAGCCGGCGTTTTGACGGACTCTGCGGTAGTGAAGGGTCCTCGTGTTTGGCGTTGAGATTCAGGATTGATCTTGAAGTCAATTTCTGCTTGAGTGCGTTGATTTTGCTTGTGCCGGATGAAGGTGATGTTGCTGCATCGGGAAAGGTGGAATCTCGAGGGTGATCTCCGGTAAGCAAATCCACAGACGGTTTCCGGTTTCCGAAAGTTGTCGGTCTATCCTGTCGGTCGACCGACGATTGACGACGGTGTTTTGAGAAGAGAAAGGCCATGGCTGGGTATCTGTAGATGCTGCGTTGGTGTTGAGGTAGTCTACGTCGACATGTGGGACGGATTGACGAGTCGGTTGTCGCTCGAGTTCATGTATAGGATGCGTTGACCTATTTTTCAGCCCAAAACTGATCGCGGGAAAGTGATGGAGGTGAGTGAAATGCAGATATCTGGTGTTTGCTTGCGTAGACTTACGGGGATATGCAAGCGTGCTTTCTTGTATAGCTCTTTGTATACTTGAAAGTGAATAGTAGTAGTAGTAGTAGTAGTAGTAGTCTGCTGTCTGTAGTCGCCGGACGAACGGAACACGCATCCTGTTCAATTCATTCATTCGATCGGGAGGGGGGACGCTGACGGACGGGGCAGAGTGGAGGGAAATTCACAGAAATTACAAGGAAATGCCGCCGATCTGACTGGGCGCGCGAATGAAATGAACGGAATATGATAGAGAGACTATATGCAAGTTTATAATCAGCCCGATGACGACGTTGTTGGGCCGACGATAGTGGCACCGGCAATGGCTAGTGATGAATTGCTAGTTAGCGTGTCTCGGTATTATCCATAGGTAGCCAGCCATAGGCGATAGTGGTGATAGCGATCCATACATAGAACATCATGACAGTCAACGAGCTAGTCAACGCCTGCCCAACACCAGTTCCAGCGCCGCGGGCAGACAAGCAAAGTGGAGGACCTCGATGGGTCGCGTCGTTCGGTTCCTGCTTTGCGGCGTCTGAGAGCTCGTCCGAATCGCTGTCTAGTTGTTCAACTTGACTGCATGCGTGATCGTTCCAACGATAGCGGACGTGTTGGTAGGTATGCATTGCTAATTACAGACACTTCGATGCTGTTTTCAGCTTGCACCCAGCTGTAGGTTTTTGAAGCTGTTTCTGACATTCCGATAGCTACATGTATTCATCATTTCATGTCGTTTACCTCTTTGAAGTGCTTCCACTTGCTAAAACGTCGCTACTTCGAGCTACTGGACATACTGGCTTGTGGTCGGGTATACAGGTTGGAAGTAGCGGCCCATACTTGCGACGGGTATATAGCAGGAGGACGCGTGAAGCGTATCTTGTTACCGTACTAGTTTCCACTATAACTTGTGATTCTTGCTCCTTGAGTCCTCGAGCTTCTCCTCGTAACAGTACTCGCTCACGTATTTCTAGAGTCTAAAACTAGTCTAAACATCAGTTCTGTATCCCATGCAAGGTCATGCGTATGGCTCAAACGCAATCGTGGCACATTCTATTCAATGCATGTATCACGCTTGTTACAGTCCCCTGATTCGGTCTGGCTAGGGTTCAAGCTGAAGCAACCTACATGTCGCACCTGCAGATTTGGCAGGTGGTGCATATCGTCAGAGGTATACCCTAGATTTCAGGTCAGAGATGAATGAATCGCCAACAAGGCAACGAGTGCTGTATCGCGCGACTATTGGAAAATGTTGCGCATATATATATAGGGCGGAATACGCGAAATTTCAGGAAAGTTGACCCGTTTGATTCTAGCTGGTTTATGCTATAGCAGCTGCAGCGGACCCTTGTTCACTCTTGCACTGTAAGCTGTCTAGAGGCGACATAGGAGCGCTGACACTCACTGATATGTCCGGCCCATTTGCGATTCCCGATGTATGGTGTTTCCAAATTTTTTCGATTTTTTGAGCTCGGACCAACTTTCTCTGAAACGTCCAAAACAGCGATAAAACTTTTCGGCCAGAGCTGGTGAGTCGCAAGCTCCGGCCTATGGTGGGGTCCCCTATGTATGGCAGAGAACCCGATGGAATTGTATATAAATAGATTGACGAAGCAATGAAAGAAGGATCATTACGTGAATATGGCAAAAAGCTTGCATCGGTTCAAGCCATGCGTGAACGCATGCGAGCGTTTGATGCCCAGAGTCGGAGACTTTTGTCCAGAGTGGGGTTATTACGTAATGCTTTTTGGCACATCCGGCCCAATGTGATCCCCAACATATAGAACACAATATACCCCCATGGGGTCCTCAATGTATGGGAAGAATGGGCCGGACGTATCAGTGATTGTCAGCGGTCCTGGCGACATAGGGCCTTGCCATACGTTCCTGGGATCCGTTCCTGGGATCACCAGAGATTCTGTGTCAGACCATAGTCTCCTTTCACGCGGAGAATCGGCAAGGCTCCTAGTGTGGAACTGTTCAGCTAACTGATCCTATTCGAAATGCACTGTTGCAGAGGAGTAAAAATGATTCTTGGATCTTGTGCGAGGCTGGCTTTTCGAAACCTGTCACAAGACGTCGTCCCCATAGTAAATAACTATGTATTGTCTTTAACTATGATGTCCGGACTTGAGTCCGGGCGGGGTGTCCAGGCCACGCGCTTAGGCGGGGTTCAGTCTGACGCAACCCCCAAAGGTTAGCCGGCAGGCAGTACAGTGCAATTTCTCCTCATGTGACTAGCTGGCAAATGCAAATGGAAACGAAGCTGAGAGACTTGTTGAGAGGAGTCCATCACTTCCTCTAGTTCAGATTGAGAGCGAACGATCCTTCCTGTATCCTAGCCACCGTCCAGACATATTCAGCTTTCGGCATTTGCAACAAGATGGCTGGCGGTCACCAGATGACTCGAGCAACTCAAGTAGTTGAGGAAGGTAAAAAGATCGATTCTGATGCAGATGAAGAGGTTGATGCTCTTCGTGAACGATGAGCACCAAAGCTCGATGCCCAAAGCAACCCAGGCGGCTTATCGGGGACCGATGAAGGAGTACACAGCGTGGGCTTTGGAATGGGCGGTGAAGAATAAAAAGAAGTTGCCGCTGGAGCAGATTCCCCAGAAGGATAGAGACGCAGAGGCAAAAAAAAAGAAAAAAAGGTATAGACACACATAGCCCATTACGCAACAGTTTATTGGTAGATTGACCGCTTTTGTGCTTCTACTGCTCAGAACTTTGGTCACTGGAAAGAGAGTTGCTGCTTCCTCCCAGGAGAGGGTCCTGGGTAGACCTCACAAAGTGCAAGGGAAGGGAAGGGAACAGGGTGCTGAAAAGGGGAAGAAGGTTGCTCCCGCCAACGAAAGCAGTCCCTCTGAAGCGGTGACAGGGAAAGTAGAGCCAACGGTTGGGTGGAAAACGCTGGAGCAGTATTTCTGTGCTCTTTGTTACATGCAAAAGCAACAGATGAACAAGACCGGGAAAGTTATTCACAGTCCTCGACGTTTTCCCTCTATCATCGAAATGATGTCAACGTTGATTTCGAAAAAACGCGGCAAGGAAGAAGATTGCCTCGCGGATCGTTGCAAAGGTGAGATGGGCAGAATTCAAACTATTGAAAAGCATACCATAGCAATACGAAGCTTCTATATTGTAGACTCCTTCCTCGATGGTTACCACAAGGTGGAACAGCTCGCGAGATTCTCCAGGCTGAACTTAACAAGAACTCCATGGAAGGCTTGAGGGATCGAACCATGGCGGCGCTGTCCCATTATGGTCTCTTGCCGGGAGAGGATGCAAGGAGTATTCAGTTGCCTGATGTGCAGCATCTTCCGATGGATTATCGGGAAGGGCCAACCCAATGCGATATCATGGTGATTTTGCTCGTTGGACGGTAAGACAAATCAGAAAGGAAACACCCAATACATGGGTGCCATGCGCAACAAGGAATGGGAAGTGTGTCCAGTAGGCGCGATGGCGATGTGGTTGTTCTACAGGCTGGTATATTCTCAATGGATAAAATCAACTGGGACTTACAATAGTCGGGACTGGTGCTCATGTAGATTCCAAATCAGTGGCAAAACGTACGGGGACCAACTCGATAGTTTCCCCCGAATGGACGACCCTGAGCAGTGGTATCGAGTCTACTGTTCCCAGGCCGCTCAGTAGACGGTAGATTGGCCATTTCATCGGATGCGCATGCGAAGGCTACAAGGAGTCTGTTGGAAGATGCCGGTGTACGACAGCACTCGAAGAAAGTCACGCATATTTTCCGAGGATCGGGTACGAGGACGGCTAATTTGTTCGGCGCGAGTGAAACAGATATTAGAAGGGGAGGAAGATGCCACATGTCATCGATGGCGCAACATTACTTGACAACTTTGCCTCGAGAAACGATGCGTGTCCTGGCTGGTTTTCCGCCAGCAGCCGGACAATTCTGGCTTGCACGAGATCTCGACCCGCCTGTGGAGCTACAGGCTATGGCGTTCCTCCAGGCGACTTGGTGGTGCGTGTCATCTAGCACAATGAAGGGGACGTGTGAGCTTTACTGATACTGGGGAATGACAGGCTAAAGAGGATACAGAAGCTATCTGATGCGCAGAGGCCAATTGCCGCACACGGCTTCTTGAGTCTCCCAACTCGACTACGCCGAGTCTTACTTCAGGACTGCGCGTTTCTTCAACAAAAGCAGCCTGAACATGTGCTTCTTCGTCATCACCTGTTCCAACCGATCAGTATGAAGCGTACCCTGAGCGAGTGATCCAAACCACGAGAACCGCCGTCGCGCCAATGGACGTTCAGTTCAACAAGTCATGCTCATCCTACACTCCAAGATAGATACCATGAGCGGCAGGATGGAAACCGGCTTGCGGGACTTGCGAACTACCATCGCGAAGGATTTATCGGAGTTTCGTCGCAAAATCAATCCTATGACGAAATGTCTGATGGGAGTTCAAAGCAAGCAGGCGCAGAGTCAGCGAATTTTAACGACAGCACTCAGTCTGGTCGCCGGAAGTCTGAAGCTCGTCACTGAGGGAACTTTCGAGACTCATCTTCGCCTGCCCGATGAGCATGACCTGGCCTCTTCCGGCGACAAGTCTACCAGCAATACCGATGGAGCCATAGGAACTACCACTTCAGACGTACTCGCAGACAGCCTATCTCGAGTCACCGGAATGACTGACACAATGTTGAACAGCGGAAGCGATCCACCAGCATGTTCAGTTCCCAGCACATCTACTCCCTCAACCAGCGATCAATTCAAATCCTCGTCTGGAACAGCGGCCCGACCGCCAGCCGGGAGTGCGACGCCACCAGAAAAGTTCGTCCTCGAGAGCAATCATACCACGGTCGCTCAGCTGTGGAAGGAATGGCATCAAGGCATATTCGGTCGTAAATCAGTAGTCGCGATGGTGCGTCAAGGCTACAAGAAGTCCGAGGGTCAGCGCAAGCTGTACTCACGAAGGAAGCTGGTAATGGATGAGGTAGCACGCTTAGCTGCCATGCGAGTGGAACCCGAGAGTGAAGTGGTCAAGGCGATGGACGAATACACGTCGTTGCATAAGATGTCGATAACGAAGTTGCAAGATCTGATAAGGAAGAGGTCGCAAGATGGTGAAGAGTTGGAATTCTGGTTGGTGACGGAGTAGCCCTCGCGTTCGGTGTGATATTTGAGATGCGTCAACGTATTACTATACCATTTGGAATTGTATACCGGATTATATATCTATCAAGCAGTACAAATGATCTAGTCCAGCGGAAGCGAGGAGATATGTCAGCGTAATAGTCTGGAGCGAGCAGTGAGACAACTGACCTATAGCACCTATATACCAACCCTTAATCATCGTGTGCCTCTCTTCAAACGGTGCCCTAGCCAGCAGAGCAGATCTAGTCGCCAGCAAACAGCCAGAGAAGGGACTGAGGAGCGACAGAGAACTGGACCGGACCGTCCGGAATGACAAAAGGCGATAAAGATGAGAATGAATCTGCGAATGGCATAGATTAGAATACTACTGAAGATGATGTTGTGTGTGCCCTTCCTCTTTTGGCTTCTATCGCGCCAGAATTCTACTAAGGTCGAACAGGATGAGAGAGTCCACTTAGCTTGTCCCCTGTGCAGAAGTGCCAGTGCTCATCGACTACCTCCTTCAACAGATTGTTGGAAGACCTTGACGCCGTATCGACTGCATGGCGCATGCGCCTTACAGGTAGATTGATCATAAGCAACCCAGCTAGAAAGAGACCCCACGTCAATTGAAACTTGAATGGGTCGTAATAGGGGTGTTAAGTTACCGAGCGGAAAGAATAGGTCGGACGATGTCAGAGCAGGAGAGGGAAAGCGGTCGATACAAGCAGCATGTATAAACCAAAGACTAACCTCGAAGGCTACCGGTGCAAGGAAACAGAAGTGCACATCATTGTCAAAGTGCTTACACTTAAGAGGTGTAGTCATCGCTGCCTGGAGCATATCTTGCTGCTACTGCGATCTGCTAAATTGTATAAAAACGGATAATGAAGTATTGCACGAATACCACAATTTACACGTCATGCCTATCTTTGTGAGCTACAACAATCTGTATCAAAGCGAGATTCAGTCAAGGGCTCTACTCAAATCCGAGGTATGATTTGGACTGACTACCTACCTGACTAAGAGAAGGAAGGGCAACAGCACAAAGGAGAGGAACCTAGTGCGTCAAGGTAAGGCTTTGGTCAGCTAGACACAGTACCTCCAAGCTATTATGTGCAACTTGAAGATGCTTGCCTATCGAGGATGACACCTGTCTTTAACCAAACGGTGCTCAAACGACGCAATAGCGTTGACACGACGCGAACACGATTGGCTATATGCATTTAATACATAGCATAGAGATACAACCTATTAAACACGACGGTGTGTCTGAATATGCGGAGGAAAGCGCGTTCAAATGAAATGGGAAGTCACCAATATATACAGCCCAACCGAACAATTCCTTCTCGCACCTGTGACAGCGGACAGCCCTATGCATGTCCTTCTTCCAGCCTGCGTACGTGATAACGCTTCCAAACTGACATCGAGTTTTGACGGCGACGTAATAGCACGGTTTCCGCCAGCTACCGTACTTGGAGGAGACGAAAAGAGAATCGTTCATTTGATGTCATAGACTACAGTAATACAACAATCTATGCGAAAGGAATTCAATAACTAAAGCGTCAAAGGAAGACCAGTAAGGTAGGAGGCTTCAGAAAGTTGCGTCATGCTTTATATATATATATTACATCGTTTGCGATCTCTCTATGCTGGCAAACAACCTTGTTCAAATGTCCGGCTGTTCTCCGGTTCTGAAGTATTGATTCATTCACCACGACTTTTAGCACCATCATTTGCTAGCACATGGCAACTGGGCGATCAACGAGCAGTAATAGCTGCAGTAATCAGTGTGACAACTCAACAACCCAGATGCGCGCTTCGATGTCGATTCCGCCGAGTATTCCAAGCTAGCCTTGGGTTCAAGTGACCCGGCGATTGAAATCAAAAGATAGGAACTTCTGGCACTAGTCAAGAATCAAAAGAACTGATGTAGTCGAGGGCAGCAAGGAAGTGCTGTTTGTTCTCGATTCATCCGTTCTTCCACCACGGGAAATGGCATTGTCTCACCAGCCCATTCCGCTGAAAGCCACTCATGAAATGGAGTCACAAGCCTAATCATGACTGCGTCACGAGAGCAAAGTCACTGACTGCAGAGGAAAGGTCTCTGATGACCTATTCTGGTAGGTATGGACACATGAGATTCTGGAACGACTGTGTTCAGGGATGTTGCTCCTACGAAGTGATTTAGTTACCAACACTCAATCGTGACTTTCCTAGATTTGTCATTTCATGAACGGGTATATTCAATCTTTTCGTACATATAACGTGAATATCCGAAACAGATCATTTTTCCGAACGGCCCTCCAGATGCCCCTCGAGCATTTTGAAGCAGCCTTTGCATTTAAATCAAATCCTCTAATTTGTGTCGCAAAGACGAAATGTACCTTTCCCGACATTTGTGCCATAAAATTACCGTTCAACAATCTGAAAGCTCAGCGCGAACAACATCTAGTGCTTGGTTGATACATATCATTAACCTTGGCATGAATCATTGAACCTGTTGTAGTGGCTATGCGACTTAGAAACCAATTCAGCAAGCCCCCGGGCAAATTACTGCAAAAAGAGAACAAAAATATCCCCTCTCTGGGTCGACCCTCCAACCTTCACCTACACCGAGTTCAACATGCACCTTAACAGAATCAACGAGCTGTTCACCCATTTGAAAAATAGACAAAGTGGGTCAGGCAGCTCAATTTGGCGCGTGGTTTCAGCGCGATCGGAGGGAAGGGCGAGGGCGAGGGAAAGCAAAGCAGAAGCAGCGCAGCAGTTAGTTGTATCATTGGTAGTCCGTTTACTGTTACACTTATGTTCGCACTACATATCAGTCCGCATCGTTACCCTTCCCCACTCTTTCCTTCCTATAGGCCGTCGAATCGACTACAGCAGGGCTCACCATGAAGCCCGTTCAGCATCCATCCGTGCCGCCAATGCAGAGCCCGTGGGGGTGCTCGTGATCACCCCATCTCAAGGCTGAAGGGACTGCGGGAAGACGGAAAGGGGGACTGCTGGCAGAGACAGAGGGTCTGGGTGGGGGTGGTGGCGCGGAGGAGTGTTCTGGGGCGAGATGTGGGTCTGTTTTTTTCAATGTGTGTCGTGTCACAGTATAGGGTAGGGGGGACCCTATGCCAAAAAAAATCGAATCCCCCCGTGTATATGTCAAAAGTTCGTCGTTCTACCTACCACGCATGTCGTTGTCATCACTGACATGGCCTCTTTTGTAGAAATCGTATGTTAGATCAAGAACATGGACACATTAAGAACAACGGAAGTGGATGCAATCCCGACATGACTCTTACATCACAGTTGCATTACCTGCATTGATACAAAAGAAGAGTTAAATAGGAATGTACGTCTTCAGGATGAGGAAGTCTGTGATATTCGCGTAAGCTGCACATGTGCCTCACCCCGACCGACGACTTTGATCTTGCACCTCTTCTGAGATCCCTCAGGCCGAGGTGATAACCTGCTGATACACCACATTGGGTGTTTTCCTAAAGCGATAGTGCTCGCGGGAGAGAAGAATAGAGATGTTGTGGATACTAGTTGCTCTAGAGAGGGCAACATACAGCTGACCATGAGAGAAAACAGGGGAGGTGAGATCGAGACACAGTGTTCCGTTTGAGCGTAAAAGTCAATCAGATACTCTTGAAATAACTTCCCCGCGTTCAGCAAAATAGAGAATTCCTTTCCTTCTGCCAGTTCCTCTGTAACATCGTTCCAGCTCCTTCTTGCATGAACATGATATGCAATCCATGCTCTTTGACTGACAGTCTTCTGCTTCCTCGGTCGCTCCCGACCGTTCTGCTCCTGCTCAGCTGCTGCGTCGTCCTCATCCTCTCTGGTCAATGATATGAACATATGCCATCCATCCTCGCCATGAGGATGTATCAAGGGGAAATGGATACGCGACGAAATAAATACGGCAAGGAAGGAACGCATGAGCGCTGATCTATATATCACGGTTGCGCGCTCAACGTTCTTTCTCGGTTAGCAGTCACGCACGGTGATAACAGCCATCTATGAGACCCACTGAACCCAGCCGCCGAGGGAAAAAGACGCGCTGACGTAAGGAGATTACTAATCAAAAAGGTACAAACGGGAGCCGAGAAATAGCTGAAAGAGCCGAAACTATTTGGGAAACCCGTTGTAATTTAAAAGGGAGTAATTAGGGGGGCTACTTGGGATCTGAATGACGCCTCGACTTAGAGCAAATCAATCTTGAGACGCATCTTGAGAAACGGGCTGCTCCGGACCTTTGTCGAGAGTTGGTTGAACGAAATCACAGGCCGGCCTGACTTGAATTCTCGTGCGAGCAGCTGGTGAGCATTCATATCAACGTCTTTGACTACCTTCAGCGGATGACCGCCTCCAAGATGCTCTACGATGGCTCAAGAAAATGTGAGGCGTCACAGTAAGCGATATGATACAATTTTGAGATAGGACTAGTTCAGCTTCCAAACAACAGAAATAATGTATCACTGCCATATGGTCGTCAGCTCTTAGTGCACAAGTCAGATCTGTATACAGCAGTATTGAGCACAAGGAATGAATTTGAAGAGCTAACTGTATAGGCGCTGGAAGTGATTTGGACTTGTGACTCGGCAGTGTAGCGGAATGAGCCGAACAGCAGCGTAGCAAAACCAAGCGTGACTGGAGCATACAGAGCAGTAGGAAACATTTTCCGCAATGCATGAAGTGGAACGCCTGAGGTCGACAGGACTCACAGGAGGATTTTGGGTTGTCCAGCAATATATCAGATGAGAGCCACTCGCAAGCTCCCCAAAAAAAGGTAGCTGGGTGATCATAGAAAGTTTCAACAGAACTACTTCAGATATGTGGGAGACTCGGTGCTTCAATGCGCTGTCTCGTATATAAACGATTCAGACGAGGGTACACTGTGCTCCATGACCCGAGTCTCCGACTCGAATCTCCTATCTCCTGTACTGACTCTAAAATGGGATGGGTATGCGTGCATAATCGTTGATTCATAACCAAAGTGGAATCGACTGTTGTAGATGCCTCAGTTCAATCGCGTCTCATTCGGCGACTGCACGCCATTTGAGTCATATGCTACATCTGACATGTCACATGAATGTTAATCTATCGTAGCATGTCTGATAGATAATGTGTAAGATCAATAAATATGGCCACCATTGGCCAAGACTTAAGGCCCAGACCATCGGCATCGGGACCGTATAGATGATACAGAATGTAGAAATGTCGAGATGAGCGCCTTCCTCTCATAGTTCTGGCGGGGTCGACGCAAAGGGTCGCCGACGTGCGACTGATGCCGGAACCGCTCAGAAAAGTGTTCATTGAAAGCTCTCTCACAGGCTTCGTGAGGCCAAAGATAAGAAGATGCTGATGGACAGAGTGATTTGGATCAGAGGGCGAGATAAGCGCATTATGCGTCGAACCTCCTTGGTCTATATATTTTGCTATATTGTAGCGAGATTCGTGGTTGTCAACTATCTAGTCAGTCCTTTTTGAGGTACCTACCTTTACCGAAGATCTGGGATGTTATGATCAGAAAGTATGGTCGTAGTGATGGATCGGGTGAATCAGAGGGCGAGATAAGCGCAGTGTGTGTCGAACCTCCTCGACCCCTTTATTTTGTCGTATGATGTTGTGACTTACGTTTGTTCAATTTCTGGTCGGATCCAGTGGGTAGCTCCCCCTCTCAGAGGGTCAGACGTTCCTGATCCATGATATATTGAGTAAGGAGGAAGGTTGTAGAGCTCAAGAGGGACTCGATGATAAGAGTTGAATCCTATCTATATAGCGGAAACTAAGGGGCTACAGAGACTGATATCTGCGTATCAGCGTTGCAGAGTCTTTGATACTCTTCTGTTCGCGTACTATCCCACAAGTTCCAGCACTCAGACTCGCTCCCACCTCCGGCCTTCCCCCATATGCTTTGTGCCGATGCACAAGCTTTCAGCCTTCTCAGCAGGTCGTCATGATGTACCTCAACCCCCTTCCCATCCCGTTCCACCTCTCCGGCTATAAGCGGGTACATCGCAAAGTCCCCTTCGGGATGAAAGTCCTTTTTGTTGTCGCGAAACTGAGAGATAAGGCGATCAGCATCGGGGTTACAAGCTTTTAACGGAAAACGGCGTACTATACCACTGCTTCTCCCACGAAAACTACGCCATCGAAATTCGACTGGCATAGGTCGGTAAGCTATCTTGTACTTTGCACATGTCGCATATATTCCCTCCCAGTCAAAGGTGCTTCCGCTGAACTGCTCTTCCGGTACCCCGGCTGCGACTGTGACCAATCACCCAGAACCTGAGTGAAGAAGTAGTATCTGGAAACAGAATGAATATAGGTGCTTAGACATACCCATAGCAGCCTCAATCGTCTGAGTACAGTCCTGTAGCACATCACCAGCCTTTTGCTTTTTGGCACGCCGCTCTCCCTCCTTCAACAACTCCTCTCTGGGTGCATTGTACTGAAGTTCGAGGCAAAAGAGACTAAACTCTTAAATCTGCCATGACCACAGCCGCGTGTAATTTGAAACCATCATGAATCTCCTCAATCAAGTCCTGGAGGTCGCTCTTCTTTCGCCTCACAATCTTTTGTTGGAGGAATGCAGCTAAGGGCGGACAGGTACTGAAGAAGTGAGGTACCTGACCTCTTGACAAATAGTCCGGTACCAGAATGACAGATCCCTGCATGCCATAATAGCCCAAACTGTCCATCTACAAGCAGGTGGGAGTGTCAGTATCGAGGACGTAAATTGATAAACAAAGGATTCTTGCAAAGTGCCTGCTCACAGTGTTGGCAATTGCTTGGTATGCCTTCTTCACGTGCTGCGCCTTCTGAGCCCATGTCAGTCCCTCTCGTTTCTTTTGTTCGATCCTCGGCTCGGACTCCTTCACCGAGAGAGTCTTCCAAGTATCCTTTTCTACAGGCGTTTTGATTCTTCAGATATCTTCAAAACGGTCATCCTGACCTCATAACCTTCCTCTTTATCCGAAGCGATCAACACATCTAGACCGGCAACCAGATTAGGATCTGGGATTCGGGGAATTTGGTCTGCAGTAAGTAGGAGGTTTATATTACACAAACGGAAATAAGCTGACCCATTCCCTCGAACGTAACCACGGCTCCCTCTACACCCTGATTGTGCATGTAGCTTTGGAACTCGATCCATGCGTTTCTTCCGTTGGTGGCTCTTTTCTTCGCCAGTGACGTAGAAGCCGATATCCTGTGCATGGATCCGCCGCTGTCCAGTTTGTTTTCTGAGCCTTCTGGTAGCTAAGGAGGGCAATGAAGTCCTGTAACCGTTTTGAAAATTTCGTTTCTGTACAGTCATGACATCCCAGAAACGGTGCGTTGCGGTTTTCCAGATTTTCCTCGATATCCTCTTGTACGTACTCCTCCCTCTTCTTCGCCTCTTCCAATTTGCTCTTCAGCTTTTTCACTTGGTCATGCAACGCATCTCTTTCCGAAGTGAGTGCGGAGATCTGCGCGCGATAAGCACTGGCGCTGGCGACGATAGTGTCGGATATCGCTCGACCACGGTTGACTTCTTCTTGCCAGAAATTCACCTGGCTCTGAAGGAAGGGTAACGCTGACGGATCAGCAGCCTGTCGTGTTTGCATGGACGACACTGGGGCTTTGTGTATGAGCGGGATAGGCTTGGTGACTAGGGTGAGTTAGTATCAGGTACCTCACAAAAACGATAACCCACAACTTGATTTGCTTCTTGTTGGGTGGAAACTGTAGCGCCTCACAGCGCTTCTGGGAAGTCAAGCGATCGCTGAAGCGTTTTGCCTGTGGAACCGCGTCAAGAAGAGCATCACATTAGTTACAGAGAGACAACGATCCTTTTTACCCCAACATCCTCGGTACGCACTTTTGCTCACCATGAATGTCCGCTCACAGGCTCGCACGGCCCGAAAACTACGGCCCATCACAAACTTTCTCGGCAATCAGCAATTCAAAAGGACGCTGCAACGTAAACTAGAGCAACAAACCAGCAAGACGTGTAAGACGAACCAGAAACCAGGAAATGACGGTCTCTATGTGGCCGGTCCTGACTACGAGCTTGGCAGGTATGAACGGTTAGTAAAAGCGGAGGCGAAGGAAAAAGGATGGAAGGTACCCAACAAGAAAGGAGCTGCAGAGAAAGGCAGTCAAGATGCGAGATACAGAAGGTCAGTCAGAAATCGATAGGAGTCAGCACGCATCAGGACTCTTATATCATTGTTGCTCAAGCTTGCAAGCAGTATAGATGGATAGGTGATCGAGTGCAGGGCAATCTTGTGCGTAACGCTATGGACGGCTCGACGCAGCGGTGGCCGATTTCGAAGTGGCGATCGCAAATGACAACTTGCCGACGACCAAGATGACCCGATGAATTGGGCAGATGAAGACTCGAATACTAGGTTTCATGCAAGGCTTCATGCCATCGCATGACAACGTTGAACTGCTGTCGGAAATGTACCAGTGAGTTTACAGTTTATGGCTTGCTTAGCCTGCAGCACACGGATAATGGGCAACTAGCCGAATCTTGTTACGTAGAGGATGCTTCAAAGAAATACCGACCGATTATAGCCTTCATCGCATTGGTATCTGGAAGAGGTTTGCGCAAGAAGAACGATTGCTTGCGGAAGAGCTGCTAAATTATGCTGCTCAACCGAGACAAAAGCATCGCTCGGAGATGGAATGGCCGAGGGGGAAAAATCACGTCACTCTCGTGACACTCGAAGGTGTATGATTAATCTATCTGTATCCCTTGAAGACACTGCAGGAACGCTGATCTACGGCAGACACACATGGTTGATCCATGTCAATCACGTAGGCACTGCGCGTATCTGCTCAGAGCACGGCGTATCCGATGAGGAGTCCTTTCGGCTAAAGCTTGTTTCGCGGGGATTTGTACCCGGAGCAATGGGCATACACGCTATCGCCTTTTCAGCAAGTCTCCTCTCCTTTTACATGAAAGTCCTCGCGTATAGTGCTGCAGCTCGTCTTGCCTGGATTCAGGCTCTTTGCGATCACCTCAAGGTAACGAGTGATCATTTCCAGGCATCGATGAATTCTCTAATCCATGCTGTCTGTTCCTGTTTGAGCTTCTAGGTGTCTTGGACTCAGCATTCTTCGCAGGTGTTTAGTGATGCCGTAGAGGTATATACACGACTCGAGGATATCAATCGGGCGAAAGTAAGTCTGAGATCTATGTTATCAGTCTGCGTCAACAGATCGCTCAACCGAGCGCTGTAGATCAACGATCTCATTCGACCGACACCGGCGGATCCAGCTGAAGAGGACCCAAAGCATCCCTCGCAAGATAATGGTGTACAACAGCAGATGATAGTGGAGGGGAAGGGCGAACCCGACGACGTGAGCGCGAGCTTGAAAGACAGCTTACGAGGTGATGTGGGTGCTGAAAAGTGTCCCTCATGCTTCTACAAAGTTAGTACAGCATATTGAATAGTCTAGTGAGGTGGCGATGCGAGACTGAGCACAGCTTTTGGTATTCACTTTATCGAGCGAAAAATGGAGAAATGATTTATATCTGAATAAATATGAATAGAAGTCTAGTTTTGTGAATATGAATATGGATATTAATATGGCCATTGGCATATCGATGAATAATTCTATTCAGATCAATTATTCATCGGAACTCTACCGGACCCATATTACATATATGACGTTATAAATTGGACTCAATCGTAATAGCCTCTTATGATCTTTATTTCACTCTTTCATTAACTCGCAACTACAAATCTACCTCCAAGTGCAAGTCTCCTTATGATCAATACCTTAGTTCTCACTCATGGTATTCAAGCTTAAATTACAACAGTAAGAGTACATCGTTTGCCCTAGTTCCCTTCACAACGGCTGTTATCTCACTTAGGTAAAACACACCTTTAGCCCGCGGTACACATAATTGAAGGCTGGCACACTTCCGCAATTTCAGTGTGCTCATACAGTACAAGACAGACGGCAGCGTAATTGGCATTGATCTATATATCACGAGCCACACTTTTCGCTCCGTCGTAAGGATTCTGTGGCGACTGGCGTTGCATTTCGGACATACCTTCCTTTCTTCGCCCTTTCGCGCGTAGCAGACCTGCTTTGGTTCTGAAGAAGAAGAGACGTCCCGCAGCGATGTGTTGCGAGCTTATCTATGCGACCGAGCTCAAAAGCTGCAGATAGCCAGGTGGCAGTTCCTTCTGCTGAGAGTTATCAGGCGATATACTCACTTTATCTGCGGATTTTTTCGACGGACTGCGAATTCTTCCATGTCTTCTACCGGAGCTAAGAAAAAACACCAGCCCGTGGTTTCTGTAGCGGGACGACGCCAAATAGGTGAACGTCGCTCCCACGTCGCAAAGAGCAGCGTGCCGGGACCAGCTCATGAGATGACGTCGTCTCCTAAGAGCCAAACTTCACCTAGCGCGCAATTTTCACGGAACAAAGAAGACGGAACACTGGAACAGGGAAGGAAAACAGTCTCGAAGAAATGCTCCTTTACTTCGCCGCCGAACTTCCCACCGCGTTTGAGGAAATGGAACGAGAAGATCCCATTGGGGCACTTTCCCTTCGACTGAGCGTGGTGTAAGTAATCTACATTTTACCCTTTTTGTCCTTTTGGCTTATTCAACCTTGTTCAGTAATTATATAGTTTGCCACCGATTGTAATAATAGGGGGAAGAATAGTTTGATTATCAGTTACTGGTTCGAGTTGGGACTTTAGTTAGTAGTTTTGTCACTTTGTCAGTTTTTGCTGAAAATAGCAAAGTGACATAGTTTTCTATGTCACTTTGTCACTTTGTCGCTTTTTGTCACTTTGTCACTTTGTGCCATTTTCGGAACAAAGTGACAAAGGTTAGGTTGTACGCCAAGGTCTCCTTAGGAGCCCTTGCGCAGGGTTGGCCTCGCCACCCATTTCTGACGTCTATATAAGACAGGCCAAATTGTAGTAAGTTTTGCCACCATGAATTATGAAACACGCTTTTCCTCCCTAACTCTCCAAGAAGCGCCTTCTTGATTGTACTGACTACAACTTTAGATAATACCTTTAGGTTTGCTTATAACAGCCTTCCTATATATTATCTAGTAAGTTAGCCGTTTACCTTATTAGACACCAATAATCGTGAAGCATAATCCTTTCTGACTGATCCCACTTTAGACCTTGTACTGTTTTCAGTTAGTATAATAATACATTTTATACTAATCGAATACAACGTTACCGGGCTTTACAATTGGAATCCTATGTGGGGATACTAGTCAGTTCACGACTATTGTAACTCTGTTTTAACGTAAACACCTTCAAGAAATTCACCACTCTCCGCCACCATCTTTATTCGGACGCGACTAAAGACTATCACCTTCAACAACCGGTTATCGACAAGTTAGTCGATTCTTCCTTTGCATTGCTCAGGAATCTAAAGCGCTCTATCACAGCTCAGTGTACCTGAGGTGATCCGTCACTATAGCCTATTAGGACATAGGATAGTTGATACTACTATACAGCAGTACCCGTACTAGTACTACTCCATCTTCACCACTTCCATCCACATACCTGTAAGACTCACAGTATGCCTCCTCGAGCTGTCCGCAGTACCCAAGCTGCCTCCAGTAACCCAGTAAGAGATACTCCTCTTGTTACTCCCTCTTCCCGATTTTCCTCGACAACTCCCTCCATTCGCAGTAACGAGTCTTTGACACCTGTACCATCGACACCTGTACCTTCGACACACGTTCATGATATCTTGGAAGCATCAACCGAGCCCGAAGACCTTCGTCTTCCGGAACCTCGACTTGCTACCGCCGCCGAGATTGAACACTTGAACGAAATTATCGCTGGATTACAACGTCAGGTCGCAGAACTGAACACTCGCGCTTCCGAACGACGAGAACGACATGCCATTTTCGAGATGGACACTCCTCGTCGAGAAACTTCTTACGCACCGACCAATTATTCCTCCGCTCCGCATCACCCCAAGCTCAAAGCTTCAGACTTACCCAAGTTCTCCGGCAAGGACAACGAAGACGTCGATCAATGGATCGAAAAGGTATCTGCTATCTTTGAGTATTCGGGCGTGCATGACTCGGACCTCCTTCAACAATTACCTTTGGTTCTTCAAGGTAACGCTCTCACCTGGTTCACTCAACTCGGAAAAGATCGACTTGCTTTAAGAACATGGCATGATTGGCAACTTGCTATTCGCAATGCCTTCTATATGCCTAACCATCGTGCAAATCTTAGGAGACAATGCCTCTACCGAACGCTTCGAGTAAACGAATCTTTCGGCGATTACTTTGCTGACAAGAAAAGGTTGCAGTCATATGTTTTCCCGGAGTCAACTCCACAACACGAGTTGATCGAGGACATGATAGAAGGAATACCTTTAACTATGCAACCCCTTGTCAAAGCGAGTATCTCTCGCTTCACTACTATGGAAGAATTCCGAAGAATTCTGATCGACTTGGAACCTGGCCTAAGAGGCAGGAAAACTTATCCCAATCCCAGAAACGTGTCAGTTTCTAACTATGAACGTACCGACCGAAATGACGGATCCACTACAGTGTCTCAAACGAGAACTATCCGTCCTACCTACGGAAACACGTCCGATGTTTCCAGTAACGCCAGTCCTTCCTTCCCACCTCGCACAAACTGTTTCAATTGTGGAGGCAACCACTGGAGGAGAGATTGCCCTCACCCTTCCAAGACCCGTGATGACTCCCGAAGCTCTGGATCTTCCAGACCATCCGGAAGCCACGCCGTAAGTGACAGTAACCGTACTCCCATGAGCGGTAATAAATGGAAGTCCTTCTCCAAGACTTCAAACGCTATTACGACTAGAGCTCGGGCTCAACTCGAAGAGCCGAGAACTCCTGAGCCGTCTCCCAGCCCGTATCTTGTACCGATTCCGAAGCCGGTGGAGCCGAAGCCCATATCTCCATTTTCCGGTACTCCCGGAGACATCCCAACTGTCTCCGGACCACCTGTAACTTCCACTTCCAAAGAAATGCCCTCAGAATATAAAGATGAGGATTCTTGGAAAGACAAAACACCCGCTTATGCCAACTGCGCCTTTGAGCGAGTTGGAGGATTCTCCTTCCCTGTATGTATCGACTCCGGCTCCTCTATCTCCATTATCGACGGAAACTTCGCCAACGAATACCTACCTAACTGTAGAAGAGAAAAATGTAGTAGCTTCGAACTGAAAGGCCTAGGTAACGCTATCGTTACTGGAAGCCTCTACACTACTCTATATTTCAAAAATCTGAACACGGCCAACTTTATCCCGATGCCAATAATGTTCTTTGTCGCTTCCAACAATACTCCCGTTATCATGGGTAACGACGTGCTAGTGACCCAGAAAGCGAACATTGACTTGCACCAAGGCATACTGACGTTCAAAGGTATATCCGGAAAGATTCGCCTAACCTGTAGAGTTCCTCAAGAGATGATGCAATTCCCCGTTGCCCGAGTCAAAGCTACCTGTACCATTTCTCCTGGTCACATGGTCGAGCTTCCCATTGAAATTGAAGGTGGCGTCGACACTGAGTCCTACCTTCTAGAGCCTGACTCAGAGTACGAAGTACCGCTGATGGTAGCCCGATCAGTAGGAAGAAGTAATTCTCTGGATCATCGGATTCAAGTCATGAACACCACCAACACTCCCGTAGAGTTACACTCGGGACAACCTATCGCCACTATCTATCCAATCATTGAAAAATCTCACACTCGAACACCGCCCACCGCACATGTCAACTATATCATTAGTACTGACAACGACGAGAGACAATTCCTCTCCATTATGGAAGAGTTCAACGTTAACCCGGAACTCAATACTAATGAGCGAAAACAAATGCTAGAAGTTCTCTATCAGAACCGACGCGCATTCGCTTACGGCTCTCATAAACTTGGCGAAACCGATTTGGTCAAGATGACTTTGGACACTGGAGACTCTTCACCTATCTCCTCCCCTCCTTACCATGCTTCTCCGCACGGAAGGAAAGTCATAGAGGAAACCATTGCGGAGCTCTTAACGGACAACGTCATAGAGATGTCCGATTCTCCTTGGGCCTCTCCCGCTATCCTTGTACACCAAAAAGGAAAAGACCGATTCTGCATAGACTACCGGAAAATTAACACCGTCCTGAAGGCCGATCAATATCCGATTCCTAGAGTCGATGATATACTGACGCAGTTCTCAGGTATGGCATACTACACGACATTTGATGCCAATAAAGGTTTCCATCAAGTAGAAGTTGACGAGAAGGACAGAGAAAAGACTGCCTTTCGCACACACGTTGGACTTCACCAATTCAAGCGAATGGCCTTTGGTCTCAAGACTGGACCAAGCGTATTCCAAAGACTTACTGATCGTATTCTCGGTAGATACAAGTGGCAAATAGCTCTTGTATACATCGATGATATCATCATCTACAGTAAAACCTTTGATCAACATGCCAAGGACGTTGATACGATTCTCCAGCTTGTAACGAAATCCGGTATTACCCTGTCTCCCCAGAAAAGTTATGTAGCCCATCACTCTATCAAAGCTCTCGGCCATCGAGTCAGTAATCTCGGAATTGGAACGTTGGAAGAGACTGTCCGAGCTGTAAAAGAATACCCTCGGCCACACAATGTTAAATCTCTGCAGCGATTCCTGGGATTAGCAGTATACTACCGAAAGTTCGTAAAGAACTTTGCCCGAATCGCCTCTCCACTTTACGAACTTCTCAAAAACCAAACTGAATGGAAATGGGGAGACGCACAACAGAAAGCAATGGAAGAGCTCCAAGAGAAGCTCGTCACCGCTCCCGTCTTAGCCCATCCTAATTACAAGGAACCATTCACCATGGACACCGACGCCTCCACAGAAGGTCTTGGAGTCGTGCTTTCCCAGAAGGACTCTGAGAATAGAGATCACCCTATAGTGTTCCTTTCCCGTACCTTATCTCCTGCCGAGAAGAATTACTCGTCCACTGAAATGGAATGTCTCGCAATTATCTGGGGTCTCAAAAAACTTCATCCTTATCTTGACGGTTCGAAGTTTGAGATCATCACAGACCACTCTGCGCTACAATGGATTCTCAGTTTCTCCGGAACAAATAAAAGACTTCTCCGATGGTCTATGGACCTCCAGCCCTACAAAGATTTCATGTCTATCAAGTACAGGCCCGGCCGTGTCCACCACAACGCCGATGCCTTATCACGAGCACCGCTCCCCTCCGTGAACGGCATGTCCCATGTCATCATCGACCCCTCATTTCTAGAGAAGATTAGAACCGGATACCTTCATGACGACCACTGTAAGAAACTCAAGGAACAACTTTCATCGGAAACCCCCCCACCTCACTTGAAGCTCTTTCGTCTTACCGACGACGGACTAATCCTATTCCAATCCACCCAAGATCGCCTCCCACGTATTTACGTCCCCTACCACGAAACCCTCCGACTTGATCTCCTCCATGATCACCACGATGCAGTGACATCCGGTCACCTGGGTTATGCCAAGACTTTCAACAACTTGTGCAAAAAATACTTTTGGAACAATATGCGCAAGGACGTAAAAGCATACTGTAGTAGCTGCACTTCTTGTCAACGTAACAAAGCCAGGGCGGATTCTGGGCCAAGTGGACTGTTGCAGCCTTTGGAAGTACCTCCCAAGAGATGGCATACAGTTTCCATGGACTTTGCTGGACCATTCTTGCCTTCGGGTGAAGGAGAATGGAACATGATATTCATTGTAGTTGACAAGATGACGAAACGTGCACACTTCATCCCCTCGAAGAATACCGACAAAGCTCCCGACACCGCTACCAGATTCTTCGATTCTATCGTGAAACTTCACGGTATGCCTCGTGTCATCGTGTCTGACCGTGACACGAAGTTCACTTCCTTGTTTTGGAAAACTCTTATGACTCGCTTCGGAACCAAGCTAGCCATGTCAACCGCTTACCATCCTCAGACTGACGGACAGTCAGAAGTGATGGTTAGAACTGTAAAAGAAATGTTAAGACATTACATTTCTCACACTCAAAAGGACTGGTCTGAGTTGCTTCCAACTCTCGAGTTTGCGTATAACAACTCAGTTAACGCCTCTACCAGTCTTACGCCTTTTGAGTTTAGACCTTGGCTATCATCCAGTGACTCCTCATACTGTCGAGTCTGACTTAGAGGTAGCTGCTGTAGAAAGCTTTGTTGAGCGTCAACAGGCTCTGATGAATCAAGCCTACGAGCGCATACAAAACGCGCGAAGTAGCCAAGCTGAACAATATAATAAAACCCGAAATTCAAAAGAATTCAAAGAAGAAGATCTCGTCCTGTTATCGACCCAACATACCAACCCACCGTTTTTGCGTACGCAAGGGAGCAAGAAACTTCGCTCCAAGTACATAGGTCCCTTCCGTATTACGCGTAAGATAAGCCCTACGGCTTATGAGCCAGACCTTCCCGCACACATAAAGATACATCCGATAATCAATGTCCAGTACCTAAAGCCTTACCACGTTAGCCCCCCAGAATTCGCGGGAAGAACGGAGCCGAGGCCCGAACCTGTACTCAACGCAGATCTTGAGCCCGAGTACGAGCTAGAAGAAATCCGTGGACATAAGATTGACAAGAACGGAAAATTACGTTTGCTTTGTCACTGGCGCGGATACGAAGACTTTGATGATACATATGAGCCGGAAGGAAATTTAGAAAACTCCCAAGAGATGCTGAACGCATACAAGCAGCGAGCGGGGCTCCAGTAGAGTTCTCAGTTCTCACGGAGATAATGTATATGTATGTACCTCACACCACGAAAAAAAAAGAAAAGGCACAATAGCCGCAACACGAAAATGAACGCATCCGACGTTGACAAACCGAAGGAACAACGAAAAAGACAAGGAATTCTATGTCACTTTGTCACTCTGTCACTATGCTGTTACAGATAGGTATAGTGCAGGTGATGCTGACAGCAGTCGTCTCCTCTCCTGATAGTAGAGCACAGTTCGCAGCAGATTGCTCAGCTAAAAGCTATCGGAAAGGGGGTGGCAAACGTCTATAAAATCCACGTCCAGACCCCGACGAATCCCATCCGATTTCCCTTTTCATTTGCCCCACAAATAACTTTATCATCCGCAACCCAAATACTATTATCACTATGTCCGACAACGCCGAAGTGGTAATCCATTCCTGCTTCACATCTCCTCTTCCTGTATTGCCCATCGGCTATCAGTTCGACCCGATCCATCCGATGAAAATAGTCCCGTTTGTGCACTTCAGCAAAGTGCTCGATCCCATTTCAATTTGTCGCGAATGCTACAATCACGCCATCACTTGCTGGGATGTTCTAAAGCTCAACCGAGCTTCGGCCGAAAGGACCGCTCGTTCTTCTGTAGCCGGTGCCATTAGTGGCTTTTCGAGATTCACAGCTTCCATCAACTCATGCAGGCACCCGATGTTTGATGACTTGCATCCGCCCGCTATTCGCGAAGCCCGGACCGTTGTTTCCGTGCTCGGCCACGAAGCCCGCGCCGGTTCGACTACCCGCAAGCCTCGAATGACCTATACTATTATATACTCCATTGGCAATAGTCCTCGACTGTCCCCTCCTACTCGATTGTCTGAAGTCAAACTTCGAGCTTACTTCAGAGCTTTGCCAGAAATCAATAACTACTGGTACGGAGCTAAACCTCACCACGTCAACACGCCGTTTATTCGATCGATTCTGACACGCCTCACACCCTTCGTCAACTCTGCCTTGTGGAACAAGCTCCCCTGGGATGAATCTCTCCTGTTGCATTATCTGCACAACAAGCGAAAGTTACACGAGTGGAAGTCTGGAATGACTTACGCCCAATACAAAGCGATAGAGGACTCCGCTTAATCGCGGCGGCGGGTATTGTAAGTAATCTACATATTACCCTTTTTGTCCTTTTGGCTTATTCAACCTTGTTCAGTAATTATATAGTTTGCCACCGATTGTAATAATAGGGGGAAGAATAGTTTGATTATCAGTTACTGGTTCGAGTTGGGACTTTAGTTAGTAGTTTTGTCACTTTGTCAGTTTTTGCTGAAAATAGCAAAGTGACATAGTTTTCTATGTCACTTTGTCACTTTGTGCCATTTTCGGAACAAAGTGACAAAGGTTAGGTTGTACGCCAAGGTCTCCTTAGGAGCCCTTGCGCAGGGTTGGCCTCGCCACCCATTTCTGACGTCTATATAAGACAGGCCAAATTGTAGTAAGTTTTGCCACCATGAATTATGAAACACGCTTTTCCTCCCTAACTCTCCAAGAAGCGCCTTCTTGATTGTACTGACTACAACTTTAGATAATACCTTTAGGTTTGCTTATAACAGCCTTCCTATATATTATCTAGTAAGTTAGCCGTTTACCTTATTAGACACCAATAATCGTGAAGCATAATCCTTTCTGACTGATCCCACTTTAGACCTTGTACTGTTTTCAGTTAGTATAATAATACATTTTATACTAATCGAATACAACGTTACCGGGCTTTACACGTGGTAGCTGCACTTCACACCGGCAGTGATTTGTTGCGAACAGTGTTTCCGACCCATTCTGTTGCGAGTGGTATTGCAATGGGTATCAAGTGCCTCTCTTTGGCATCACTCGCCGCCGACTCTTACCAAACGTTTCCAGAAATCAAGAAAGCAGTCCATGAAGTATGCGTGATTGCTCTCCTCCCTGGTGGTTTGTACAATTTCGATAGATTACCGTTAGAGCTGAAGCTTTATACATTTGTTAGGTTCTCAAGAGGAATTGGGGAAGACTATGGGTGAGTTATGGCGCTATAGCCTGGACAGGGCTCTACGAGGCGTCGTTCCAGCTGCAATAATAGCGTTGCTAAGCTAACTCACCTTCGGTTCTGAGATCTCGGGCCGAAGATTTGACTTTGCAGTCAACGGAGCATGGGGTTGGAAGCGAGAGTGGAACACAAACGGCTGAAGACCAGTCAGATTCCTATGCTCGTCCGTCAGTCGGAGGCGACTCCAGGGATAACCACTCCTTGGAATCACGCAAACGCAAGTGGGATCTTTCACATAGATCTACGTATGCTTTAACTAGAGACAAGCTTGTAACATAGGATGGTGTCAGGGGGGGGAGTGGTGTATACTACGTAAGTAGTTAGCACAGCCGTAGTGTTGGGTACTTAGCACAAACGATGTACACTTACTACTTAAGACGATACTTTTGGACGTTGGGTGGAAGACGAGGGTAGCTACTGCTGAGAAGTGTTGCACTGAGGGTAGCTCCGGAATTGAAGGTAAAGCAAACGGTGGATCAATAGTCAAGTAGCTACTTCAGAATACAAGTGAAAAGGCTGATATATATAGGTCTTCGGGAAGACTGCATGCTGAGAGACCTCTTAGGGAGGGGGCACTTCTGATAGGGAAATCTTCCTGATGAGGAAATACTTCTGCTGAGGAAGTTTTCACAGCGGAAGCCTCTGGTCTCAATATGTCTAGAGTTCCCCGCCGTGCCCCAACAATCCCTTGTGTGGGGAATCCAATGAGCGCTGGGTGATTGCTAGGGCACGCTCGGTCTGATTCTCCGGCCAGTAGAGCCAGTATCCAAGCACTACATCAATCCTTGTAGAGAAAAGCAATTCCTTTACAGGAAAGTCGTGGTGAAAGGAGTGTTACTAATCAATATGGATTGCACTTGTCACAACCTTGTCATCTACAGATGATCTCCTGTCTAGCTTTTCCTCCTGCGAATGTATGACAGTCTAGCTACGGGCGTATGACAGATGGACTCGAGTTCCTGGACGCCGAGAAGAAAAGAACATCACGTTCGAGAAGCAAAGCACGTGTGGTTAGCGTGTGGTTATACGTTGAGCGATCAAGATTCGAATTCCCGTTTGTCAGGCGGATATGGAGCTCTACCGGGATTGAGGAGCGGAGGGTTGTAGGTGTACACTCGATTTTAGGAAGCAAGAGATTCGGCTCGGAATTTATGATCCGGCCCTCCGCGGAGCAACATAGTTTTCTATGTCACTTTGTCACTTTGTCGCTTTTTGTCACTTTGTCACTTTGTGCCATTTTCGGAACAAAGTGACAAAGGTTAGGTTGTACGCCAAGGTCTCCTTAGGAGCCCTTGCGCAGGGTTGGCCTCGCCACCCATTTCTGACGTCTATATAAGACAGGCCAAATTGTAGTAAGTTTTGCCACCATGAATTATGAAACACGCTTTTCCTCCATAACTCTCCAAGAAGCGCCTTCTTGATTGTACTAACTACCACTTTAGATAATACCTTTAGATTAGCTCATACTAGCATTCTATATATTATCTTGTGAGTTAGCCGTTGACCTGATAGACATCAGTAGCTGTGAAGAATAATCCTTTCTGACTGTTCCCACTTTAGACCTTGTACTGTATTTAGTTAGTATTTTATTCCATATTATACTATTCTACATACAACGCTACACAGGCTCTTTACACGAGGGCACAGGAGGCTACTGGAGGGCCACGGGTCTCCCTGCTCTGTGCACTATCTAACATGAAGTGACATGAGTTGCAGACTCTCGCATCGTAGCAGAAGGATACGCACCGATCAACCGTTAGGGTCGGAACGGGAAGTGACTGAGATGCTCAATTCTGCAATTTGCCGGCGTGATGCACAGACACTTGCGAGTAGTCAAAGTAAGCAGCTCCCAAGTTGTGAATTCCGCTTAGACTTGAAATTAACTTTTGCAACGTTGTGCTACTGCTCACTCGTACCCGAAACATTGATGTCACCCCGTCTCGTTGTCACTTTAGCACTCCTTCACATTTTCACTAGCTCATGCAGCGTGAGTCTGGACATCTCATTCAATCGGCGAAGTTTCATTCTTTCTGATGGTCCAAGTGATATCTGGTACTATTTCATAAGCTGACTGTCAGGACCGCTGCCAGTGATGGGCAAGTAGACCGGTCGGTGCAGGCGAAGTGCGACTGAGTGACTGGGTAACGGGTTACGGACGAGAAGTTGTAACTGGTAGCGATATGACTATCCGGATGATAATCGTAAGACTACTAATAAACGCTCTAGAGTCAAAACTCTAGAGCTACAACAAGATGGCAAATCCCCTTCCTCCTCTTTATACTGATCCAAGCTCGACAACACAACAACTCCGACAAACAAAGAGAACAATAGAAATTGCCCTAACGCCTCTTCCATTTAAGCTTTCATCTACGCGACTAAGTAAGACTGATGTCGCATCGTAATTGAGCCTATGTCGCAATGTTGTGCGAGGCTAACCTTATTGAGGGTGACGGGGTGGGTCGGTCCCGACGTTTGGTCTGATGGTCAGGCAGGATGCATGACACTGACATGCATGTACTCTACCGTCCGATAAACTACTGCCAAACTTTGCGGAGAATTATGTATCTTGGTTGGTCAGCACTCCTGTCGCACCTGCCGTCACGTAGTCTCACTGTGCGTCCATTAATGACTTATGTGGAGCGTCCACGTGATCGATAGGCGCAGCTGGCCCTATCGCTGATGTTTACTTAGCTTATCGATTGCATGTGGATTGCGGATGTAGATGCTCTTTACATCGTTGTACTACCTGTAAAAGTCAACAGACCGGGTACAACACGGTCAATCTCTTCAGCGCAATGGCGCGTCATCGACGTTTGCATACACCTTCGTGCTGGCTTAGAGAAACATTCTAGGACAAGGGACATGCAAATGAATTCTGATCTCTTCGCCCCTGTGCTGTTCATTTGAATCTCACGCTCGCGAAGCGGACGACGAAGGGACGCCAGAAGGTCAGGAAGTGGTGACGGCCCAACCCTTTGAAATTCCCAGAGCTATTGCAAGTTATCCCGCAGTCATGGTTGGTTGCATGAGCTATATCGGCGGCCCGCGAGTATGAGACCGCGATGGTGTCATAGAGTTGCCGCCTCCTGTTCTCTCCGGGATCCCAGGGGAATCTGCAAGCGAATCTGTGACGTGGTGTAAATCGATCCTGTGGAAACAGACCTACAGAAATCCACCGCGGCGTCATTTTGCGCAAAAACAAGCAACCAGACAGACATAATGTGAAGGAAACGGACGGCAATACTGCCACAAATCGTTGGTCTAGTCTCAACGTCGCGAAATAAATGCTGAAAGCCGAGGCAGCTTTCGTTCGGGAAACAGACGTTGGAGGAGATTAAATACCAAGCGAACTTCCGCAATGGAAAAGGATGGAAGAGGGAGGAAGTGGAGGTTAAGTTAAAGGACAGATGCATAATATCCGGCGATCTGATTGGCTGCGCTTGCTTTTCCTGGCTAGATCGGCTCCGAGGGCTATTTGCATCCGTCTATAAACAAGCCTTGGAAGTTACAAAGTACGAGCAGAAAAACTATATAAGAAGTGCCAACTAGCCGCGCGTCGTTGTCCCGCGAGGTTTGAGTTTCCTCGGTTTCTCACTCTTGTTTACAATTTGGATTTCGGGGAAAGCCAGGTCTTGAAAATCGCGCGGAGTTCGTTTGAACGCTTGAGATATACCTCTTTCCGACGTAAGCATATCCATGATCTTGCTATACGGACTAGTATAAATAGGAGACATGCATACTGAGCGTGTTCTTCGTTCGTTTTCTGTTGTACAATGCTGCTCTTCTGCTCAATTCTGCGTTCTGCTTTTCGTTCTTTCTCCTTCAAATCAATGTATTCTTAGCGGGTCTTCTTCGTGTCAACGTTCTGTAAACGGGAAGACATTGTCGTGTCCTTGCATCCTTTTGGTGAGTATAAATTAGGTAAGCCACCAGCGTCATACTGAAGTGCGCTTTCTCTATTTTTCGCTTTCTGGCCAATTCACGTTCGCGCTTCCAGTACCGGAAGTAAGGCAAGGCAAACCCTCGATACCACCTTGTAGGGTCCGGTCTCTTTGGACTCGAGTGCGCGCTTACTTGCGCCTTTTCCCTAATAATCGCCATTTATTATTGTTTGATCGCGTTTATCCCGGGTAAGTCGAATCGAGGGAAACACAAACACCTTCTTCCTTGATGGCATCTTGCTGTCCCTTGTCCTGTTCATGTGTTGCCATCTCCGTCTCACCATTCCTCCCTGCTATCCACCACCTTTATCGATGTACAATGTGATGGACACGCCGGCTAAAATTACATCAAATCGCTGACACCCCATCCTCCGACGCTCGTTGCTTGCAGCATCACCAACATCGGCACACTTGCTGGACGTACTGATTGGAACTGTAGTAGCGGTATTGTCGACTAGCTGAGCAGAACGTAAAAGGCTCGGTCCGTAAGTCCACGTTGTCAAGCCTACCAAGCTTGACTCGCGTCAGTAATCGCGATTTTGATGTCTTATTCGGTCGTTTCTGCCGCGGCAGATTTACATCGCTCATGACTTCTGGATATCCGCCGTGGACGGGCTGTTCTGCGAATACGCCTCCACCGAGCAGCAGCACAGCGAGCATCGTCGTTCCTCGCAAGAAAGGAGACTCTTCGCGACACAAGCAGCAGAAATTCAATGGTCGTGCTACGCAAGACACCAATGGCGACTTCGACGCTCCACCGCAGGGCTTGTTTGTTCGATACCTACCGCTATCACCGGATCCAACCACACTTTCCGGACAGTCCACAGGGCAAGATGCTTCCACTCGCTATGGGTCTCGAAGTCCAGACCAGGCATCGCATTTCCGTTCAGCAGGTATACCAGAAGTCGTCCTCTCTTCCACCTCGCGAGCCCCGAAGTTTGAATCAAGCCAAGCTTCCACAAAGACACCGTCACTCGGACACAAATCGAATGCCATAAAGACGTATCAGAAGAAAGCTATCGCGGTCAAGGCCGACAGGGATGTGGGTCACAAACCACACAAGAAAACGTCGGGTCAGTCTCAACGAAGTACACCGGGGACACAGCAAAGCCGAACAGGCGTCATGGCAGCGCCTAAAGCAGTCTTCCGGGATGACCTGCATACGACTTTGAGCCAAGAAGGTCGACCCAAGAAACGTCCTCGCGTGGAAGGCAAGAACAGTTCCATAGGACCTAGTAGCAAGACTGTGAATCCTACTAGCGACGGCCGACATAGCAAAAAGTCGGAACATCATTCGACAAAGAAACTGAAACTCACACACAGCGCCGGTACCACCGTTGTCAAAGCAACATCCTCGTCGACATCTCACAAATGTTTAACGGCCACGGCAGATGTTAGAACTGTTCTCTCGAAAAAACATAAACCTTTGATCACCTATACCAAGTCGCCGCAAGGTTGGAAAGCGATGTTACACGCTGCAGGAGCAACTATCACCGAGGAATCAGCTCCATCAAGGTTTCGTGTCAAGGAAAAGATTGACTATCGCGTAAAGCTGGCCCTTACCTTGAATCCACCCGAACCGAAGCCGCCTGGCCCTAAATCAAAGGGCAAGGCGGTCAGGAAGAAGATCAACACGGCTGCAGGCGACGTATCTGCCCAGAAGAGAGCACCTAGTCCATTTCCAGCATGGCATCGAACGACATCAGCTTTGAACACGGCCGGAGTAGCGGAAGTCGAGATGAAAGATGTGGAAGAGATACCAGAGGATGATTGTTACGTATACATCCCGAGTGAGTAGTTCGGTGGCAAGAGCAGCTAGACGTCAATACTGAAGATCATTCCTCAACCTTGAGTCTACGAACCGACGACAAAGCTGACACAACCTGAACTCATTCCCGACCGATTCGATGCGCGGCTCAACCATCCGGCCCTCCAGGTGAAAGATCTACTACGGCGAGCGGTGCCGTCGAAGTGTGGTTGGAAAGGCTGCGATGCGGTTCTAGCATGCGAACCGATGCTCGACAAGCATATCAATAAGTGCGGCCATATCAGCAAGGCCCTGGTTGTGCATGTAAGCCTTTTCTGTTCGACTCACCTTTCGCACATATGCTAACACGCTTCGATGGGGTCGCTAGCGTAACTATTTCGAACCAGATGCTTGGATTTGTCAATGGGAGAGTTGTGGAGAAAGAGCTTTTGCCGACGAGGATCATTTAAATCAACACGTCAAAGCCGTCCATGTAGGCGCGGTCTTGACTTGTCCGTACGATGATTGCAATGAGGAACCTGCTGGCTTCCCGAAGATGTCGCTTCTTGGTGCTGTAAGTCCTTTTGCACTTTGCTTGCCATACTGGGTCCTGTCGTCTTATTCCAGCATTTTTAGCACGTCCGAAAGAGCCATCCGTCGAGCGATCCTAGCAAATGCATCTTGAAACCTCTTGTTGGCGCAAACGACAATAAATTAAAACCCAAACGACATGCCGATGCGGTACCGATACGATCTCAGCCTTTCAAATCTATATACATACCCGTCAGTCGTCCTGTTTGGAGGTCTGAACCACGCAAGAAGGCCGTCATCGATCTCGTTGCGGATCGGTCTTTCATCGACAAGCTGGACGTCAAGATGCAGGCGGGCAATATCGAGATGAATGCCGGCATCATATCAGATCCAGAGCATCCGGATACGATGAGTGATACGGAGTTGGACGTCGATTTACCCGAAGTTGAAGAAGTTTGGAAGGACCACGAGCCAGATTGCGAGATGCCATCTGATCTGGTGGCTCAAGTAGCAGCGGCAGGACCTATTCGAGGTCCATTGCCCGTACCTTTGCTTCTCAACGTCAACGACGCGCCCTCGGGATCCACCACGCCAGCCATAGATATGCAAAAACGCCGAAGTAACCGACTCAAGGATGGAGAAAAGGTCTTACTGTCGGAAGGCCTCGTCACCAACTCCCTGCGCGATCCTAGGGATCCAGGCTACTGCATACTTATTCCGGTAACCCGAGATTGGGTCTCTCTGCCGGATGGACCTGGATCTCTGTAGATACTACAGGAATGAATGAGTTGGTTTGGCTGTTGGTCCTGTTGATGCCGCGACTGTCATGACAGATGTCGGTGCTGTTGTATTATGATTCTTGAATGCATGTAACCGTGTATAGTAATAGCCTGTAGATGGCACACATTTGTCGGCATGAGATGTTTTTGCTCTTTCAATAGCTTTTTTTGGTACTTACTTATTTGCTATTCCTATATTGTATAATTGAAAATCACTCCTGAATCCGCCCACTCTGAGCCGATCCGATCACATATCTCGAATTTCCGCGATCCGTTCGTTTCGACCTTTGAAGTCGACATCTTTCTTGGTTAGCTTTACTTTCAGTATATTCCCCCCAGTGATTACAACACTTTCCGCAGCCTCCAGTGTTCCACTAGTGCCCAGTATTCCTTCCGCAACAGCATCAAGCTCGACGTCTCGAAGGACTCAGTCCGGTGACGACACTGCGCCGTTCGCGAGGCTCAAAGCCAAAAGCAAGGACATGCGGCCAAAGAGTAAAGTCAGCGATTGGCTGGCGAAAAAGTCAGAGGATGGATCGGGTGATGACTCGCACAGTGAAGAAGAGCATCCTGACCCGAAATCACATCAGGTGGAAAACAGCGACACCGGGGATGAAGATGAAGAAGACGAGGACGATGGCGAGGATGACGAGTTCGATCTCGAGCTGGTGTCGAAGAAGGTGCTAAGATCGAGGCCAACAGATAGGATTCACTACTTGAGGCATGACCTTCATCTGGGAGTCACCAGTGAGTCGTTTCTGTGCCACCAGGAATGTCAATGCTAATCTCGCGAATTCTCGCTCTGCAAGCCCTTTCTCCGGCGGAATCCCGGCAAGTCGTCTATGTTTTGCTGGATGGCCTTTTACGGCACGGAGACGAGAAAACGCACGATGCGATTGTTGATGTGCTGCTCCAGGCCTTGCGAGTGTCGGATATGCAGATAACCGAGGATCTGGTTTCGTGGGTGTATGATCAGACGATATCTGTCGGCGCACCAACCAAGACGTGAGTTGCTTCCCTTCATGATTGCCCTACACGCACTGACATTATCCGTTCATGCACTACACAGTGTGGCTCCTGCAGCGCTCCTGCCGTTGATGACGCTCAATCACGCCCTTTTCACTCACCTCGCAGCAGTCGTCGACGATAGTCAGTTCAGCTCGACTCCACTATTCCAGTCTCTCTGCCTCAGCATGGCATTCGCACTAGATGGTGTGCTAGCAGCTCCAGGAGGAGGCAAAAAGCAACGTGTGAAACCAACGCTAAGCAAAGCAGCAGTCATGCGAACAAGACGGGTCGTCAGGAACAACTACCGTCTCATACCCGATATCTTCAACGTCGTTTACGATGCTTATGATACGCACGGAGAACGTCTGTTGCCGATTTTGGGCGTCATCCTTGCCGTTTCGCTTCGACTTAAAGTGGTCACCAAGAAGACGGAGAATGCTCAGCCCGAGCAATCGCTGTCTGAAAAATACGTTGCCGCACAAAAGGACAAGCTTGTCGAACTCTACCTCGACAAAGTCTTGTCCGCGAAAACGTCAGTATCAAGAAGAGTATACTCATCAATGGACGATTTGTGGAGTGCCGGATTGATAATAGAGGAAGACTGGAAAACAAGGGTTCTACCATTGGTCGATAAGATGTTGATAAGATCCCCGGAAGTGGTTCTGCCAAGTAGGTCTCCCCCGCATTGCATGACTGGTTTTGATATCTGATCATCTATTATCCTTCTCTAGTTATCGCACATATCGTATCTGTGGTATCCCTCGATCTGTCGTTTGCCATCCCAACCCACATCGTCCCCGGACTCATTTCTGCCTCGAAGAGTTCGAAGGTGGAAACCCGAGCTGCTGCGTTGCAAGTAGTCAAATCGACAGCCTCAACACTCGATGAGACGGCAAAAGCGAAACTCATGACCGAAATCTTGAGCTTACCTAAAGCTGGGAAGACGACCAGTGTCGACAACCGGTCGACATTGTTTCAGATGGCGCAAGCTATCCCAGTTTCTTCGTTGGCATCACCGGTCGCTGTGAAAATCCTTGTTCCCCTGCTTGCTAAAGAAAGTAGCGAGATTGCGCTTGCGCATCTTACGGAAACCCTCGGACATCACCTCGGGCACTGCTTGATTGCCACTTCAGAGTCCGAGGAACCTACCCAGGCGACCTGTGCAGCCCTCACGAAGGAAATGACATCGGGCAAGGCAACTACTCGACGTCAAATACTCTTGATGGTTGCCGAAGCTTTATGGCAGAGTGGAGCAACAAACGCATGGTCGCCTAACGCCATTAATCTAGCTAAAGCCATGATCCCTGCTTTGGAGGCCATCTTGAAGACCTTCCAGACCGTACTCTCGACTCCAGCCTCGCCGTTGGATGGCTATCTAGCAGTGGCATTGGCACTCGGACCTATGCGTGCCATCGGTATGCCAGAACTATCGTCTTTCTCCGAGAAGAATCTTATCCTGTCAACGATAACTCAAATCAAACCAAAACCGTCGTTCCTCCTCGCCGATCGATTCTGGAAGAGAACAATATCGGAAACTGATCCGCTCGCCAGCGTCTCGAGGACTTGGTTCGCTCGAGCGCTTTTCGCCGCGATCAGCAAAAGTTTTGCGGACAAGCAGGATAAGGCCGGTAGGGTAGCTCTAGGAACACCGCTCGTCGCCCTTGCCGTAGAAGGGGCCGACCGCCCTGGCAGAGAATCTGGCCACAAGGCGGTCGTCGAGCTTTGTCGAACGCAACCCAAGAAGATGGCAACTATTGTCTTGGACACGCTAGGGGAATGGCTAGACTCAGCGCTTCCTACGTCGAATACAGCAAAAGCAGAAAGTTTGTCAAAGGTGTTGAACGCCATCGCACGATCGAAGCCCGCGACGGGACCAACGTCAGCGGAGACCGATGAACTTTCCGAATCGACGTTACTTTTGCTAGATCTTCTGTTGCCGGCCCATCACCCATTCCTCGGGGAATCCGTTTCTCACGTATGGATTGACCTTGTCCTTTCTGTATCTGCTGACCCGGCCATCATCCTCGATCGGCATGAGGTTGCGGTACTGGATATCGTGCAAACAGCACTAGGACAGAGCAAAAGCGAGGCACTTCGACAAGCCGGCTTGAATGCCGTCAAGACCCTGGCGTTCATCGCTTCTGGAACTTTCGTACCAATCTTCTTGCGGGATGCGACTGAAAAACTCGACGTGATACAACTTTCGTATATTGGCGAATTCGAGTTGGGAGTTTGGCGTACAGCGCCCGGTACACTGTTTGTAGACGTACTCAACCAGAAGAAAGAAGCGACAATCAACAAGAACAGCAAGAATTACGCCCAGGACAAGTGGGACCAAGAAGTACGAGAAGCTATTGCGAAAAAGAAGGCTGCAGCTTCCAATGGTGGTCTCTCGAAACAAGATCAGGCCATAGTGAACGCTCAGCTGGCGAAAGAAAGCGAGACGCGAGAAAAGATACAAGCCACCCAATCCCAGTTGATCCAGGGTCTTGATTTGGTTGATGCTTTGCTCCAAGCGCGAACATCCACTTTTGATGATCATCTCGCCGAGGTCATCGAGCTGGTTCTGTCTCAAGCCATTGGTCCACCGGCCTTTTTGGCCAGTCATAGGGCGAGTCAGTTATACATCAGTCTCAGCTCAATATGCGACGCCTTCGACCCGACTACGGCCAAGTTTGTAGGTGTTGCGGTACTGCGTGGCCAGGATTCTATCGGCGTTCCGGAAGAATACCAAGCAGAAGACGTAGCAGATTTGGTCACCCGTATCCTGCATCGCGTACATGATGACATTTCCAAACAACCTATCAGCGCTTCAACTACGTTCTACCTGACTCCACTGTTGAGTTTGGTTGTAGCAAACGCTGGCGTTGGAACGAACGCAGCCATCAGAGATATAGCAATGGAGCAAATGACGCTGGTAGTGGAAATATTTGCCATGCTTGCAGAATTTATGGACCAGAGGACATTCCCTCGACTTACAATCATCCGCGACATGTTGTCAATTGCCGACACCCAGCCCAGCCTTGCGAAGGCTGCAATCTCATCTTTGATTACGTTGGGATCGACCATAGGTGACTCTGCTACTCAAGGGGAACTCCATGCGTTGATCGCTGGCACGCTCTCTACCGAGAGTTTCGTCAGGAATGGAGCGTTGCAGGCCATACAACCCTTGGATCTTACGGAACAAGAATTCCCCGTTGAGCTCTACCTGGCAAGATTCGATCGGGACGAACCGAACGCGCGCTTGGCCGATTCCATTTGGGAGGAGAATGGCCTGGACATCGACGAAGACTTCTTAGGCAAAATCATGCCATTTGTCGAGCATCGCCATTATGCTGTCCGACGGGCTGCTGCGGCTGCGCTTGCTGATGCATGTGCACAGTACCCACAGACGCTGACATTGGTCTGCACCGCACTCGAAAACCTTTACGTGGAGAAGGCTAAAGTCCTGGCTCCGGAATTCGACAAGTTTGGAATGATCATTGAAGCATCACTTGATCGACCGGATCCCTACCCAGTCCGTGTAGCTGTAGCTCACGCTCTGCTGGAACTTACACCCCTCTTCGATGAAGCTGGCGTCATCGGCGTTTTCGATTTCTTGGTGATGCGCGAAGCTTTGGGCGACCGCTCTGCCGAAGCTAGGCAAGCCATGCTCAAGGCTGGTATAACGATCATTGATGCACACGGTGCTTCGGTTTTGGATGCCCTCATCAAGTCGTTCGAACACAACTTGACCGGTGAGACTGCTTCGACACCGGAAGCCGACCACGTCAAAGAGTCTGTAGTAATTCTATTCGGAAGACTTGCGCGTCATTTGCCGAAGGGTGATAGTCGAATACCGACAGTCATCGACCGACTCCTTGCAGCATTGTCAACACCATCGGAGATTGTACAAGTGGCGGTAGCGGACTGCCTTCCACCACTCATTCGCGCACTTCCCGAACAAGCTGAATCCTTCATGGAACAGCTTTACCAAACACTGATCACCCACGAAAAATACGCCGCTCGTCGAGGTGCCGCTTACGGGCTAGCCGGCGTCGTGCGAGGCCGTGGCCTCGCTGTTCTGTCGGAAAGTGGATTGATGGCACGACTCAAGGAAGCTTCGCAAGACAAAAAGTCATATCAGGCTAGACAGGGAGCCATTTTCGCCTTCGAGACGCTATCATCTACGCTCGGAAGAGTCTTCGAACCATATATCATTTCGACTATTCCGACGCTGTTGGCGGCCTTTGGCGATGCTCATGCCGATGTGCGAGAAGCAACTTCCGACGCCTCCAGGGTCATCATGTCCAAGATTTCTGGACATTGTGTCAAGCAGATTCTTCCCTTGTTACTCGAAGGTCTGGAGGAAAAGCAATGGAGAACCAAGAAGGGGTCTATCGAACTCCTTGGTGCAATGGCTTGGTGTGCACCGAAGCAACTTTCGATTTCGCTGCCAACCATCATTCCTCAATTGACGAGCGTTCTCACCGATTCGCACGCTCAGGTCAGAACAGCTGCCAACACGAGTCTCAAGACATTCGGCGAAGTCTTGCACAACCCCGAAATCAAACGAATGCAGCCCATCTTGCTGAAAGCTCTAGCAGATCCGACCTCCAAAACCGGCAATGCGCTTACAGTCCTGCTTGGTACCTCTTTCGAACACTATCTCGATTCGCCCTCTTTGGCTTTGGTTATCCCCATTTTGGATCGAGGTCTCAAGGAGCGAAGCTCGGAAACCAAGCGAAAATCAGTACAGATTGTCGGCAACATGGCGTCATTGACAGAGTCCCGAGACTTTATTCCGTACTTGGGACAGCTTATGCCTCTCCTTCATGCGGTGTTAGTCGACCCAGTTCCAGAAGCTCGAGCTACAGCAGCGAAAGCTCTCGGTACGTTGGTTGAGCGACTTGGCGAAGAGAACTTCCCCTCCTTGGTCACCAAACTTCTCCAAACCTTGCGATCAGACACTAGCGGAGTCGACAGACAAGGTGCCGCTCAAGGTCTTTCCGAGGTCTTGTCCGGCCTGGGTATGGCGCGAATGGAGGGATTGCTGCCTGATATTATCACCAATGCGTCCAGTCAACGATCCTATGTTCGAGAAGGTTTCATCTCGCTCCTTGTCTATCTACCCGCGACTTTCGGTCAGAGATTCGCTCCTCATTTGGGTCGAATCATTCCTCCCATCTTGGGCGGTCTCGCGGATGAGTCCGAATATGTCCGTGACGCTTCCATGCGTGCCGGTAAGATGATCATTGCCAATTATGCTTCACGAGCTATCGAATTGCTTCTGCCCGAACTGGAACGAGGCATGTTGGACTCCGCATGGCGAATCCGACAATCATCTATCGCTCTTACCGGTGAATTATTATATAAGGTGGCTGGTATCAGCGGAAAGGTTGAGATCGAAGAAGACGATGCGCCTGCGCAACATGCCGAAACAGCTCGGAAAGCTCTCACGGAAGCTCTGGGTCAAGATGGACGTGATCGAGTTTTGGCCACCTTGTACATCGTTCGACAAGATGCTGTCAGTGTTTGTCGACAAGCCTCGATACACATCTGGAAGGCTTTGGTGCACAACACTCCTCGTACGACTCGGGAAATCCTACCTGTTTTGATCAAGATGATCATTCAGTTATTGGGTAGTGACTCCCAGGAACAGCAAGGTACTGCCAGCCGAACTCTAGGTGAACTTTGTCGAAAGAATGGAGAAAGGATTCTCAACGAGATTATGCCGATACTCAAGACCTCGGTGACTTCGCGAGACGTCAGGACACGAGAGGGTGCTTGCCTAGCACTCTCTGAAATCATGCAGACTGCATCGGACGAGCATCTAGAGGCCCATGAAGACGCCATTATCTCAGCTGTCAGGATTGCCCTTGTCGATCCAGATGCCAACGTTCGAATGGCAGCTGCTCGAACTTTCGATGCTATGCAGGAGCAGATTGGTCCCAGGGCGATAGACGAGACGATACCGACACTGCTTGAAGCAATGTCGTCGCCTGGTGAAGCTTCGGAAACAGCCTTGATGGCTTTGAAGGAAGTCATGAGTGTAAGTCAAAGTATAACACCCAATTTGTGCCCTAAGCTGACAACTATTTGTTCAATTAGGTTCGCGCTACAACGGTCTTCCCTACTTTGCTGCCCACGCTCACAAAATTGCCAATGTCTGCTTTCAACGCCCGTGCACTCGGCGCGTTGGTTACTGTCGCTGGGAATGCGCTCAGTAAACGTCTGTCATCCGTACTCACACCCTTGGTAAAGTCACTGGAGAAAGAACAAGCGCCTGAAGTCCGCGAGGAATTGAACGGTGCGGTCCGAGCGCTTCTGGGTGCCATCGAGGACACGGAAGGCTTGCATTCATTGATGATGTTGCTATTAGGCTGGTAAGCATTAATTCTTGCTCAAGCTTTCATAACGCAAGCCGTCTTACATTCCTTGATCGCCAGGGCGAAAGATGTCTCCGTTGAACGCCGCAGTATGGCATGTGACTTGTTTGCCATCTTTTGCGAAGTCAATGACGACCTGGACGCCTCGACCTATCGAATTGACTGGGTGCGCCAGCTCTTGACCTTGTTTGCGGACCGAGACGAAAAAGTTGTTACTTCTGCTTGGTCCGCTCTTGATGCTCTGGTGAAATCCATGGACAAGGAGGATCTCGAGGAATTGGTCGTTCCCTTGCGAAGGAGCATTGAATCGACATCGTCTCCAGGTTCCGAAGTACCTGGATTCTGTCGACCAAAGGGTATCCAACCGATTGTCCCCATTTTGTTGGCGGGTTTACTGAGCGGTACCCAGGAGCAAAAGGAGCAGGCTTCTTACGGTATTGGCGATTTGGTGCAGCGAACCTCGGAGGCCGCTATCAAGCCATACATCATTCAGTTGACTGGTCCGTTGATCCGAGTCATTAGCAGTGGTACTGTTGCAGCGCAGATTAAGAGCGCTATGTGAGTTTTATTATTATTGACTACTTGGAAGAACTTCTGCCTGACATGACTTCCTTGACAGCCTGTCAACGTTGACAGTTTTGCTTGAAGAAGTACCGTTGCTCGTTCGACCGTTCCACCCTCAATTGACACGAACGATGATCAAGAGCGTGACAGATCCGGCCAGTATTTCCGTCCGAAATCGTGCTGCTGCTGGTCTTGGCGAGTTGATGAAGCATCAGGTAAGCACTGTTTCCACCAAAAAGCCTCGAGCTCCAGCTAACCGGCAATTCTCGTACTCTAGCCCCGAGTGGACCCACTGATAACAGAATTGATCACGGCTTCGAGAACGGCTGAAAACGACATTCTGCCATCTATTGTTGAGGCGCTTGCGGCTGTCGTGCGAACGGCAGGAAAGAATATCGGACCCGCAGTCAAGGCTAATTTGGTGGAGATGATTGACGAAGCTTTCGACTTGAAGACGCCTGGTATGTCGTTAGTGTGCTGAAGGAGACCGGTTGCCTTTGCTGACTCGGACCTGTTTCACTGTAGATGCCTTTTCGAATGCCATCGGTAAACTGATTGCGGGACTATCGTTGTGGGATCCTGAAGGAGTTAAACCGATCCTGATGTGAGTACTGCTGTCCGTAGGCGATGTTCCGAGCTATCACTAAGCCTATCTTCATGCGTACAGCTCACGTATCCTCGTACCGGAGAGCCCGATACCAATTCGGTCCATCTGCATTCTGCAAATAATGCACATCCACCCGGAACTCTTCCGTGGACTGGGTCTGCTCGAGGATATGACGAGGATGACGCTGGTGTGTATTTCGATGGACCAAGGGCCTATTAGCCGGCCTGCAAGGGAGGTTAGGGATCTGGTGAGGAATAGCGACGAGTTCAAGTATGATCCCGGGTTCGCGGGGCTTGTTCGATAGACTAGGTAGCTCAAAATGAAAGTGTATAAAGAAGCAAGAAGCTTATAGATAGCATGATGATGCATAGCTTGATGCATCGTCATGTAGAGACGCGCGACACGCGCGCGTTGGTTTGGTCTTGCGTTTCAGATTATTGAGCATCAACCCCTTCCTTCCAAACTTGCCAAGCTTCTGTCAACCAACATCTTTTCCCTTCTCTTTCCGTTCAAATCATTCTGTTCATCATGTTCTGTCCTACATCCACTATCTTCACTTGGTGTTCTCGTAATCCCGGCTGAGGTACCGATTCCGCTCATCGGCAAGCACATACACACACACACTCTTTCTTCAACCAGAATGTCCGATCAGTCGACTGCCGCGCTGCTCGCTGCATTCGCGTTCGAGAGGGTGCTTTCCGTCAGTACGTTGGGCCTTTGCTGTTTACAGCCTCGTACGATCATTCTGACAGATAACAACTGCTCCGTACAGGCACATCCACACCGTCGGTCTACCTGCTTGGATCAATTACCGGTCAGCAAGCGATCACTCATCTCGTCAAGACAACCTTTGACCTCGCTCCGCTTGGCACCAACGTCGACGACAAGGACGCACAGGACAAGGCAAAGACAGTTGCGGCGGAGGCTGTAGCGTTCGAGAAAGTGGCACCGCTGGAGGATAACGATATCGTGGGTCGGCTGTTTGTATTCGAGGCACTCTCTTGCTGGAATCTCATCATTGACTCCTTGACTCCTTTCGCGTAGTATCGCTGGGCTCAGGCTTGGTGGGCTGTGGATCGATCCAGACCGGATGTCAAGATTACGCTCATCTACCCGGCAACGGATGTACATGTTCGAAAGTATGAAACCCAGAAGAGGATCATGGTGGAAGAAACACCGGAGCTGTACGAACGGTTGGTCAAACCTTATATTGATGGGTTTCCCGCCAGCCGAATTCAATGGTGAGCATTATGCAGAGCTCATATGAACCGTTTTATGGGTACTGATGCTACTATGGTTTGCAGGGTCTACAATATCCTGAACCACGAAAAAGAGGCTGACAGGATTCTGTTCGAAGACCCTGATCCCCGGACGGGATTTTTGATCTTGCCAGACCTGAAATGGGATAGGAAGACGGTGTCGACTTTGGTGCGTATAATGTGTCACATTGTTGGGTAGCCTACTGACTCCAATTCCCTGCATCTTATTAGTACCTTACGGCTATCGTATTCGACAAGTCTATCAGATCGATGCGTGATTTGAAGAAGCAACATCTGCCTCTCCTGCTCAACATCAAGGCTTCGTCGGAAAACGTCGTGAAAGGCAACTTTGGTTTGGAACCCAGTCGGATTCGAATGTTTGTTCACTATCAGCCCAGCTACTGTAAGTACCACCTGCACAAGTTGGAGCTGCATTCAGTCCATTAATCGTCAATCATCCCTTAGATCACTTCCACGTTCATATCGTCGCTCTCGAAAATGAGGGTTACGTTGGGATCAACATAGGAAAGGCCCACTTGCTGAGTGACTTGATCTCGTTGGTGCGTAATTAAATTTCTACGGGAGGGCCCCCTTTTGCTCACCAACTTTGTCGTTTCTTTCCCACATTACACAGCTTTCCCTGTCTTCGGACTCTGATGAAGCGAGCTTGCTGCAGAAAATGACGTTGGCTTATACATTGGGAGAACAGGACGGTTTGTACCGCGCGTACAAGCAGGAGGCCGGACTGCTTCTGTAGGTTTCTGCCTCGATGGAAGTATGGCCGACGGTTTTTCTCCATGTGAAGGCTGTGTCAGGATCTTGGAATCAGATCGCCGTCTCCCTGCGTGTCTTTCCTACGTATAGATGTTTGCACGCTTGACGCGGGGACATCATCCGAGCCGCCCGTCCCCTTTCGTCAGAAGGTCCCTACGTATGATTGCGACTTCGTATTTGCAGGTCGATCGTATGTCAGTGGGGGATTTGTAATATTGTTTGTTCTGTCATTATAGGAACTCCTCTGTCTTGTCCACGTATGTGGCTTTGATCTCGCTTCGTCACCACAAGGCAGGTGCATGACTGTCGCATGGGCTCTTCCCTTGGCTGCTGTGCAAGTCGTCCTTCGTCAGACTGTCAAGCCAGAAATAGGATGGTTTACGGGTTTTTTCAGCGGTCGAGAGGTGAAAACAGACGTATGTCCAGCGGCGCAGTACTTCTGGAAGGAGGCAGCACGTAACGTGTCGACTCATAGACTCGGTGCGTACGATTTCCTCGATGTGTTCAGTGTCTTTCTGTTTCCCGCTGTGTCTGCTTACCTTGCAGCACAGTTTCCATCAATCTGATTTTTCAGGTGGACACACGTTGTCCGCTCAGACTTTGCTGCTTTTCGGTAGGTATAATGGTGGCGTCTCTTACTTGCCGACTCGGTTGCGCATCACTGGCTCGCTGTAAATGTTAGCCAGACAGAAACTTCGTCCGGCTCAGTGACTACCTATCAGTTCTCCCATCTTTCCTTGTCACAGCATTTGTTTGAGCAGCGCGCGATGGATGTTACGATCTAGGGTGAACAGAGTGTGGTATGAAGTCTACAAACCATCGCAAATGAATCTTCTTGACTCTTCCTGTTTTCGGCTTCTTCAAAGAGAGATGAACTCCACTTGATAAGCGCACGAGGGATACAACATTGTATGCATACGGAATCGAGCTAGGAGGAAGAGGGGGGTTGGTCGATTGTCACTGGAGGCTGATATTCAGAGTTTCGGGTGTTGGCTTGTTCAGTTCCTTGAGACTACGCGTGAAGAAGAAACAAAGTCGGATGACCCAGGTTTGTGGCCGGGGAAATTCTCTCCCTGGCTACTGCAACGATGTGCACCGGAGTGAGGTTACCGCTGATGGATGTATAAGATCGAATTTTCCAGCTTCTTACTTTCTTGTGAATGATGAGCTCGGATGAGATGGTTTGAATGATGAAGTTGAGAACGAAAATCTGCTGAGAACAACAAAGATTATGTCAGGCGCATCGGATGGGAAAGGCTCGTTAGGGCATATGAAGAACTGTTGATGGTTGGTCATTGTATCATTGAATGATGACCCTTGTCCGATCCCCTATTGTTGCTCTTTTGATCCTGAGCCATTTTGATATTGCCAACGTTCACACCTAGTTTGAGTTCATAAGTTCACGACAGACTACGGCCTACTTTTGCACAAAAGTGCGACGCAGTTGCGCGTGACCGTTTACTTTGTCTGCTTTCTTACTACAGTTTATAATGTTACAATCTTCGACACTATAGGAAAGACTTACCAGCGAAGAGCGACCAGGACCACTTCTAATTGAATAATTGTATTGTTCATGATGTTCACGAGTACGCTGCGGCCTGAATCCTAAAGACTCTGCTCGGTTCATTCATTCTTTCCGTACGTTCTGAGCAGCGCCAACATCATAACAAGAAGAGAACACCCAAAAGCAGGCCGGGGCTAATCTATTTTGTGCCGTTGGAAGTGCTCTTGGACAACAAGGCGAGATTGCACGGACCAGGGAATGCGGTTTTGCCTAGCAAAAATGAGCGGGCGGTTGCGCAAGAGTGATTTTCCAAATGTATGTTGCCAAGCTTTGAGAAGCACAAACTACCGCGTTCATATTGATAAAACTGATGACAGAGCATCAGCAAGGGGCTATGGCGCAGTTGGTAGCGCGCAATCTTAGCATTCGCTTCAGAGCTTGCGTGGTTGAGGTCTCGGGTTCGACTCCTGATGGCTCCATTTTTTGTGCCTTTTCTTCACTGCCGCTTCTGTTGCTACCTGCGGCCCCAAAGTTGTCGCAGGCTAGAGGTCTATCTTACCGAAGTGAGATAGCTCAGCCGTTGTATGGGGAACTAGCATAAATGATGTACACTTACTGTGCAAGACAAGGCATGCGCTATACAGCGACTCTCAACCGACAACATGGAAGCCAGCTCCATGATGTTGAGCCGAAACATTGCTCGACACAACATGCCTCCCGGTGTGTGGTTCCATGATGTAAGTTATCAGCTGTCGTCCTATCTACCTTTTTGCTCATGCAACTTTACCTTTCAGGCTTCTATGAAAATGCTCGCAGAGTACTTTGGAATCACTAACATCAACAACTTGACCAGTAACGCGGAAAGACGCATTGCACCTACGCTTCTGCAGAACGTGATCTCTTTTAGACGTAAATAAAACCATTATCATGTACCGACATATACTGTGTTACAGCTTCTCGACAATCCTGCAACCGGTGTCGAAGAAAAGGAGGCAGACAACGCACCTGTCTTCCTCGATCGAGCTTCTCAAATGCCTGTACGCGTTCTCGACAACAAAGACCTGTACAACACCGCCGATATGAATCTGATGGACGACTCGTCTGAAGAGGAGGACATTGTAAGAGTCGCGCAGCATTGTATCAATTAATAGTATATATATGAGATATAATGTAAGGAGACTGATGCTACGTACACAGCCCTCCTAGCTACGGCCTTCCGCACCCATGGCTGCCATCGCCCCTCTCTTCCGAGTCTGCCAGGCCATCGAGTAGGACGAGAAGAAGAAGAAGAAGGCTGGAACCTGTCTGGAATTCTTTTCGAACACTACTGTTGTACTTGTAGCTGAAAAGATAAAACCAAATACAAAAGGAGCCTTCTGGACTTGTAACTGAATAGCTTTGTAACTGAACTGACTTGTAATAATATCGCCGTGAAGCCTAGAACCGGAACTTGTTGTAAATGACACAGAAGCCGAACTGATTCCCCTTACCTCGGAACAGCTGAGCTACCGCTCACTGTGCTCACACCCGTCAGTGCTTACAAAGGCTTACTGTTGGCCGGATACACACGTCACAAACCACATCTAATCGGAATCTCAAAGGCCGTTAAGTTGCCAACTTTGCCTGCCCGCTCGCTGCGCTTGCCAAAGTCTGCCAACTCTGGCTAAGGAGGACTTAGCCTCTAGCTAATCGCTATGCTCTCCTCTAGCAATGTCAGTTATGCCCGCTCTGCCACAATCCTTTGGCCGTCTCGCCATTGCTTAAGCTGACACTGCAAAGGATGCAGCTAACAATGCAACAACTCACCTGCCCTAGAGACTTCATGGGCTGCCTAGGGCAAACTGACATTTGCCACCATTCCAAAACGTGTATATATAGCCATCTATCTCAGTTGTGATATTCGCCTCTATGACTTCTTATGACACGCTTTACCAGAGTAACTAGAAGCGCCACTGGCCTTGTACCAACTTTGTACTTAGCCTTTTGACCTCAGCATCATTTCGATCATCAACTTAACCAGCTTACACATTACCGCTAGTCGTAAATAACATCATCACACGAACCTAGTACCTTGTGAATCATCTCGATACTGAAAACACTCAGTGGTTATCATAAGTCTTGCTATACAACTTCTACATTAACATCAGCTATAGTAACAGAGCTGGTTGGTGTCCAAGTAATACTGGACTTAGAGTAACTCCACTACTGCGTGACTTACATATAACTATCTATGAACAGTGCAAGATCTTTAAGTGGGATGGTCAGAAAGGATTATGCTTCACGACTATTTGTGTCGGATAGGGTAAACCGCTAACTTGCTAAAAGTAATATGCAGACCACTAGTAGTAGCGAATCTAGCAAGATTACTCACTATCATAGTTAGTACAATCAAGGCGCTGATCAGGATGTTACGGAGGAAAAGCGTGTTTCATAAATCATATAGGCAAAACTTACAAGGTCTCTGGCTGTCTTATATAGACGTCGGCAACGGGTTGCGAGGCCAACCCTGTCCAAGGGCTCCTAAGGAGACCTAAGGCTACAACCTATCTCTGTCACTTCATTCCGGATTTAGAAGTGACAAAGTGACAAAATGACAAGGTGATATAGAAAACTATGTCACTTTGCTATTTTCAGTGCAAAGTGACAAACACAGCCGGGCAGGCACGCGTTTTTGGGTGCGGGCGATCGAGTAATCGGAGGGGGTATTACCGTAGGACAGTTTGAAGCAAAATACATGCATAATCTGGCATCTTTTCGCTCTTTATCACCAGCCATTTAGCATGAAATCTGAGCTTAATCGTGTCAGGACCTGGTGCAGACTCCCGTCGAATCTGGCGTTCAACTCAGTCACGTACGATCGGTCAAAGAGCTTAGGACGTTTGAGCGAAATCGCAGACCAATCTCTACAGCCTCCAACTTCAAACCGGTTCAAATCTCGTATTAGCTGGAATACCTGCACCGCGACGTCCCCCTCTATGTAAGCTGTTGCAATTCTCTATATCTGCCATTCTTCTGACTAACAACCGTGCTGTCTGCCACCTTCAAAATGCCTAAAAGTGCCCAAAACTCTGTCCCCGCGCGCTTCTATGAAAGATGGCCTTTGTCTCGAGCGTTGAAGGTGTTGCGGCAGGAGGTGGTACGTTCGTCTCAGGTTGTGTTGTGTGACGCATCGCCATCACAGCGGAACCTGTATCAACTCGCTGATACTTCTTCTGTGTATGCTGTCAGGATCGTACAATACCAGGATATTGCAACTGCGTGATCAAGTGTAAAGGAGAGGCCACGCTTTTGAACACTGGGAACCTATATCTTCGTCGCATGGCGGCAGAGACAAACAGATTGATCGTGGCCAGCATGGAACTTCGTGGCCCACCTAGGGATACGACGGGTCCTGCATCTTTGGGACCAGCTACGACTATGCCAACATCGACAATGCCAGAAGAACGGTCAGGGGGTTGTAATAGTCGGCAAGAAAATGTACACGAATTACTAGTATGGCGTACCTGTTCACAATCCGCAAGGCCTCTCCTTTAACTGTTGCGTGCGTTATTTGGCGCTCATTCTCTCATAGGCCATTCGTTTGGAGGAGCTCCTTATGGAGATTTTCCCGTACGACAGGCTTACGAAGATCGCGGTCATACGCTTACTATGTTCCCCGGTCGTTCGGCGGCGCCGCTGTATGGAAATAATGGCGTCATGGCAGACCTCACATGTGGGAATGTCCGTTCCCAACAATTACGGCCGCAGCGCGAAATCCAAGTAGGGGACCATCATTTTTGTCATGATATATGTCATCATCATGCGACTCTCTGTACCTCTTTATCACCGCTCACCTTCTTAACTCCGATTCTCGTTCCTTCCACTACATTCGACATACGCGACATATACTCGGTACGCTACTTTCAACATATGCTGCGCCTTTACTTGTTGCCATAGCTAGAAAACTTTCCTGTACAACGGTGGCTGGATCTCACCACCGTTCTGCTGGTGTCACGAACGGGAGGGTGTTGAGCTAAGACTCGACACTTGGGTACGACAATGACCTCAAGAGGGAACTGGACTAAGGCTAAGACTGATGACAAGGCAGTGGGTTCGAACCACTAAGCTATAGTTGAGAACACGTGACTATAGTATTCACATATGATCTTGCTCTGACGAGCAAAACGGATTACAAGATGAGGGGGAATCGAGTCTGAGAGCTCGCTATATATACTGCGCGGGAAGAGACGATGATCGGGGTCGCCTGCGACCTCGATCACTTTGAAACAAAACTCGTACGACGCGCGGCGCGCGGATTGCAAATAACGAAACGATCGGTGAGTGATGGCTGACACTTTTGATGTCAGCCGACCACGGACTTGTCAGACATCCGCGCTGACCGACTATGCATCTGTCAGCTGATGACAAGATGTCAGGTGATGCTGCATGCTGACTGAAGTCATGCATGACACTCGGGCAAATCTCAAACCATATCAACATTTCACCAATCAGGGGCCACTTTCCAAGTAATTCTTTTCTTGGGGATGTGGTCGCTTGGCGAGTTCGATTATAAGCCGGTTCTAAGGCTACACATGTATCAAAAAGCACTCCGTTAGCATCAAAATATCCCTTGGGTTATTATAGCGACCTGCCTTTGGCTTGCTGTAATCCTTCCCCTCCAACTGCTTTGTCCTGAACTTGGTTTGGTGGGTTATGAGAGCAACCAAGCTCAGCCCCGCGAATTCGCGATTGAGAGCGGTGGTTGTCTCTTCGCCTTCGCGGATCAGATTGTCAAGCTCCTCGTTTATTGACATGCTCTCGGGACTATTCCTGATCTTGTCTGCGCCGTGCTGGATCATGTCGAGAAGTTCTTCTTGGTTCTGCGGGGCGCCTGCAGCCTGTTACGCACCACCTGCGGCAATAATGATTTGGTCTAGTTTGAGCTTCTGCATTGCGCGTTTGATGATTCGCTCCTCGATCGTATCTTTTGTGATGAACCTATAGACGTGGACCTGTTTCGTCTGACCGATTCGATGCGCTCGGTCCATTGCTTGTAAGCGTTACTGTGTTGCTGTCAGCTTGACTCGCCAGTAATGTTCATCGATTGTACCCCTCTCACTTCGTCACTATGCTTAGCACCCTAGATTAACACGTCAAGATCAATTCAACTTCCCGGATAAAAAGTAGTAAAGTACACTTACAGGCTACCGATCCTGTCTCTGATGGGGAAGTATAATCACGATGTATCATTATGCCCCCGTGGATTTCGGGCGTACAGCGTTGTCTTCTGTTCTCTGGCTTTTGTCGCGGGTCAAATGTGTCCCTGACGTTAGTAGATTTGGCCAATTGTGTATATCTCTACATCGGGCTTGAGTATGAGTATGAGTATGAGTATGAGTATGAGTATGAGTATGAGTATGAGTATGAGTATGAGTATGAGTATGAGTATGAGTGTGAGTATGAGTATGAGTATGAGTATGAGTATGAGTATGAGTGTGAGTGTGAGTATGAGTAGGAGTATGAGGGCAACGTAGGTCACATTCAACCTGACTGACAAGTAATAACCATGAAGCTTCCTCTATATATTGGTACAGCTATTGGTATAGCTCAAGAGCGGAGCTTGAGCTGCTGCAGATTATCTGTTGACCATCGATCGTCCTTTGTTGATGATCACAGGATGGCGCGCTCAGGCCGTTGTCCATCGCTAGCTGCGGCGCTAGTGTTGAGGCTCGCCAGTTGAGCGTCAACCGTAGTTGGGCTTCTTGCTGAGCTGTTAGGAAGAAGCTCTTGTAATCGGATATGACGTGTAGAGGTGAAATAGTATTAGGAGCAGCTATCGTATAGTACAGTCAGAGTCATTTCTCCACAGAGGATAGCTATTGTTTCACAATATGGTCAAATAGATAAGCAGTGCACATATTCTTCCGGAAAGATTCGTATTTTCCGATAGCCCTGGCACTACCCAGGAAGTGAAGGTAGTTCCAGACCGCAGTGGCGTCTATACTGCTCAGATATATCTCCAAACGGAAATAAACGGAAAATGATGGCTTGACCGGACAAGCAGGAATATAAATTTCCTTCTTTTGTATTTGTTTTTCTATTTTTAGCTAGTTATACAATATTGTTACACGTTCTCACAAACCCTCGAGGTGCCTACACTTTCCAAAATCTTTTTCTTCTGACTCCGCCGGACACGTACGCAAAGGGGAATTTGGCGGCTATAATTTTGCAAACCGAATATACGAGGTACTGTCAGTTGACCCAACCAACACGAACACTGTAGCCCATACCATGCGCTATACTCACGGGTTCATAGTTACGCCTTCATCGGCTCCCCATCCTTATAAAGGTTTGCACGAGTCATATCCGGCAATATGTCCCCGACAGCGAAGACCGTGGGATCAAAGAACTTGACGCTGGTCTTGGCAGAATTCCAGTTGGGACACGCACTTGAAACCATAGCAATCCTCTATCCTTGAGCGACTTCCAACAATCTGGGAGATAGCTAAAGAACTCACATCTTGCCCTCGGCACCCCAGAAGGCACACTTCTTAGGTTTTGTAAAGTTGCCGCCAATCGCTTCGAGGTCGTCAAAGATGTAAATGCTTTCCCCCATGCCATGTCCGAGCTCGTTGTCTGCATAACCGTGTATGGCTCCCACATTGAAATGATTGGCATGTCGAAAGAAGGTATATAGATTGACGCCAAGATTCTGCATCGGAACTTGCTGTGGACCTTCTCGATATCTACAGAAAGGAAAGATTTGGCCGGCTTGACCCGTCATACCCTGAGTCATCGGGAAGAAACAAAGCCTTCATCAGATACTTCAATGAAGACCCATTTCTTGGAGTTCCAAATGCTCACCTCCAGATCTTCATCAGTTTGGTATATTATCTGACAGGGTCCAACCTCCGGGTTCGTCAGCCAGCTTTTCTCATCCGCAAACTCCCATTGGCTGAAGTCGTACGTATATCCCCCGGCATTATCAATGCTGCCAATAGGAGAAGGGGTATCCCTGGAGTGCAAAAGAACAGTCCCGCTAATCTCGAGAGAGCTGAGGGCTAAAGCTGAGAGCAGTTGTGTTGAGAAATGCATGTTGTCATGTAGGGTTCTGAGCAGCCGCGTGAAATGATGATCGTGGAATATGGGCGCAATACCGATCTTCCTGGACAGAATATATACTGAATGGGCAAAGGGAAATAAAATGGGATGACGATCCCGTATGACGATCTAACAGGGTTGTATTGATACAAAAGACGACAGTACATCCTTTATTTAGCACGGGGTAATATGGGAAGGGGTTCTCCTTGAATTTTCCCAGTGAGATTATTTGCCCTGTGCGTTCATAGCGGCGACCTCATGGTATCGTCGTGCTTGCGCACAAGACGTACCATCATCTCTTACGTGGCACGTCATGCTATTGCGACCTCTACCACTGAGGAGAGGGGGTTGACACGCCGTCAAGAGGAGGAAAGCTTCCGTGTGCCTATCAAGGAAAACCAAAGTTGTCAGCCTATCATGTGCAGTCATTGCTCCATATAAAACCATGTTTCCCCGCTCAGGGGAGAGGGAATGCCATAGGGCTCAACAATAAGGTTACAACAGGGTAAAGGGACTGTCAATCGGAAAATTATAATCCCAAGGAAAGTTAGAAATGGAAACTGTATAGCTGACCGGTAAGGCAGTTTTGCTGAGGTGTGTCCGGAGTGAAAAACTGTCGGTACTCAGAGTACGAAGCTCTTCGCTCTGGCTCAGCGGTTATAGGGGTAGGGGATGCCATAGGTCTCAACACTAAGTATACAACAGGGTAAAAGCACTGATAATCGGGAAACTATAGTCTAAAGTAGAAGATGAAAAATGAAAACTCTACAGTAAAGTCGTTACTACTAGTTGGCTAGTGTGACGAGTATTGCTGAGGTGAATCGAGGGCCAGACGCTGTCGGTACTTAGAGTACAAAGTTCTTGGCTTTGGCCCTTAGTAGAATAAGAGACAATTGTTGACAGAGGGTGGAGAAGGCTGAAGGAGTGACCGATGACTGCCACGCCTTGAGGCATTTCGCTGTGTCGTCATCCATCATTCCTCCGACGGTAAATACCAAAGGAGTGAATGGGATGTTGCTGGGCGGGAGTCGTTTTCGTTTACCGGCTGCTTGGCTATCAAGAAACTTCTTGATGTAGGCGTGACCACGTTCCGCAGATTTGATGGGTTGAATTTGGGGCGGAATGTGAGTCTCGACAGAGTCTCGGCAGGCAAGTGAAACGATTGTGACGTCGTACTCGTGATTGGATAGGCCGGACGCCTCTGAACCTATTACTCGAAGGTCGTTGCGGCGATTGGTGTCCGCGATGTACGGTTCCACGGCGACTCGGACTCCTTCGGCTGACTCGAGCGCTCGTTTAATGGCGTACTTGACTTGTTCGTGTCGAGCGTCAAACCACGGAGTACCCTTTTTGCAGACTTCAGGGTGTCCGGCGGTATTCACTACCCCGCAAAGGGAGCAAACCGCTGAACCGGGGTTCAAGGTCCGATGATGAAGGGCGGCCGAGATCTCAAAGTCCGTCAGCCGCAAAGCCTGATGAAACGGGATGACAGAAAGCCATTTTCTTCCCAAGCCCGACGCCGATTCAAGAACGGTTTTTATTTGGTGGTCGTCGAGGGTGTGGAAAAAGCTTTCCTGTTGCGCTTCAAACGCTTTGCCGCATCGAAGTCGTTGAGGCGAGATTGACTCGGGATCTTCGGGGTCAGTCAAAGTCGGAGGTAAAGGCGGTGGTCCGAGGAGAGGTTCTAGCAGCTTGTCGGAGGTCTCCGAGGCAGCTGCATATGCCAGAGGAGCACATGTCTTGTAAGACAGTAGCCCTAGGCCTCCCATTTTGACCGGGAGCGACACAATGTTCTCGTCTTGCTGCAAAGACTCTACCGGGTCGGACGAACTTCGTAGCCGGAGGGCGGCTTTCCAAATGATCGAGTCGAGTCTTTCCCATTCGGATTCGATATCGTCCGTCACGAGACAACGTCGTAGGTGCCGAAGATCTTGCTGCATGCACTGTCGGAGTAAGAGGAGTGCATGTTGGTGCGGAACGTCGACGAGCTTGTTGATCTTTGTCTCGAGCTGGGTCACTTTGGTCTTCAGGAACGCAGTCCTTGCCCATGAAGGCCCGACGCAGGAGCCGAGCATTTTCAGACCCCGACTGTTGATTTCGATCACGGAAGTTGTGAAGGACTTGTCTGTGTTGAGCTTCAGGGAAAGTCCCGATACCTCGAAGAAGTCCGACACTTCCTCAAGGGTTTCGTCCGATTTGCTGAGGATGTACACATCGTCTAGGTAGGCTAGAACAATGCATTCCGGACCGAGTTGTCGCGACATGGGTTAGGGGTTATTAAGGAATGGGCTAATTACGAGGGTAAGGGTTGGCAGGGTTAGGATGTAATGGTACCGAAAAACGGCTGAATCAGATTTGTACCAAGCGGAGGTTCTCACGAAAGAGAGGCGCTGGAGCGTGTCGGGACACATTTTGTTAGCTAGCGCGAAAGGCAGCTCACATAGCAGTGGTGAGCGTGTCGGGACACATTTCGTGGCCACTCTGGACAGGGACTGTAGGCCTATGACGTCAATTCTGCCCACTTCAAAAAGAGGGCAAAACTGACGTCATTGATGCAATCGGGAGTCGTCAGCTAGAGCTAGAGCGAAAAGCAGCTCACATAGCAGTGGTGAGCGTGTCGGGACACATTTTGTTCGCTAGCGCGAAAAGCAGCTCACATAGCAGTGGCGAGCGTGTCGCGACAGCGCCTTTGCTCATCGGTAAAGGACTCGGAAAGTTTAGGTTTACACGTTGATCAATGTAAAGGTGTTGCAAAGCACCCGGATGCAAATGCTGAATGACCTTTACACCTCTCTTGAAGTAAAGTACTCGCAATCATCAGCTTTGCAACAGGCATAGGGTAAAGCAGAGGCAAAGCGCTGGGATGCCATCCCAGACTTCCCAGAAGAGTGGACCAGAGTTGGCTCTGACACTCTGGTCTTAACGGTGAGCGGTAAGGTCGGCTCTCAGCTCTTAGCCTGCGAAGCCTGACTCCCAAGCGGCGATCTCCGAAAAAGGCATCCGCCATAGATTCTCTGTCAACCATACTAAACTCATGGTCCAGGAAGTGCCGAAGAGGCTAATTGACTAAAGGTAGGGCAATTCTACACAGCGAAGGGACTTTCGCCTAGTACTTCGAGATCAAAGGTCCTTCCCTTGACTTTTAAAGGCTGCAATGCAAGGTCAAACTTGGCAGGAGGGTTTCTGGCAGTGCCAAAATTCCACCCAAAGGTGTTCAGGCACCATTGAAAGGACAGCTTTAACTGCCAAAGGTCAAGAGGGGTGCATTTCAAGGAATGATCGATATGGCCTAGGTTGTTGTGTTGAGGGAAACGCTACGAGCGACTGCTGGTTCGTACCCTGACCGCACCTATTCGATGATGCGAAAGCAACGTATATAATCCTTGCCACGAGTCCTTCCGAAAGACTGTTCATGACGACTTGCCATATTGTACATCAACCGCCTTACAGTATGCAAGTCAATCACATCCCTTCTGTCGATTCCCGACTCCCCGTTTACGGACCCGTCAATCACCCGGCGTACCAACGCATCCAGCAAGCTGCTAACGAGCCCCTGGGAAGCCTCGCACATCAGGAAGCTATCAACCGTCGAGCTGAACGAAACGAGGGCTACAACGAACATTACTGGGATTATAGGGAGCGTTTCCCCAACGGCTGCCCTATGTGTCAACGTCATTGGCATGGTGAGTGACATCTGATCTGTACTTTGCTACTGTTTGGCTGGACTAATGCAATCTGGACCGCGTAGATGGTTATGATCGTGAGACCCTGTGGTTTGCTCAGGCGGGGTTCTGGGACAACACTCCGCCCCGTGAACTATCCGCTGAACCTTGTGGTACCACAGGTCACACATTGCAAGTGATGAACCCAGAACATGCGGACCAGTTAGGCGCACCAGCCTTCAATCCGGTAGCGCCTCCCAGATCGCCTAGCATCGTCCCAGGAACGCCATCTCTTCGGCCTGTGGCTAGCTCCCCGGCTGCTGCTTCGAGTACACCTAGGCAGATGGCGAGAACGCCTACGCCTCTGATTACTCCCTCGCGTGATTTGACTTTGAGCTAGTTTCTTTTGGCTCGTCTATCTCGTAAGCATTGTCTCACTATGCCGCTTCCTTGTTAGCCGAAGCTGAGCTCTACTCGTTTTGTAGGCCTCGCTGTTGTTCTTGTCGTTCGGCTATCATCGTTATTATTATATATTACCCCTTGTTTGATCCTTGTATCGTCGTTGCACGTTCTGCTCTTCGGCATAAACTTGCCATTCGAATAATATTGCATTGGCCCTGAGCTCATTGCTATGCAACAAACGCGCGAGCCGTGATCGAGTGAGAACAAGCGCGAACGCGCGTGCCATTAACACAAACAAAACCAGCAATCAACTGAATCAAGTGTCATTATGGTATCATCATCAGCTTTTTTCTTATCTTCTTCGATCTCCTCATCTCATCTACACACTACGCCAGACATCGCCAACCATAAAGACCACGATAGGGGCATAGTCTCGTCATGGGACGCTCCAAGCCAGATGTAAAGACTCGACGCACGAAAGGATACGCACAGGATTTCCAGAAGTTTACCGTTCGCTTCCCGAACTTAACTGCAGACACTATTGAAACCGTCGTGGTGAGTACGCTTTCCAGACTCTAACCCCTCATTAATCTATGACTGAGTGGTTTCGTGGTTCCGTAGCCTAACAGTGCCAAAGGCTACTGTCTTTGTGCGTCGTACGGCCGCGGTGGAGCTCATCATGTGAAGGGCGACACTTTCAAAGTACACTGGATCGCCGACTACAGCGAAGGCATCCGACAATCCATCGAATCACAGGCCGTCCAACTGGCCCCGCTTACCCACCCGTCCCTGTCCTTCAGCATGCCCTCCACCATTCATCAAGGAACAGAAACTGGCACTTTGGCTCCGGAGCCTACCCCTATAGGCGATAGCAACATGTCACCTGCATCGGTCTTGCACGGTCAGACAACTCCTGAAGCCGGGTGAAGGATAGAATCAGGGCAGAGGGTGGAGCATGAGTGGAGCATAGGAGGTGGAGAGGAGGGGTTAGAGATCGAGTCTAACGCTTCCGCTGAGGATGGCGTTGAAGGAGAGGAAGAGGAACATGGAGTGGACGATGCCGATGGGGAGACAGAGTCCGAGTCTGATGAAGATGCCGTCGATCTCATCGATCTACAGGAGGAAGCGGAACAGCACGAACTGGAACACGGAAATAATCCCGCCACCCGCGCGAACACAGCAAGCCGAACCGATGCTCAGGACCCTTCTTTTTCGGTAGCGAGCGCGCTTCTGCATCCTTTGAAGCCAGCAGACAGGATCCGCCGCTGGCCGTTTCCGATCGAGCATTGTGCCGAGGGTATAAAGACCTCCAGTGACAGCCTTCGACCTGCAGCCCCTCCTTTTATCTTGCAACTGATCTACACCATCGTCGTCACTTTCTCGTTCACTTTCAACACTCCTCGTCGTGCTTCAGAGTTCGTTTTGCAATCTTTCTGGACGGTATTACAGATGGTCGCCCCTCATGTCTTTAACGACGCCGCACCCCATTGTCCGACGTGCTGTTGCATTGGCCGCTCAGCAAAACGAGAATCGGAAACGGAACCTGTTACGCCAGCAAAACGCATGCCAGCTGTAGAACGCCAGCTCGGATTTCATGCCAATCTCGCTCTGCACCCCGTGTGTCCGAAGAAATCTTGCAATCATGTGATGTACGAAAGCTCAAACGGCATCCTTCCCGAAACGATCCGGACGTGCTCTCGATGCGAAACGGCTTTGTTCGATGCCGGCGATAAGCCAAGGTACAAGGTGTACCCCCGGAATCATTTGGTAGACGAGCTGGAGCGTGTGATGGCGATACCAGGGGTGGAGGAGCTGTGTTTCTTGGTGAGCGATAGAAAAAAGTCACACAAACAAGCCAGCAAGGGTATGAGCACCCGTCTTTACCGGGATCAAATCGATGGAGATGCCTGGGATGACGCTAAGGATGGAGACTCCGTCATCCACCTCAACATCACGTGCGACTGGTTCAAACCAACCTCGACAGGCTTTCATAAGCCTCGAACCGTTGGCCCGATCTCAGCCACCATCGCCAATCTCCCCAACGTGCTCCGGGCAGATCTCTCTCTGACGCTGCTGCTGGGGATGACCCCTGGTAAGTTCCCGTTCAAAGTCAGTTCGTAGTCCATAAGCTGATATTGTTACCGTTGCAACCCAGGACCCCATGAGCCTTCTCAAACGACTCTCTGGGAATTCTTCCTGCCTCTGGTGCTGGAGATCCGCCATTGCTGTCGCAGCATGATACGGGTCAGGACGCCCCTTTTCCCCAACGGAAGGGACGTCAAAGTAGTCGTGGGAGCGATTGTTGGCGATAGGCCGGCTTCGATGGCCATGATCGGCGCTGCTCATGCGAAGAATAGCGATGACTTCTGCTCGCTGTGCGAGGCAACGCAGGACGGACTCGTGGTGCAGCATGGTAAGCAGAGGCCTGTACGATTTTAGCGAACGCTGAGCTAAGACAACTCCATTGACGCATAGAATTTCCCCTTCGGGACTACAGCATTCAAGCCCGCGAAGTCATCGAGCAGATACATGACATCCGGCTAGCTGTTCCAAGCGCGGAAAAGGAGTGGCTTCGACATCAGAAGGCTGCGCTCGGCCGAAATGGGAAGAAGAAGATCGTTCCATGGCCGCAAACGCAGAAGCAAGCCCTAATAGTATTCAATATCCGTTAGCTATGGCTGGCGGTGTTCATATATTTTGAGCCCTGTCCATTATGCTGGCAGCTGCCAGCTTATCTAAATTTGCTCCCGCCCTTCTTTCCCACCCTGGTTCGCGCCTCCACTCTATAACCTGGCAACTGCCAGCTTTACACGCTTAAGCTCCCGCAGTCCCTGACGCTCACATGCCTCCACCTTATATGCTGGCAGATGCCAGCTTATTCAATCCGCTTCCGTCCTATATGCTGGCGTCTGCCAGCTTTTACAGTTTGGTTCCGATCCCATATGCTGGCACTCGCCAGTTTGTCAACCGTCTACTCTCTCGTGTGTTCGCGTCCTTGTCACCGCATAGTCTGCTGCTGTGACTGTCCGAATCTTCATCGCCCTCTCAGTTCCAGCCTCTGCCATCTGTACTGTGCAATATCCCTAATTTCTCCGCTTCCCTAATCCTTGGACTCTATTCTCAAACCCAAAGTGCTAGATTTACAACGCCAGGGCTGGTGGCAATGACTTTGCGACGCGTTTTCAGATCTATTCGATTTCGGGCGTCGGTTGTTCTGTTAATCCACAAGGATAACTTTGCGTTGTCTGTCTCAGGAGATCCTATGTGGACACGGCGGCATTTTATTTCTGATCGCGCCCCGCCCTCCGCACGTTGAATAACACCTCCTTCGTCGTAGCCTCACAGCTGTTACTCTCCACGACTACCACATAGACAGGCGGGAGGCCGCTCTCCCTTCCTTCTCACTGCCGGATAATGCCGTTGGCAACCCGTTCTCTTGATCTGTTTTCAGTGGCAGCGGGCTCTCCGGAATCCCACCAGCGTCTACTCCTCCCGCACGCCCTTTTACCGGATTGCCGTCATCCCCTATACCGAAACGATCTTTGTTGTCGCATCAAACCGTTTCGCAGCATGTCGCACAGCCTGCCCTCCTTCGCCTCATGCACTGCCTTCTCCGCTCTCTGTGCAGGACAATTCGATGTTGGCCTTGTTTCTCGAGAACATGTCAAGGGGAAGAGTTCAAGGTCAGAAACATACGCTGACATACACATTAGCATTTTCTACAATCCCTAAGCTATTTCTTGAGCGACTGCCTATCTCTCCTTCGTAGGTTTCCACCTACGCCTCTCCTAAGGCTTCCTGCATCATATGATACAGAATACGAACTATCCACCTCTCCCCATTTCCGCACTCGGATTGGATGATGCGTACGAAGCTTTCGACTCCACCGTCCGGGACTCGCCGAGCATGCGACCATAGATCCATCAGCCACAGAGGCTCCATCGATCGCCCCTGCGTTTTCCTCCCCAAGCATTTTCTCTCTCCACAAGTGGCTTCCACAAGAGATGGCCTTTTGACCCATGGAGGCGAAAATTCGGCACGGTTTCGCCCTCCCGGGCAGGTCGGTCCCTGTACCGAGGTCGTGAAAGGCGTTCGTTTGCCCCACCGCTGGGACCGGGAAGAAGCATTCTCCACAATATCCCATGTGTCTGATGGAACTTCGGACCAACGCGGTGTGGGCATCCACCACGTCTTTGATATGTTTGACTTTCTCGATCTTCATGATTTGGCGTTCGACAGGGCAATCACCTCTTCCGCAATCTCTGAGTTGGCCTAAAGCAACGCAGGTATAACACTTTGCGCCCTGCCTCCTCCAGGGCTCCAAAAGTTCCGTCAGCCTGTCTGCATAGCTTGGCGCTGTAGTCCGGGCGAGTCCCCGAGTTCTGGATATATCCATCAACGACGGCGAAGAAAAGGATGGCCTCGTCGTTCCCAAAGTCCGAGCTTCAACAGATGGAGAGGCGCTGGGATACGCTAACTTGGCAGTCCCCAATGCCCCTGCCGTTGAGGCCGAGCGACCGGGGTCTAGACCGCTCAATGACGCAAACAATGCTTGTCTCATGGCGGGACCGGAGGCGGTGGTTACGTGTCTTGAGCTCGGCCGCGATGTCGGTGTCACCGGACTTCCCGCAGAATCTCTTTTTTGCGCCGACCTGCTGGGTTGCCATTCGATCTGTCGCACGTTGGGCGCCATGGCTAAAGGTTTAGCCGGGGTGATGTAAGCTCGATGTTGGTCATTTGGGTTGCAAGGCAGATCCGGTCCCGATAGCGGGTTGGACGATGGGTCTTTCACGGCGGAACCCTCAGTAACGTCCAGTACCGATGCGGGGGTGCGGAGGCTCTCCTGTCGATGAGCAGGCTCTGTTCCGTGTACTTCCGCTGGAACCTTTGATATGTCATGTGCTTCCTTTCGTGAGTTGAT